>OZ025299.1:57600050-58800050 GCA_964019185.1 Maratus speculifer | reverse complement strand
TTTCTGTTTTCTATTAATTGGAGGTGAAAATCCGAGTTCTCTGAAAGTCTGATTTAGAAAAATAATTTATATCATCCTTGCCCCCCCCCCCCCCCTTGTATCAAAATTTCGTTCCCGCCTTTTGCTCTCATCACAGCCTTCAATATTATCCCTTCCAGAAGTATCACTTCGCTGTTTTGCTGTCTATCTCACTGTATCCATGTTTACACAATGGACCCTATTCTATGTTTGAGTTCGAGGCTGTGATTTTGGCAATGTTTCCCCAAAACACGTGACCTCACGTCACAAAAATATGCTCCGTTACTATTCTACGGACAACCACGAGTTGGGAAAGGAGTCGTTGCATAATTACTGACTATGATGTGGGGGAATGTTTCCCCAAAGCACGTGACTTTGACGTCACCAGAATAGAGTCCATATTGCCACTTTGTTGTAACAATAAAAAATCTATCACAAAAACTCCTCCCCACTAACTAAAAATGAGATTTTTCCCTCTCATCCTATTAGTAAATGCCTAGAATTTATTCATTGAAATTTTCCCACATTTTTTTTTTTTTAAGCCCATTTGTTAATGTTTTAAAAGGCAAATAAAAGTAAGTCATTTAAAAAACTTCTCCATCCCACATACACACAAAAATAAATAATTAATAAATTGTTTCTCCCCCCCCCCCCAGCTCACAAATTTTATACTTTTAAAGTCATCGATTTTTCTAAAACTTTTACTGTAGTAATAAATGATCAAACATAGTTTTACTCTTAACCCCACAAAAATTTATGTTTTCCCCCTATTTATCCTTACCAAGTACATAAAATTTAGTCTTTAAATCTCTTTATTTTGTGTTTAGCCATATTTGTTAATCTTTAGTCATATAAAGTAAGTCATCTAACAAATTCCCTTCATCCCCCTCCAAAATAAATAAATAAATACTTTTCATTTTTTCCTTCTCAGAAATCTCCAACAATTATATAAAGGAAATTTTAAACCAATTATTTATATGATTTACGATATTCGAACGAACTGTGGTAATTCAGCATAAAAAACTTTTTCTAAATTTAAAGGGGGGGGGCGAGTAGTTACCCTTTCTCCCCTATACTTATTCAATGCATTCTTAAAACTAATCGCCCCCTGGAGGATACCTTCTTTAAATATTCACGGGCTTCCTAACCCAAGCCACCTGAATGATCTTTCTTTTTTATTTTTCCTCCGATTTCTATTGTCTTCCTTTTTTCTTTGTTTCACTCTCGTTGTGGTTTTTTTCCCCGGAGGTGAGGGCAATTTGTATGAGCCGATATCACTCTGTATATCGATGGAGAATTGTAAACCAACCACGTGTTTGCTGTGTGTAACGTCACGTGTTTGTAGGAAAGAGTAGAAGTTAACCGGATTCAAACGCAACCCACAACAAAAAGTAAAAAATTAAACCCGACCAGCGGCAAAAAATAGAAGCGAACCGGACAACAAATTTTGTAAAATGATCGCGGAGAAAACACGAATTTCTTCAAAATATCGTGAAACAGACGCACATTTTGTACAAAAATTGCAAAAAAGAACGAACATTTTACCAAAGAATTCACCCCAATAAATTCGGGTCAACCTGAACCCTTCGCGATAAAGTAACAGGTAAGAAAAATAACGCGTTAAGCATTGATTATGAAGCACTTTCCAACACTTAATGAAATCTTTAACAAAACTTTGTTATTTAGGGAAATAATAGTGTATAGCCAAATATACCCAAATATGTATTCCAGTACTTTTGAACAGCTCTGTATTTCATATGTCACTTGACATATTGGGAAAATTTAGTTTAGCAAGAAAATAACCTGTAGCTTGAAATTTTTCAGCATTTTCATACTATCAGATGGAAACATACTTGAATACTTTTGTTCAGCCCTGTAGTTTACATTGTACCTTTATTACACGTCAGCATTAGGCTAAAATTTATTGTAAACTAAAACACTTTTAAAACAACTGAAATCACATTCTCATAAATTATCATTCATAGGCGTCCATGTACTGAATTCTTTGCGTGGCCCTGTATATCCTTTTATCTATATTTTGCAAACATTTCTCAGTAAATTCAATGAAGCTCAGCGTGAAAATGCATAGTTTATTTAAGAACCACGTTTAAATAATCTATGTTCATATTCAGTAACGTTGATGAGCTCTTTTGGGTAGCCCTGTATATCAACTATAACATTTATACACACCATATAATGTGCATATTTTTAGCGAAATATAAACGCGCATATCATAATTAAAATGCATTTCATCCCTCCATCAGCCATCATCGGACACATACGGTACTTCGGAAAGAATATGCTATTTGAAATCTTTTGTATGGCCCTGTAAATGCTATGTACTTCATATTATGCAAGACAGTAGCGTATAATTTATATTAAGCTTCAGTGACATATATCAATTTTATTATACATGAAACAGCTTAATATATTTAAAATATGCCACACACAATTCCCCCTTTTACCATTATCTAATGGAATTCTTTTGTGTGGCCATGTAAATGAATAATAGCTAAATTTTCATCTTATATTTTATAGAATGCATATTTTAATATGTTTGACAGGGTATAACATCTTTAAAAATTTTTTGAAACGATTTTTCCATATAGGCCGTAATGTAATGGGAAACTTTTGATTCGCCCTGTAGATAAACTAATCATGGTAGAAACTTTATTTTCAATAGGGTTCGTGCTAGGGTAAATGTCAATAACGTCCTAAAATTTCATGGCAATTCGAGTATATAAACGATTTTTCCCCATGGGCCGTAATGTAAATGAAAACTTTTGATTCTCCTTGCAGATAAACTAATCATGGTAGAAACTTAATTTTCAATAGCGTTCGTGATAGAGTAAACGTCAATAACGTCCTAAAATTTCATGGCAATCCGAGTATATTAACGATTTTCCCCATATGCCGTAATGTAATGGGAAACTTTTGATTCTCTCTGTAGATAAACTAATTATGGTAGATACTTTATTTTTAATAGGTGTCGTGTTAGGGTAAACATCAACAACGTATAAAAATTTCATAGCAATCCGAGTATATTTACGGGAGTTAGAGCGCGTACAGACAGACAGACGGCCATCCGACCAGACGGACAGACAAACCGAATGCATAAGCACTTTTCAACTTTGTTGGAAAGTGCTAAAAACCAAATCCTAAAGTGTCCCAAATGCGCTAAGCACTGCTAAAAAGTAAAAGTCAACCAGATTAAAAACAAAATGTAGCAGTCAACGAGACCCAAGTCGGACAAAAGAAAAAAAAAAAAAAAAATCAGAAATTAACTTGAACAGCAGCAAAGAGTGGAACTCAACCCGACCCAATCTCGACCCAAGTAGGAATTAACCCAGACAGGAGCAAAAAATGGAAGCCAACCGGACCCAAACCCGACCCACAGCAAAAAAGTTAAAAAAAACACGACCCACATAAAAAAATGAGCTCCGACCCGTGCATTACACTGGAATACCCAAATTTCTAAAATCCTCCCCCCCCCCCCTTGAGGACTCTCAAGATCAGCCCTTGGTCTTCGCCTCCCTTTATATCAAAATTTCGCTTCGCCTTTTGAATCTGTCACTATCTTCTAAATTGCACCTTACAAAAATATCACTTCGTTTTGAAGTCTACTCCACAATACCCATATTTGTAGCATACAAGTCACTTTAGTATATCAATAAACAATCAATCACAAAATTTCCTCCCCCCCCCTCCCCACGACTGAAATTAGGATTTATCATTTTGTTCCTTTAAGTGCAGAAAATTTAGTTCTTTAAATAATTCCCACTTTTATTATTTTTTTAAACCGATTTATAAATATTTTGAAAGGCAAATAAATAAGTCATCTAATAAACATCTCCCACCTACACACACACACGAAAATAAATAAATAATGTGCTTATTTCTTTTTTTCCTCAGCTCACAAATTTTAAACAAACACAAATTCCACCATTTTTTGAGGGGGGGCATTGCACTATTTTCTCCCCTACCCATATGTCACTAAATTTAAAATCTTTGAAAGTTTTTTTTTGTTTTTTTTTTCCATAGGTTTATACATATTTTATTCTAAAAATAAATAATTAATCGTAAACAACCCATAAATATCGTTGTATACCTCCCCCCCCCCTCGTTCTTTTGAAGTACACAAAATTAAAAATCTTTAAAACACTTTTAAGTTACATTTTTCGTCCTATTAATAAATATTCAAGAAGGTAAATAAGCTGTCATCTATAAAACTATCCTACTATCTTCCCCCCCCCCAAAAAAAAAAATCCGTTTTTTCCCTCTACCTCCCCCCCTTCTCAGCTTACAAAATTAAATTCTTTCTTTTTTCTCTCCGTATTTTAATAAAAAAAATAATTAAAACCTGAAATCTTCCTTCTGCACAAATAATTAAGTCTTTAAATATGTTTAATTTTTTTTAAGTGCTAATTATAAATCTCTGCTAACTATAATATTAACAAAATCTTTTTAACTATGTAGGAAAGTGTTAAAAATAAAGCGATAGATATGCATTAAATTCTACACAAAACACATGTTTACATTTTTTGCGTATTGTGTTTGTGCATTTCATACAGTAAAATATCTTTAGAGAGATATTTAAATAAAATATTGGGATTTTCACAACAAAAACCATTCTTAACTGACTGTATCATTTAAAAAACAGTTTTCAGAACCCCCCCCCCTCCCTCCTATAGACTTTACTGCTATGTCAGTGCTCAAAATTAAAAATTGTTACAGCTCCTTGCGGCATTTATATAATGCTTGTAAAAATCATCAAGAATCTAAATTTTCTTCCACCTGAAATATTGACAAAATATTTTGCTTTATTGACTTAACATCACACAAAGTTTTTAAAATTTGCTACACTTTTTCTGTCACATTTGTCACTACAAACAATAATAAATTATGTATTATGTCTATAAACGACTAGGCTGGGATTAACACCTATTTCTCCTTTCTTCAAAATTTCTATTTCCTGTTCTCCCTTGCTTGCTTGCTTGCCTTTCCGCAAAAAATAAACAATGTTTAAATATTTACATTTGTCTAGATATTTTTCTCATATAATTTTATTAATTCATTCATCAACCTTCAGTTCTATTTATCTTCATAAGTTTCGTATTCTAAAAAGAATCCCCTCCCCTCTTACCCCCCCCAAAAAATAGTTATTTAAACTATTTGTACCTGATATCTCCCCCCCCCCCTCATTCAATATTAATTTTTTATTTTTATTTTTTATTTTTTTTCTAATTGCGTTAAGTAAATAAAATAGTTTTTATTTTATAGTAATCTATCTAAATTAATCATTCGTTTATTTTCTGAAAATCAAACCATTTTAATTTTGGAACGCTAATCGTAAAGAGATTGAAATTCTTTTGAGCTCCGATTCGAATGCATTTACGCTAAGTACTGGGAAATCAGTTGAAAAAAATCCTTTAAACATGAAATCGGCTGGAATTGCACACCTTTGAAGAGAAAAATCGTCGCAGATAATTGGTTAAGAGCATTCTATTTCCTAATTGGATGATTGCATGTCAATCAAAGTAATTTTAGCCCATCCTTCGGATCCGCTGAAAAAACGCGTCGCTATCTTGATTTGCCTTGGCGTGTGACTAGTGTGTGCTCTTAAACTTTAAATTCTCTACAAAAGTTGAAGAAACTAATAAATTGCAAACAATCCCTCCCTCTTAAAACACTAAATATACCAAAACAAAGTTCTCTTAAGTGAGAAACTATGTATTCAATGAAAGGGTGGGGGAACAATGTCAAATTCTTGAAACTAGTTCGAAAAATAGCAATTAATATATTCTTAAACCAGTAAAATAAATTATCTTTTTTTATAGGCCAGAAATAAATATAACTGTAATAAAATTTATAACGTAAACAAGTACGCTTTTTTTGGAGGGGGTTGATAAAGATTTTTTGGAACCAGGAGGATATCGACAGAACCGGAAAAGTGTGCTAAATAAACGGCTATTTTTCGGCCTGTTGAAGAGCGACATTTTGAAGTGTTAGAACAGAAAATAAAAATTAAACACTAAGAGCTTCTAAAAATATTTGAAATAGTAAATTAATATATTTAATAAATACACCGCTCTAAAGGGAAAGTACCTGAATAAAAGCAGTTCGCTTACTTCCATCCATGAGACGCATGACACCAATTTGAAAGAACATAGGAACTAAAACTTGAAGCCTTCGCAAACAGAGGCAGTGTCTAAATTATTTTTGAAATAAATATTTTAAAATATACCGTTGGAGTCTGAACGGTAGTGTGAAACTTTTCGCATTGCTATTTCGAAACTATACGAGCTGTTAACTTAGCTATCGCGATTTGGAAATAGAAATTCCGAAGTAAAGAAACACCGACGTTTCGCTTTCATCTGCGGGAGCCCCACCAGTGGCAGAGAAGTTCTGCCCACGAAACTGGTAGACTGTAGGTGCTGGGTTCGAACCCAACCGCGACCGTTGGTTTAACAGTTCAGAGTTTTCCGTGGTTTTCTTCGAACCTTGGATTTCCTTGTGTAAATACGGATTGTGTTATCTTAGACACCCCCCTCCACGGAGGGCTACCCACCCTTTAGGGCGTATATCCCTCGTGTAGATAATTGGCAGACGAAACACTCATCTGCGGGAAGAATCTCCGTGTCAGAGACAGTTAAGCAAAATCGGCAGAACGAAGGAAATTCACCATTTTACGATGTTCATTATGGTTTCAATGTATCTATCCAAACAATGGCCTTGTGCTGTAAAACAGACATACAAATGTCTTGCTGCCAAATCCTGTTGCAGTCTCTTTACATAGACACAGTAGTACAAAATTCCGTCTTCTACGTATTACAGAGTTCCCCCTCTTTGCAAAACAAGTCTGACACATTGAGAAAATCATTCTTTAAGCGTAAAGAATATGTATTCGCATAGAACCCTTTTTTTACCAACGTTTCCACAGTTACATCCAATTGTAATCCATCGCTATCTAATGACTATTTCTTAATTCGATCAATTAAGATTCTCTTCAACAGTTTAACCCTTCTGAAGTTTTCGACAGCATTGTCACAGTACATTAATTGGACTAAAATTTGTAAAAGGGCAATGTCCCAAAAAGAAAAAAAAAATACGTGTGGCACTCCGACTGCCGCGGTAAAGCTATTGCATAGCATTTTTTTTTATCAACTTATGCAATTATAATTTTTTATTTATGCACTTTTGTCTTTGATATTAATTCAAGTTACACTTTTTGAGCGCGATAACTGATAAAAAAAATTCTCTTATTGAATAAATGAGAAGTTAATATCGTTTAAAATATTTTTGTTATCTTACAATACATGTAGGTTAATCAGGAATTTTTATCATTGAAACCAAGTTTATGGTAGCGGAAATAAAAAACATAAGTTTGAGACTTTATATTCTCAAAATATTTGAAAAACACCGCGTCAATGTCTGCCGAAGTCTACCGAAGGACACCATGCCGAAGTCTGCCAAACTGAAGCGACGTTAGCCGGAGTGTTAGGTTTTTTTTCTCGTTACGGAATTTCTAGATTCTTTCGACGCGCTCAAAATTCGCGATAAAATCTATGCAATACCTTAATAAATTATCAAACAAAATTTGGCCGCGCTACGAAAATTAGATCGCGAGTTAAGTATTTTTAAATTTTCCGACCCTCACCGTGGGGGTCTGTCACCAAAAATTAACACTTTCTCATAAATTACCAAACAAAATTTGGCCGCGCTACGAAAATTGATCGCGAGTTAAGCATTTTAAAATTTTCGACCCTCACCGTGGGGGGGAATAGGGGGGGGGGGTCACCTGTCACCAAAAATTAACTCTCTCATAATAAATTACCAAACAAAATTTGTCTGCGATACGAAAATTAGATCGCGAGTTATAAGCATTTTAAATTTTTCAATCCTCACCATTGGGCGGGTCTCCAATCACCAAAAGCTACATTATCCTACCTTGTTTTATCTTAAGACTATTCTTTTCTATACACATTCTATCAGGAATTTTTATCATTGAAACTATAGATTTATAGTAACTGAAATAAGAAATATAAGTTTGAGACTTTATATCCTCTAAATAACTGAAAAATACCGCGTCAATGTCTGCCGAAGTCTACCGAACGATACCATGCCGAAGTCTACGGAACTAAAACGACGTTAGCCGAGTGTTAGGGTTTTTTTCGTTACGGAATTTCTATATTTTTCTTGTTACGAAATTTCTACATTCGGTCGCCGCGCTCAAAGCCCGCGATAAAAACTATGCAATAGCTTAAAAAGGGGGGGGGGCTAAGCGAAATAAATTTAAAACTAACATGCGAGATTTTTAACTTGGAAGAAATACGAGAACACAATTTTAATCATGTTAACATTTTCTACCAGTGTCAATTTTTAGGTGCGTTCGTAATTATGTAAATACATAGCACCTATAGTTCTCGTTCAGTCTGTCCGCATATAACAAAAACTACCCAACCGAATAGTTTGAAATTTAAAATATAATTTACATAATTTTGTCGAGTTATTTCAAGTTTTATGAAAATCTGATGCATAGATCAATTACAAGGACAATTAAAATTATTCCATTACATTACGGACAATGGGGGGGGGGGGGGAATTTTTTTCAAATGCATTTTAATCATTTGAAATTTAAAATGCATAATCTCATAATTTTGTTGACTTATTTCAAATTTTATCAAAATTGGATGCATGGTTCCATTACAGGGACAATCAAAAGTATTCCGTCCATTGCGTTCAATAGGGAAAATGTTTCAAATGCATTTTAATTGTGTTACTCATTCGAACATAAAATTTATATGCATCTATAAAGTACATGTTCATTTTGTGTAATCTGTGGTGCAAAGAACAATTGTTATCGATTTACAAGGCCACGCAGAAGTATTAGATTACATAAGGGCATAGGGAGAACATTGTTTGGTGCGCATTTTAATTGTAATTAACTATTTAAAATTTTGAGGTTGATATAAGAGCGATTTAACTTCGTTAACGTACGAACGTACCTCATTTGTTACGCTTCACGTGCAATTTCCAACTTATTAAAACAATTACAAACCAATACATCGAAGACTTATGCCTATTTCTAAAAATAAAAAAAACTTTAATAAAAAGTTGCAACACTGGTTTGGAAAGTGCGATAACTTCCAGAAAATCTATTGCTAATGGCAACTGACACATACTTGGCGTCGACAAGATTAGAAGCTACAATACTTTTAAATGTAAATTTTGCATATTACTATGCATTAATTATTCGTAATAGGTCAATTTCGGGAGGCAATTCATCTCAATGTTATCTTTGAAGTTTCTTTTTTTTTTTTTTTTTTTAAATATAAATTCGTTACACGAGGGGAAACTTCAAATTATCACTACCCCCTTTGATCAGAGTCTAATATAAATCGCCGAATTTTCGAGAAAATATACAATTCAACGTATTGTCCAAGTACGTAAGAGTGCCTTTATTAAAAAGATAAACAAATTGTTTTCATGAAAACCTTGAGAACAATCCCAACGAGCAAGAGCAAATTCGAATCTGCGATCTTATGTGAAGCCCCCCCCCCCCCCTGCACACATCGTTGCTAGGATATTAACCACGGGGCTGAGTTTATCCCTTGACCAATTCTTAGAGTTAAGGGGGGGAAAAATAGTTTCCTTTAACCCTAAAATGCATTTTTTTTTCTAGTTTCCTCTAAATATAACAAGGTTAAATTTTTATCCATAGCTTAGGAGAAAACTAGTGTCAAATGGCTACACTATAATCTGAACAACATAACGTTAATTTACAGCGAGACAGATATACTGTACATTGTAGGGTAAATTTCATGTAAAGTTAACCAATATATTCCTTTTGGGGATAGCTTTAAGGTATCTGCCTACAAGCGGAGCACTAAAAACAGTTTTGAAAAAATATTTTTAGTTCTATTGTATTACAGAATGATAATCAAACAAAATCCTAGCAATATCTTTTTAATATTTTAAGAGATTGGGATTTTTTACGGTTTTTTAGCAAAATTTCACGTTTACGCCAGATAGCGTACGTTCAATTAAAAAAAAATCAATTTCAATTTCCTTTATGCTGCACACTTCTATTGCACTTATCTGTGCATTTGAACTAGGAGTTTTACAATATCTTCAAAAATAGCCGAAATTTTTCAAAATATGTAGAAAAGTACATTTTTTAATAAAAATTGCCATTTTTTTCATATTCGAGTGCCTATAAAATAAATTCACATATAGCTTAGATCCTACTTTAGAGCATAGTGAGTGATATGGAAATCATTCTTACAAAATTTCACTGAAATATCTTTAAAACTTTATGTAATGAAGTTTATCGCACATTGAAATAACGAAAAATTTATTTTCCAGAAATCGCATTTAAAGATTTCTTTGTAGTTAAACTACAATATTAATTTTTTACGCTTAAAATGCAGCACATTTATTTTCTAACCCTTCTTTAACTTTATGTTTAATCATTTTTAACTTCTTTGTAGCTCTGTTTTCCTGGTAAGTTTTGCAGTGTATAGCGAAGGACGATTTGAATTTCATTCCTAGAAAAATATCATGCTTACGCCAGACCGCGTACACTCAATTCAAATAAGTATATTTCAGTTTCTTTTATTCTGCATACTTCTATTACACTTATCTGTGCACTGAACTAGGGGTTTTGCAATATCTTCAAAATGACCGTAAATTTTCAAAATATGTAAATGAATACATTTTTTTACTAAAAATTACCATTTTTTCATACTTGAGTGCCTATAAAATAAATTATCACATAGCATACGAATTTAATTTTTCCAACTAAGCGAAAAATTGCCCAGGCCGGGAATCGAACCCGGATACTTTGCTTACAAGGCCAATGCTTTACCTGTTAAGCTAACCGGGAGATATCCGGCTGGGATTTTTTAGCTCAGATAACCTTATTGGCCATAATATCTGGTGTATCAGCCCAGCCGGTTATCGCCCAGTTAGCTTAACTGGTAAAGCGTTGGCCTTGTAAGCCAAGTATCCGGGTTAGATTCCTGGCCTGGGCAATTTTTCGCTTAGTTGGAAATATTCAATTCATATGATAACTTTACCAATCTGATTGTGTTAAAATAATAGTATATCACATATAGCTTAGATCCTACTTCAGAGCATAGTGAGCAACATTGAAAGTATACTTACAAAATTTTACTGAAATATCTTTAGAACTTATGTAATGAAGCTTATTGAACATAGAAATAACGAAAAAAAATTTCTAGAAATCGCATACATGTATTTTCTTGTAAAGATCTAATATATTTAATTTATGCACTTAAAATGCACCACATATATATTCAAACCCATTTTTAACTTCATATTTAACTACTTAGTAGCTCTTTTCATTTTCCTGGTAAGTTTTACAGAGGATAGCGAGTGACTTTTGAATTTTTTTATTCGTTCATCAATTTTAAAATAGTTTGTGATCATATTTTGTTTTACTGATACTCCTAACTGTTCGAATACAGGTAAAAGTCCTAAATATCCTGAATTATAAATTAAAACTGATAAAGGGATTTAGAATCGTAATAGATTCGTTCTTTTATATAAAAAAGAAAATTCACAAAAATGGCCATTTTGATGTTTATTAAAATTGCCATAACTCCTCTTCTAATAATAGTAGGAATAAAATTAAAAGCAGATTTGGAATTATAAAAAGATTGCTCTTTAGTGTAAAACTAAAAAAAAAAAAATTAAAATTTTCACCAAAACAGCCAATTTGATGTAGGCAGTTACCTTAAAGTGTTTTCTAAACTTCTTATTTCTATTTCCAACTTTATAAAAACTTATGACTCTTACGATACACTTAAAACTTCTAAACACTTATAACATGAACCCTTTAGAGTAAATCTGTAGAAATTATTCATGTTGCATAGCCCGAATACAAAAACTTTATAAAAATGTATATAAAAAAAAAAAGTTTCTGAATATTGCTGTGATTATGCAAGAAAAATTTATACGAATCGTATCTTTAAAGAGCATCGTAAAAATCTCGCATTCTTACATATAAAGCTATCTGTCCGATGGATAATATGAAAAGAATTTTGAACCAAAAATAGCTTTATACATAGTTTTCTTTAATACATTGTATGGAGTATTCAAACTGAATGAAACAGAACCCAAATTGATAAGAATTTAAGACCAACGATAACGTCAAATGGCTAAATAAAAGATTTGAAGATTACATTTTCATCATCTCCCATGTTTCTCCCCCACCATGAAAGCAGAAACTAAACAAAAAAAATTCTTATCCAAGATATGAAATACGAGGAACTTACTCTACGATATCAGGAATTGCAGATTAGATAGCAAAACTTCCAGCGATTATCCGTACTTCTAGAAAATGTTTTAAACTACTAAAATAAGCATTAGTAGCTTTATCGCTAACCTTGAAGTATATATTTTACAACACCCGAGTAATAAATTAAAACATGAAAAAAGGTAATTTTGTCGGACTTCTTTTTGGACAAAATTCATCCAGGAAAAGTACATGTTGCAGATGTTCAAAAAATATTTTATTGTGTTAAATCCTTTGAAAATAGTTTCCAAATGAAAACAGCAATCATAGTTTAATTTTAAAATTTTATTCATTTTACATAAACTGGGAGACAAGTTTTTTTTTTTTGGGGGGGGGGAGAAATTATGTAACAAATTAAGCGCCATGAGAATTTAAAGCAATTTTAGACACAAAAATATTCTCGAAATTTAATTAATACATTTCTTTCCAAATATATTTCATAATATATAATTAATTTTAGCCAATATTTTAAAATCTATTTTTTAAGAATAACGCTTGTTTCACATTTTCCACTTGAGTGCGGAAAATAGATCTTCGGAAAAATTGCTATAAGATTTAACAAATTAGTGCCTAGCGTCCCATTTTTGGGACAGTTTAAAAAAATTCAAGTAAACGCTTTTCACACCAGTAAAAAGGAGGATAAATAAATACTTTCTTTCTTTCTCGAGACAAATTCCTCGATAAATTAAGATAAAAATTATTCTTGCTTTAAAAGTGGCGAGAAAAGGCAAAATTTGAATTTTAACGAAGAAAATATTTCAAGCATTAATGGGTTAAAAAGTTATTTTTGAATCCCATTTCTTGCTGCAATAATATTTATTTTCCCTGAATAACCTCAATAATATTTAATACAACCTGTAACTGACAAATACATTCGAAGTCCAATATAAAAAATATTTCTACATCACACTGAAAATAAAAGTATTTGAAAAAAAAAAATTTTGGAAGATTTCAAAAATTTATAGTACTCTAGACACTGGCAGAACGACTAAGGGGTTTCTTTTTAATCTTATAATTAATATGCGGTTTGCGCTATCCATTTCATGAAGTATAGGCTATTTTTTTAAGCCAAAAAGGTGAAATTTGACATCAGTTTTGCAAAATTTACTTAAGCATTCCATATTTTCTTTTTTGAAATTACTTCAAGAAAATAAAATTCTAAAAACATGCCGCGTTGTTAGACATTACTTTCGAAATTTAATTATAAAAATTCCCCCCCCCCCCCAATTCCATTCTTAGGGAAAGTTCTAGATCAAAAAAAAAAAATTCTAGGAAGTTTAATTTGTTCTGAAACGTTGCCAATCGCTATGCCCGATTACCTAGTTTTGAGTACCACATTTTTAAATAGTAATATTTGCCCTATAATCACCTAAAAGTCTCCGTCGTCAGGCATGCGAACAAAATATGCGAGCATTCACATATGTTTAGTAAAAATTTAATTCCTAAACTATACAAAATGCACCTTGAAATGCAGGACGAATTATAAAATTTAGTCTTTTTAACCACTAATGTAATCCGTTTAGTCATAAAGAGATTCAAGTGGTTAATTGTACAATGTACATTTTCTGCAATATAATTAGGCGAATACTAATATTGATATATTTGTACTCAAAAGAAAAATGTACAACACACGAAGCTCCAAATAGCTCCCAATAACATTTTAAATTCATATTGCCTTTACGAGTTCTCAGGTTTGCAATTTAAGGAAGTCCGGGACAAATCTTCCATTTTTTTTTTTATAAAAAATTTACTGCACTATTTTTTTCTCCTGCTAGAATGGCGTTGAAATCATTTTTCTGCCTTAATTAGAACAGGAAATTATGTTTTCGTTTCTTTTCAAAATCCAGCTTTCGAGCAGTGAGTGTTATGGAAAAGGACTTTTGAAAATTAGTTTCTTCACGATGGGTTTTTTTTTCACCATTTCTACTATTTAAATTGTTATAACTCAAGAGCTGTTTAAGTTAAATGGGTTTAAACTTTGAACATTTCTTTTTCAATTTACTATAATTTTGATTCAGCAAATTTGAAAAGAAATGGTTTACATTAAAAAAATTTTGTTTTCAAATTTTTTGCTTTAAAAAATTTTTAGATTTTTATTTAAATTAATATTTCTAAAAATACTGAATCAAAATTAAAGACTTAAAATTTCTGTTTACATGAAAAAAAAAATTGAAATTCTACAAAATATTTCAAGCTATAACGATTTTAAAAATTCACATTTTAATAAATTAAAATTTTTTTATAAAAAATGATTGTTTAATAAACATGGTTAACCTTCACGAAAATTTTAACTCTAAATGTGCACCGGACCTTTCTCAAAGAATATTTATGTAATGATTTCGTGATTACCGTCTTAATTATAAACTGCTTACAAAAGGCTTTGGAAAATATCCAGACAAAAAAGGTAGGAAGGACAAGTGTGTCAAACATTGTAAGGCTTCACGAAACATCTTCCTTGTCACTATTTATGGTTAGAAAATGCCTTGACTATTTTTTCTCTTCAACAAATTGATGACTTATTCAATAGTAGTTTCACAGTCTTCCAAAGACAGACACCCATCAGCATTACATAAGATATCCAAGTTCATGCATTTGGAATTACTTTTGTTCTATTCATTCACACGGCAAACGCAGTTTATTTTCTTTGATCTTTACAAGAAAGTATTGGATTCGTGAAAATTTTCGACTTTCGGTTTTAGATTAAATAAATTTTAACCATTTATCTACCGACGGTCTTATAAGTACCATTAAAATTACTTATAAAATTCTTTCAATACGTGGATTAGTTGCAATAATGTTTAGAATGAGTTACATTGTTTTGTTCCAAAAGCATTATTGGTTACACAAATATTTTTGAAAGTATGATTTCTTTTTCCTTTGTATTTTTTCAGCTTTCTTTGCGCTGAGGGAGGGAGATGGGGATTTTTCAATTCGGTAATGTTTCTATATGGTAATAACATTTGTACTCTATAATTCTACAAAATAAGAACACAATTTCAAATAAAAGACTGCCGAAACTAGCCTTTTTTGTGCCCGGGGCAAACATGGATTTTGGCGCCCCCCTATTCCCCACAATATGCATTTTTTATAACAAACATACCAAAGAAAATCCAAATTTGGCGCCCCCTTCACCTTCTGTTCTGTTGGCGCCCGGGGCACATGCCCCCTCTGCCCCCCTCTAGTTTCGGCCCTGTGGGATTATACATATTGCACAAAATCTCATTAAATTCAAATTTAATTATTCCTTCCAAAATCCTTCAAAAATTTATCAAATGTTTAGGTAAATCTTTCAATTTAGTTTAAACAATTTACTTAAAATGCTTTAAAATGTAAAATTTTAATGATTTCAATTTGGTAGGTAACGGGTTAAAAAAAGTTCCTGAACACGATTTGATAGTTTTAGAAAATTGTCTGTCTGCAAGTGTCGCTTTCCACTCAGTATATGACAAAAATTTTGTGGGCACACATCTCAAGAACTGATGAACGGAATTTCATGAAATTTAGATTGTTAAATCTTTATATTAATCTAAAGATTATTAGCTTTTGGCGTATATTGCTCAACAGATGGGGCTGTTATGCTGTATTTTTCATAATTTCCACAACAGCTATATCAAGAACTAATGCACGCATTTTTATAAAACTTTAGATTCCGTTGTCCTTAATATAATTCGGTGCCGAGAACGTTTTGGTGCAAGTTTCTTAAGGCGGGGCTGCTATGCTGCATTATTCATAATTATCGCAATAGCTCCATCTTAAGAACCAATGCCCGAATTTTCCAACTTCATATTCAGTTAGTACCCAATATAGGTTAGTGTTTAATTTTTTGAGTATTCTACTGCCTTTTGGTGTAGATAGTCCCTTGATATACAGTCTCAGGGGTATGTATGGTTTTAGAAAACATTTTTAAAGCTTTGCAAAGTCTCTTCAGGATGAAACAAGTTTTGAACGACATTTCCATGGTATTTATTTTAATAAATAACAAAAGTATCGTTAAATGTCATACATGCCAACCTCCAACTTAACTTTATACTAAATTAATTTAAAATTAATGCCACATACCATCAAGGCACATTAAATTTAATATATTTTCGGATTCAAAGTATTTTCCCCTTTGAAAAGCCGGAAATAGGCAAGTATACATGTAATCTAATTTGTGCACCAACATGGAAATTTAAAGTCTTAATGTTTCATTGGGAGCAAGAAGGAAAAAAACAGATCGTTACATTTGAATTTAATAAATACTTAAACTAATTTTAAATTTGTTATCGATTTACACTTTTATTTTTGCAATTCTATAAAGCATAAAACGAAGTAAGTATTTTAATTACAGGCTTCGTAATCTACGATAAAACTATAGTCAGTCATTTCCAATCTTTTTGGTCCCTTAAAGAGTTTTCCGCTTTTTCATTATTGCATCCAGAGTGCACATTATGCCTAAATGCACGTTTTATAAGTAATTATGTTATATCATTGTATAATGAAGTGATGTTCATAGATTAAAGTAATGCTGTAATGTTAATTTTTTTTTTACAAGTAATAAAATAGCAATGTTACTGCTGAAGGAAAGTTTCGATAATTCTCATATTGGAATTCTCAAACATTTCACGATTATGAAACATGCCACAGATGAGACCTGTGACCTCATGTGTCTCTTAATAAACACGAAATTTGTACATGTTAATCCCGAAACTAATCTAGTATGCAATATTTAAACAGGACTTTAAACACAAGCCTAAACTCTTTAAAAAGACCTCCGACCCCGGCAATTCACGCTGACATTTCAGGTATATAAAGGTCATTTAGAGCGAGCTTCACACTATCTTAAGGCTATAATTCAGAATCATAATAGGCATAATTTAGAAACAAAACCTCACTGTGCGAGAAACAACTCCAATGAATATTTTGAAAGAAATTGCTTTATTATGCAGCTCAATTTACTTCAATTAATGTTATCAAACACTGAATAAATACGCATCGAAAAAAGACTTTAGAAAATAACCGACAACGTTCAGGTCAAGTTACCCAATTGTCTGCTATAGCATGTCAGCGTATCGATTCATTTATGGTCGATTACTTTGGAAGCGAAGAAAGAACAAGTTTACGAATTTCCCCAGTAATCCGTTCCTACGAACAATATTTCGCTGATTATACACATTCTAATGCTTACTTTGTTTTCCCTAAAAGTAAAACGTAAAATTAGCTTTATTGTATAAAGATTTTTACATTAGAACCTCGCAATCCTTTCAGGGGCAAGGAGTTTGTTAAAAGCGTGTTGAGGTAATTGACACCACAATTTACAAGCAAATTTGAAAATAAAAGCTCTTAGCGTGTATTACGAGAGCAAAATTGTACTAAAAAGTTCTTGGAGGCAATTGGCTGTTTAGGAATTGAATCCAAGTATTCGCACCATGCAAATGACATCCCTGAATTGGTCAAGCGCTTAGCTTTTGCATCGACACAGCGCTTTCTTTAGATTGTATTACTAAGTTTTAAATCTAACCAGTCCCTAATGATTAGAGTACTGGCCATAGGGTCATTCCATGTCAAATCAACCAAAAAATTCAATCTGACCATTTCGGATTTCAGTGAAACTGCTAGGGATCATTCTCTATGATGATATAAATTAGAGCATATTTTTATTTGTTTATCGCTTTAAATTTTTATACAATTATTTAAATTTTGAAAAATCATTTTTTGACTTTCATAAATATTTTCAATTTTGAATTTCTCAAGTTCTATCAAACATAGAAAATTTTATGACCACTCATTTCAAAGAGGAGTTTATAAGGTTTAATATGCAAGTCGACTATGTATAATTAAAATAAATAAAATTTTAAATCTTAATATTTAAAATTTGAAAATTTTTTAGATAGTCATTTTTAAAAATTTTGAAAATATTGTATGTTTGTTGTAACATTATAAGCTTTAAATTCTGAAATTTTTAGAGTGGGATCTCAATGGATCAGGAGTTATGAAATAAAAGCTGAAAATTACCATACAAATCATAAATTAATAACAAAATAGAATTAAATTTCTATTTTAAATGGTATTTTTTTTTTATTTAATAACTCCTGATCCCATTGAGATCCCAGTCTAAAAATTTCAGAATTTAAAGCTTATAATATTACAAACATACAATTTTTTCAAAACTTTTAAAAATGACTAAAAAATTTTCAAATTTTAAATTAATTTTTTTTTATTTTATTTATTTTAACTATACATAGTAGACTTGCATATCAAATTAAACCTTATAAACTCCTCTTTGAAATGAGTGGTCATAGAATTTTCTATGTTTGAGAGAACTTGAGAAATTCAAAATTGAAAATGTTTATGCAAGTCAAAAAATTATGTTTTTTCAAAATTTAAATAATTGTATAAAAATTTAAAGAGATAAGCAAAAAATATGCTCTAATTTATATCATCATAGAGAATGATCCCCAGTAGTTTCATTGAAATCGGAAAGGGTCAGGTTGAGTCACTGGTTGATTTGGCATAGAATGACCCCATAAAAAAAAATCCAAAAGAAAAATGTGGGAAATGTCACCGGCCGTCTGCTTAAAATAAGTATGGGGTTTTTCCTGTCAGAATAAAGTTTATCATACCCAAAGGGCCCAAAATTTTCGATAAACGCTTCAAGAGTAAATACAGTGTGTCCAGCAAATAACACCCTGATTTCAACACCTTAACACACCATTTTTCTTAACACCCCAGCAAATAGCACCCTGATTCTCCTTAAATTTCTCAAAAACAAAGATCGATAGTAATGTGCGGTAAACTTTTTTCATTAGGTAAGCTGTAAAAATCTTACAGAAATTTCAAACAGTGAATATTTTGAAAAAATTGCGTTCTGATTGCATAGAATGCTTTGATTTGACATTTTTCTTGTTTTAGATTGCCTGCGGAGAAATAATTTTTCAGCTTACAGTGCAATATTTAAGATTTTTCGAAGTAAATTTTTAGAATTTCGAAGTTCCAAAAATTTAATTTCAAAAACCTATGAAATATGGTACTTTAAGCCGAAAAACACATTCTCTGACAGCAATCTAAAGCAAGAAAAATGTCAAATCAAAGCATTCTTTGCAAGCAGAACACAATCTTTTCAAAATATTTACCGTTTGAAACTTAATATTTTTACAGCTTAACTAATGAAAAACCGTTTACCGCATATTACTATCGATCTTTGTTTTTGAGAAATTTAATTTTGAAATCGGTGTTATTGCTGGACACCCTGTATCTGCGATAACGGTAAAGCATAGTTTAATAATTTAAACATTTTAGGTTTATCAAACCTAGATCATTTTGTATGACTTTACTGTCGATTTACATAATTACATGACCATGAGGCTTTCGATGCCACCGACTACCCACTTAGTAGCTGTTACTCCAGCAAAAGCAAGAAAACATTTACTGGCTAGAATAGCGCTTTGATATAAACAAGGAAAAATTTGTCACGAATTAATGAGATGTCAGAAAGTAGTGAACTGTTTCCAAGTATGATCATAGGTTGTAGCATTATCCAACTAAGATGTTAATTTCGAATTTACGAGACAATAGCAAGGGGCGTTCAAAAGCTGTTTAATATCTATCAGTCAGTTGTAGGTTTACTCTCAGTCAGTTTTAGGTGTTCTATTTCAGTTACTGTTGTTCGCGGCCACTTTCGTCAACTTTGAACGCTCCTGCTCTTTTACAACGATAGTCTCAAATTCGAAATTAACATCTTTGCTGTATAATGCTGCAACCTATGAGCATATTTGGAAACTTTAATAATAATTTCTGACCTCTCATATCTGTTTTTAACTGATCGATTTTCCCTCTTATTAGCCAGACGAAAGACTACGTTAATTGTTCTTAAAACTAAAATTATGGTCTCCAGTTTTAGGAAGCAAGAATATTTTTACATTGAAAATGTTATTTAGTGGTAAACAGTAGTCGCGAAAGAAACTTCAACAAAAGTATACAGAAAAAAAGTACTCTAAAAGAAAAATATTTAAGTGAACAGCATTCTAAAATTTAATTTCAAACATAGTCAGCCTTTATGTTCAAATCGGTGGGAAAAATCAGACAAACTGCATTTCTATAAATTTGTTTTAACGTGCATGTCTAGAAAAACTAAATTTTCCGTTTCAAGGAATAACAAATTGATTTGAATTTTATAGAAAAAAAAAAACCTTCTCTGAGACACGTTTTACTTGACAGGATTCCAGTTTTATTGATTTGTTTATTCACCCATTTCCATGGTTTCTAAATAAAACCAAAAACACTTCAGAAAACTGATAGAGCACTTGAATGTTTTAGAGATGTAGCTTACAGATATTGTTTTCTATTTTGCATTTTATTTATATTCGAATAAAATGTTCCTGCTATCCTGGAAATTATTATTCATGGCGAAATAAGTGGTATGTAAATACGTCTTTCACAGAAAATCAATGAATTGAAAGCTTCTCTTACGAAATATATTCCATTCGTTTCGTAATGCATCTAATATAAGTATTTTCTATATTGGGTCTTTCAGGCCATTGTCATTCGGGAATAAAGGAAGTATTTAAATATATATATGCATACTGAAAATGCTTCGCAAACGACATTTTGATAACAATTGATAAAGAGAAAATTTTCGGTGGTACAGTATGACCGAGATTTAAGTTGAAGATTTTTACCTTATGCGAAACTATCTTTAAAATTTTCAAAGTCGTTTCAGTTATTTTAATATGCATCCGAAATCTTCCTTACTTCAGCAATTATTCATTTTAAAAAAAGCCAGTGTATCTTGCATTGTAAAAATAAAGGGAATTAAATGCTACTGAAACGAAAGTTATCAGAATACACTTAGCTTGATAATTATTAAATGATGTGCAAGGAATTGTTTTAATGAGTTGCCTTTATTTTTTTTTTAACAAAAAAAAGTGTCGGTCATGTGCTTCAATGTCCAACTCCAGACCTTCCCCCTCTATCTCCACATAGAACATTGTTTTATTTCAAGCAGTTTTGATACAGTACTCAGAAGTTTAACCTAACACCAATATTTGTAAACCTTTTTCAATCTAGGTGATTATTTCAGACTAAAATCAAGAAAGCCAAACAACAAATTTTGCAAACTTCCCTCTTTGGCCCGAATTAAAGAATTCCTTTATACTGCCCTTAGCTGCCGAAGCTTTTTTTAAAAACCTTCAATTTTTTTTTTTTCCCCTTTGCCAAAAAAATTACAAGTTTTGGAAAATACTCCCTTTATTTAAAAGTTTCTTTTTGTTAATAAAGCAAAATTTTTAACTAAAAAGTGGCTGTTAGATAGTTAATTTTAGAAATATGCATTTATTTAAGCGAGACGCATATATACGGCCGGGGCAGTTAAGGGGGTTTAAAGGAGTCCGAAACAAAAATCTTCAATTTTTCTAACAAACTTATTGCATTAAAAATCTTCTGCTTAAAAAAGGTCTTAAAACATGTTGGAACAGGGTTTTTTTGTTTTCAAAATGCAACTTTCAAGCAATGGATGTCATGGAAACTACTTTTCGAGCAAATGCGGTTTTTTTACCACTTTCATATTTAAAACCGCTGTAGGTCTAACTGTAAAAGAAATGGCTCATACTTTGAACATGTCTTTTTCAATTATTTTTACTTTAATTTTTGATTACGAAAATTTAAAAAGCACTTGAAAATACATTTTTAATGAGTTTAAATTATACTTTAATTTTTATTTAAATATTTATAAAAATCCTTAAATCAAGAACACATTTTTTGTTTATTCAATTTTATAAATAACATTGAGTTAACGATTTTAAAATTGCCCCTCTTTAATAATTAAAAACAATTTTATGCAATTTTGTTTACAAATATGGTTAATCACCGCAAAAATTTTAAAAAATGTGCCCCGGACCCCATTACACAGAGCAGGCTTGACGATTTGCAGTTTTCGAAGGACGAAATAGATTTTAAATTAATGAATTTTTGAAAAATATTCTTTAATTTTGCTTTATATATTTCCAACGCTAAAGGAATTTTTATGACATGTTGGCTGACCTGGCCATGAGCCTTAGTGTGCTTTTCTGTTGCTGAAAGGAGTAAAGCCAGTTTTGAACTGGTATTTATAAAGGAACATTAAGGCCCAAACAGACCTGACCACTTCTTGCGGTTACTCGTCGGCGTGTTTGTTGTGGCAACACTGTTTTTGGTCAGAGTTTTGCAGGAAAGGGACGGTTGTCAGGCAAAAGGGGAATTTGTCCGTCAAGTAGGGTTGATCTGCTTATCTTCCGATTCTTTTGTTCATTCCCCTCTGTTCAGTGGCTCAGCCAAGAGGGTGGTTTTGGGGTTAAAATCCCTCCCAGAGATAAGAAAGATCGCTAGAATTGCCGATTATATGAATCAAAAACCAAAATTTATATTTAAACGTTTTATTTCGGATTCTCCCACTTTATTGAATCAGATCTCAATAAAGGGATTCAATTAAATGGCAAAAAATCTAGTTAAAACTGAAAGCGCATATTACATGGATTAGTTAAGTAAAAATTGGTTAGTTGAACTAAATCACTTTTCCGAGACTGGTTATGCTGAAAGAATGATTTCCTACCACACAGATGTTCTTTCAATTTAAGCATTATACAGTGAATAGTCTAATTAGTGCTGATTCTGTTAATCGGCGATTCAAATAACCGGCAAACACCTTTAACAGAAACCTGGCTGCGCCACTGCCTCTGTTCTATTATGAAGAAACCGCAAATGGGTCCCACACAAAAAGGAATACAGCACCTTTTCCAAGAATTCAGTTGACAGGGAGAGTATTTCAATGTGCATGTAGCCTTTAAACGTAGTACCGATGACAAAAACACTATTTTGGCGACAGAAAAATGAATTCTGGCATTCTGGGGGTCTATCATAAACGTGTTTAACAAGGAAATCGCACTATATCAAGTCTGCATATTTTCTCAGGCAGGGAAAAACCGTGCATAGTTTAGGCGCTATCAGGAAGATTGTTGTCTGGCACTAACTGTCGTTTCCCAAGAACCTTTTTAAACTGGTATACCAGTAAAACTGACCCGTACTTGCCAACTTCGGACATAACTTCCGTAAAATGAGAGTTAATTTTAACCAGCTTAAACAGGTTTCTAGCCAGAATATTTTTAGATTCATCACTTAATCATTTAATTCAGTTTTCACGTAGAGCTTGTTTGATTTCTTTCTAAAAATATCCGATTGGAAACAAGTTTCACTTAATATTTTACAGCAGTTATGTCCAAAGTTGACAAGTATGCTGACCAGACAAAAATTTAACACTTTAGTACAAAGCTCGAATCAACAAGTTGCTCTATCTCAATTGTCTTCCTTTATGTCTGAAGATTTCTTACAATACGTAATTTAGATGAGGTTTTTCATTAAAATTTATTTCTGTAGCTATAGCTCTTTTTGTAAAATATTTAGCAGAATTAGATTAGCAAAAAATAGTGATAGGAAAACGTCAATTCTTTATAAAATCAACGTAAATATTATCCTATCTGTAAATGGAAGGATTTTGTAGTTACATTTTTAGCATGACATTTTTTTATTAATAGATAATCTACACTTACGAAAAGGATTGAGAAAATTGCCACTTTAAAATTTTAGCTTCGACCGTTTTACCGAGTCTCTAAATGAGATCAAGAATATTTTGTATAAATAAAAACCACTATTAGGATTAAATAAAAAATTTTCTTTGGTGGTACTCAATGTACCGCCATTGGATTAAAAAAAGGTTAAAGACCGTTCTAGGTGAACTGTTCTGTTTACCCTCTCCTTGTTTGAAATCTTAAAAAAATATCGCTTTTGGTCTTTAATAAATATATAATAGCCATACACCTAATAACACTTAACTGCTGTTAGCGGTCTCGGAGACCACCGAGTTTCATAGATTAACTAAATTTTTAGTTACTGTAGATACTGGTCATTTCGTTTGAGCCTTAATACTACCTCTACAGATTTTTGAATAGCTGAATTTTATTTATCGTAGTCTTGTATATAAAGTTCAATACATAAATAGTATTCCGAGAGTTAATGTAACATTTTTTCTTGTTTATATTAAGCGGTTTGACAGACCGCTCACAGTAGTTATGTGACAATTTTTGTCACAGCAGTTAAGGGTTAAGATATTTTGATATGTACTTTTTAAACTAGAGACATGTTCAGATTTTAACAGCATAAAATTATGGGAGTTTTTTTATAGAAAAAAAAATGACATTTCCCTCTCCCCCCCCCCCCCCCCCAACTAAGCGATTTCCTTCAAAAATTAAATTCACACCTTACCTTAAATATATTTAAATATTCATAAAAAGATCTTATTCTATATATAAGAGTTTGTTTTTAAATTAAATTCTGCGCTACAGGAAGAATATTTTAAACTCCAATAAAAACGTTCTTTGAAAATGCAGACTGCAGTGGGGGGGGGGTGTTCAGGGGGGATAGAATTAGACCTTTGTTTCAGGTAAGCTGTGTTCAAAATGAAAACTGAACAAAAAAAAACCAAATTTTAAAAAGTGCAGTGCATTATAAAAATAAAGTATTGCGTAAAATTTTATTAATCTGCTTTAAATACAGTGTGCTAAGATTGTTTCCCGAATAAAAAATTAGCGATTTCCAAAAGTTATTTCTTTAATAAATATAAAATGTTTTATTATTTTAATGATTTTGACGTATGAAATAAAACCCTTCACTTACATTCAAAAACTTCAGATTAGTAAAAAAAAATTCAATTCCAATTTTTTTAAAAAAGAAAATCTTTGGAAAGTATTGCAGGATTTTGAATACATTAAGGGGACTTGGCAAAAAACATGCTTTGCAACTATGCCTATATTTTTAAGTTCATGTTTTAATAAGTTAAATTCTCAATATAGTTTTAACTTTTAAAAAACGTTCATTTTCATATTTGGAATTTTTTTTTAAACCGTAATTCAGATTTTTTCCCCTCTATAAATCTAAGTAAGATTTTTTGATTAGATCAGTAGATCAGCAGAAAACTAGTGAATGTATATGCGGAGAAAAAAAGTGGGGAAAAATGCATGTTTTTCAGTTCATAATTCTTTATATTACATGTGAAAAATGAGATACTTCGTTATCACACGAGGTCTAAAGATATTTTTAAAAACATTCAGATATTTTCGCAATTGTAAAAGCTTTAGCATTTCGATTAATATGAAAATATAAAAAAATTCCGATCTCAAATTTTAGACATTTAGAAAAGGAACTTTGAACGGGAAGGTTTACTAAAGTTAAGTACATCTCCTTTATTATTTATTGAATCTTTGAGAAATTCGGACAGAATGTTAAAAAAACCCCAAGGCACATTTTAAAATAAAAATCAAATTAGACATGCTATTTTTAAAATTAAAATGACAGGTGCCAAATCCCCTGAATTTACTACACTTTAGATACGGCATATTTTATTGCATATAAAAAATTGTAAAGTTTCTAAATGACATCAAAAAGCAACGTATTTTCATAAGTTTACGCTAAATTTCGAATAGCTTCGAACAGGGTAGAATATTTGAAGATTGTATAGTTCATTCTTAAAAATTACTTCAAAAATGTTATTTTTATTAATAGCGTATTTAATGTTTTTTAAAATTTTAATATGTAGAAAGCGGGAGAATTAAGAAGTTAAAAACTAGGAAATAAAATATGCAGCAGACAGAAACAAAGAATCGGATAGCACAGCCCCCTTAACTATTGAAGACCACCATTTAATAAAAATGGTTACTTTCTGGATAAAAATTTAAATAGGAACTTAAACCAAAAATTATAATTAATCTTTCACCCCCCCCCCCCTTTACATTTAATTAGGAGGTCTTATATAATCTGAATATTCTTCATTTCTTCCAGATAGCAATTATTTCGAATGACCTAACTTTAAGTTGTAATTATTCTAAAAGAATATCGCCAAAAATTTCATAACTCATTTTCAAGGATCTACAGAACCATATTTATTGTTGCAAACCTCCAGCTTTTAATTATGAAAACACTTTAAACCAGGAAATTAGTTAAATTAAGAGAATTAAATGAGATAGTCTTTAAATTTATTGCATTTCGTTAAATTTCTGGTTCGAAGCATAATTGTTTAAAATGTAAATAAATCTGGAAGTTGACACAGGGCCTAATTGCCGCACTGGCGAAGGCTATGGGCCCCAGTGCTGTTGGGGGCCTTAAATTTAAATGATTTAGATAAAGAATTCTTGAAATAGTTTTTGCAATTCTTTTCTCAAAAATCTAAATATAATTTGGTTAACTTTGCAACCGTATCATAATACCCCCCCCCCCTAAAAAAAATTAACTATTTTGGTCCGAATGGGCCCTTGAAGGTGCTGGGCCTTGGGGCCCCCACATAACCTTAATCGGGCTCTGGTTAACATGTATGCATGTCCATAATTTCTTTACACTTTGAAATACAAGATAATGAACACTTTAGTATACGATTTGGTTCCTTATTGAATATTAACGCCTTTCCGGCGCGGACGAATTCTTTTAGTAAAATGAGAAATTATCGACTGACACGGGAATTTACAAACGACTTTCAGAAATCAAGAACTAATTTAAGCTTTTATTTAAAAAGCAAGATTTTATTAAAGTATTATTGGTGCCAGTTGCAAGTTTGGAATTAAAATTAGGTGCGTCCAGACCGGACACACTGCGCCGGAAAGGGTTAAAGCTTCTTAATAAGTCAATTGTTTCTATAGTTTAATTTTCGTCAAGAGTTTTTGTCCCGTATTGAAAATTAAATTTCTGTATTTAGTTATTAAAGAGGCAATGATAACGGGAACCCTTTAGTTCGCGTGGAAAAAAGTTTAAAACATAACAAAACTCCAACTTCATTTCAAATTTTCGTTTATAAGTACAAAATCATTCAACATTAGTTTAATGTGCTGCCAACAGGGTTAAACTTTGTTCACCCCGCGGAGAAAGATAAAATTTAAATTAAAACCAAATCAGCAAGTTCAGATGCTGGTAGATTACAGCAGTAGCTTAAACATAAATTATTTAATTCAGCAATTTACAAACTGATTTTGGCTTCGATTCGGCGATTTTGTTTCCTATTTTGAGCACGATTTTAACTGGAGAAAACTTCATTGGAAAAGTTATTTATACTTCATGCAGTAAAGGCTTACAAATCAATAGAGATTATAAATTTGATATTTTAGAGATTTTTCATTTATCAACAGCTGCCAATATGAATGTCAATACCTGTGGTCCAAGTTGATCATGTGCTTTAGAGCAAAGCTATTTTCATATAAAATAAACTTGATTCTTCAAGGATTTTTTTTTCTAATTATACGTAAATTAAAAGATGTTTTAGTTTTAAGTATGCACATCTCTTTATATTTTTGTTAATGATCATTTGTTAATAAAAATCGTACGAGGGAACGCAATTTTCACCTAGTTTTAAACCATAAAATATTATGAACTTTAAAATGTTCTGTTTTACTTAAAAAGCGATTCAAATAGATTTTTTAAATAAAATGTATATTTCTAACAATTAACATATCTTAGTACTTTCAAATCTTATCCAGGTTCTTCATCACAGAATATTTTATAACTATACAAGTAAGCGATTATGTTTTGAAAATGAGTGAACCAAAAATTATTGCAGTTAATAGTATTTTATTGTATTAAACTTAGAGAAGGCATTTACTGGAATAATATAAATATATCTATATCTTCTCCCATCAAGTTTAATCGAAGTTAAGTCTAATCCAAATTATTACATTCAACAGTTAAATTTTTCGCTCGCTCATTTTCAAAACAAAATAACGTATAAAAAAAACAATGTTATAAAATATCATCCGATGAACAGCCTGGATAATGTTTAAAAGTACTAAAATATTTTATAAAATTTATTATTTTAGTTTTAGCTATTATCTTTATTTTAATTGCCTTTTAAGTAAAACAGTGAACGTTTTAGAAGTTCATATTATACATTTTATGATCATTTGTTATACTAGAACTTCCTCAAAACAATACTCTAAACTTATCTGCGGTTTCAAACAAAATTTTCTTCAGTTATGTCTGCCGTTTTAAAAGAGCACGTGAGAAAATTTAGTCATACATTGCTTGCTTTATAATAATTTCTACTAGCATGGCGTCTTTAATCCGTATTGACTGATATAATTATAAACAATGAAAATCAGCAATAGCCTTATTGGAGAGCAATGCTGAAAATTTCTGAAGGAAGAAACAATTTTTGGAAAACTTTCGGTCCGGCCAAATTTTCGGTAGCATTTTCTTAGTTTCGCCGAAAATTAGTTTTCTGCGAATTTTGGCTGAAAACGAATTTTCGGTCGATTTCTAATTATTACCATAACGTTATCTGAACGAAATATTCTCGCTCGTTATCAGACCAGTTAGTATGAACTGTAGAGCATCGTCCCCGTAAGCCACGTCTGGGTTAGAGTCGCAGGATGGGCATTTTTTGCTCAATTGTAAATATTAAATTTGTATAGAAATGTAACGTTACGCTTTCCAAACTTTAAATCTTCACAATGCCTTTCTTTTCACAGAATGACTTTCCATTTGGTTTAGTAAAATTTACTAAAAAAAGCTGAATTTTAGAATCGCGTGATCATATTGAAACTTCAAGGATTTGGTACAATTTCACTATATCTAAGCTCATTTTTAAAATTAATCTAAAGACCATCTCCGCTTATTTTTGGGAAATTTGCTTATTAAAATTTCTAGTTTGTTTTTGGAATTTCCTTTTTATAGGCGATTCCACTCGTGACTTCACTTTTCTTCTATTAGAATAAAAAAACTAAAAATAGGAATTTCGTATTACAAAAGAATGGGAATTTTAATTTTAGATATTTTTAAGCGCGACATGGCAGATTGAGGACCACAAATATAGATCATAATGTAACTAAATTATTTTAGGTATCCCTGTGAAGGAACGCCCTAAGGTTCTGATCTAGGAGTTTGTAGACATGAGGTGCTGGGTTCGAACCCAATCGCGCCCGTAGGCCTAACCGTTCGGAGTTTTCCGGGGTTTTCTTCCAACCTTGGGTAACCCTGCGTAAATATGGATTAAGTTCCCTTAGAAAGACACCCCCCCCCCCTATGGAGGACACTCTCCTTAAGGCCTATATCCCTCGTGCAGGTAATCAACAGTCAAATAACACCACACCCTGTAAATAAACTAGACATGCTCCACATTTCATTTTCAATACAGAAAATTCCATCGTTCTACAGGAGTTAGAGCATGGTCAGACAAGTAGCCAAACAATCCGAAGTAAAACGCTTTTTAACTCTTTCCGGTCTGAATCTCAGTTTAGAAAAAATTACTTTTACTTTAATAACATTAAGACAAGCTATACAAATAGATTAATTAGTATTTAACGAATATTTCACTGTCTGAATGATAATGAATGTTGTGTACTCTTCAATTCATAGGACAATAGGCTAAATAAGAATTTCTGGAGACTTTTAGAAAATATAGTATTACAACAAAATTTAACTTACGTTACAAATTTCTAATACTTTTTGTACTTTATTACACACGATTCTTTCAGGAAAGTTATTTTAAATTTAAAGAGCGAAATATGTTTAAAATAAAAGAACCACAAATGGCGCGAAGAGAAATATTTATTTTTGTTATTAAATACCTAAACACAAATGAAGTCATGTAAATGCATAGAAATAATAGTAACATTTTAAAATAGTAGCAAACTTATTTCTTAAAATACTCCATTAAAATACATGTACTATTTATAGTACACCAGACCCGAAAAGGGTTAAACTAGGTTTGAAAGTTAAATATGACAAGAAAAACTTCGCATCCCATTATTAGAGATTATATTCCAAAAATCCCTTTTCAAAGTAAATAAGGAGCAGGCTTTCTCTGGCTTTCAAAAGAATCTATATATTTCCCGGCCAGAAAGGGGGCAGCCAAATTCTTTCCATAAAGGAAATGGGGAAGCTTTTTTTATTCCTCTCCTCCCTTACATATTTGTTATCCTCTTTTCATTTTATGGACGTCGCCGGCTGACTGAAGAAATATAGCTCGAAAAGATACGCTCAAAATCTTTGAGGGATGAATTCAATAGGGTATATTTGTTAGGCATTCAAACTAACTTAAAATAGCTATTTTGCATCCTTTAATTTATATTTACATTGAGCTTGTCTTAAAATACAGTATTAAAAAAATTTTATTACTAACTCGGCAATGTATCGATTTAATACAATTCTTTAACTTATTGGAATGAATATTTTGGCTATAAGTTGGCAGTGTCTTTTCTAAAATTTATATATTTATGAAATATTAGCATAATATTGCAAATTACTTCTAGTAAAATGGCAATTTTTGTGAAATTTAAATAAAATCAGATTTTTCTTCATGTTAAGTCATTTTTCAAACAATAAAAATGCTAGTTTTTTTCGCCCCAATTTATGATCATTGTTTTAATTTTTGTAAAGGGATAATGTTCCATAATTCAGAAATTTCTCTATTGATTTAACAAAAGTATTATTTAGTTTCATTTCGCAAGACATCTTAGTTCAAGATTATCTTAATTTTCATAACAACGAAAATTCTACAAGTATTTTTAAAACTTTAACCAAATTCTTTAACCCTTTCGGATCTGGTGTACTATTAATAGTACATTTCTTTTAATATTTTGTATTAAGAAATATTTTTGCTACTATTTACATGTAGTAATGTTAGTATATGTCTATGCATTTACTATATGACTTCATTTATGTTTAGGCATTTAGTAATAATTATTTGCTTAATTCTCTTTGCGCCGTTTGCGATCTCGTATTTTAAACATATTTGAAATATTAAATTTAAAATCAAAGTTACTTTTCTGAAAGAATTGTGTAATAAAGCGTAAAAGTATTAGAAAATTTTAATATAAATTAAATCTTGCTGTAATACAATATTTTCTGAACAGCTCAAAAAATTCTTCCCCAGCCTATTTTCATATTAATATTACTTGAATAGTACGAAAACAGCATTCGTTATCTTTCAGACTATGAAATATTCGTTAAACACTAGTTTGGATAGCTAGTGTTAATATTAAGGTAACAGTAATTTTTCTAAAAATTAGAAACAAAAAAATTCGGACCCGAAAGGTTTATTTAAAAAAAAAAAGGTTTTTCTTTTTACACACAGGAATAACTAAACCTCTTCAGACCCAATGTTTCCTATAGGATCTTTACAATTTCTTTTCCCGTGTAAAGATAAAAATGAATGAAGCCTAGGAGAAAGCAAAACAAAAATTTAACAAATCACGACTATTTGGAAAATTATTTTCAAAGACTAAAATTTTAGACATATATTCTATATTTAAATAATCATTTTTATGACAATCAAAACGTGGTTTACGCAGTAACAGTCTTGTATTACGTACGCCATGGATTAAATATTAATATTCCTGTACCAATAAAATTTTAAATGAAATTTCAGTTTTACAATTTTCGGTACTGCAAATTTTTAATCACACATTGTCAATTTTTACCCTGTCGTAGAGAAAAAGAAATGTACTTTTAAAAGCAATTTGTTTAAAAGCTGTATCCCTGTTTAAGTGGGTTTTTTTTTTTTTTTTTTAGTTTTAATACTTTGTCATCGTGGCAACAGAAGAATTTCATTTCTGAACATTAAACATGAGCCAATCAGAAAACGAATAAAATAAACAGAAGTATTCCATTTTTGGACATTAAACATAGACCAATAAGAAAACTAAATTAAAAAAGCTGCGGAATGCAACCAATAAAAGATTCAGATATACCTCAGAATTCCCAGTTCTTTGCCGAGGACACTATTTTCCAATTAGTTAATTTTCTTATAGCGCTTTATTAGAGAGCAACGTGTTATATAAAAATGGCTTGGGCCAGGAATGTCTGTCCTTTATTACCGCATGGGATAATTGGGACTTTACCGATGAGCCCCAGACTTTAAGGGCCCTCCAAATCCAAACATCAAATTATAAAATATTTAAATTTTTTTTTCCAACTCTTCCAATACATTGAAGTTATTAAACTCATCTTAAAGTAATAAAACAAATTGCTAAAGTTACATAAAGGAGTTGTTCTGTACTAAGGAAAAAAAGCTCTGTTAAGGTATCCAATTTAGAACTGTCGGAGCTAAGCTATTCTTCAATTTATATCAAAAGGTACAAAAATATGTTTATGCACACACACGAATGACCATCAGTTCCATTTGAATAACGTTGCAATGATTCAAAAATGGGTCCCGAATTTATCTTTGCACATGGCATCAAATAGTCATAATCGGGGACCGAGAAACGTACGAAAATTTAAAAAAAAAAAAAAAAATTCACTCTGCGTTAAGATACCATTTGTAGAGTCCATTAGTAAAAAAAAAAATGTTAAATATATTTCATGATTCTGCAATGCAATAAAGTAAAATAAAAAGGACCAAGAAATTGTCCAAAAATGTACTTGCAGAGTCACGTATTAAAATTTATGTACAAAAAATTAATTTTCGCTTTTCAATCTTAGTTATCCGTTAATAACTTTTCATAACAAAAAACCTTGGGACGGAATAGGTTAATGAATTATGAATTTTTTACCATATTTATCCATCCCTTATACCAAATTTATTTCATTCCAAATAGCAAAAAATTTTCATTAATTTCGCATGAGAGATTCTAGTTTTTAAGATTGCATTAATAAAAAAAACATTCAATTCAGACTAAATCAAATTTAGTTGCTTGTACAAAATTGTTATATTTCACATAAAATACTTTGTAACACTTATTCCTCCCCACCACCCAGTAAAAACACGATAAATTGCGCTAAAAATAATGTAGGTACATAAAAATATTAAATTTGATTTTTCTGATCTTTCACCAATACAAGTAGGACCCTTATGTTTAAAAATTATAAAATTTCGCGCCACATCCAACTGAAAAATACTTTGCGGTGACCTTCAACCGATGTCTGAACTTCAAATTTATTGATATTTTCTGTTAGTGAAACACCCAGTTTTATCAAAGATAAACTTCCCTAAGCTTTTCGTTCGAGGATTAAGTAATTTCTCTATTTTTTTTTTACGAGGCCCCGATTGAAAATTATCAGGTTATTTTACAAATTGTGTACAATATGCTGGAAAAATCCTTTTATCTTTAAAATTTTTCGTATTGCAAGATTTATGCAATAATAAAATAAGCGCGGTAAGAACAAAGTTCATTAATGATAAACCTATACAACTGTGTGCCCTTCATAGTGAACTTGACCGGCTCCTTCAAGAGTTCTTAGCTTTGGAAATAACTTTAAAGTTTAACTTGAAAAAATAATCCAAATTCTTTGGATAAGTAAATACACTTGTAAAATAACCCTCCCAATCAGTCTTCCAATATAAACAATGCACGGTCGCATTTCGTAATTATAAACTTTATTTTTAGTAGTGAAAATTTAAAAATTTACTTCTTAAAATGAAACTTACTCCAATTTAAAATTAAATTCCAAATTTTAAGTAAATGAAATTTACGTACTCAACAAGAGAACACACTAATTAGATCACGTTTAATTCAATTAACGCCTACCACGGAACTTTTATTTGGATTCCTCTTTCAGCTATCGGGATTGTATAAAAATTGCGCTTTAAATATAAATTTTCTTTTACCAAACAGCAAATCTATTATCAAAGGATATTGTCGAAAGCAAAAAATTACAGATTATGAATTCAATGGATGTTCGATTCGGCAGAAAATATGAACTTAACTCTCGACAACGTAACTCCATCATTCGATACCAAATTTACTATCCCAATTCTGATAAAATTTTTCCAACGACCTTGTCTAACATGCAATCACATTCATTCGTACAAATATTAAACCCAAAATTTTTAAATAAATGGATGAAAAACTAGAATTTTAATTTACAGATAATAGCATTACTCATTTTCTTAAGAAATGAAATTTTAGAATATAAAATTCACAGATAAGCAAATTAGATAGGAATCTGCTTTGAAGATCCACTTTACAAAAGAATTTTAAATGTTAATCAACATTGAAAAATTCTTCGCATGAAAAATGATAATTTTAAACCAATTAATTCGTTGAAATAAAGCAAAAGACTCATCTCTTACATTTTATAAAAAAGTACAATTACATCATTAATAGTCATTGATATTAGCTTCAAATTTATTTTTTTAGACTTCTACAAAATTTATCGCAGAAAATCGCAGCTATTTAATTTTTTTTTCTTTCCAATACGATATTTTTCATGTATTTGTTACTTTTTTAAAAAATTGTCTTTTTTGTAAAAATTACAGAAAACACTTACCTGATTGAATAACATCCAGCAAAGTTGCTCCCATCCCCGTTTTCTCGTTTTTCAATTTGTCAAAAACTTCTCTAGTCAAATGCTTCTTCAGTAGCGATTTACAATCCTTGGCATCTTGAAGTTTTTGGAAGCCGGCTTCCAATTTTTCCAAAGTTTCCTGGTCAACCATTTTTGAAGATCCTCCGAGATTTCTGAAATAAAAAATTAACGAAGATGAATTCGGAATGGAGAAAATAGGAGAAAACAACGCTCAGTAAAGTAGTTAGCTCCTGCTTTTAGAATCGATTAGTACAGAAGACTTCAAAATTCAGTCTAGACTCCCGCACTGTACTTTGTACTCTGGAGAACAGATAAGGGACAATCCAGTGTTCGGAAAGGGGATGGGGGGAGTGGGATGCGTTTGCGCATGCTTCCAGAATGAAGTAGGGGTGATCCCAAAGCTTAGTGACACTATTGATTCTTTGGCAGTTTTTTTTTTTTTTTTTAAAGCTATTAAAAAGTTTATTTTTTTTCGATATACTTCCATTTCCCCCACACACACGTCAAAAGAGGTTAATATTTCTTTAAAATTCTATCAACCACAATTACAATATTTATTTCGCACAGTCGTAATGGGATTAATTTGATTAATTTATCATAATTTAATTAGTTTCCCATATCAAATCCGTTTATTTTTTTAGTATTCATTAAGCTCTCTGAAGCCAGACTACTAAAAATAACAAAAATATCCAATGCTTTCTGTATTAAATAATTCACTATATCAATCATACCTGATCATTTACATCTATAAAAATGATAGACTTTCAGACCTCTGATAGACTAATGATTAGATTTTTTTTTTTACCGGAAAAAAGTTGGCTAAAATGTGTTAACTTCGTAAATATTTTTTACTCCTTCCTACCACTACTTTTCACGCGTACGGGTAAAACAAATTCTATTGGCCATAAATTGTGATATCGCCTTCAACATTTGAGCTTTTGCTCATATTCCTTACTAATTTATATGTTTATTGAAAAAGCAATTCCTATTCTTCGTATGCGGTATTGTTGAAAGTGTCATTCAAAATTATTTATATCAGGCTGGCATGAATTTCCTTTGTTTTAAAAGTAATGAAAATAAAACTACATGTAGCTGAAACTTTTCAAGACATTTTATTGCTACGTGTTCTTCCAAGTCTACACAATAACAGCTATAACTTCAAATCACCATAGTTTCATTAATAAGAATGGAGTACGGGTGAATTTTCGCAACGTAAAGTATGAACCCCAATTCAAAAACTTTATCCAAAAGGAGGAAGTTAATAATTTTATTAAATGGTGTAAAAGTTTTTCGTAAAAGTCAAAAGTTTGATAAAGTGTCAGCAAGTTTTGAACAAATTTACATTATTCATATAAAATAGTGAAAGTGTAGTTACGTAAATAATTGCAAAACAGTAACTTATAAACTAAATAATAAAACAAATACAGTAAAAGCAATTACTTCAATTTTAATAGTCATTTTAATTTACAAACAATTAGCAAAATTTTTCTTAAAAAAAAGTACACAAAAAATTTAAACAATTTTACGAGTTATAAAACTGTTTAAAGCACTTTGACAGCATCAAGGTTAGCCCAAGATATAAATCCAATTTATCTTTAGGATTTAAAATATTAAGATCATTTTGCATGCGAATATTTAATGCATTCTCGTATTTCATTTCTGGAAAGTAAAATTTATATGTACAAATGGAATTTAAATACTCTGCATGGTAAATAAATTTTAGGTGCGTTCGTAAATTGTGTAAATACATAGCGATTTAGTGTCGTTCAATCCGTCTGCATATAACAACGCAAAAACCACTTAACCGAAACGTTTCAATTTTAAAAACTTCTAATTATATAAATTTTGTTCAATCGTTTCAAATTTCGTGAATAGGATGCATAGTTCAATTACAGGAACAATTGAAAGTATTCCATTACATTAAGGTCAATTGGGGAAAAAAATAGTTAAGTGCATTTTAATGATGTCACTTTTTCGAACATATATTTCATATACATCTATTAAATATATACTAAAATACACATTCTATACAGTATGTGGTGCAAAGAATATTTTTTATTAATATACAGGGTCAAACTAAGTATTTTATTACATAATGGTAAAGAGGAAAATACTATTTGGAGTGCACATTAATTACATTTAAACTTTCACATTTTATGAAAATTATATACATTGCTGAAATTTACTACAAGTTAATTTTGAATAGAAAGCATTTAGTATTTAGAGGGATACACAAAAGATTTCGGACACTATTGTATCCGATGTACTGTATATTTTAACTACTTCGTTATAGTACGAACGCACTTCATTTGCTACATTTGGCATGCAATTTCCAACTCGTTTAAATATAAACCAATTCAAATCATGACTAGATTTAATTTTTCTGTACCGATTATTATACGCCGCATAAGTGTTATTCAGGCTCTGTATATCCTTAACCTCGGTCTCCACTCGTTTCATAAAGCAAATTTCAGAATGTTGGAGTGAAATGGAACTTTGAGAATCTCCCATTTATAAGTTACTACATTATATGTACGTATGTAATTTTTACGATACAAAATGAACACTTTAATAAAAGAAAAATCATGAAACAATAACCAATACTTCAAAGAATACTGTTGCAGTTCATCAACATTTAAAAAGGTGCAAATTTAAAAATAACATTTGAAAACCGTATTTCGGAAATTAATCTGAAGAGTTTGTTGTGTTTATGAGGGGCGATTATCAACACTAGAGATATGGGTCCTAAGGGGGGGGATACCCTCCTTGGGGATCTTTTATACGGAACCTAACCCGTATTTACGCAAGGAAATCAAAGGTTCGAAGAAACACTGAAAACTCGCTAATTAGGCCGACAATCGCGATCTGGTTCGAACCCAGCACCTCCCGTCTACCAACTTCGAGAGTAGAACCTCTCAGCCACGTAGTCTGAAAGTTACTCTGGCGATCACTACGCGATTTATGTATACTACATATTGCGCTAAAATTTAGCTTCTTTACAAAACTCATAATCCAGCCGAAAATACATTTTCAGTAAATTTCCACCAATAGATGAACGTGCACTCTAATGATTTTGCACAGACCGGGATATATCTACTGATTTGACATACGCAGAGCTTCATTATCTCAGCGTAGCTCACCGGATCTCCGGCAAACTTTGATTTTAAATAGTTTAAAATTTAACCCGGGAGGACGCGCGCAGGGCCTAAAAAACCCGAAGTGCGTATGGATTTTACAAGTGCAACCACTAATTTTTAAAAATAATCTTCAACCTATTTTATCGCAAAATTTGTAAGAATTATCTCCGTCTAAATAAAGTGACTGTTAGAATTTGATTTTATTGGTAATTAAGTTAAACCATTCATACCCTGGGTAAGCGCGCGTTCTCCCGGTTTAATGGAATCTTCTCAAGCTTATACATACGGCGCTCCAGATAAACAGAAGCATTAATGGTTTCTGAACGGCGACAAAGAATGAAACAACTAAAATAGCATACACTCTTGCGATCGTATCTTGCATCTTTTCACCGTTTTTGTTAGTGTTTGTAAAATTCTTTACCACCACGCAATGCTCAGTTTTCGAAGTATCTCGAAGGAATGAAATTCCAGCACTTCTGTATTTCCAATGAAGATTTAATAGTGGTAACCCACCGACGCTTATAAGTACTAGGCACCAAAGTCCCCCGGAACAGTGCTGTACGCATTGTTTTACTACTTTATACAAAAAAATTTGAATTTTCTGAAGTTTCCCTGCTCTTGATTTTAATGTTTTCGCTCAGTTTATTAGATTATATAATAAAATATTTTGCAGAAGACTAAATTGCTTTAAATTTTGCAAATGTATGAAACTTTTTTGCAGCAAATATAAGAGCTTTGGTACTAATTTTAAACACTTAGAACTAAGCCTTGAATACGCCTCGTTAAACAAAAATTACTGTCCTGAGAGAGATTTTAAATATACAAATGCATTTAATATGCCTATGAGTAACATTATATTAGAAGAATTGGGAAGAAACTTGCCAACAGCCTTAAAACACTCACCCAAATTTAAAATTGCTAATATTTTGTGAATAATTGAAAATAATAACTACAGTAAAACCGCAATTTGTAAGTACTCAAAATTAGGTTATTTTGAAACTATTTTCAGATTTGCGGAGATTCCAAACATTTTGAACCACGAGATAAGAAACGTAGCAGTCTCCTTTTCATCACAAAATATCGTCAGCTTGAGATAATCCCTTATCTATTTACTCCAATGACAGTCTCTAATGGATCGAATGAACCATTTATCTTTATGGATTAATTTTTTTCCTTTAAATGACTTATTTCAGGTGAAAAATAGTTTAGCTGTATAAAGACAAATAAGACAAACGATACTTAAGGCGCAACACTAGGCACAGAAAAAGACCTGGATGATAATGTAAAAGTCTATAGGGCGTTCTTTTCAAATATTTCACCCAAATTTAAATATTTTTACACGATTTTTTTGCACAAGATAGCTGAGGACGATCCACAGCCGGCATAATTTTTACTTTTTCAGTTTTGGTTTCAGATTTCTTTTAAAAAATTAACTTTCAAACAGATTTAAAACGAAACTGGAAATTGAAACTGGCTTAATATAAAAAATATATAAGCAAAATCTGAAACTGGCTTAATATAAAAAATACATAAGCAAAATCGAAAACTAGGCCGGTTGTAGATCGTCCTCAGCTATCCTATGCAAAAAATGTAAAAATATTAAAATTTCAGCGAAATATTTGAAAAGAACGCTCCCATAGACTTTACATTATCACCCGGGTCTTTTTCTATGCCTAGTGTAGGGCCTTAATCGGAGTAGGTTTTTATCTCCAAACTTCTTCAAAAATGGCAAACGATTTTCTATACTGTATAAACGCTTGAATCCACGAATATAGAGAACACACTAAGAATTTATCCATAAATTTTGAGCTTTCTATTTCTAATCATAAAGGTGACAAGAGGTATTTTTTGCACAACATCGTTCAAATGATAAACGGAACACGAAATTACATTTTAATAAAAGATTTTTGCATGTAAAACTTATCTCCTCATTGCTAATGCGGTCTTCTATACATAATCCCATTTTAAGAAAAATATTCTCGTTGCTTTATGGAGATCATGAAACATGCTGTATCCCAACTTAGGAAGAACTGCACTTTTAATGCTTAAAATGTGTTTAATAGAAACTAGTTAATTTAATGTAATAAATCCAGTACTTTTATTTTACAGGAATTCTAAATCGTAATATTAAGGTCGCTGTAGTTGCTCTTAAAACAAGCCTTAGGTCTTTTATCATGGCTAATATATTCAAGATATCATTTTCGCGCTATTATATGTAAAATTAATTGCAATAATATGTATCTTTAGCTATATATTTGTTTTAAGTATTTTATATAAGTGACTATTTTAAAATATTAAGTGTATTATTAAATGAATACGTATACGCAATCTCAAAATTGTCTCCCTCCACACCTCAGGCTTATGTAATTTAAAGCTATGAAAGAAACTCCAACACATATTAAAACAAATTCAGTGTTTATATTTGAAAACATTTACACCACTTTCATTAATTTTTCTAAATTTTGAATCGTTGTAAATTAACACATACAAACTCTCTACTCTACAGATACAGAAGCTCGGATACTTTTGCTTCAAAAGCTCACTTCACCATACAATCGAATAAACTGTCGTGATTATAAAAATGACATAATATATAAATCGTAAGGCATGTTCAGCGCAAATTACCGAAGTGACCAATCTTAGGGCATGTTCAGGGCATCTTACCAAAGTGACCAATGTTACCGACCGATTGCAGCGCAATACGAAAACGAAATGTGGCATCAATGAAAACTATCCTGTTGAACTGTAGATGAGACGTCACAATTTGCTTTGCTTTTCATTTCGTACTGCCCTACAATTGATAGGTAACATTGGTCACTTCGGTAAGTGACTACACTGTACAAAATATGACTATTTTGCTGCATCGTCACTCCACCGCTTTTATAGAAAACGACTACTTCAGTCTATCATGGAGCATTCTCATTGGCCAAAAGAGTGATATTCTATAAAAGTGGGGGAGTGACGATGCAGCAAAATAGTCATATTTTTTACTGTGTTGTACACTGTTAAAAAATTGACCCATTTGCTGCAGCCTCAATCCATCGCTTTTATAGAAAACGGTTACTTTACAGTGTTATGGAGCATTCTCATTGGTCATAAAAGAGTTATTCTATAAAAGCTGTGGAGTGACGCTGCAGTAAATGGGTCAAAATTTTAACAGTGTACACTGCTAAAAAATTTATCCTTTTGCTACATCGTCACTACACCGCTTTTATAGAAAACGATTACTTCAGCCTACTATGGATCATTCTTATGGGTCAAAAGAGCGATACACTGTTAAAAATTTGACCCATTTGCTGCAGCGTCATTCCACAGCTTTTATAGAATAACTCTTTTATAACCAATGAGAATGCTCTATAACGCTGTAAAGTAACCATTTTTTATAAAAGCGGTGCAATGACGCTGCACTGTAAAAAATTTGACCCTTTTGCTGCATCGTCACTCCACCGCTTTTATAGAATATCACTCTTTTGGCCAATGAGAATGCTCCAGGATATCCTGAAGTAGTCGTTTTCTATAACAGCGGTGGAGTTACAATGCAGCAAAATAATCATATTCTTTACAGTGCAGTGTAGGCTGAAGTAATCTTTTTCTATAAAAAAGATGGAGTGACGATGCAGCAAAAGGGTAATTTTTTTTTTACAGTGTTTAGCACCATATTTCGCCTTCACTGTTAAAAATATCGTGAAATATTACACTGTTAAAAATTTGCAACATTTTTTGCATCATCACTCCACCGCTTTTACAGAAAATGGTTACTTCATTGCTTTATGGAGCATTCTCATTGGTCAGAGTACAGATATTCCATAAAAGCGATGGAATGATGATGCAGCAAATGGTACAGATTTTTATGAGTGTACTTTCGTTCTTAAGCACTATCTATTTTCTGACCAATTAGAACGGGCCATAGGTGGACATGGAGCGTTCTTATTGGTCCGAAAATAGATAGTCTTTACAAACAAAGGTAATTTTCACGACATTTTTAACATTGTAGGCACCTGTTTTGGCATCACCAGATCGAAAAATGTATACGATGCGAAATTGAATTGCAGCTAAAGTCACAATTCGCCTTGCACTGTAAAAAATATGAATATTTTGCTACATCGTCACTCCATCGCTTTTATAGAAAACGACTACTTCAGGCTATCATGGAGCATTCTCATTGGCCAATAGAGTGATATTCTATAAAAGCGGGGGAGTGCCGATGCAGCAAAATAGTAATATTTTTTACAGTGTGATTTTCATTTCATGCTGCCCTAAAATCTGTCGGTAAGATTGGTCACTTCGGTAAGTTGCGCTGAACATGTCCGTAGTTTTAAAATTCATCAGGGAGAAATTGTATATGGAGTGAGTGTTTTTTTCATTTAATAATTTTTTAAGCTGAGTTTTTTCTTTCATTCAATCCACATAAATTTTGAATAGATTTATCGTTATTTTCTGAAAAAATATTAAGTAATTAGAGACATCAATGTGGCAAAAAATTTTGCTCTTTTCAAAAATATCGTAAAATAAGGGCTTCTGATTGGTCAATATCATTTCGAAAATACACTGTTGAAAAATCTGTGCACTCACTGTAAAAAATATGACTATTTTGCTGCATCGTCACTCCACCGCTTTTATACATAACGACTACTTCAGGCTAACATGAAGCATTCTCATTGGCCAAAAGAGTGATATTCTATAAAAGCGGAGGAGTGACATGCAGCAAAATAGTCATATATTTTAAAGTGCTGTTAAAAATTTGAAACTTTTGCTGCTTTGTCACTCCACCGCTTTTATAGAAAATGATTGTTTCACTCTATTATGGAGCATTCTCATTGGTCAGAATGAGATATTCTATAAAAGCGGACGAGTTACGATGCAGCAAAAGCGTAAAGTTTTTAATAGTATACACTGTAAAAAATATGACTATTTTTCTGCATCGTCACTCAACCGCTTTTATAGAAAACGACTACTTCAGGCTATCATGGAGCATTCTCATTGGCCAAAAGAGTGATATTCTATAAAAGCGAGGGAGAGACGATGCAGCAAAATAGTCATATTTTTTACAGTGTACCTTTCGCTGCATAGTCATTCCACCGCTTTTTTACACTGTTAAAAATCTGCAACTTTTGCTGAAGAGTCACTTCACTACTTTGATAGAATATTTCTATTCTGACCAGTCAGATGATGTAGTCAAGTAGGCGTTTTCTATAAAAGCTATGAAGTGACTAGATGAAGAAAAAGCTACATATTTTTAACAGTGTACACTGTTAAAATTTTGTACAATTTGCTGCGGCGTCACTCCACCGCTTTTATAGATAATGCACTGTAAAAAAATATGACTATTTTTCTGCATCGTCACCCCCCCCCCCCGGTTTTATAGAATATCACTCTTTTGGCCAATGAGAATGCTCCAAGATAGCATGAAGTAGCCGTTTTCTTTAAAAGCAGTGGAGTGACGATGCAGCAAAGTAGTCACATTTTTTACAGTGTGGTTACTTTACTGTGTTACACACTAAAAAATATGACTATTTTGCTGCATCGTCACTCCACCACTTTTATAGAAAACGACTACTTCAGGCTATCATGGAGCATTCTCATTTACCAAAAGAGTGATATTCTATAAAAGCGGGGGAGTGACGATGCAGCAAAATAGTCATATTTTTTACAGTGTATAGAGCATTCTCGTTGTTCAAAGTGAAGATATTTTATAAAAGAGTCTGGTGTCAGCTGTGGGACACATTTTAATTGGCAAAAATGAAGTATCAGCCGTTTCTAAAGATTTTGGCATTCTTTGCCGTGCCGTCGGTTTAATACTGTGATCTTTGCGTTCTCAGAGTAAAGTCTACTTTAAGCGGCCGAAGCAATATCTGTTCTTAGCCTTTCTACAAATGATCACTTATTTAAAATCTTGTGCATTGGACAAAAATTGAATGTCTTTTTGTACCATACACCTCCAAACAAGTTCATTTATCGATGTCTTCTACTTTCTATTCTGGACCACTCTTCATAGCGGAATTTTTTTAAAGCCAAAAATGTATCGAAATTTTTACTTTTTTCAAAGATTGAGATGTGCAAGCTATTCCTTCACCTCCTGTTTACGCTCTTGTCAAATCACGTACTGGATAAATAACTAAGATAATTGTAAGATTGCTCATCTCAACTCAGAATGTAAAATTGAAAATATTGAAATGCGACCAATTATAATCTTAAACGCTGGAGGAAATAGAATAGAAAAAAAATTCATTATAGACATAGATAAGTTGCCAGTTAGAATGCGGCTGTAACGGAAAAAATATAAATTTTTGAAAAAAAAAAATAGTTTTAAATTGCCTTGCACTTTATGCACTACCACCCCCTTAATCCCTTGGAGACGAGCGATACGTATACGTGCCGCAAAAAGGCCTAAGGTTTATGGTTTGGTTTATTCTTGTCGTCCGATTATCTACACTAGGGATATAGGACCAGGGGGGAGTGCCCTTCGTGTGGGTCTTTCTAAGGGAACCTAACCCGTATTTACGCAAGGTTCGAAGAAAACCACGAAAACTCCGAACGGTTAGGCCGACAGCCGCGATTGGGTTTGAACCCAGCACCTGCCGTCTACCAGTTGATAGGTCAGAACCTCTCGGCCACTGGTGGGGCCAAAAAGGCCTAAGAATCCTTGTTTATCCCCACCAGTAAAATTTTACTGAAAAATTCGTCTTTTTTAATCTGAGCATTTTCTCAATTTAATAAGGCACAAATTTCTGTTTTTGAAAACCGGTGACAAAACATTAAAAATTTCGTAAAAGGCTCTCGCCGCAAAGAAGTTAAATAAACTTAAAGCCAACTGTTGATTGAATTTATATTTCTTTGTCAAACGAACCTAGAGATATTTGTTGGAGAGGGGGACAATAATATTCAGCAGCTTACACTGGAATGCAATTTACTGGTTGGTTTATTTGAATTTGTATTTTAAAACTGACTTCTTACTTAACGAACTTAATATTGTCAGCAGAATTGTCTTCAGCAGGGTAAAACCGCGAATTTGTATGATTATTTATTTTTAAATGTAAATCCATCCAAATGAAGCTCGAGTTCACGCTGCATTCAGCAGTGTGCACCGGTGGTGCTAACTATGATCCGATCTGTTTTTTCAAGCGAACCGCAAAAATTTTTATTTAAATTCTGGCATTTAGATATATACATAAAATTTTCATTCTGACTAAAAAATTTCATAAAACGTAAAAATATAAAATTCACACCATCTTCTCACTTTTTAAAAACTCGAAATGGTAACCAAAGCACCTATCTCTTAAACGGAAAACAATACCTTGAGAAAACTTGCACCTAGAGAAAAAATATCTGTGTGGAATCTTCGGAATGACTTCATGATTTTTTTTAAAAAAATAGTAAATATTAATATTTTTTCACGCCAGAGCTGTCGGAAAAATATTGAAAAGTATTATTATTATTATTATTTGTAAGTTTGAAAATCTAGAAAAACGGAAAAACGTGAAAACTTATGCAAATCTCAAGTTTTATGGCAGATTTTTTTAGTGATCACCAACACATGCATGAGTCTTTCATTTATTAATTCATTTATTAATGTATGCATATTTAGAGAGGACAACAACTTTCATTAGTACTATAGGGAATTCAACAGTAGACTTCCCTGGTTACAGAACGTAGCTGAAAACCATTTTTTTTTATTGTAATAGATTATTCATATTTAATACAATTTTTTAGAATGGCAATCAATAACACACAGAAAAGTTTTATATGAAAATTTCAATATATTCAAATAAAACTTTGAAGTGTTTTAAAAACGATACGTTTATATTAACCATTTCAGTAATTTATGCGAGTAATTCGATCATATGGCTGTTAAATTTAGGTTTCTTTTAAATTATATTATTTTTATTTAATTAATGATGAAGTTATAATTTCTTTCTGGATAGCCGATTACATATGCTGAACTATTTATGTTATTTTAAGTGCAAAAGGATTAATCTTTCTTAATTGGGCTGCATGACTGATAGATATTTCATGCTTCGAAATTATTTTTAAAACCATAAACAATCAATAAATAGCGATACAGTTTTCAAACAAATTACACTTAAATTACATTTTTTTTTTTTTTTTACTTGTTCGGCGATGTAAAAACTTAAAATTCTCTATTATAACTAATGGTGAATTTGTGTTTCATTTTATTTTATTGGTATTTTTACTTTTGCAGGGCATAAATCTAGTCATTTGCATTTTTTAAATCGCCGATAACAATTTTTATATTTTGCGAACACTTTAGGACGATTTTAGAGACAATTTTGTCATTTTGAAACAAAAACTCTTGGTTTACGGTACTATTTCTATGTAATTTTTATTTTTAGCATTTTACTTGAAATTAGTGAAATTAATGTATTTTAAATAAAATGAGTAAAAGGCATGCATTTCTAATTAAATGTATGAAAGGATGTTACATAAGAAAAATAATAACACAGTATGAATATGGTATAGGAACAACATTTAGCCCTTTATCACCTGCATCTCGCTAACACAATCGTATCATTCTATTTAATTATATTGTATTTACTGGGTGTCCCAAAAATGACTGATGGATTTTAAAATTCAATAACTTGCAAACGGTGACAGCTATTTAAAAATTCTTTGCAGGAGGGTTATGTATAATGTCAGGAGTTTTTTTACCGTAATTTTTTTATTTTAGTTCGCATCTGAAACAATAGGTGGCGCTGACGGCGATTGAAGGCCAGGTCGACGCTTCACTCAGCATTGATCACCCGGCCTTCAATCGCCGTCAGCGCCACCTATTGTTCGAGATGCGAACTAAAAAAAAATTATGGTAAAAAAAACTCCTGACATTATACATAACCCTCTTGCAAAAAATTTTAAATAGCTCTCACCGTTTGCAAGTTATTGAATTTTAAAATCCATCAGTCATTTTTGGGACACCTGGTAAGTACTAATAAAGTTTTAATTTCGTTACAGATAATTAACCTAGACAAATGCTGAACTATTTATATTGTTTTAAATAAATTTTTATATTCTTCTGAAGTGGGTCCTACACGCGATAGAGATAGATTTAAAAACATTCCTGTTTGAAAAATATTTTAAACGCTACAGTAAATGAATAAGTGGAGATTACATTTTCTAACAAAGTGCATTTGAAAGAACATACTTTTCCCTATATGACGATATCAAAACTGAAAATGTGGGATGTTTAGAAGTTAAAAAGATTGCTGAAGAAAAAATTGAAAAAGTAAAATGTCATTCGCAAAAATACGTCAGGATTACGGACGGACAAATTTGTCCTTTATAATATAGATATATTGTATTGATTTCTCCAGGATGATGAAATTCTACAGATTAATGAAGGATTCTCATACCGGGAGACTTTATTTTCCGAGGCTTTGCTGTGGTCGAATTTTATTTAGATAGCTGGTATCCTCACTTATTTTTAAAGTAATTTAAGAATGTTTGAAACCATAAATTTTATATAACAAATGAAACAAAAACAGGCCCGGACTGGCTCCTTTGGGGGCTCTCGGCTAGAGACTGAAAAGGAGCCCCTTACGAGAAATTTAACGAAAACAGACGTTCCTGTAAAATCTTTATTTCTGTACTCATCCCTTTTTTCTAGTTTTTGACATCATCAACTTTGATTTCATGTGAAGTTTTTGTTCCTTTGAGGTTTATTACGCTTTACATTATGGATGTTTTATTTTACTTTACTTATTGGTGTAAGTATTTGCGTATGTTTATTAACCCTTTCAGGGGCAAGGTATTTCTGTTCCGAAAATGTTCAAATAATTGATTCACACCACAATTAAAGAACAGATTTATTTGAAAATAATCAAGAGCTGTTTTTCGCGAATATTATAAAATCGAAATTGCACGAAAATTATACTGGTGCCAGTTCGAAATTGGAACAGTAATATTATGTGTTTGCAGACTGCAAACACCGCCCCTGAAAGGGTTAAAACCATGTGCTCTTATAATTGTTTTGAGCAGTGTACATCTAATCCGATTCTTAACCATTTTAAATTTTGAAAAAACCTTTCACAAGTGACTTTTATACAAAGTATGGTTAGTACAAACTCATAAGCGACATACAGGTTGGTAAACATTTCAAATTATGAGAGTTAAAAAACAATAAAAAGGTGCATGATAAACACTGTAAACAGGGGCTGTGGTCAGAGAAACAAATTTAAAGATTTTCGTTACTTTCAATTTTGGATTCTGCATCGACAAATTCAAAGATTTCTTCAGCTTTTTTTCGAATTGTCTTCTTTAGCCATTGTAAAGCTTTCATGCTAACCTGTAAACTGTTTCAAGCCTATCAGTAATTGTCTTTTTGTTCAATTTTACAAAATTTAGAAATTTTACAAAGGATTTCCGTAAAAAAATCATTAAGCACTACGAATCCTTTAAATTTCTTTGGATTTAACCAGTAATAATCTTTAAAAAAAATTTTGGACAAAATCTTTCTTTGATACTTGTCCTGACACAATATAAAACATTGAAAAGGACCAATTTGTTTTGAGTTGTTGAGATTTCAGGAGCTTAGTCTATTACATTTTTCACCAGGCATATTTTTCTTTGAAATTAATTTTTCCTTGGAATCCAATTCTACTTCTATATCGATACTGTTATCTTCCAATTTGCAGTTAACTGTGCTTGTACAACAATTTGTTTTTAATATAAAGCTTAGCGTGTTTATCACTCCTTTTATTCCTTTCTTTTTGAAAAATCTTCTCCTCTACCGAAGTGCAGGTTGTAAGAAATGGTTTTATTTTATAAATAATTTGAAATAAAAGATATAACAAAAAAATACGAGTAATCTAGTAAACCAATATACATATGTAGGTTTTCAAATGTGGACCGTTGACTGATTCAATTTCTTGTTATGAATTTAGATTTGCAGTTAGTTTATTTTAAAAAACAGTAATAAGATTGAATAGTTTCGTTGTTTCCATTTTCCTTGGTAATTGGAGAAAGAGAGATTTACTTGCTCCATCACCTTGTGGCTCCTATTTATTGAAACCTGTAAAATTCTTCATCTGCAATACATTTTATTTTTATTGTTCTTCCCTTTTATAAGACGAGTACAGAAAAACAACAGATTCTTCCACCAATCCAAATAAGTTTTCTGCTTTGAGAAACTTAACTGTTCAATCAGCTATAACCAAATGCAATAACTTTTCCATGCAGCAAGTATATTATATTTTATTTTGATTCCTTTTTACGTACATTATTTATAAGACAAGCTTAGAAAAATAGCAGATTTTTCGATTAATGTAAATAAGTTTTCTACTTAGCGAAACGTAACAATTCAATCAGCTGTAACCAGATTCAGTAACTTTTCCATGTAGTAAGTATAAATATAAATAACATTCCTTTTTTAAATGAGTTTGTACACTGTTATAATAGCCTTTCATAGTGGTATCTCTATAGAATGAACAAGCACTAACATTTGATGCAATCTACACTTGGCTAATTCTAATTTTATGAGCTCGTATACAAAGCCAACTAACAAAAATCATAGATTTTTGTTATTCTCAAAAGTCTTTCCCATACCTTTCCGTGAAGGACATAGCTGGAACAAATTGCCAACTCGTAACAGCTACATCTTGAGTACTACCTACCACCGTGTTGAATATTATGCTATAATATGGATCTTTTAAAATATTACAGAGCACTGAACCTATTATTTGTTGTAGAAGTCTGCACGGGCCCGGCTTTGGGCCGAGGCCTATATCCAACCCGATCTGCGGGCCGAACAGTCAAAGAAGTTTAGCGGGACTGCTGGGCCGAGTAAAAAAAATAAAAAAATAGCGAGCTTACCAACCCCATATAAAAATTTAAACGAAGACGGATAAAATATGATCCGTTTTTAGTTAATATATCTTTCGCGAGAATGAGTGTAAATGTGCGGCATGAGCTAATGCTAGTTTGACAACATCCATACAAAAATACAACATGTGCATCTTAGAGATTTGCATCGGACAGTTATGTGGTATCAGAGGCAAAGTAATTTTTTTCAGCAAACTCATGCCTAAGGCCGAGATCAGGTGTGCACTTTTTTTCTGCGCAATAGAGTCGGGCCAGAACTGGACTTAAATGTTCTCAGAATGTATACGGCAGTTACTATGTGTAAAAAAATACAATTAGCGATAATAAACTTCTGTTAGCTGAATCTTTGGAAGTATAACTTAAGGTGGTTTTCAATTCTCTTCTCAATAATGCAAACTTTCTGACAAATTTTTAACTGCAAATGCATAAAATTGACATTTTTATAATTGCGTGGCTATTAAAGGAATTTGGAATCGATTTTTTCCCCTTTTTAGTAAATAAATTGATTATAAAAGTGTAAGAGATTTTTGCTACGAGACTGCAAATTTTCAAAATCTGCAACATTTAAATTAGTGCTATTTCAAAAAAGCGCTACAGTTGAATGAAAAAAACATATATCACGCAATAGTTCAATAAATGTACAAAAACATGCAACAGAAAAAGAAGTGGGGCCTCGTGATATTTTTTGGCAAAAAAATGACGAAAGGAAGCAATGAAAAGAAAAGCAATGTATACGATGATATTTTCCCCTAAGAGGAAATGAAACATCCCATTTCTCTTTCGGAAAAAGGCTAAAAAAGGGGACATTTCATTTTCTCATAGAGAAAAAGCATCGAAAGTGGAAAGAGAAATAGGATTTTTCATATTCTGATACGGAAGAAATTTGATAATCAACATTGTTCATTTTAAATAGTTGACTTTTTTTTTTTTTTTTTTTTTTTTTTTTTTTAATAGAAATATAGACCCCACTTCTTTTTCTTTTCCATGTTTTTGTACATTTGTTCAACTATTGCGTGGTATATATTTTTTTTCATTCAACTATAACGCTTGTTTGAAATAACACTACTTTAAATGTTGCAGATTTTGCAAATTTTGAATATTTAATAGGTAAAATCTACTAACAGGAATAATATATTCTCGCAGTACTACATAATTTCGCTTGTCCTAGTAGTGCACTTTCATATTCTATAGGAAAAAGTTTGGGGTACTATTGCTTAAATAAGATATTAAGCGCGGAAAATGGACAAAAGCGTCATTTTGACATTACTTTGTAGCAACTTAACAATGTAAAGTAAAAATGCCCCAAGGAAACAAATTTTAATAAGCAGGTAGTGTTATACTAACAATTTATGCCAAAAGAATTTAGGGATGTTGCTGCTTGCCAAAGATATAGCCCTCCAAACATGCTAGAATTTCATTTTTCATCAAAATGACATTCACAACCTTAAACTTTGACATTTTCTATAGGAAAGAGGAATTTTTTTCAGGGTTTCAAAATTGCACATTATTTATTAAATATGATCTGCTTCAACATATAAAATGTAAAGCAAATCAAAAAATACAACTATCACACTTAGTCTGATTTTCAAAATAATGACTCTTAATGTTATTATTGTGTATTTTCTGTGATACGAAAACATTGTGATTTAAAAGGATAGTTTGAAAATATAAAATTTTTCATAAACGTGTATGCAGTATTCTTTAAAAGGATCTTAAATTATATGTTAAAAACAAGTGATTTTTTTGTGTGTGCATAGGAGCCAACTTTGGTCCCAAAGCTGGGTCTGCCAACAAGGGCAGTTGTTTGATGGGGGGGGGGGGGGGTTTCATTCTGTTTCCACCCTCGGGAATTAATTTTCAAAAGTCAAAATTCAGTCTTGTGGACGGAAAACTTGCATCCATGATCACAATACATATATATGTGACTGTCAACTGATTTGATTGTCGCGAATAATAATAAAAAAAGGACGGTGGCTCAGATTTTAGTGATATTTTAAACACATTTTCAGGCATGCGTTTGCAAAAAGACAAAAAAGAGGAAAAGCACGTGAAACGGGAAAATGAGAAATTATTTAAAATAGCTTGTGTTTAAACTGTTATATTAAATAAGATTATTTTATAAAAAAAAAAGAAAAGAAAAGAAAAAGAAAAGAAATTATACTTTTCAAATGCTGTTTTATTTCAAGGGGGAAGGCGGGAGAAATCAATAATTTATGCAAAAACTATAAGTAATTTTAAATTGAATTTTCTATTTTAAGTCCATAATTATGATTCAATGTTTTAAACACAGCAATCTTTGCTAGTTGTCCAATTCACATGCCCAGCAGCAGAATTTTTTTCTGCAGTCTGCAACACAAGAAAAAACTTAAAACAGTCTGCAGGCCAAACCCTCGCATTACATTATATGCACTCAAACCCCCCCAAGTATTTGTGATAGACATAAAAGGAAAGTACTTTTAAAGATAAGTTGCCTTTGTTCTCAGATTTTTTGACACCTCATGCATTGTTCGAAAGTGGGGAGCTTTCCTTTGAGAAAATTTGCGGGGTTTTCGCGATCTTTTGACGAAATTTACATTTTTTCGCATTTTTTGACGAAATTTGACGTTTTTTTCGATCTTTTGATGAAAACTGCTGATATTTCGCTTTTTTGACGAAAACTGCCGTTTTGTCGCGATCGTTCGACAAAAATTGTCGTTTTGTCACGATCTCTTGAAGAAATTTGCCGTTTTGCCGCGATCTTTTAATGAAACTTACCGTTTTCTAGCGATTTTTCGAAGAAATTTGCTGTTTTTTCGCATTTTTTAAAAAGAAATGTACCGTTTTTTCGTGATTTTTTAAACGAAAACTGCCGTTTTTTCGCGATTTTTTAACGAAATTTGCCGTTTTTTCACGATTTTTTGAAAGAAATTTGCCTTTTTTTCGCAATTTTTTTTGAGGAAATTTGTCGTTTCTTCGCAATATTTTGAGGATTTTGCCATTTTTTCTAACTTTTTGAGGACATTTGCCTTTTTTTGCAACCTTTTGAGGAAATTTGCCCTTTTTCGCAATTTTTTGAGAAAATTTGCGTTTTTTATGATTTTTTGAAGAAATTTGCCATTTTCCCCTGATTTATTGTCGAAAACTGTCATTTTTTTCGTTATCTTTTGAAGAATTTTCCCGTTTTTTCAGCGTTTATTTTGACAAAATTCACGTGTTTCCCGCGATCTATGACGAAATTGATTTCTTTTCGAAGACTGTGTTGAAATTCGCGATACATTTTATGACCGAATTTTTGGAATAAAGACCGAAATTATGTAATTTTTGTTAAATTTTTAACAGTTGCAAAATAGTCTGCATAAACTTCCCAAGAGTCTGCGATAAGCTTCGCAGCGTTGCGCCGATTCTGCATTTCGGTTCACATGTTCTCCTTTACTCAAAACATCAGTTAATAAATATGGCAAGATAATCACGTATTTTTCTCGCGATTTTTCGCCGAAATATGCATTTTATTCGCTATCTTTCGCCGAAATTAGCAGTTTTTTCGCAATCTTTTGCCGAAATTTGCGTCCTCCCCCCCCGCGATCTTTTGCTGAAATTAGCATTTTCCCCGCGATCTGTAGCCGAAATTAATGTTTTCCCGCGATGTTTATCTGAAATTAGCGTTTTTTCCATGGAAAAAACGATTCTTTCAATTGAATTTTGTTTTTTTCCTGCTATGTTTGAACGAAATTTGAGTTTTTTCGGCGATTCGTTGCGTTTTTCTGCTATTTTTGATGAAATTCGCATCTTTTTCCGTGATTTTTTGCTAAAATTCGAATTTTTCTACGATTTTTCGCCGAAATTTGCTTTTTCTCGCGAACTTTAGGCGAAGTTTGCGTTTTTATCGCGATCTTTTCCCGAAATTTGCGTTTTCCGCCGATTTTTTGCCTAAATTCCAATTTTCCCCACGATTCTTTGAAAGAAAAATTGCTTTTTCTCTGCTGTTTTTGAACAGAATTCTAGTTTTTTTGCTATTCGTTGCGTTTTGACCGAAATGTTTTCGCGTTTTTTGCCAAAATTCCCTTTTTTATAGATTTTTTGCCAAAGTTCGCGTTTTTTCTGTGATTTTTTTTGTCAAAATTTGCATTTTTCATCGCAATCTTTTACCGAAATTCGCTTTTTTCCTGCCATCTTTTACCGAAATTCGCGTTTTTCCCACGATTCTTTGACAGAATTTGCTTTTTCTCTGCTATCTTTGAACGAAATTAAAAGTTTTTTCTGCGATTATTTGCATTTTCTTCACTATTGTTTGACAAAATTCGCGTCTTTAGTCAAAATTCGCAATTTTTCAACAGAATTTGCGCTTTCTCTGCGATTTTTTTGAAAGATTAAATTTTGTTCTCGCTATTATTTGCGAAATTCGTATTTTACTGCGAGCTTTTGCGAAAATCAGTGTATTTCTCTAGATTCTTTGTCACAATTTGCATTTTCCTCCACTATCTTAGATCGAAATTTGCATTTTTTCTGTGATTCTTGGATAGAATGCGCGTTTTTCATGCTATTTTTTGACGAAATTTTTCGCGATCTTTTTGCGATTTTCATGTTTTTTCCACTTTCTTTTCACAAAATTGACGTTTATTCGCGATTCTTTGATGAAACTGGCGTTTTCCCACCATCTTTCGACGAAATTGACCCCCCCCCCCCCCGCTATTCTTTGATTCCCGTTTATTACGCGATCTTTTGACAAAATTTGAGTTTTTTTCGCGATCTGATCTACAAATTTTCGGATTGATGACCGATTTTTTAAAATTCCGGAACAAATCACTCCCGTGCGAAATAGCAAAAAATCGGAAAGTGAAAAAAAAAACCCGAAAAATTGCGAGTCTCATGCCTGCATTTTGCAGGGTCTGCCAAGATATTGCAAGGTCTGCTGATATTTTTCAGGGTGTGCGCGGCAGACCCGCAGACCCGGAAGTCGGCGCCACTGTGTGTGTGTGTGTGGAAATTGAATGGAATCGGGTCGTCCTTCAACTGATTTTTGTATGGGACTTGTGTGAAAGTGCAAACGAGCCTAGACGATCCTGTAGGCATGGACATTACGGCTCATGCAGACTTCTAACTTGTTGATAAAGATTTTCAATACAGAGTCTCGTCCAGTTTTAATTAACTTTCCCTTGAATTTTTTTAAAACTATTTTCATTTTGCTTTTTTTCGTAGTCTTCAATATACTTTTTTACATGATTTCGTAAAAACACCTCATAATTTATAACCAACATGACCAGTTCGAGAAAAGTATTATGGTTATCTACAGAGTCAAGCGTATAATCTCCTTCTACTTTATTCCCTCTACACCCAATGGCTTGTTTTCCAATTAAACAAAACTACATCAATTAACCATTGAACAACATATCTTCCAGTGTGACTGAGAAGAATCTTGGAACTACATAACCAGGTATTAAAACTTTTTAAACAATTTTCAACGTTTATTTTTTTTCATTTTTTCTTTCCTTTTCTATTCGTACCGTCACATGCTTCGTGTTGACACAACTGTGATATTGCATTAGTTACAACCATACTGTGCATGACTGGCAAGTGAGCGTCGCGATGCACTCTGAATCTGACTCTATGAACACTTCACAAAGGACGATGTATCAGTCAGCAACCCTATTCCGTTTGTTCAACGACATGACACGGCGAAATTATATAAGTTACCATGAAAAAACTGTCAATTGCTTAAAATTTATTCTAAACGCATATAATTACTGGAAAATATTCATTTTTTTTCTTATGTAAGTAGTAATTATAAAATCGTGCATTCCAATTTTTGGGGTGCACCTCCGGGGCCCCCTTGGGCCGGGGGCCCTCGGCGATCGCCGACCAGCCGACCTGGTCAGTCCGGGCCTGAACAAAAAACTTACAGAAACAATACATATTTTATTAAATATTTTTTTTTTCAAAAAACCTTATCTAACCTTGTAAAAAAAACTTCAGACGTATAAGACAGCTACAGCTATGTATTTATAGATACTCATAGATTTTTTTTCATAAAATTTTATTTTCAGAGTGGCTATAGGGCGCACACAGATGCTACTGCTTGTGCGCTCCTGCCAGTAAGTATCTTACTTCAATAATTGAGCAGTTTATAAAGATATATAGCTTCTGAAAAATTTTCCTTTACATAGAGCATTTATAATTTCTTTTGCATAAAATGTACAATCTTGAATTCATTCAACAAACTTTGTAACCATACTTTCTGTAAAACATTTTTACAAGTGTAAACATTTCTATAATATCAGACTCGCATGAATGTAATAACTGAAGAAAATATTGAAATTTTCAAACAGCTGTGATGATCTCTCAAGAAAGAATCGGATTTATTTCAAATATCAGAGTTATATATTAGGTGTTAGACAGGATAATTACCTATAATTATTGATTCATTACGCATAACTAAAATGTTTAAAAACCGGATGATTAAAAATAGAAGTAAAGGCGATTATTTTTTAAATTACTAACGACAGTAACGTACTTCTTAGTACAAAATGTATGCTATACAAATCAAGTAAAAATTTCAGGTATGGCATCTGTTTTACAAGGGCTGTATGCATATTAAAATATGAAATTCAATTTTTATATGGTCTTTTTTTCCTATAACTTATATATAAGGAAATGTTGCTTTGCGTCTAAAAACAGCATAAAAATTTTTCGTTCTTTTACTTATTTCGATATGAATTTTCAGTGTTTCCCGCTACTACAGGTCTGCACGGGCCCGGGCCGGGCCAGCGGAATCGTTTCGAATTTTCTAACGGGCCGGACCGGCAGATTTAGAATAGTTTTTTCAACGGGCCGGGCCGACAAACAACATAAACGGGCCGGGCCGATAAAAAAAAAAAAAAATTCGGATGTGGCTATACTAGTTTGACAGCATCAATATAAAAATGCACAGTGTATCGGCATCGGAGAATTACATTATGTGTATCCCGTTTTAATTTTTTTTTTAGCTGACTCATGCCGGTCCGAGATCACGCTTGCATTATTTTTCTACATATAGACTGACCGGACCGGTACTGTAAAATTATCAACAGCAATAAAGAACTTATGTTAGCTTAGTCTTCGGATATATACTTCTTGATGATTTTTAAATTAATTTCTCAATAATGCGAAAGTTTTACACATTTTCTGATTAATTTTAAATTGTAAAAGTATAAAAGTGATAAGCCTAGCTATTGAAGGGATTTGGCATCGAATAGCTTTTTTCATTTTTGGTAAATAAAATATTTGTATAACCTTGTTGAGATATAATAGTTTCTCAAATGATTGCAGGTTTTTCTCCCTTCCCTTGCTATTGCTTCCGAAAATTCTATTCAAAACGCTAATTATGACAGTATTTTATTTGTTTGCAGTATTCTTAAATTGCTTGCATCAAAAAATGGATAACGCCATTCGATTATATAGTTTCTGAATAAAGATATCTGCTAATCTTATGCGTTCCTGAGAAAAAAACATGAATTTAGAAATGTATCAGAAAGATGCTTCTTTGAATTTAAGAATGAATTTGGATTTGAAATCTATAATAAAATGTTATAGAAATATATTTATAAATCTTCTTTTATTAAACAGCTTCAAAATTAACGACGTTTTTAGCTTTCTTTCTTTTTTCTTTTATTCTAAGCCATATTAATTTTTTAATGAATCTTTATTCGAATGTTGAAAGCCTAAGAATCTAAGTAATCATTAATGTTGTTAATGTGTATTTGCTGTAAAATATATTGTAAAATCATTCCATAGATATGTATGCAGTATTCTTTAAAGAAATCTTAGTTATATGATAAAAATCTGAATTTTTTTAGAAATCGTAGAAATTGTAGCGGGCCAAAACGGCCCTGGCCGGGCCTGTTTTCGCTGATTTTTGTACGGGCCGGGCCTAAAATATAAAAATTTAAACGGGCCGGGCCGAAATTTTGAGTACTACAACGGGCCAGGCCGGGCCGAAATAACTTTCCTATGGGCCGGGCCCCGGCCCGTGCAGACCTCTACCCGCTACTTAAAACGCTTATATCCCTTTAGAGTTTTGCAAAACAATGATAATTACTTTTAAAATACACGACAAATTTTTTATTAAAACATCTTTTGTGCTAGAAGTTAAAATACTAAGAGAAAAACAAAGAAGAAATAACATTGTTACGAAATTCACAATATGAAGAAAAAGATTTTTATGATGATGATCCATAAAATTTAGCATTATGTTTGATACGAGTAAAAGACAGCATTTAATCAATGTATTTGTTTACTAGTACGTTATTTTTTATACTAGTACGTTACTAGTACGTTATTTTTTATTATTTTACTAGTACGAAAAATGGCGGAGAAGTGCATCTCAAATGTACACAAAATTAACATACATCGGTATGAAATCATTGTAAAGTATTAGTTGCGGAACGGAACAGCAATTTAATGGCACGTTGCCCACACGTAATCTTACGCATATCATTACATATTCTGAATAATAAAAACGATTTTCGTCGCTCTTTCTAATCCTAAGGAAGAGTTAAAAGTACATTTAGAAGAAATAAAAGTCGAAAACAAAAATGCTTTATTAATTAGGAGGTAATAGAAAATAGATAAATAAGCGTAAATTATTATTATTATTATTATTATTATCATTATTATTACTGGTATTATTATTATTGTTATTATAGTTTCATTATGCTTCAAATAAGTACAGGAAACAATATAATGCAATTACATTTTGATCATTTGAATATTATATTTCTTTACTTACGGTTTCCTTAGAAATGATTTTATTTGAGTGATGCCATTTTGAAATAGAGGAGAAATTTTTTTCAAACCCATGACTTACGTCAAGCAACGGAGTCTATCTTAATATCGGAAATTTTTAAAATCATGTATAATTTCTGCGTTAAAAAGAATATCTGAAAAGAAATTTTGTTTAATTAACTAGTTGGATGTGCCAATCTCAGAACTTTCTTCTATCTCATATATACATTTTAATGTTTCAAAATTTAGTTACACATGTTAATACGTTAATATTATTAATTCAATCTATACCAACTATGATTTTCTTCTTAAATTTCTGCTTCAGGCAATTAATTCAGATTAAAAACGAGTTTCTATATCTGCACGAGCCGATGAACAGTAGAACGATAGACAGATTTTTTTTTTTCAAATTCAGGAAGGATCTACTCGCCATAAACCAAAAAAAATCATGCACAAAAAATTAGTTCAGTTCTATGCATAACTTCAAACACTTTTTAATGGTAAAATAATAAAAATGGCACAGACATCGCGATTATAGCGTCTCCTTTAGGCAGATATTTTTCAAATTCAGGGAGGGTCTGCTGACCATATCCAAACATTTATACAAAAAATTTCATTCAATTCTATGCATAATTTCATACACCTTTCCGTGGTAAAATATTGAAAATGGCACAAAAATCGCTATTGCAATGCCCCCCCCCCCCCTTCAGACAGATTTTTTCAAATTCAGGGAAGACCAACTAGCCATAACCAGACACTTACACAAAAAATTTCGTTCAATTAAATGCATAACTTCATACACTTTTAGTCAGTACAATAATGAAAATGGCACAGACATCGTGATAGCAGCGCCCCCTTCCAGCGGATTTTTTTAAAATTCAGGCAGGACCAACTAGCCATAGCCATACACTTACACAAAAAATCTCGTTCAGTTCGATGCATAACTTCATACACTTTCAGTCGGTGCAATATTGAAAATGGCACAAAAATTGTTATTGCAGCGCCCCCTTCCGGCGGAATATTTCAGAACTGAAGAAGAACCTGCTTGCCACAGCCAAAAACATTCACAAAAAAATTTGTTCAATTTCATGCATATTTTCATACACTTTTTGATGGTAGAATGGCGACAAACGGACACATACACAGACAGACAGACATTTTGTAAAAACACGTTTTTTCTAATATCTGACCTCTAAAACGTGTAAATCCGTCGAAAATCGGAAGTCGAAAAAAAAAATTCGATTACAATACTTTCTTCTATTGAAGATAGAAGAAAGTAAAAATTATTTAAGTATGCCTGCAAAATATGAACTATTCAAACAGCTCATTTCATAATGTATGTAATTTTTAGAATTTGTAAAACACGTAAGAAGTCTATGAAAATAAATTCAAATCTAAGGGGACACAACACATTGAAAATTGTCAAAATATCAATTTTCTTTTTTTAAATATTAGCTGAAAGCTTCTTTAATTGTGAATATTTTGACACCTCATTTTTACCTATAAAACAATTATATCGCGAGATATTGTAAATTTTGTTAACAGATCCAGCCAATTACCCATACAAATGAAAATATTAAGGCCCCACACCAGGCACAAAGAAATACGCAGATGCTAATGTAAAGTCTATGGGAGAGTTCTTTTCAAATATCTCGCTCAAATTTTAATATTTTTACATGAATTTTTTGCACAACATAGCTGAACACGATCCACAACCGGCCTAGTTTTTACTTTTTTTGATTTTGCTTATATATATTTTATATTACGATAGTTTCAGTTTCAGAACCGGTTTAAACCGGTTCCAAAACTTAAAGTAATTTTTTATAAAAATCTGAAACCAAAATTGGAAAAGTAAAAACTAGGCCGGTTGTGGATTGTCCTCAGCTATCTTGTGCAAAAAATTCATGTAAAAATATTAAAATTCGAGCGAGATATTTGAAAAGAACGCTCCCATAGATTTTACATTATCATCCGGGTCTTTCTCTGTGCCTAATGTTGCGCCTTAAACTGATTTTTCTCCATGTTCATATTTTTATAACTTGCTTGTTCAATAAATACTAGGACCTTTTTTGCTAATTTAGATAGAAATTTGAATTTTTCTTTTACTTTTTCTCCGTGGTGTATTTAATATTTTTGTACATTTATTTAAAATTCAAGTTTATATATGTATTTAAAAAAATATTTAAATTTAGAGCTTGTGGAATTCCCTTGTTTTAATATACACAAGAGAAAAAAAAAACATATTATATGTAAAATCCCTTACATCTAAAAATTCATGCACAGGCTTAAGTAGTATATTCTAATGAATGTGCGGAAAAAAAACCCGAAGTAAAAATATTCATATCTATAAAAGTAGCAGGGGTTTTTAAAAAGTTTTTTTTAATTTAAATTCTAGTAAAATAGGCTGCTCTACAATATTTTTCTTCTTAAATTTTATTTAATTTTTAGCATTAAGTATTGTACTACCACATACAGGGTGTTTAAAAAATGAGCAGTATATTTGAAAAATCAATAAAAACTAAAAGGGCAGCGATAGAAATAGACCGTTTGTTGCAATATGCTTGGGACAAAGTAAATTTTCAGGCAGATAAAATTTCGAAATTAGTTACAATTTTCAACAACAGATGGCGTTGCAGTTTGGAAAAATCTAAAGTACGATATTTACATACGGGAATAAACCATTTTTTTTTCACGGAAAACTTGCAATCTGTGAACAGCACAAGCTTACAGCAAAAATACGACTTAAAGAATGGCGAACTCACAGACTTATTTTCTTCTATATCTTTCAAATCGCCTGCAGCACCATCTGTTGTTGAAAATTATAACTAATTTGGAAAGTTTGTCTGCCTGAAAATTTACTGTTGTCCCAAGCATATTGCAACAAATGGCGTATTTCTATCGCTGACTGTTTTGTTTTTATTGATTTTTCAAGTATACCGGTCATTTTTTAAACACCCTGTATATAAACAATATTATTCAAAATTGAAAAAAAAAGTTTCAAAGACGCTGTGTCCCCTTAATTCCGTGTTCGTCAAACTATGTCAGGCGAAAGTGAAAGGTGGTAAACTGCGGTAATTTTAGAATCTGGTTACTATTAGCTTTGCTGAAGGCGACAAAAATGCCCAAAATTCTTCTAAGATACATTTTTGATAAAGAAAAACTTGTAAACTCAACATTTTCAAAACTCAGTAAGAGATCAAAGGTGACTGTAGTACTTTTTCTTGCAAGTAACTAATATGTGAAAGAGATAATTTCTTATAGCCATGATTATTTATAGTTTCAAATATTAATGATAGATGATAATGCACTGCCTCATTATATAATACTGCTTAAAAGAAACTTGTGATATTAAAATTTTTATTATTATTATTATTACTATTATTATTATTGTAATTAAATAGCTTAAGAATGAAGATTAAAAGTTGAGTGAATTGTGCTCTATTTTCATACATTAATGCGTGTAGGATGAGACGCCACCTATTGGTGACATTTGGAACCTAACCTCTTGTCGACGAGCGACCTGTATACGTACCGCATAAGGTGCTCAGAATCCTTGATTATTCCCACCAGTAAATTTTTCTTGTAAATTTTACTTTATTTAATCCGATTACTTTCGCGATTCAATTAGGCAAAAATCTCTGCTTTAAAAAACCGGTGATAAAAGATTAAAAATTCTGTAAAAGACACTCGTCCCGAAGAGTTTATAACAAGGAACGTTGAAAAATAAATTTCTGATTTCACACTTAAGGCCCAACACTAGGCATAGAGAAAGACCCGGATGATAATGTAAAGTATATGGGGGCAGATTTTAATATTTTTACATAATTTTTTTGCACAAAATAGCTGAGGACGATACACAACCGGCCTAGTTTTTACTTTTTCAGTTTTGGTTTCAGTTTTTTTTAAATTATTTTAAATTTCAAAACCAGTTTAAACCGGTTCTGAAATTGAAACTATCACGATACAAAAATTATATACACAAAATCGAAAAAGTAAAAACTAGGCCGCTTGTTGATCGTCCTCAGCTATCCTATGAAAAAAAAAATCAGGCAAAAATATTAAAATTTGAGCGAGATATTTTTAAAAAACTCCCTCATAGACTTTTACATTATCATCCGGGTCTTTTTCTGTGCCTAGTATGGGGCCTTAAACTCTCCAAAAGTAGTTGAGATTATTTAATTGTTTTGAATAATCTTCATACGAGTATTTGCTTCTGACTATCACTACATCCGAAAAAAAAAATACTGCATGATTTAATTGCGAGATTTTGTATTTAAATAAGGCAAAGATTTCTTAACAAAATTGGTGGTATTCGAAAGTAAACATTCGTACGAATACTGTTTAATTTTTTAATAGGAACGAAAAAGGCAACGCTTAAGGCAAAGTTTATGAAGTACTTTCCAACACTATCAAAAATTGTTAAAAAATTTCATTTTAACAAGCAATTAAAAATTAGATATCCGAAATAAACTATTTAAAAGTCATATATAATAGTAAAAATCCACTTTCAGCATTTCTTGTCCCTAACAGATATTATGAGTGGACTTTTTCGTGCGGCATTGTATGTATATAATCTTTAAAAATAATTTAGATAAAAATAAGTCACTAAAAATAAGTTAAGCATAAAAATGTATACCACTGCTGAAAACACTTTCACCAATTATCACTCATATCCAGTTACGCAATCGAAATCTTCTGTATGTCCCTGAAACTGGAACGACTATAAAAGCTAGGAACTTTATAATGAAATGGAAAGTACATTATACTCTACTTCTGTGATTTATATCAACTTTATTGCATTTGAATAACATATTAACGTCCTTAAAATGCACTACAAGATATTTTTTCTCATAGACATTAATATAATACATTTCTTTTGTGCTTACCTATAAACGAGCTGTAAATGCTTCTTACTTCATACTCTGTAGAAAGTATGTTGTGGACATTTCAATGATGTATATCATTTTTATTTCGTTTGAAATATTGTAATATTATCAAAATACACTGTAATATTATCAAAATACACTGTTTTCTAATTGACTGTAATGTTATCGAATTATTTGAGTGTCTCCGGAAACAAACCATAAATGATACGTACTTCATTTTTAGTAGCGAGCATGTTTTAGTAAATCTCAACAACATATATAAATTAAGTATATTTACGTAAGTTAGAGCACGGAAAGATGAAAGACAAATCAAACTTATAAATACTTTTGAATTGTGTTAAAAAGTGTTCAAAATGTTCAGTCCATATTAGGACGCCCTGTAAAAATGATCTAATGTGCAACAACCGTGTAACATACAATTTCTAATCTATCCGACAGTAAATAATTATGTTTGGATGAAGAAATAGTACTGTTATCTATAGAATACTTTTATAGTCTGTGTGTCTGTCTGTCTGATTGTTTGTTAGGGGGAGGGGGGGCTAGAGAAGTAGAAATCTGCAGCGTTGGTTCAAGATATATCAGGTCTAGATGTGGATGAGGAGGGTCTGCAAACAATCTGGGAAATGTTTTGCTCGTGCTGACGTGTAACTCATTTGTTCCATAAATCAACATTAAATTTGCATTTTTTTTTTTTTTTTTTTTACTTAAAAGACCTTCTACCACTCAATTCATCTTTTTTTAAATGGAAACAAAAATTGCAAAATTTTCATCTGAAAAACATCTTGTCTCTCTTTCTCTCTATCAGGCCTGTGGGAGATTATGACGTGGGGCATTATTCATTTTTTGCTTTATAAAAACTATCACTACTGCCTGAACAACGAACGACTCTTATTGATTAGCAGATGTTCATGAAGACCGTCTCCTTTGTACAACTATCACCACACGGCATGCGTTGTAAGCAGGACTTGTCGAAACCAAACGCTTTTGAAGTCAATATAATAACAGTCCACAATATTGTTTACTTAACTTAAATTTGCTTTACATGACAGTACGGGTATACTGCCTATTCACCAGAATTTGACGATTTCCATGAAATCAGCAGCTATGATTAGGTATAATCATGTAGTTTGTTTATTTCAACTTAGCTAGGTTGTTTAGGAGGGAATACCCTGTTCGCACTGAGAAAGGTAAGTCACTTAACTTGACGTTTTTTGAAGCGGTTGTACCCGGAATCAAGATTCTCACTTGAGCAAGTTTCTGAAACTCACTTAAGCCTTTGATACTCACTTAACCATAAGTTGAGTGGAAATCTGCCTTCTGAATATTTAATTATTATTTCTTTATTTTAGAATATTTAATTCTAATCATTAAATTACTGGAGTTTAGTCCTACAAATAATTATAAACTATTTCAAGTTGTTATTTGTTTACCCCAGTTGCTTAACACGTGTGTTTGTGGGGTTTTTTGTAATCAAAGGCCGAAAATGGAAAATGAAACTGTTATTTCCTCCCGCAAAAGGGATTTTTAATTAATTTTGATTAATTTTTTAATTGAAATAAGGCAGGATAATTACTGTGTAAACAAAAAAGAAGTTAAAAGTTGCAGTTACAAACTTCAGAACTTATGCGCATGCCCAGATGTCAGTTTGGCCAAGTTAAGTCACTTACAATGTTTAGTTAATGCGAACAGGTGAATTGTGACTCAACTATCCCAGTGCGAACAGGGTAGAAGAAAGTTCAACTAATGTTGGAAACATTCCTTGATACCTTTCATGACACCATTATGAAGAATAGAAAAAAATGTCAAATCAGTTTCACATAGAACCGCAATATCTAGCAAGGTTTTTAAGGGTTTCATTCATTCGACGACACTTTTCTCGTCTCACTCTTTTGTATGTCTGTCTATCTGTCACAGATATCGTTCTCAAAAGTTGTAAGTTAGGTAATTGAAATTTTGCATACTAATAGCTGAATACCTCCGATCACGACAAATCATAAAATTTTGAAAAAATCTTAAATATTTTAATTAAATTATTTAATTAAAGGAAAATTTAATAATACCAACATTTTTTGCGATTTGAATTCTAAAACAATCTTAATTGCAATCTTTTTTCGCAGGCTAGAAGGCTCAGTGGTAACGCATTTTCTTGATTGTCTTATATCTTAACCAATCCGTATGACTGAAATAAAAATAATAAAGTATTTTATCTGCGACTAAAATTGAACTTAAATTTAATTTGAATAAGATTGATAATCGATCATTTATGATTAAGTAACGTCGACTAGAAGATAAAGTAATAAGCCAAGTTCTGCACTGTAAAAAAAAAATTCAAGAGGTTACTAAAAATTTCTTAATAAATTTGTATTCCACAGAATTTTTTAGTAACCATTACAAACTTTTTTTTTGCAAGTGAGACAAGCATTTCTTTTGTAAACTGAACAAAAGAATTTTTTGTATAACTAACTTAAAAATTTTTAGTATGAGCCACATAGCAAATTTTAGTAATAGCTCCAAAATTACTTTTAATAACCATTACGTGCAACCGAAGCGAAGGAGCTTCCTTCGAGCTGCATCCAAACTTCTGAAGCGGAAGATTTTCGACAAAACCGCAATAGATGCAGCACTAAACATTCTTACTGCTCCGACCGGATTTTCATAATTCCTTTAATAACGAGACACTACAGACATTCGGGGTGTATTTGGCGGTGGCAAGTTTCGAACCCGGGACCTTTTAGCCTGAAGTCCGTTACTATAACCACTATGCTATCAAGGCCACACCAACTGAGTTTTAGTAAGAGCTATTAAAAATATAAAACTATTAACTCTATTCGTTGCTAACTTTTTTCTAGTGATTCTTGCAGATTTTCTAGTAACCGACTAAGATTACTAAAATTTTTTTAGTAATTACAAGGATCACTAAAGTTTTTTTAGTAGATCGACCTTTTTTTTTTACAGTGTGAATCGTTCTGAATTTGTATTTGATATACAGCTACAGCCATCCTATCTTATACTTTACACTCCGATATGGATTAGGCATTCGCGAGAATCGATTTAAAAAACTAAAAAAATATGAATTTTTAAAATTAATTATTAAAGATAGTAAGGACATCGATTTTTTTCTCTTAAATGAATATAAAGAAAGCGAGGAAAAATTTTCTAGCTTTAATTTAATTATTAACAATTTTTATTTTCTAAAGACATTAAAATTACGGTCGGGAGCTTTTTTTATCATGCAGGAGGTATGTTTAAAGCAATGATTTTCAACCAATGTTCTACAGCACAATGATGACATGATTCCATGCATCTCAAAGATTTTAAATCGAGTTGTACCAATATTTTTAATAATTAACAGAAATATTGTTAATTTAATATCCATCATTTCATGCAATGAAAAAAATTGGGTACTCAAAAACCCAAAAAGTACTGCAAAGTACTGCAAAAGTTGTGCAAAAAGTACTTAACTTTAAATGCATCACATACTCAAAATAGCTCTGATCGAAATGTATTCAAAATTGAGAAACGCATGTTCTCATTTTTGGTTCCATGGATGAGTTCAAATCTGAACCATCAGATAACACTCCGTTTACAAGATATTAAAATAAAAATATATACTGACATTTTATTTCCTGCTCAAAATTATTGACAAGAAACATTTCATTGATTTAATGATAAAGGAAAAATAACAAAATTATTATCAAGATACCTAAATTAATGTATCTCTGCGAGAAGTGCTTTATTTTGAAGAACTTTTAAATTATTTTAAAAACTGAGCATACTCTCTTAAAATGTCAGCCAAAAAATAACTTAAGTTGAGCCGAAATTCGCTCATCTCACGTTTTGAAAGGCAGCTTCTCAAAAAGAGTTGAAACAACTCAAGTAGCGAGTTGTTTGTAAGCAATTTAAATCAAGATGAGTAATTTGAAAGAAGCAAATTAGATGAAGACGAGTAAAACTTTAAAAAACAACTCATTCACGATTCAATAAATTACAGCTTTTCCTGAAAAGCCAAATCCACTCTTTCGATTTAAGAGTGTAATTTAACCCGGGAGAACGCGCGCTTACCCAGGGTATGGATGGTTTTGTCACAATAAAATCAAATTAAAACAGTCGCTTTATTTGACGGAAACAATTCTTACAAATCTTGCGATAAAATAAGTTGAAGATTACTTTAAAAAAAATTAGTGGTTGCAATTGTAAAAACCATACGCACTCCGGGTCTTTTAGGTCCTGCGCGCATCCTCCCGGGTTAATATTCGCATTAATGCATCTTTTATGCTGCCATGAATGAAATAAACAAAGTACAAAATTATAGTTTCGTTTCGGTTTGAAAATATATGGTGTTTCAAAATTGAGAAAGCACATCTTCATTTTTGATCCAAATATACTCAACAATGTGAGCACATCAATCATTTTTAACACTAGAACGCCCGGATGGAGTCGATTCGACTCCAATCATGTAACTAAATTTCAATTCGAACCAGAAAAATTTATTTGAAATAATTTAAATCTAATCCACGCAAATTTACGTTAAATAAATCAATTAAATAATTTTTAATAAAAATTCTGGTGAGAAATATTATTTTCAAACTTGAGTAGAATTTCCGGGCGTTCTAGTGTTAAGTACCGTAATTTCCCGCGTATAATCCGCGGATCAATCATTTTTCGACCCAGAAATTTTATTAAATAAAATGTTACTTCTTAGACCGCCGTAAATATTTGCCTTCAAATACAAAGTAAAATTTCTGGGTCGAAAAAGAATTTTTTGATCCGCGGATTATAAGCAGGAAATTACGGTACTTTTTTCAGTATATTATGCGATTTACTTCGAAATGATATTTTGTGTCTTAAAGTTTTAAGCCTCTGACCTGGACACAAAATTAAAATATGTAAAATTTAAAGAACAAAATATCAGAAAAGAAATGATTTCGCTTATCTTTTCCTCTTCTCTTTTTAAAATATAAGTTATCGATTAATCTCCTTCTCCTCGCAAAGCTTATTAAGATATCTTTATTTTCAGTGACTGCGGTTTACTAGATCTTGATGTGTGATAACTTGGCATGTCAAAGATTGTCAGATAAACCTGTCGATTTACATTAATAAAGTTTGAAATTCATAAAAATCAGATAGCTATAATCAATTACAAGAATAATTTGGAACTAACGAAAATTAGAAAAATATATGTTACAGATTAAAAAATATATACTTATTCAAATGTGTTTGTGCTATGAATAAACGTCTAGTTTATGACGCTTTCAGAGAATAAAAATCAGATATTTATAATCATTTACAACCAGAATGACTTTCGAACAACCGTAACAGTTTGGAAATTCAGAAAAAAAATACTGCAGTCAAATGAAATAAATAAATTAAACAATGAATCTCGTCACACATTGATTCTAAAATCAATATTTCCTAATGTCTTTCAATGTCTCTGTCATTCTTTAACTCTTATTTCTTAATGAGATAGTATTCAGGACACTTAGTATCACTTAGTATCAGGACACTCAGTTCACTTACAATTAGTATCAGGACATCGCTCACACAGCATTTGATGCGGCTTTGGCTGATGATAAATTGAACTGTTGTTCAGTAATGCATCAGTGTTGCCAGTAGGCTACTTTTTTAGGTGCGTTCGTAATTATGTAAATACGTAGCACCTATTGTTGTCGTTCAGTCCGTCCGTCTGTCCGTCTGTCTGTCTGTCCGCATATAACAACGCAAAAACTACCCAACCGAATCGTTTGAAATTTAAAATACATAATTATACCATAATTTTGTCGAGTCATTTCAAATTTTATGAAAATCGGATGAATAGATCAATTACAGGACAATCAAAAGGATTCCGTTACATTACGGTCAATGGGGGAAAAAGTTTCAAATGCGTTTTAATCGGTTGAAATTTAAAACATATAATTATTGCGTAATTTTGTCGAGTCATTTCAAATGTTATGAAAATCGGATGCATAGATCAATTACAGGGACAATTAAAAGGATTCCGTTACATTACGGTCAATGGGGAAAAATTTTTCAAATGCATTTTAATCGTTTGAAATTTAAAACATATAATTATTACGTAATTTTATCGAGTCATTTCAAATGTTATGAAAGTCGGATGCATAGATCATTTACAGGGACAATCAAAGGTATTCCGTTACATTACGGTCAATGGGAAAAAAGTTTCAAATAAATTTTTATGATGTTACACTCATTCGAACATAATAGAATAGGCATGAATCTATGAAATATACACTAAAATATGCATTCTGTACAATCTGTGATGCAAAGAATTTTCATTATTAAATTACAGGGCCACACAAAAGTATTCCACTACATAATGCTATGCGAGGAAACATTGTTTGGGGCGTGTTTTAATTATTTTCAACTATTTCACATTCTATGAATAAGATATACGTTTCTGAGGTGTAATAAAAATTACTTTCTGCATATTTACGAAAACACAAAGATTTCGACTACTATACTGTATCCGAAGTACGCTCTACTATATCAGCAAAATCTGAATATTTTTAAAACTTCGTTATCGTACGAACGCACCTCATTTGTTACGTTCACGTGCAATTTCCAACTTGTTTAATTAAGATTTCTTGATTGGCATCATTTTTTTTTTTTTGAAACAGTAAAATTCTTTTTGTTTTCGACTTTATTAATCCGTTTTTAAAAAAGCGCATTTTACCATTACAAAAAAAAGGTGCCAATCAAGAATCTGAATTTGAAAAAAAGTATCTCATCTGGCAACACCGTAATGCATAGCTAAGAACAGCCGAACTGAAAAAAAAAAAAAAAAGATATAAAATTGCTTTACCCCCTACCCCGCCACATATTTGGAATTAATTCTCAACGAACTCTAATTTGTTCTGTAGTAAGTAAAATTTGCTATAGTTCTGGTATCAATTGGAATGATGTTTGTGTATGGGGAATGGGCTCTAAGTTACCCCTATTTCCTTTTTTTCGAATGTCAAAATTTTAAACATGACAATATTTAGTTCACAATTAGCTCTAATTTAGTTTGGTATAATAAGGTAATTTTAGAGCTACCTTTAAAAAGCTTTTTCATTGGATAAAGTGACCTATACACACCTGGATTTTCAGAATAATTCTTCATGTATTTTTCTAGATGTTTAACAAAAAGTCTAAAATTTTAAGTGACCGGTCACCTTTGGCCATATAGTTTCGTTTCCCAATTATTTTCCCCATAACGTTAAAGATGGGTCTGAGCTTACACAATTTCTGTTCAAGAATTGTGGTACAATAAAAAATTGCAAAATTGTGTTTTCCGAAAGAATCGTGGCACTCTGCAAAATGCATTGCATTTAAGAGAGTTAAGTAAAAAAGTCTAGATTTTCATATCAAAATATCATAGAAAATATAGGGAAATGCTAAAACAAAGATTAGAAATTGTATGCTTAATAAAATTAACGCAAAATATTTTTATCTTATAAAGAAAGTTATTTTATAAAAACGTCGTCATCCGTTCACCACCGACAGTGAGAGCCACTTAAGGTCCCACACTAGGCACAGAAAAAGACCTGGATGATAATGTAAAGTCTATGGGAGAGTTCTTTTCAAATATCTCGCTCAAATTTTAATATTTGTACATGATTTTTTTGCATAGGATATCTGAGGACGATCTACAACCGGCCTAGTTTTTACTTTTTCAATTTTACTAATATATTTTTTATATTACGATAGTTTCAATTTCAGAACCGGTTTAAACCGGTTTTGAAAGTTGAAGTAATTTTTTTTAAATCTGAAATCAAATCTGAAAAAGTAAAAACTAGGCCTGTTGTGAATCGTCCTCAGCTATCTTGTGCAAAAAAAAAATCATGTAAAAATATTAAAATTTGGGCAAAATATTTGAAAAGAACGCTCCCATAGACTTTTTCATTATCACCCGGGACTTTTTCTGTGCCTAGTGTGAGGCATTAAAGTAACAAATTATATTTATGTACCTTAATTATATACATTTATAAGTCGTAAATATAACAATTTATATATTGTGAAAAAGAATATTGAAAACAGAAAAACATGCTTTTGTTTGAATACTATAAAGTTTGTCAAGCGGAAAAGATTTCAGAATGCATCATGAGAAAATATGACTTGGTTTATTCTTGAAAAATGTCGAAATCTGGATCTTTGTAAAATTTTGGATCGTTTCCTAATGCAGAAAATCAAAAAGTTTTTCCCTTTTCTCCTTCCAGATTTTTTGACAGGCTTTCGTGTCAGTATCTATTTCATACCGATGAATTTCTTAACAGCTCCCTGGAATAATTGATGAATTTGAACATATTTCACGAATTGCATCGATAACTTTACAAAAGAGAGATATGGGGATGCTTTAGATAAATAGTTGAAAATACATGGAATGTTTAAATATTTGATGTTTCCTATTAACAAAATAACATTTGGTAATAAATATTAATTTTACGTTAGGCAGATGGTTTTTACTATCATTATTTTTCCCGATTATTATGTTATTTCTTTTAGAGAAGATATATCACTAATGACAAATAAAAAGTTCCAGTATTGATAAATGCAAAATTATGTCTTATTATTAAAAAATTAAAATTGTTTTGAATAAAATGTTGCAGTTCGACAAATAATTTAGATTACCGTGATTTCCTGCGTATAATCAGCAGATCAAACATTCATTTTCGACCCAGAAATTTTATTAAATAAAATATAATTTTTTAGATCGCCGTAAATGTTTTACTTCAATTACAAAACAAAATTTCTGGGTCGAAAAAGAATTGCTTTATCCGCGGATTATACGCAGAAAATTACGGTAGTTGGAAATACTTACAATGAAAAATCAGTATTTCAGGCATGCCTTGTAAAATTATAAAATTTTAAAATATTTACGATAAATATACATTATTCAAATATACAGGGTGGGCAGAAATCCAGTAGAAAAATTAAAAATTCCTAAAAATTAGAAAAAGAAAACGAAATAAAAAAGGTTTGCTGGTTTTGAGCCGCTATGTCACGAGAAATTTTTAAGACAGAAAAAAAAATAATTCAAAAAGCAGCCGACAGGTGGTGCTGGTGCAAGCGATTTAAACGCAACTGAAACGGTTATAAGAATTTTCGTTCCTAAACTGATACCAGTTCATCACTGTAATTCGTGTATGTGAACATTGGTGTTGAGTGTGAAGAAGGAAGCTTTGTTGGTGTAGTTGCTTTACGTGAACCCAGAATCAGCGATCATTGCTTTGCGTAAATTCCTAATTTCTTTGTAGCAAAAACAAATACTTTGGATTTGAAACTTTTGTAATTCCATGATATGAATTGAAAATTAATATTCGAAAAAGCTATGTATTGCAACCTACAATTTCTTTTGATGGATTTACATTTATTAAGTTATGCTTTATTAAAATCCAAAATTTCAAATTTTTCTTCCAAGTAGTTTTCAAATTTTGCTTAAAAAACAACGAAATTATTATTTAAGTGACCGTCTACCACAGAAGTGACAAGATACTTTGAAACTTCTTACGTTATTCTGTAATTTTGCAGTCTGCAATGACTGCTTGAGAGGCGCCTAAGATGCTTTGATCAAGAAGAGGGCTATAGCAGTCAACAATCGAGTGCCGAGCTTCATTTTGGATACAACCCTTAAAATATGTTCATTTTAAAATAATTAATTTCTCAGAAACGTATCGCACGAATTGCATGGAAATTTGTTTTCAGGCTAATTGACGGGTGTAGAGTTCATTTATGTTGCCAGAATGGGAGTACTGCTATTGAAAAAAAAATAGGGTTCGTTTTAATGTGTAGATGCCCTCCTAAGCCAATTTTATGTACACCATATAAATGTAGACTTTTTCATTCCTTTAGTACCAGTAATTTTCTTCAGAGTTAGTAGGAGGTGTTTACTTTTTTTTCACGACTTTACATAATTTCAAACATATAATTATGCACGGGCCAAATTTGATAGCTCTTCTCCCAGTAATTCCTTCAGAACACAGCACACAAACACACAGACTGACTGACACACAATTCTGTCTTTTTTCAAAATGCACTTCCATTCAGCAGCAATGTTGTAGTCGTAAACAAATCAAAAGAAAACTGTATAAGATAAAATCATGAACATTCATGGATACAGTATACGCTAGTGCTTTGTATGAGAAACTGAATTTATACGGAGCTTCTCATAAAAATCCAGAGGGTATATGGTGTATACCTTCGTATACCCCCACTACAACCCTGTTCAGCAGTGCAGAGAAGACGATTTTTCTTTAAAATATACACTCTTAAAACGAAATAGTGAATTTGGTTTCTCAGGAAAGAGCTGTAATTTATTGAATCGTGAATGAGTTGTTTTTTAAATGCTTTATTCATCTTGATTTAGATTGCTTGTTTAAACTCATCTTCATTTAAATTGTTTAAAAGCAACTCAGTCACTTGAGTTGTTTCAACTCTTTGTGAGAAGCTGCCTTTCAAAACGTGAGGTGAGCGAATTTCGGCTCAAATTGAGTTATTTTTTTGGCTGACATTTTAAGAGAGCACTCAATTCGTCGTGATTCCAGGAAATTTATAAAAGAAAAAATAATAATGGGAAAAATACAAAAAATAAATCTGTCTTGAAAAAACATTTATCAAACGCTATGTTATTCCATAGCTGTTTATTACGTTTGTTATTTTGAATATATTTATACGAGATTTATAAAAGGAATATATATTTTACCACCCGAGGCTCGTGTATGGGCAATACAGCCCTTTATTATTTATCATAAGTTTAATCATGAAATCGCGCGGATGGAACTCAACTCTTTAATAATGTAGTACTGTTTCCTTGTTTGACTTTTTCTTCTCCTGCCAGATGCCTTTCTCGTGACATAATAGATAAATTATTTATCATTGTTTTAGCATTGTTAACTAGTGTTCTTGGAAGTCGATCAATATCCGGTAGAAAATCATTTAAATTGTTAATCATTAAGCTCATATCTGCCAAAATGTTTCCTTTCTAGACTACGTCTTGGAATATTCTTCAATTAGTTAATTTAATAACAACTGCAGTTGTAGTTGCAAAGACTAGAAAATACTCCGGTGGATTAATTTGAGGGGTTAGGGAGGAGAGTAGTTTAGAAGGAGAACATGATTTTGAAAATTGCTTAACTAATAATATTTTGAAATACAGTAGAACTTCGATTAACCGAGTTTCGATTAATCGAGGTTTCTATGGCCATGTAACCCTGTTGATCACCAGGTGCAATGTATTAATCGGGCAATTTCATCTCCAAACCCCTTGACTGGCGACAGTGTGGAGGATTCTAATTTTGACGAGCTGCTAAATATACCTTTATATATATATATATATATATATATATATATATATATATATATATATATATATATATATACATATACTAGCATTTAAAAAACATTGTTTTTTAAATGTTACGGAAATTTTAAATGATGTTATCATTTCAAAAACATTATTGTTTTTTAGTCTAAGCGATTTTAAATTTGCGAGTAGGGTGAATTTTTACATACAATTACTATTAGCCGAGGTTTCCAATATCCGAGGTACTAGCGGTCCAATTAGCTCAGATAATCGAGGTTGCGCTGTATTATCATCTTGAAATAGCCAAAATTAATTTTACTTTAATAATGATAATATATATATATATATATATATATATATATATACCAGTTGTATCTTCAAAAGGAAAAAAAATATGCATAAATGAGACTTTCTCGAAAGAAAACTGTACAGTGTTTAACAAAATAAAAGGTCCAAATAAATTTGAACTAAATGCAAGTGATAGGTGATAATAAAATGGTATTGTAAGATAACTTTGTGCTTTCTTGATTTTTAAAATGAGAAACTTGCAACGCATAACCTAACACTAATATGCTTAATTATATGATTTCACTTGATGAATTCAAAATAACTTTAAAAAAAAGTAATTGAAATAATATCAATTGATAATAGTTTTGTAAGCAAAATTCTTTAACTTGTAAGTTTAAATTAAGTTATTAAAGCAGAATTAAAAATGAATATTATGTTTTTAAAATATAGTATACCTTACGAAATTCTAGTGCATATTCTATTTTTTTAGATTACATATTAAATTATGTAAAATGTAAATTATTATAATTAAATGTAGTTATCAGGAATTAAACTGTATTATATATTTTATATGTCCGTTTGTCCAAAATTGAATATTCTATAAGGTAGAAATCTCGCAAGCTAAATAATTGTTTTTTAATGGAATGCATACAAAGGGTTAATAATATATACAGTCGTGGAAAAGGAAGCAAACACCCCCTACTAATTCTGCAACTAATTATAATAGAAGAAATTTACCCAACGATTGGAAATAAAGCCTACTTTTAAAGGATGCATATAAAATTTGCTTCTTTAACCCGGGAGGACGCGCGCAGGGCCTAAAAGACCCGGAGTGCGTATGGTTTTTATAATTGTAATCACTAATTTTTTTAAAGTAATCTTCAACTTATTTTATTGCAGAATTTGTAAGAATTGTCTCAATCTTAATAAAGTGACTGTTATAATTCGATTTTATTAATGGCAAAGTTAAAACCATTCATACCCTGGGTAAACGCGCGTTCTTCCAGGTTAAAAATCCCATTTGAAAGTCTACTCATATCTCACTTATAGTCCAAGAGCCGACTGCACAAAACTCTAAGTCATCAAGCACAAGAAAAATACCTTAATTTTATGAAAGAGTATTAATAGGGGAATCTAATCATCCATGTCTGCCGGTGCATATGCCAAAAATGAATACCATTAGTGGTTGACTCGTAGACTTAGCATTATGTTTTCCTGCGCCCATATTTTCCATGGTTACATACTTTTAACTGTACGGCAAACACAATGTTAAATGTACGAGTAAACCACTAGTGGTATCAATTTTTGGCTTATGCACCACTTCGCTTCCAGCAGACATGGATCATTAGATTCCCCTATTACTATTCTTTCATAAATAAAGGTTTTTTTCTTGTGCTCGATGACTTAGTGTTTTTTGAGGTCGGCTCTTGGACTAACAGGGAAATCAGGCAAGTAGTTCACTTGAACACTTCTATGGACAGCACGATTTTGAATCACTCAACCTCTACTGATCGCAAGTGACGTGTTAAAGTAATACAGGGAGATCAAAAGTCCTTAACTTTTTTTTTTTTTTTTAATTCAGTAAAAATATCAAGTAATTACCGTACAAGAGTATCGGTTTGGACTAAATGTTTTCATGATCGAAAGTTTTGTTGGGTATATTTAAAATATTTGTCCCTAAATGACCCTATACTATCAAAGTTGAAAAAAATCATACGCATATAGCTACCATGTAATTTATTCAACATTTATTCAACCCATTATCATTTCAATGGGTGAAATAAAAAATGGGGTTTGAAATAAAAAGGTACATGTGTTGAAATCTGCTGGCTGTTTATACAAATTAAGCAGTCGTAAAGGCTTTGTCTTAAATTTATAGGGATTTTTTTTTTTTTTTTTTTTTTTTTTTAGATTTGAAATTGAAGCGCTATAGATGATTTTCGCTGTTAATTTTTTTATTAATTTGCTTATCGAAACTTTCAATCACGAGAAGCATTTTCTCTCAAACTACACTTTCGCTCGCCAAGTATTTCATATTTTATTAAATTTTTAAACTTGTCAATCACTTTTGTTACACCATGTATTCAGGGTGTATCTAAACTCTTGGGCAAAACTTTAAGGGGTGATAGTACACATCAAGACGAACAATATTAAAATAGGTAACCAAGGTCCCAAATGTTTTCCGAAGGAGATAGCCGACATTAAAGTTTAGGGTCCAAAGTTTCAAATAATCATAAAAATCGGAAAAAATGGTAAATTGATTTACGGTTTTCACTAAAACTTTTCTTTATGTCAGTATTGTCTTGAAAATAAATTATAAAGATAAATTTCAAAAAATGCCTATAGAGGGTGCTTTAGACTTTGGAGTAACGAACAACTAATTTTTACCGTTATTTTTTGCATCTCATTAAATTTTTGTAGACGCTTAGACATAAACTTAAGTTTTGAGTTGAAAATCTGAATCGTTGGGAGTGGTTAGTAGCGCAAACTGAACTGTGTTCAATGGACGTGGGGAGGTTCAAATTTCAAATGATTATAAAAAATGGAAAAATTAGCCGATTCGTTTGCGGTTTTCTCTAAAACTATTCTTTATGTCAGTATTTTCTTGAAAATAAATGTTAAAGATAAATTTTAAAAAATTCCGTTAGAGGGCGCTTAAAACTTTAGAGTAACCAACAACTATTTTTAACCGTTATTTTTTGCATCTAATTAAAGGCTTGCAAAAGCTTACACTTAAAATTTGAGCTCGAATTCTGAATCGTTGGGAGGGGTTAAGAAGCGCAAACTGAACTGTGTTCAGGAGTTGAAATGTTACCCTTCCCACTCCTCGAACACAGTTCAATTTTGCGCTACTTAATTACTCACAACGATTCAGATTTTGAGTTCAAAATTTAAGTCTAAACTTTTACAAGCATTTAATTAGATAAAAAAAATAACGGCTAAAAATAGTCGTTAGTTACTCTAAAGTTTAAGGCGCCCTCTAACGGAATTTTTTGAAATTTATCTTTAAATTTTTTTTCAAGGAAATACTGACATAAAGAATAGTTTTACCGAAAACCACAAACGAATCGACCATTTTTTTCGTTTTTTATAATCTTGAAATTTGAACCTCCTCACCCCCCTTGAACACAGTTCAGTTTCCGCTCCTTAATTAAATCCAACGATTCAGATTTTCAGCTCAAAATTTAAGTTTATGTCTAAGCTTCTAAAGAAATTTAATGAGATACAAAAAATAACGGAAAAAAGTAGTTGTTCGTTACTCCAAAGTCTAAAGCGCCCTCTGTCGACATTTTTTTAATTTATCTTTATAATTTATTTTCAAGACAATACTAATATAAAGAATAGTTTTAGTGAAAACCGCAAACGAATCGACCAATTTTTCCGTTTTTTATAATCATTTGAAATTTTGTACCCTAAACTTTAATGGCGCCTATCTCCTTCGGCAGACGTTTGGGACCCTTAGTTTCCTATTTAAAATCGTTTGTATTGATATGTACTATCACCCCTTAAAGTTTTACCGAAGAGTTTAGATACACCCTGTATTCAGTGTTATAAAATAAGAGTGTTATTTTTTATTTTCTTAAACAATTTTTTTCTAGCAAATAAATGGCGACTGTATGCATAGCGTCTCAAAACTCAAAATTTTTATAGTTCATTTAATATAACGCAGAATTAAAAATTAATATAAATGACATTTACAAGTATCACGAAAATTTTCTAAATCTCGTCATCATTTATGCAGCCATTAACCTGAAATCCACTATTATCTAAATTCTTCTTTCTACAATTTAATTTCTAACAAAACAAAAGAATGTATAAAAGCAACACAAAATAAGTCGGCAAATGAATCCCAATCTAGCATTAAATTAAACATTACGACTCACTTCCACTGTTACTGAAACTCAGATTTTAGAAATGTCTTTTCATTATCTTCATCTAATAGTAACAATAATAAGTAAAATCTTTTATCAAGCCAGTTAATGACTATTTTTTCGGCAGAATAAAACAGTGTTTTGTTTTGTAAAAGTGCCTTAATGCACTGACTTTTTAACACACTTTCGACAAAGGAGTTAATAAAAAAAAGTTTCTCTCTCTCTCTCAGTGCTTGTTCTGTCTTTTTAGGTGCGTTCGTAATAATGTAAATACTTAGCACCTATAGCTGTCATTCAGTCTGTCCGTCTGTCTGTCCGTCCGTCTGTCTGTCTATCCGCATATAACAACGCAAAAACTATTCTTAAAATAGACATCAACCTATGAAGTATATATATATACTAAAATATACATTCTGTACAATCTGTGATGCAAAGAATATTTATTATTAAATTATAGGGCCACACAAAAGTATTCCACTACATAATGCTGTACGGGGAAACATTGTTTAGGGCATGTTTTAATTAAACTATTTCACATTTTATAAATATGATATTCGTTGCTGTGGTGTAATAAAAATTACTTCCTGTATATTTACAGGAGCACAAAGATTTCTACCACTATACTGTATCCGAAATACTGTCTACTGTATCTGCAAGATCTGAATATTTTTAAAATTTCGTTATCGTACGAACGTACCTTATTTGCTACGTTTCACGTGCAATTTCCAACTTGTTGTTTATGTGTGCATGTGTTTGTGTTTTCGCGATAGCTAAGACTATCTGCCGCACGTAGGTATGTGCAAATTTCTTTCCGGATACAAGATATAGATCCAAATGCACCGGAAAATGAGATTTTGGATTTCTTTTTAGGTGCGTTCGTAATTATGTAAATACGTAGCACCTAGAGTCGTCGTTTAGTCCGTCCGTCTGACCGCATATAACAAAAACTACCCAACCGAATCGTTTAAAATTTAAAATATGTAATTTTTGTATTATTTTGTCAAGGCATTTCAAATTTTATAGAAATCGGATATATAGTTTAATTACAGGGACAATCAAAAGTATTCCTTTACATTATGGCCAATAGGAAAAAAGTTTCAAGTGTATTTTAATACTTTTAAACTCTTTCGAACATAATAAAATTGATATGCATCAAAGAATATATGCTAAAATATACATTCTGTACAATTTGTGGTACAAAGAATATTTGTTATTAATTTACAGGGCCACACAACAGTATTCCATTGCATAATAGTATGGGAAGGGGAAATAATGTTTGGAGCGCGTTTTAATTATATTACACTGCTTTACATTTTATGAAATTGGTATACGTTGCTGAAGTTTACTATAAGTTACTTCCTGTATAATAGAAATCAGATAGTCTTTACAGGGAGACACAAAAGATTTCGGCTGTTTTACTGTATACCATTATATCAAGACCTGGAGGTTTTTAAAACTTCGTTATAATAAGAACGCACCACATTTGCTACGCTTACGTGCAATTTCCAAATTGTTTATTTTACACTGCTCAAAACAATTAAAGGATATTGCAGTTTTAGGTGGATTTTGTATCTGGGAAACTTTTTAGCTGATTGATACATGGTCGACAGTTATAGTAGGTTATATGAGAATAAATTACACATGTTTGGCAGAAAAAAATGCATTTTATTGCATTTGTGTACAAAAGGAAAAAAACACAATTTGTGCATATGAGAAAAAAAGAATAAGAAAAGGTGTTTTCTTCAAAGAAAATCATTTTCAGTAGGTGGTATGGTTTCCATGGGCGACCAGCAACGTTGAACACCTTTGAAGCATGGACTCAATGAGGCTATTAATGACGAGTTGGGGTATTCTGCCCCACTCTTCCAGAAGAGCTCTTTCCAGTTCTTGGAGAGTTTGTGGGGGTTGTTGGCGGCCAGAAACTCGTCTTGCTAGAGCGTCCTAAACGTGCTCGATTGGATTCATGTCTGGATAACACGCTGGCTATTCCATTCGAACGATTCCTTTCTCGAAAAGGAAATCCTCCACCAGGTTTGCACGATGTGGCCTGCAGTTATCGTCCATTAAAATGAAGCTATCTCCGATTGCTGCAGCGTAAGGGACTACAATAGATCTGAGGATCTCATCCCTATATCGGCGACCAGTCAGAGCTCCATCTCGAATGATGTAGAGGTCAGTGCGCCCGTCAATGGAGATGCCACCATACACCAACACTCCTCCATCGCCAAATCCGACACTTTCGTGCACGAACGCATTATTATTCGTACTGCCACGGTCCCTCCAGATGAAAATACGCCTATTATCCGGATGCACAGAAAAACGGGACTCGTCAGAAAACAGAATATTGCTCCATTCATTTCTCCTCCAGTTGACATGCTCGGTTGCCCACTATCTGGGTAGCGACGATGCCTTGATGTTAATCTAACACATACCATCGGTCGGCGAGCATACAGACCTACAGCATGGAGCCGGTTTCGGACAGTCTGAGTTGAAATCGTGGTGCCTGTAGTCGAGCGAAGGTGTTGTTGGAGAAGAGTAGCGTTCATGTTTCGGTGTCTCCGAGCTGTTAACGCTAAATACCGATCTTCATTGGGCGTTGTTCCCCGTCTACGACCTTGCCCTGGTCTTCGGTCTGCGCATCCACTCTCCAAAAAACGGTTCCAGATCCTGGAAATGACACTTTATGACACTCCAATGGCTTGCGCTACTTCGGCTTGAGTTTGGCCCCATTCTAACCTACCAACAATTCTCCAAGCTTCTGAATCTGTCAAATGACTTCGCTGAGACATCGTACTCATCGAAACAAAGCAATCACTGAATGCCGATCATCCTTGTATTCATTCTCTTTTATCCAGTTGAAAGTCAAATTTCATTCGCTGCCACTGAAGCGACGTTTTTGACGTCGAACTCAAAATTTGCATACTCCACAGTTTGAAAACCAGAAAAATTTGCATTTGTGATTCTCTTCTTCTATTTTCGGCAAAAAAAATTTCGTTTATATCTTTATTTTATATTAAACTTCACATATCCTTTAATTGTCCTTTAATTGTTTGTTAACTCGTTTGTTAATATTGAACGGAGCAATTTATGCATTTCCCCGGTTTTCCAAATTCTTCAGAGATGTTGAACCATTCTTAAAAGCAATCCAAGTTCAATCTTTTAACGTTTTAACCCATTATAGCAAATTTTGTACTCTTTTTAATGAAATTTATTTTGAATTTATGCTGTGATTTTGACGTGACAACGTCTTGTAAATTGGTTTGCCGGGAGACACTTCAAGAAACTGCGTTACGTTACGTTACGCTCCGCTCACGATACGCGCTCACTTTTCTCTTAACTTTTTCCGGTCACTTGTGGGACCATTTTCTGAACGTGAATGTGAATTCGCTGCAAGGAAGGGGCGGTGCTTAATAGGAATTTTAGATAGTATCAAACTAAGACGAAATACGTTATGTATTAGTTATTAGTATAAAGTACAAAGAAAATAAGTGTAGTTTATTTCGTAATTCGGTGGTATATTATGGAAAACTAATGATATGTGATTAGTGAAAGCCATTTTACTTTAGTTATATTCTGCTCATTGAAAAATTCTTTAATATGCTGTTTACAAAATTCAACATTTGACATCAATAAACATGAAGTAAAATGTGTTTAACAAACACAGTGTATTGCAAGTTATTGTATGTATATTTGTATATAAATACGTATGTATGTGTAAAGGTAAAAATAAAATTTTGTTAATATGAAATTCAGTGCGAGATTCTTTGTATAAATTAATGTTTTAAATATAATTCTTTGTATAAATAAATGTTTTAAATTGTTACTATTATTTCATCCTTCTTCCTACTATACGAATGAATATTCACATTAAAATTATTTTACAACTCAAAGTCGTTGTCACGTAAAACTTTCGCCCGTATACCGACTTTACAGGCAACCAATTTTTTAATCTTTTGCGACTTGCTCAAAAGGTCCCCACTGCGTCGGAAATGAAAAGTTGTTTTATATCAACCAAAATAAATTTAATAAGTTATCCATCGAATCTTATACACTGGCGTCCAAAAGTAAGGTGCAACCGGTTTTTTGCGTATAATTTGCAAATGAATGGATATAGAAACAACAAATTTGGAGGAAATGTGCGCTAAACTGTTATTTATTAAATGCGACATAGAAATATAGTTAAATTAAAGTATAAATGAAATTACAACAAAAAAGCACTCATGGTGGAAAATTCCATTCAACAAATCAGAGAAATCAGTACAAAGCAGTATTATGCAGTAAAATGTGACAGAAACATTAAAAAACGGGTTCTAATACGGAATATGTCCACCCCGCACTTGTATGCAAATTGTCGGACACCGAAATAGGTAGTGTTGACCAGACATGGAATAAGCCTTGTTCCAGCTCATTTAATGACCTCGGAGGAGGACTTAAGGATCAAACACACCAGAGCACTTCTTACACTCGTTTGTTGTGGCGACAACAAACTGCGAGACACATTGAGCCGTCTGGCAGTATCGGTCTGTGACAACCCCGTTTCCATCCCTCCTACCGCCCGCCACCTTAATGAATCGGGCAGACGACTTCTTCTAGACATTTCTAGACTTTACTGGTTGTTGAGAACAAAACTAACAATAATAGTTCAAATACAACAAAATTTACACGCGAAATTACAAAAGCTTCGTAATTACATATTTTTCTCCAATTCACAAATACCTATTCTTTTTTATAAAATAAAAGAGGTAGCTGTAATTTTTGCGTAAGTTTTTTTTTAAAGCTTACTATTTTCATTCATATAAACCATGTAGTTTAATCTGACTGCCCTTTTTTTTCTTGTAAGCTTCAAAAAACATGTTGTACCTTAACTTTGGGAGGGAAGCGTACTTTAAACGCCTGTTATAGAGGAGACTTTCGTGGATCATTCAAAAAATATGAAATATTTGGGTTTAAATTAATTGTTAAAGTATGGCCATCGATTTTCAATCTGTAACTTAGCGAAATTCTAATGGAAAAAGTTTCTACGTTGTTTTCCTAAGTGACCCCTTTATTGCCAAAAACTATCGCTATGACCACTCAATCCAGAAATTTTTATTATTTTTTCGATTTTTTTTTAATTGAACAACATACATCTGACTTGTGTACTTGACATGAAAACCTGCGTACAAATCGTCGTCAATATGCAAGGACGAGATAGCATAGGGAAATTTTACAACACGAGAGAAATACAACCGGGAGTTCCACACAAAGAGTGTGTGCAATGGAGCCAGCGGGATTCGAATCCACAACCTCCTACACTCGCAAATGATTAGCGCATGGTATCTTTAACCACTGAGTTTAATCACGGAGGCCCCCTATTTCTCCGAGTGAAGAAAACGTTTCTTTTAGAAAACTGATAACTAAGGCCGTGTTCAGCACAACTTACCGGTACCGGTCACTTCCCGATTGTAGACAAGTACGAAATGAAAATCAAGGAGAAGTGTGACGTCAGCTACAATTCAACAGGAGAATTTTCATTGGTCGTTTCACAGGATTGGTTTCACAGGATAGTTTTCATAATTTTATACGTCATATGCAGGGCTGCAGAAAAGTATTCGCATATTCTCCTTATTAGAGAAAATTGTTGAATAGGAATTTTCAACTGAAATATATGTATCGCATTGTACATTCATTTAAAATGAACTAAAATTTGGAATGATGTTAATAGATACAAATCTCTATATCATATACAGGGCTGCTATGAAATTCGGATAAGTTTCCGAATGTAGATGGGAGCAGCTGAAATTCGGCTTTGAAAAGTGTTATATATTTCTATATGGTGAAGTGAGACGTAATTGTCTGAGCGAAGCGAAGTCTTTATACTCAGAGATACGTAACGATATTAAAATTCAAAAAAATTCTTTCGTCAAGCAAATCTCAAAAAGTACTTGTCGGATTTTGATTCTGTTTGTACCAATAGGTACCTATGAAGGTAATCTGGTGAATGCACCTACTTTTAAAAATTAATTCCAAATAGTTCAAAAGTTATATTAAAAAAAACTGATAAAAAAGCACAATTTATGTGCATACGTCACAGAAATTTGGTGAGCGTGATTTTCACCGGCTGGACATTTTCGTAGATAACCGAATCAGTACATGGAGTAAATAGTAATCATTTTCGCACTCAGAAATATTGAATGCAATAAAACATTTTAAAATTTAATCATACAGGAAAATAAAACTGTTATTTTTTTATATTAAAAAATGTCATAAAAACTTTGATTTTGAGATTTTGTGATAATCTCTTAACAGCAGTTTTTGATCGCTAAAATTATGTTTTACATATTTCGCGTGTGAAAATTAGAAACAATTACGTTTTTAAATAAAAAGTTTCTTTTATGACATCATTTTCCCTTTATATTTATTTTCATTGCATGTTGTCTTTTAACTTATATTTTGTTTGTGTATGGAAGTCAATTCTGGTCACTAATTTTTCGGCACGGATACCACAAGCGCATCAGATTTGGCGCAATATTTTTCAAAGCCCATTTGGCGAAAACTCCCTTTTCAAATAACGCTTACATACCCATTTTTAAATTATTTTCTATTTTCAAAAAGAACTTACAGTAAATAAAACAATAATAATAATTAATAACTATAAAAAGAAATATTTTATATAATTAAAAGAAGGAAGTGAAAGTAAATAAACATTTTATGAGTAAATAAACAAATAATAAATAAATAAAGCCGGGTTACCATCTCAGGTAAAATAATGCCATTTTGACGCCAATTATGTACCCTGGTGCATATGTGACATTTTTTTCCCATTTTTCATCCGTTTCCTATTGGCATACAACTTTGAAATATGGAGTATGTATGCATACCTGAGAGCAATACTGGAATTAGACATTGATTTTTTTTTTAATTCGATCCAAAAAGTGGCAACGGGGCTATTTTTTAAAGTTTTATACAATTTATACTGCATAAAGAATGGAGTTATGAATTAAAAGGAGGAGACATATAGTCTATTGTCTATCAGTCGCGAGTGAAGTAACTGAGTTGGTTGTCACAAGATGACGGCTGTTTTATTTAATCAGATTTACAACTTCTGATTACCGCCTGTGAAATCTCTCACCAGTAAACTTAACTAGAAAATTTCGTCTTATTTTAGAGCCTTATTGACTAAAAATTGCTCTGACAAATTTGGTAACGAAATTCTATTGCTTTAAACTGGTGTCAGTTTGGCGAAGTGTTATAATCTATTTACTGACACAGTTTTGGTTGTCACAATGTGGCTGATCTATTACCACAGAAGTAACCTCTTACCAGTAAAAGTGAATATTAGTCTTTATAACTCTTTTTGATTGAAGATTTCTATTAGTGAGCCATTTAAATAAAGAGAAGTTTTCTGCATAATTTTACTGGTTAAAGTTCGATTCGATAGTAATAAAACCCCCCGAAAGCGGTTACAGTTGAAGCTTCACTATTTTAAGGATATGTCAGTTCCTCTTCATTAATAGTTCCATGGCATAAAGGAGCCACTTACCTATTCCTATATACCAGAAGAAGTAAGTGGTATGTAAAAACAATTATAGTATACATAAATAAAATACTTGAGATAATATACTAGAGATATAAGCACCGGGTTTGGCGAGATTTTTTATGCCAATCAGGCGAAAACATCGTTTTGATTACCAGATGCATATAGCATGCTATAACAACACGTTATTTATTTATTTCAAAGTGAAAAAAAAAGGAATAAATGAAACATTTACTGTTATTAAAAAAGATATAACAATCAATAAATGATAATATTTTTAGAACAAACAATTTATTATAACATTTATATGATAACCAGCATGTTAGGCAACTAAGCGCCATTTTGGCACCAATTAGGTACCTCGGTGTATATAGGGCATATATGTGCCATATTTATTTGTAAAACTGAGCATGAAAGTTTACCAGGTGTGTTTTCGTAGGCGCTTATATCTTTTTGCAACATAGCGCACCTTTCGAAGCCAAAACTGCACAAAAGAAAAAATAATCAATATTTGCAGCATTTTTTTTTATGTAATGCACATTTTGTAATCAGTAGGCTCGATAATCAGACCTCGTTTTTTTGCTTTAAAAGATGATATTTCATACGACGTCTTTTTGGGATTCGTCGTTTTTCCATATTTGATAGTATGTGTCTACTCGTTTTGTACCCTTTTTTGTAACTTTCTTCTTTATTAACAGCGACATCTGGATTTCCTATTTAAATAAAAATTCTTCTAAATACAAAGAATTTTGTTAAAATAAATAAATAAATGAAATGCGGACATCTATTGCTCAAAGCACAAAACTTTTCCTATTGAGTTAATAAAAATCAGTAAAAACATAATTTTTATGATAATAAAAAGGTGACTTGTGTAATAACAGAGTCATATATTATGTACGTTATGGATTAAGTATGAATATTTCAATGAAAAGTGATATTTCAAAAGTATTATGAAATTAGATAAAAACCATTTATTTTAAACTAAATGAATAAAAGATTTATATTTTTAATGAAACAAATGAGATTTGAAAAATTATTGGAAATTTATCACCATAGATGTATCAATATTACAATCAGTACCTTGTATGCAAAATGGAACAATTAGCAATACTTTTTGTACCCGAAAAATGGTCGTTGCTTTTTTTAAGGTTAAAAAATAGATTACGAAATATTCCTATATAGAGATGCCAAACCCTCGCTTATTGCATAGCAGAATTTTATTATAGGAAAAGTTATTTTTTAAATCCGTAGAATGTTCCAATTTAATAAAACATTATCTGTATTAAAATATCGGTACCCAAAATGCCGGAGACTTGGCAGCTCTGCCTATAACATTTTAATTAATCACGGTACTTTTTACTTTCTTCTATCTTTACAAGAAGAAAGTATTGGATTCATGAAAATTTTCGACTTCCGGTTTTCGACGGATTTATACGTTTTAGAAGGTCCTGAACACGTTTTGACTATTTTTAGAAAATGTCTGTCTGTGAGTCTGTCCGTCTGTCTGTCTGTCTGTCTGTCTGTCTGTGTGTCTGTCTGTATGTGACAAAAAATTTGTGGGCGCTCTATCTCAAGAACTAATGCTCGAAATTTAATAAAATTTTATATTCAGTTAGACCTTGATATGAATTAGTGCCTATTGGTTTTTGGTGAAAATTGGCCTGCAGGTGGCGCTGCTATACTACGTTTTTCATGATTTTCAAGATTGCTATATCTCTAGAACTAATGCACAGAATTTCACCAAACTTCAGATTCTGTGACCACTTGATATACATAGACTCTGATTAAGTTTTGGTGTAAATTGGCCGGCAGGTGGCGCTGCTATGCCACGTTTTTCATGATTTTCATGATAGCTATATCTCAAGAACTAATGCACAGAATTTCACCAAACTTTAGATTCCACGATACCTTGAGATACATAGTCGCTGATAAGGTTTTGGTGAGAACTGCCCTATAGGTGGCGCTGCTATGCTACATTTTGAATGATTTTTGCGATAGCCTATATCTCAAGAACTAATTCAGAGAACTTCATCAAATTTTAGATTATGTTACACTAGAATATATAACATAATTAGACACTGATTACATTTTGGTATTAACCTTGCAACAGGTGGTGCAGCGATGCTGCATTTCGCACGATTTTTCCGATAGCTATATCTCAACAACCAACGCACAGAATTTCATCAAACGTCAGATTTTGTTACAAAATGACATTTAACATAATTACACGGTGATTACGTTTTGTTATAAATCCTTCAACTGATGGTGCTGCTGTGCTATATTTTACACGGTTTTTTTAACTAGCTATATCTCAAGACCTAATACACAGAATTTCATCAAACTTCAGATTCTTTTACACCATAATATAATTAGACGCTTTTTTACGTTTTGGCATAAATTGGCCAAGATATGGTGTTGCTGTGCTACGTTTTGGAATTTTTTTGTTATAGCTATATCTCAAGAACTAATGGACGAAATTCCATCAAATTTCAGATTCTGTTAGGTCTTGACATAAATAGATGCTTATTAGGTTTTAGTATAAAATACCCAACATGAGGCACTACTAAGCTCATTTTCTCAGAATATTAATAAATTTTCCATTTTAGGCTTTTCGGATACCAGAATATCATTAGGCTAGGTCAAATGTTCGAGGAAATTCGATAGTGGGTAACTTTGGGGTCACCACGTTTTTTTTTTATTTTTATTTTTTTTTTCTTTTTTTTTTTAAAATGTACTTATGAGATAGAAGAAAGTTTTGGGATTGACACATCCAACTAGTTTTAATCGGATTCAAATTTAGTGAAGACAACTTTTTTTGGCCGAAAGCAGCTTTTTTCCACATGTGTAACTACGATACAATTCCTTGATGTTGACTTATGAATGTTTTGACTTATGCTATTATTGCTTCCTCTCATTTATTTATTTGAATTTTAAATAAGATGACTTCAAAATCGTGTTTTTTAAATATACGAAAAAAATGCATTTCGAGAGAGGGCGAAAAGGACAATATTTGCCGATTTATTACCTGCGTTTGGCTAAGTGTGTTACTACCTTGTATTTAATACTCTTCACAATACTTCGCTGTTATATGGACTTAGGCGCTTTTATAAAAAGTTTGACGTAATTCGGGCTTAAGAAAGTGAGTTTTTTACTGAATAATACAAATAAATGAAAAATGAATACTAAGAAATACTAATAAAAGAAAAATGAAGCATTATATTGATCTATGTATATTTAAAAATTCATCTGCTGGCACTAATTAGATAATTTATGTGCAGATGTGGGGAAATTTTCCAAATTCTTACCAGCCAAGGATTTATTTCGCCAGTCCGCAAGATGCAACACACGCAGTTGAAAATAGTTATGACAAAATCGCACGCGATTACAGACAAAATTACTATTACTACAATGCATTTTCATAATTCTTTTTTGTATAATATTAAGAAATATATGTAACAAAGGTAAGATTAATATTAGATAGAACTTAGTACCTTAGTGTCCACTGTAATAATTTGGAAAGTTAAAATATCTAGATTAAAAAAGTGTTTCTGATAATGTTCCTATTGCCTACAGTTTTTCAAAAACTAAAAATGCACTCGCCTTATGAGAAAATCCACTCGCCACTGGCGAGCAAAATGATGTATTTCCCCACCCCTGTTTATGTGTATGTAATAGGAGATAAATAGCTTTTGATTCTGTATTTCTATGCTATAAAGCATTAACGTTTGTGTGTTTTTCGTTAGCATTGGGAGTACCTAGCCGATTTAAAAAATAATGTGGGCAAAAAATGTTGGTAACCATCTTTGCTGCAAAATATACTATATTTTGCGTAGGAACAATAATCACCATCAATGCACGAGCAAAAGAAAATTCTAAAATTGAGAATTCTTTGATGTTGATATGACTAAAAATTTAAAATCTTTTTTTTTTTTTTTTTTTTTTGGTGGCAACTTTTAAGATATAATATTCTCGTTATGAACGATTTCTAAAACATTCGTCAATTTAATTTCACATATTAAACTTTTTTTTTCTAGAAAAGGTTTTAAACCCAATTTATTGAGAATATTGCAATTTCTAGGATACTGTTGGGACCAGAAACTATAACTTTGGCATCACAGTAACTTATAAGATGTAAGTGCTCGTTTAGGACAAATTTTTAAAAAAGGATTCCTTAACTCTTATCGACAACCTCATTGCATCCGTGGAAAACAGATATTCAACATTATAAACTATTCGGACGGATTTCACACCATATAAAATACACTCCATTTCTCTTCAAACATAATAGTTTATGTTATTTATAGTTTCTCAAATCGGTGCGAAGCTTCTGTTTATGCTCATGACATCATTTCAAAGAGCTATATTCCCAATATAGGAAAATTTGGTGTTTTATTTTCTGTATTACTTTTAACATTTTGCATATTTCCAATTTTATATCCATGCATGGTTTGCTTTTCTTTTATAAAAATAGTATATGCAACAAGATTTTGTAGTTCTACGATTCGATATGCTTATTTTCATCATTATATTTTATCACAATGAATGACCAATTAAAGGTAACATCTCATTTTCTTTACTTATCGCAAGTTATTAAATGTGTATTCTCAGCAATATCGCTCAGACTAATCCCTCTGAGGGAAGCCCTAGTTTAATTTTTTAAACGGTGCAATTTGATTACATTATTCTGAATGTGTTGGAAAGTGCTTCATAATCTATGTTTGACGCATGATTTTTTTCTTATTGTTGTCACTGTTTCGAAGCAAATCTGATATTTTTCGTGTGATTTATTCTTTTAGAGGAGTAGATTTAAACAACTCAAAGACATAACAGAAGCAGTCATTTCTATTTCATAAATAAGCTTCTTTGCACAAACAGATGACAGTGAAAATACTTTCTTATTAATTCTAAAACTTATAAAGTTTCCTTGAATATGAACAAATTTTCGAATTAAATACAAGAAAAACAAACGCTTTACCAAATTTAGTGCATAAGTATAAATGTTAAGAGTGAACGTACACAAAATATTTATTCAAATTTACAACTAAGTTTTTCTTGCTACAAAAGCAGCTCAAAAGACATCCGCTGCTTCCATAAAATCTAAGAAAAGTTATTAATAAACGATTTATTACAGTTATAACAAAATATTGAGTTACCTATTTTTCTTTTAAAGTTGATTGACTAACGATCCCTCTTAAAGAGTAGTATTGCATAAGATGGCGTAAAAAGTTATCAAGTACTTTAAATTATTTTAAATTAGCTAAGAATATAATCTAAATATAGAGATATGATCTTTTGAGAACATCTTTAAAAAAAATAATTGCTCTTGACATGCCAATTAAAAATGGCTGAAAGGTTTAGTAACATTAATAATATAAAAACAAACCGGAAAAAAGATGTGTATTAAGATGCTGTAAACAACATAATAAATGACATTGTGAGTTTGGGAAAACTACTTAAAAATGATTTGATAGAGATTAATATTGTTTTCTTTGATTAAAATACATTAATTTGTTGTAGTGAGAAAAAATATGTAGAGTTTTCTAACAAATCATCCTTTTATGCTTTTAAGTGTTTGTTATTGCATTTTGAAAAATCAACAACGTAGTTTATTAACATTAAAACGAGAGTAACTTATTATGAGGTATCCTGGGGTAATAAATCCAAGGTGAGTAATAACGCCAAGTGCTAATATTAAGTGTAATTATGAAGGAATCCGGGAGACGACACCTACAGGTTCTGCTCCGTAGGTCTCCGAGTCCTCTGAATCACAAACAACAGCAAAACTTAATTTGTTCCATTTGCAGATCTTATCAGCGAAAAAAGCACGCATGAGTCATCGTTGGGTCTAAAATTTGCGAAGCAAATTCTGTAATATGAAGACTATACATTTATTAGAAAATAATTTGTTTATTACATAAATTTGGGGAATTTTGAATGTGTTCGTGGGGTATCTTGTAGTTTAAAATATACTGCACAATAAGTATAACGGGGCTATACTATCCCGGTTGATTCTTACTACATCTTGAACAACATCCGAATATACTTTATTTTTAATTTTTAATTTTGTGCACGAAAGAGCATTATTGTCATTGTTGAAAATGGAAAAGTATAAAGAGAATTTTTTATGTCCTAAGATGCTGCTTATTTTTTAGATGTCTAAAGAATAAAATCTCAAACGATTATTATTCCAATCTGATATCGTAATTACTTTTTGAAAAAAAATTGTCAATTTCTAGGACTGTAAATTTTGTATCTTTAGAATTTGACAATTTACATGCCGTTATTCCATCTTATTTTATAGTTTTGTTTGCATGGTTATTTGGCGTGAATAATAAGGTCAAATAACCACGTAACGCTATATAACGCCACGTAACGCCAAATACCCACGTAGGTGGGTAATAACGACAGATAGTAAAGTCAAGAAAATACGTCACTTACATTTTATGAATACGTATATACTAAAATATTCTTTCTTAGGTGGGTAATAACGACAGATAGTAAAGTCAAGAAAATACGCCACTTACATTTTATGAATACGTATATACTAAAATATTCTTTCTTAGGTGGGTAATAACGACAGATAGTAAAGTCAAGAAAATACGCCACTTACATTTTATGAATTACGTATATACTAAAATATTCTTTCTTAGGTGGGTAATAACGACAGATAAAGTCAAGAAAATACGTCACTTACATTTTATGAATACGTATATGCTAAAATATTCTTTCTTGTATGCATATTCAATAAGTTGTTCGATTAAATCCGACATTTCCTTGAAAAATAAAGGTCTAAAGATAAGCCGGGGTAATTGGTAGAAAATTAATGTGGCTTCATTACCCCAAGATGCCTTATATTTTTCGCAATTAAAAAGTTATGGTTTTCTAAAGTAAGACTATTTTCACTTGGAAATTAAACCGTTACTATTCTGTCGTTTTTATAAATTTACAGCATTCAGTTACTGGAGAAAAAATCGAAATAATAGAAGTTCCTGGATTCTCAGTTTAGAATCTCAGGACTAATTTCAGGATTTCAGGATTAAGTCTAAGAAATCCTGAAACTCTGAGATTACAAATTTTCTTTGGAATTTTATTCCCTAGTCCACAGTACTTGCAGGCTCCTAGCTATCCTCCACCAGGGCCGTAGCTAGAAGTCATCAATAGGGGGGGGGGGGGGGCTCATAATTTTTTTTCTCTTTCTCTGACGCAGAAAGATAAATGAGTGCATTTATGTTTTTTTTTATTAAACTGTTGTAATATAGTCTGTCTCAAAAGTTTAAGCACTCTGCAAATCTCATTTAAAATAATTGAAGAAGAAAATATTTTATGCTAATTTACAATAAATACTCAACATTTAATCAAAATAAAATAAAATAAGCCATTTTGGGTAGTTAAAATAAAAAATATATTTATTTTTATTTCTTTTTTCCTTTTTTCTTGAAGAAACGCTGTCTCAAAAGTTTAAGCACTTTATGCAATTTTTTTTAGAAACACGGAATTGGATTGTGTAATGACGTTGTATGACATCATATTGCACTTTTATACAAGTATAAAAGGCGGAGAAATTATTTCCTAATGTTTTAAACATGACAAAGGGTAAAGAATTCACAAAATGTGAGATTTTGAAAGATTTTAAATTGAAATCTCAAAATAAAACTGTTTCTGAAATTGCAAAAGCTTTAAATTGATCAAAGCTATATATATATCAAGTACTTTCTAGAAATGATAATTTTAAGCGGAAATCAAGATGCAGACGACCACCTATGACGACTGTTCAGATTGATCGGAAAATACGGAGATTGGTATTTAGACAAAATATGTCCCCATACGGCAAATTAAAAATAATTTCAGAGTACAGATGTCCAAAGACACTGTAAATAGACGTATTAAAGCGTGTGATTACATCATGTAAAAGAAATTGGCTCGCAAACCGTATCTTAAATTACATCACAAACAGGTAAGAATGAACTGGGCTAAAAAACACATGACCTACGGGGACAAATGGCTTACTGTTTTATTCAGCGATGAGAAAAAATGGAACTTAGATGGCCCTGGTGGTTGGAAGGTGTATTGGCATGAGTTACGCAAGAACCGAAGGTCATTTTTCAGCAGGCAGCAGGGCGGTAAATCAGTTATGGTTTAGGGAGCATTTGAGACATTTGCCAGCCCTCTCTAGCTTTTCTAAAAGGAAGAGAAGAGTGAAAAAAGTTTCAAGAGACCCTAAACCACCATTTGCTTCCATTCGGTGACATTTTGGGGGGTTTTGAATGAACTTTTCTGCAAGACAATGCCTCAATCTACGTATCCCATTCTACAAAACTTTGGATTTTTCAGAAAAATGATAAAGTACTTGACTAGCCAGCTTTAAGTCCAGACTTAAACCCGATTGAGAATCTTTGGAATACTTTAACCCGCCAAGTTTAGGCAATGGAAAGCAGTATGACTCTATTGAAGAACTCCAAGAGGCTATTGGGAAAGCATGGTATTCTTTGCCACCAGAAACCCCACAAAATCTAATAATTTCGACGAAAGCACGTTTATTTGAACTAATCCGAAAACATGAAAAAAAATTTGTTACTAAAAGTTCTGTAAAATTTATAAATATGGTTGTTTTTGACATTGTGCATAAACTTTTGAGACAGTTTTTTTATAACTTTTTTTTAATTTTTAATTTTTTTAAATATGTAATTTATTTTTTTTTATTTTTGATATCGTTTATTTAAATAATATTGCGAAATATGTAAATAAAAAAATTCTATTAATTCTAACTTTTTATAATTCATTAAAAATCGATATTTTATGCTTGTGCTTAAACTTTTGAGACAGACTATAACTTCATTTTATACTAAGAAAAGAATATGGTGATGAAATTTTTGAGTGTATAACTGGTGCAAAATTAAACATCATGTTAGCCTCATATGAATATATAGGATGAGGAAGTATTAAATTACTTATTTTAAATACGATTTAGTAATTCTGCAAAACTGTAAATGGATCTCAAAACTAAATCAGATTTTTGAACAGAATTTCATTTGAATTTTCGAACAGAAATTCATTTAGTGATCTTGGAATATTTTCTAGGGGGGCTCAAAATATTTTAGGGGGGCTGAGCCGCCCATAGCGCCCCCTTAGCTACGGCCCTGTATTTTTCTATTTGAGCAATATGATCGCACAGTGCTAGTAATAGTCCAAGAGCCGACAGCACGAAAACCTATGGTATATTACACAAGAAAAAAAAACTTTATTATATGGAAGAGTAATAATAGGGGACTCTAATGATTCATGTCTTCCGGAAGTCAAGATGTGCATAAGCCAAAAAAATTAGTACCACTAATGGTTTATTCTTAGATTTATCATTGTGTTTGTCGTACAATAATTTTATACCTTTGATTGTACGGCAAACACAATGTTCAACCTACGAGTCAACCACTAGTTGTATTAATTTTTGGCTTATGCACCACTTCATTTCCGGCAGACAAAGATCATTAGATTCCTCTATTACTACTTTTTCATAAAATAAAGTTTTTTTTTCTTGTGCTCGATACCCTAGGTTTTTGTGCTGTCGGTTCTTGGACTATAAGTAAGGTTCTTGAAATGTATGTAAATATTTTCCAAAGAGTTGTTGGAAAGGACTGCATTTTTTATGGATAGTAACGCCGTGTCACACAGTTTAACTTCTCGATGATTTTTCAGAAGAAAAAAGATATTCGCTGAAAAGTTCGGAGACGAATTCGTTAAATGTAATTCCATGTTAGGGGTGGTAAGATAGATTCAGTAAATCCGTTATAGGAACTAGTTCTGTTAATGTTTTTGTGTCAATAGCCCGAAGATGGCGATTCTATACTGAATTTTCTCAATTCCTGCAATAGCTGTATCTCGAAAACTAATGCACGAATTTTTTCATTAAATTTCGGATTCAGATATAGCTTGATAAATATTATTGATGTTTATGTTTTTGTATGAATCGCCCAAGAAGTGGTGCTTTTATTTTGCATTTTTCCCGATCTCCGCAATAGTTCTATTTCAACAACTAATGCACGGAATTTTATGCCTTTATAATCCTCACGATTAGCATAGATTATCATTTAATTTTGGCACTGTGGTAGCGGCTTTTGAAGTATTAACATGCATGAGATAGAAGAAAGTTTTGGAATTGCCACATACGATTAGTTTGATAAATAAATTACCTATCAAGTTATAAGCATTTTTGGTCATGCGACAAGACATTTTTCTCCCTTTGTTGAATGTTTTCCTGCTTTTGTCGGGAAATTTGGTCCAAAACACCAACTTTGACAATATTTTCTGAAAGATCTGTTTTGCTTACAAATAAACGGAACACGCGTGTTGATTACATACTATTTGAATAGTAACACCTGTCAGTTTCATGCGTTTTTGGAGAAAAGTGAATAAAAACTGTCGTCCCTTTGGATTTGAGAACTGCCTCAAAATATAACCGAATGAATGTTCATCCGCGAAATTAATGAATGTCCTTCCGTGTCTGGTTCATTCTCTAAAATTTTGTACCAATGTGAAAATCCAATTTTCACAAAAATTAGATTTACGTATGCTTTTAATTTTTGTATGTATATATGATGAGTTTCAAATCAATACTTCAAATAATTTTCATAATATTTAATGGTTAACAAAAAATTAGCAAATTACATCGTCTGCGATTTCAAATCAAAGAAGTTGTTTTATTTTCCGATTAAAAAGGTTTCATTTTCTACGGAAAGCACTAAAGATCGCATAAAAGTTTCGCGAACAATTAAAAAGTCACCGGATGACTTCCGAATAAACTTTATTGAAAATACGGCAAAAATACTATATCGGGCCAGGGTTCGTACACCTCCTGGAATTTTGAATATCAGTATTTTCTGAAAGAATATCTCGCCTTAAAAGAAGGCGAAACTTTGAAATTTAAACTTAGATTTCTTTTTCTATAAATAAATTTTTGTTAATACGTCTGAAAAAATGCCTGATCCGTACGAACCCTATAGGACTTAAAGATTAAAACCGGTATTTTTTTTTTTTTTAATCCAGAAAAATCGCCTCGAAACACAAAAAAATGAAACCGCTGAAAATCATATAAAATATTAAATAACAAAATCGAACTTCGGAGTGAAAAACTACATGCATAGATGTAACTTCATACCAAATTTTCTAGCTCTATGTGCAATGGTCTCTTCAGAATGCGTCGACAGACTCAACCACAAACTTCTTTTTTTATAATTATACAGGGTGGTCATAAATAAGCTTCCTCGATATGTGTACCCTTAGCAACCTAACCACTCAATCAATCGAAAGGAAATTTCAGCTTCAGTTATTTGAAGGTATGCGCGCGAGATCGTGATGATTTAAAACAATGGAACTCTCACTGTTACGGTTACAGTGAAAAAATTCCAAATTTTTGAATGGCAACAACCTTTTTTGTGCAAATTCATCAGCACACTGTTAAACCATAAATGGCGTCGGAACGATACACATATGACTGAAATTGTTGGTGTAATATTGTGGCACTCAATCGTAATCAGTCCCTAAGTAATGTAATATTCAGCTTTCTAAAATAAATAATTAAATTTTTATTCTTACTATTATGTTCATAAACACAACTCAGAAACACATTTTAAAACAAATATGTTGCTATCGAAAATTTTGAAATTTTTTTTTTACTGTAACCGTAACCGTGAGAGTCCTATTGTTTTAAATCTTCACGATCTGCAGCGCAAACCTTCATATAAATATATCTAAAATTTCTTTTTGATTGGTTGAGTGGTTAAGACGCTAGGGGAATGTATTTTATGAACAACCTGTATATTTCAAAGCGTTGCTTTGTGATGTATCCCAATATTTTTTGTTTAACCCGGGAGGACTCGCGTTTGCCCAGGGTATGAATGGTTTTAACTTTTTCACCAATAAAATCAAATTATAACAGTCGCTTTATTTAGACGGAGACAATTCTTACAAAATTTGCTATGAAATAAGTTGAAGATTACTTTTAAAAAATTAGTGGTTACTATCGTAAAAAACCATACGCACTCCGGGTCTTTTAGACCCTGCGCGCGTCCTCCCGGGTTAACCCCTTAACGCGCAGTGTTGCCGGGTCGGCAACACCTAAAGTTCCCCCTGTTTAGAGACACAAAAACTCCTTGAATATTTCAAAAACTACTCTAATGGCTACTTTAAATCTTTCTTATGAGTTCTAGATGGCAGCACCACAGAGATCAAACTCTACTGTTTTTAATTAATAGGTAAAATGTTTTACTGTAATTCGCGCTTCGCAGCAATGCTCTTCTCACTGCGCTTTTCAATGCTTTACTTATGGGAGGTTACCACTTCGGCAACAGCTGTATAATTAAAATGGTTAGTGCAATCTTTACAAATCAATACCTGTGTATTTCTCTAGACCTAAATAGATTGCCTAATTTTTTTTTCTTTAAATTCCAACTTTAAATAGTAGTGCGCCGGAAAGGGTTAATCCTTTCCGGCAAGGACAAATTTTAATTGTAAGATGAGAAATTACTGACTGAAACTGGAATGTACAATCAACTTTTTAATCAGTTAAAACCTCCTTATTTCAAGGTTTCGTTGTAAAAACAAAATTTTATTGAAATATTCTTGGTGCCGTTTGCAAGTTTGGAATTAAAATTAGGTGTGGAATTAGGCGGGAACACGGTGCCGATTAATCCCTCGTACTAATTCTTAATTTCCTTAAAAATGCGATTGAAAAAAAAAGAGAGAGATTTTATAGATATTTGTTTTTAACTGGGAGAATAAATGTGCTTTACTTGCCAAGAATTCGTTAGTGTAAGTCAGTTCCAGTTTTAAAACTAGAAGGCGTAACGAATTCATGCAAGTTTAATATTACCGACAAAGCTCAGTGTAAAAGTTTTATTTGTAGACTATCGAATATGAATCAGGCAAATTAATAATTATATTAAATAGCTTTTTATACATTACATTTGTTTTGCAGCTAATTAAAATGGTATAAAAACAATGAAATTTCAACCAAATTAGCTTAAATAATGAATTGACAATCGAAAGAATTAAAAATAGAGCGTGTTAAGCATGGAATAGTATTTTCAAATATGGTAATTAAAATGTGATACAAAAAAAAAAAAAAAAATCTGTTTAAAGAAAACTGTCTTTAGAGAGAACGTACTTGATCACGTTTAAATTGTAATGAAATTTATTCATTCAGAATTGTCATTCAGATATCATTTCTGATTTTAAATAACATTAAATAATGCAGATGTACAGTGTTGCAACTATATCACGTGTGAGTAAATGCAAATCAATATGTTTCACATATTTATCTATTTTTACCTGGTTCCAGTTTTCTTTAAACATAACACGTGATTACGTTTTGAATTTTTTAGCCCGCTATTATATTTTTGAATGAGTTATTGCATTTTTATTTTTCAGCATACCAATTCGATTTATTTTTAAACAAGTCAAACGGTTTGCCCTTATAAACATTTCAATACATGGATTTCATTATCGGGTGTTTATAATTTTATGGGAAAATAAGCCTAGATATTTTAGGTAGCTTTCATTACAAAAAGTAAAAAGCTACCTATTGCAGCCGTCCGGAGGAAAGCACTTCCGAAAAATTTTGGTATATTTTCATCGATCATGACCCCCAGACCCCAAAACCACCCTCCGTTCAAATGTTGACATATATATATATATATATATATATATATATATATATATGATTTTTGTCATGCGATAACTAACGTATTTATTAACCGATTTGAATGAAACTTGGTATGTACATAGTACATACAAATATCTCGACCGAGTTCGTTGGCCAGCATCATCCGCCATTTTGTTTCAAAATGGCGGCCATTTTAAATTTTTAAAAAAAATTTAAATTTAAAATTCAATGCGAAAAAATTAAAAGTTGAAAAATATTTTTCTTTTACGTGTTTGAACTTAAAACAACGATTCCAGAACACTTTTTATTTTGTCTATATCTTAAAAAATGATTGGTTTATAGCACTTTGAATTTTTCTTATGGCTGACATTTTGAAACGATCTGATTTTTGTCACGTGATAACACGCGTATTTATAAATCGATTTGGATATAACTTGGTGTGTACATAGTATATACTGAGGCCTGAATCGATTTCTATACTCAGTTCCACCCGCCATCTTATTTCGAAACGGCGGCCATTTAAAAAAAATTATAAATTTTAAAGTTTAAAATTACGTACAAGAAAGTGAGAAATTGAAAAAGATTTTTCTTTTATGCATTTGACCTTTATACAAAGATTCCAGAGCATTTTTTGTTTAGTCCGTATCTTAAAAAATGGCTGAATTATCGCATATATATATTAATCGATTTCAATATGAGTGTGCATGTGCACCTGAATTAAGATTTCGACCAAGCTCATAATCAGGTTCTACTAATTTGAGCTTAGTATTTTTGAATAATATAACTTAATTCAAAATAAATAAATATATATATAAGTATATGAAAGCTACCTCTTCCTCCCGGCACTGCCGGAAGGACTATTTGATTAAGAAAACGAAAAAAGATCAATGATTCAATAAGTATCTTTAAAAATAAAGACATGATCACTGTCTGTGTCTGTGGGCATGTGCCTCTCTCTCTGTTGTCGATGGTATCAAAATCAATGAGTCAAGCCACTGTATTAATACCAATGTCTTTAATAGAAATTACACCTTGTTATTAAACTCAAAATATACAAATAAATATTTAAAAGATGTTGCAAAAATATAGATATTACTTATTTATTATTATTTTACCTGAGATCTTTCGAATAAGTTTTCTATTTCTTATCAATTATCTTCTTTTATATTCCTTTGAAAATGAATGCGTGAGCATTCGAAAGATCTTAAGTAAAATAATAATAAATAAATAAAATCAATATTTTTGCAACACCTTTTAAGTATTTATTTGTATATTTTGGGCATCAAAATCAACCACATGTATAAATCTGAAATTTTTGGTGAGGGTAGTCCAAACAAATCCTAATGCATCTGAGGCTCAGATATTTAAATTTTGATTATTAACGGAAATATTAATTAAAATATCTTTAAAGCAATTATTTTTTTAAACCAGCAGAGGTACACTCGTGCATACCCAGAACCTGCTACACACACGAAAAGTTACGAAAACCGAAAATTCTTTTATCTTGTTAACCATTTTATTTTAACTTACATGAACTTATCGAGACATATATATACTGATGAATATATAACATTTAGATATGAAATTTATAGAACGGCAGTCTTTACCTTTGTAATTAAACTTAACCCTTTCGGGTCCGAATTTTTTTCAATCTTTAGAAAAGAATATTTTTACGTTAATAACATTAACACTAGTTGTCCAAATAGATTAATTTCTGTTTAAAGAATATTTCATTTTCTGAAAGATAACGAATGCTGTTTGACGTACTAGTCACTTAATATTCATATGACAATATGCTAAAAAAGAATTTTTGGAAGATGTTTAGAAAATATTGTATTGCAATAAGATTTAAGTTATATTACAACTTTCTAATATTTTTTGCGCATTATTACAAATGATTCTTTCAGAAAGGTAACTTTTATTTTAAATTTAAAGAGTGAAATAATGTTTAAAATAAAAGAATCGCAAATGGAGCAGAGTGAATGAAGAAAATAATAATAATTATTAATATTACTAAATGCCTAAACATAAATGGAGTCATGACATATAGTAACATTAGTATATAGTAACATTGACATATAGTAACATTACTACATTTAAATAGTAGCAAAAGTACTTCTTAAAACGAAACAATACTCTATTAAATTTCATGTACTATTTATTGTACATCAGACTCGAAAGGGTTAAATTAAGAAGCAATAAATGATGTTTTATATAATACTTATTTTTTTAAGTACATTTTTGCAATTTTCAAAATGTCTTTTTGTTGAATTTACTTATAAAATGTATGCGCTACTTTTAAATAAAGGTAATTACAGAAATAAGTATTGTATTTTAAAACTAAAACTTCCCTAAGATAAAAACGTTATTGTGCATTGAATTTTAATAGTGCCACGTTTGTGCGCCTCATAGAGACACAAATGTGAATTATTCCTTTTTTTCCGGCCTGTTTTACTCCCCTTATTATTTTATTAACCACTTAATCGTCGCACCCGAGACATTCACGGGCTGCAAGTCTCACGGCTTTTATTCAGAATTGCTTGATTCCCACCAGTTTTATAAAAGAGTGGAATTGGTTTTATTCTTGTACCATTTTACTTGTCATTAAATACGATGAATATTTTTTCTTCAAAAAAGTGGTGGCAATATTGAATTTAAATTTTTAAAACCGTAATTTAATGCGACCATTAGGTGGTTTAAAGACGAGCTGGCAAGCCTGGTGCTGCCAAAGCCATTATAATAACTTTAAACAAATATCAAATTTGTATGGTTTTATCTATCTTTAAAAAATCTTTCAAATGTAATTAATTTCACGGGCCGTACTGCCTTCAAAAATATAAAATGTCTCATATGAATTTACTTTTCATTTACTTACTCTCACAATCCATCCTTCTAATCCTATTTGTTTTTTCTAGGAAATAGCTATTTTTGTGTTATATATTTGAAAAAAAAAATGCAGACACTATTTTAAATAGAGCAAAATATAATTTTTAATAATGAAACTATTCAAAGAAAATCGACGGATTATGCTCATTTGATAAATCTAATAATAATTAAGATATTTACGACTCTGACTGTGTTGATTAAATACATTAACTGTAAACATTACATGTACTGGACAATTGCACCATAAAATTTAACTACAAAGAATGTATTTCTTAAAAATACAAAACACTGCTCAATGATACACAAAACAAACTGATTTTATTTTATTATAAATATTATCTCTCGATCAGGAAGCGAACTTTTAGTCATTTCAATATCATATTTTCCTGAAGACGGCAGCAGAAGATGGCGCGAAACGTTGATATTTAATTTTATTTTAATTGTACAAGTTCATATTAAAGTTCTTGTTTTGTGTACCATTGAGCGATGTTTTGTATTTTTAATAAATACATTCTTAATAATTACATTAACTGTATTTGCGATATGATGTTTTCCATTTATCTAACTCTCTTATTCACCAACTACTTCCACCCCTAGTTTATGGCGAAACCTCCGTTGAACGATCAAACCGTATTCAACTTTAATCCTGATTGGGCGTCTCTTTCATAATGTCCAATCAAATGTTACCATGAATTTCATTTGAGCGTCTGACCGAGATGTTCTAGGTTCAGGTAGATTGTGAATAAGAGAATAAGCGATATTTTTTTAATGTCATCGCTCTATCTAAGCATGTTATGCATGATTATCATCGATGCCAACCTCAGACTTTTTCTATACGAAAAAAAATGTATTTTGAACTAGAAAATTTGTTTAATTAAATGCAGCTTCCATAAGAAATGGTAAGCAATATAAAATTACATATTGCCACTCACAAAATAAATTTGTGGTTTCAAGTATGTTTTCTTTATTTTAAAAAAAAGAGTCAGAGGTTCGCATGTATGGATTATATATTTATTGTAACACATATGTTTTTATATTAATTTTTGTGTAAAATTATATGTGCATAAGGTTTTAAGTTGAGAAAATAATGCTATTTATTGTAGTATAGTTTTAGATATTTCGCAGACGCCTGTCTGCAAATCGTTTTTCACATACTCGCATGTTGTAAAGATATCTTTTTCTTTTTAACTTTTAGAAAAATAGGAAATCTTTAACCTGAAAGGTCATTAAATACAATTAAATGACCTTTAAAAATCCACATTTTTCAATCTGTGTTGTATATAGTGTTCACAGGAAAACCTCGTGGAAAAATGTTATTTCGTTAAAAATATACAAAAATATTTTTTATGCAGTACCTAAGATAACTTTTATTATTATTATTATTATTCCAATTTAATTGGCCATGTTAGGCACAACAGTATTGAATCTTTTATTTTACGATTTATGTTGCAGTTTTACAACTCAATATGGCTTAAATCACTCATGAATGTTTATTTAACCCTGTTAGCGGTCTCACAGACCGCTGAGTTTTGCATGTTTTACAGTTTAACTTGTAATTTTTAGTTTAACAATATATTTAATATGTTTCATTTTTAACCGTATTAATCGAAACTTTTGAATAGCTGAATTTCATTTATAATAGTCCTGTAAAGTTTAGTGCTTAAATATTATTCTGAGAGTTAATGTAACATTTTATTCAACTTTAGATTAAGCAGTCTAACAGACCGCTCACAGTAGTTAAGTGGCAATTTTTGTCACAGCAGTTAAGGGTTAAGATATACCGTACATATTTGCGTGCATCTACATCTCTATATCGAGAAAAATATCATTTGAATATCATTGTTTTGAAATAGCTGTCTTCTTTTTATTTAATCGCAACAAAACTATTAAAAATTCTGCGTTTAAATAAGTTACATAAGACTTATACGTGAGATACACGGTAAATATTTCTACTAATGAATAAGAAGTTAAGACGGGTTTTCTTTTTTCTTTTTAGTTTCGTTTATGAGAATTATGATTTTTTGCACATTTTTTCAGGGTTCGTACGGATTATGTTATTGTCCAGGTGAAATACCAGCATTTTTTTATAGAAAAATAAATCAAGTTCAAACAAGCGATATTTCGTCTTATTTAATCAGAGATTTTCTATAACAAAATAGTGGTACCAAAGAATTTCCTGATCATAAAATTCCATGACCCCGTACGAACCTTGTTCTTTTATTCATCTTTATCAATCGATTTAGTTCACTGTTTCTCTGCTTATCACAATCCATTCTATATTAAAACCAAAATATTTTTCAATTACCGTGTTTCTTTCATCGACAAAATATGCATTTTCATTTCAAATTTTCGCCAAACAACAAAGATACTGCAATTATGGAGCTCATTTTATTATGAATTCCGATTACTCTTATATAATTTCTCACGGAAAGCTTTTATTGATCCATATTTTATTGATTGCATATATTATTTTTATGGATCCAGGCAGTGGCGCCAACTTATATGGGCGCGAGCCCATCCAATAATTTTGAATCGTAGTGTATCGAAGAATCGTTTCATTGTTCTATTTCGTTATTTATTTCATTATTATTTCATTATTCTTTTTTCTTCCTAGAACAAAATTTATTTTGCGTGTGTTTTAATTCTCCATGTGTTTTAATTCTCCGATTGACACTCATAAATCTGGAATTACTGAAATGTTTTGATGCTCCATGTTTAATTTTTTGCTGTTTCAATTTGTAATCATGCTCATGATAAAATGATATTGCAATGAATATTAGTATTTTTATAAGTAAAAAACGCACTATGATATTATTTATATGCACTATGAATTTATTTTGCGTGTGATTTAATTCTCCATGTGTTTTAATTCTCCGATTGACACTCATAAATCTGGAATTTCTGAAATGTTTTGCTCCATGTTTAACTTTTTGCTGTTTCAATTTGTAATCATGCTCATGATATAATGATATTGCAATGAATATTAGTATTTTGACGTGACAACGTCTTGTAAATTGGTTTGCCGGGAGACACTTCAAGAAACTGCGTTACGTTACATTACGCTCCGCTCACGATACGCGCTCACTTTTCTCTTAACTTTTTCCGGTCACTTGTGGGACCATTTTCTGAACGTGAATGTGAATTCGCTGCAAGGAAGGGGCGGTGCTTAATAGGAATTTTAGATAGTATCAAACTAAGACGAAATACGTTATGTATTAGTTATTAGTATAAAGTACAAAGAAAATAAGTGTAGTTTATTTCGTAATTCGGTGGTATATTATGGAAAACTAATGATATGTGATTAGTGAAAGCCATTTTACTTTAGTTATATTCTGCTCATTGAAAAATTCTTTAATATGCTGTTTACAAAATTCAACATTTGACATCAATAAACATGAAGTAAAATGTGTTTAACAAACACAGTGTATTGCAAGTTATTGTATGTATATTTGTATATAAATACGTATGTATGTGTAAAGGTAAAAATAAAATTTTGTTAATATCACCGCCCCTTCCTTGCAGCGAATTCACATTCACGTTCAGAAAATGGTCCCACAAGTGACCAGAAAAAGTTAAGAGAAAAGTGAACCGATAATGACGGTTTTCTGTGTCTAAATATAAACACATTTCTTCGTAATAGAGAATGGCTGCTGCGCTATAAGGAGTGTATCAATGTATGGGTTTTAAGGTAAACCAACCAAATTGTGATCTTTTCTATGTTATCGAGAGTTTATCGTTATAAAGAATGATGTTATAAAGAGTTTACACTGTATTTGATACACTGTATTAAAATTATTTTACAACTCAAAGTCGTTGTCACGTAAAACTTTCGCCCGTATACCGACTTTACAGGCAACCAATTTTTTTTATAAGTAAAAAACGCACTATGATATTATTTAATAAAATCGCAACTTTACTAAAACATGATAGCTTGACTAAATATTCTCATCTTTCACCATCTATCCACCCTTCAAAGGAAAACAAACTGATTGTACCATTTTACCAAAAAAGTTTGAACCCACCCAATATTTTTGAGCCAACCCAATATTTTTCAAAAGTTGGCGCCACTGGATCCAGGCACATATAACTTTTTTATGAATATTCAAATCATCAAAGAATCTTCCATCATACTGTTTGCACATTGAAACAAAATGTCAGATGGTAATGGCTAAAATAAATAATTAATGCATGTCATAATAGAGGAGTCCTACTCAATTTGCGTCCGATGCAAGAGTCATATTTGATCCGACTGCCATTTATGTGCGGCCGGAGACACGCAATCATTAATCCATATTTATCAAATTTTAAATGAGCACGATTTGTTAGCGTGCTGAAACTGCAATTTCTACTCCAGCGTTTACCCAGTGCTACGTTTGCAAATCTACTACAACATTCTAGAAAATTTTATTAAGTTAATAACTTATAGGTTAAACAGTTAATCGTCTCGCCCGAGACATTCACAGGCTGCAAGTTTCACGGCTTTTATTCAGAATTGCTTGATTCCCATCAGTTTTATAAAATAATGTAATTGGTTTTATTCTGGTATCATTTTACTTGTCATTAAATACGATGAATCTTTTTTTCAAAAAAGTGGTGTCAATAATGAATTTGAATTTTTAAACCGTAATTTTATGCGACCATTAAGTGGTTAAAAACATAAATTATAAGCATTTATTTTAGAATGCAGTCATTATGGATTATTATTTTTATTAATTTGTCGCTATTATATAAAAGAAGTTTTTAAGACCTCTCCACCATTATTGTATATGATTTTATAGCAGGACAGCGTGTTATTTAGAATTAATTTAAAATTATGTTGGGGAGTAACCTACATTTGTTTAGTCAAAATTTTTAATTTTTTTAAACATATATTTCTATTGGCAATATAATGGTATACATATAACATTAATTAAGCAGTATTTAAAATTAGTTAATTTTGCGCTACGTATTTTTATATAAAAATTTATCACTCAGAAAAAAAGCATTATTTATCAAACAAAATCTTTAGAACTCGGAAATTCTGCTTTGTTATATAATGTTTTATATTGGTTATATTAAATGTGTTAAATTTCTTACGAATACTACCTTGCTATGGGGCTGTGCATATAAAATATTATCAGCTTTTCGGTAATTTTGGACCACCTCCCCCCGGTAGTGATATCATTATCAATGCCTAAAAATGTTTTTGATTTTTAAAATATGACTTTATATCAAATGACACTTAAAATAAATAGTTACTATTTAAAAGTATTTTGAAATAGATTTTTTTATACATAATTCATTCGGCAGTAATAATGTCTTGTTGCACTTGCCTCGCACAGAGGATGGGAAGGGGTGGCAGATAGAAATTTTTATTAACAAAACAAGAGGACAACATTCTTTCTCTTTCTCTTTTATTTATTAATAAACACAAGTTTTATTTCAAATGTAAATAACATATGGTTTCTCGAGCTGTGATTATATATATGCATACACAAATGAAAAAAGAACAGGAATGTCAAGCTTTGGGGTATTCCATATTTTAGAATTAAATAATTTTATAATAATTTAGTGATTTTAACAGTATTTTGTATTTTCATAAAAAATATATAACAGACTAAAAGAAGATAACACAGTATTTTGAGGCAAAGACCCTGTTACAAGCAAAAAAAAAATTTTGGTTGGATCAAAAATCAATCACAAAATCAATATCAAACACCAAAATCAATATCAAAAGACAACCCCTCTCCCCCTAGGGATACATTGTAATATCATGTGACAGACCCCCCCCCCCTCTCTCTAAATTTATAACGCCATATTGCACAGCTATATGACGTACGCAGTGGATGTTGTCATTTTCGACGGTGACGTGCGCAGCGTACATCCTGATATCTGGCTGATTTTTTAATTAGACATTCCGAGTTAGTTCTCACCAAAAAGTTTAATTCTCCTTTTTGCTTTACAAAATGATTGATTCTCCATAAATAAATTAAAAGAAAAATACAAATTAAATTTTTGTGGCGAAAATTTAAAAATTCTCAAAAAAATAAAAAAAAACATTTACCAGATACGCCATCATTGGTGCCTAGTATACATCCACTAACAACTCTAGAGCGCAAGAAGTTAAAAAGGATCATTCCCTGTAATATGCCTGTCCTTTATAATTCTCCTTTAACCCTTTGGGGACGAACGACCGGTATACGTTACACTTAAAGTACTCAAAATCCTTCCTTATTCTCACCAGTTATTTTTTATTGTAAAGTTATCTTATTTAATCAGCGCATTTGTTGTGATTCGATTAGTGAAAATACAGTCGAGTCTCTATATAAAGAAATCCATCGTTCAGACAAAAAATTCGTTATATAGAAAAATTCGTTGAATAGAGAACGGCAAAACTTTTTCATTTAATGTTTAAATTTTGAAACAGAATTGTTTTAGAGGTGTTTAATTAAGTTTTAGAAATATTTAACGCAATTTTTTTCAGAATCTCAAACATCTTCGCCACTTCCTTTTTTTATCCAATGTCTTATTGATTATTTTCAAAATTATTACTTTATCAGAGAGAGTTGTGTTTAAACTAGAAGCGATTTTATGCAAATGCAGTAGAAGATAACACCAACAAAGATGATATTTAGTAGGAATTCTTCATTCTAATGATCTCTCACAACAAAAAATGCTCCGAGTCGCCACAAACAACAAACATCCTCTCTAAACTCTAAAAGTAATGAGAGTTGATTTAGGTACCGTAATTTCGGGTGTATAAGCCGCGGATCAAACAATTCTTTTTGGACCCAGAAATCTTATTTAGTGTTTGAATACAAATATTTACGGCGATCTGAATAGTTACACTTATTTCTTAAAAAATTCTGGGTCGAAAAAGAATTGTTTGGCCTGCGGCTTATACACCCGAAATTACGGTAGATGAAAACCTGCTGAAAAACGACCTTTTCTGCAATTCCCCCTTATTCCTGCCTTACTATCCAAACCAAGAAACAAACATCATTTTAAAGACAATAATGGAATAGTTTTATCTTTTAGGATGCTTTGTGATAGTTACATATTGCCCCACTAGCAAGCAAATGTTTCAATCTTTCCCAAGAACGCATGCTCATCTTGGCTAAAACAAAGTCAAGTGTAACCATGCAAAAAGATGTTTTTCTTGGGGGGGGGGGGGAAAGGGTTGAATGCCTTTTTTTTTTTTTTTTTTTTGGACATGAGGAATAAGGTCGAGGAATGTAGCTATGAAATATAAACCAGATATCAACGAAAAAAAATTATTCTACAAATAATTTGAAGTGTTTTCTGAACTTATGATAGAACATTTTCGAAAAAATTCGTTAAATGGAGATATATATTTCGCTATAAGGAGATTATTATTAATGTAATCATGAAAAAAATTAACCGTTCCTATAAAAAATTCGTTAAATAGAGAAATTCGTTGGATGGAGTTTCGTTATAGAGAGACTCGACTATATTTTGTTTAGAAAAACCGGTGGTAGAAAATTAAAAATCACGCAAAAGACTCTTGTCGCGAAGGGGTTAAAAAAAAACGATTGTTTTCCTAACGAAAGATTTTTAAAATATTAATTCAAAGTTACTTATTCTTTCACATATAGCCATGTATTAGGTACTTTAAATTACTGTAATTTTGCTATTTTAAGTATATAGCTCCTTTTTGGTTCCATGAATGTATACAAATAAATATAAATTGTTATGTACTATCCCCCTGAACACCTGTTACAAATTAAAGTAAAAATGTACTGACATTTATTTTCCGCTCAAAATTATTTACCAAGAGCATCCACGTGATTATTAATTAAGGAAAAATAGCAAAATTATTATCAAGATACGCAAATCAAATACTAATTTGACAAGAGCATTATTTGAGAGAAATTTTAAAATCAAACATTTGGGTTATATAACATATGATGTTTTCAGATTGAGAAAACATAAATTCTTTTTTGATCCAAAGATGCTCAATTAGGTATGGAGTACATTGATTTACCCATTTTTGAATACAGTATAACCCCGCTAATTCGGACCTCGTTAGTCCGGATCTCCGGATAATCCGGATCAGTTTGGTCTTTTTTTTTTTTTTTTTTTTTTTTTCAAATTTGAGAAGCGATTTGGCTAATTTCAATTACATAAACTTGTTTCATCGTCGTATTCTAAATAAAAAAAAAAAAAAAAACTTTTTTCTGAAATCTTTTCGGAAGAATACCTTAAGCATTCTTATTTAAATTCTTATTTAAACTACACCCAACGAACTACTTATGCTCAAGCGGATGCGTGACCGTACGGCTCGCAAAAGGTATTGAAAACTGGCACAGCAAAAAATTACAAACTTTTTCATTACAAAGTAAACATTTTTACTGTCTGTAAATAATCAATAAGTTAAACATAAAGGCGATTTTTCTGTAAGTATGTTTTATTTTATTTCATTTTCTTCTAATTCTTCGGATAATCTGGATTTTCGATAATCCGGATTGGGTCTGGTCCCAATTAATCCGAATTATCGGGGTTTTGCTGTACTTCTCTTTTTGCAGTGTATTTGGGCATCAGTGATGGCTTGTGTTGACGTGGTAAAACTTTTATTATCCATATTCTTATGCTATACTAATGGTATGCTTAGATATCTATATGCGCTAAAGTTTTAGTAAATTTTGTGATATGGAAACGTTTCTAACAAGTGTTTTTCAGCCGTTGTCATTTGAGTATAAATACCGTAATTTCCTGTGTATAAGCCGCGGATCAAACAATCATTTCTCTACCCAAAAAACTTTTAAAATAAAATTTAACTTTTTAGATCGCGGTAAATATTTCTCTCTGCAGTTACTGAACAAATTTTCTGAGTTCAAAAGTAATTGTTTGATCTGCGGCTTATACACCGGAAATTACAGTAATTTTTTTTCTGAATTCTGCTACACTTTAACCACTTAATCGTGGCGCCCGAGACATTCACGGGCTGCAAGTTTTATGGCTTTTATTCAGAATTGCTTGATTCCCACCAGTTTTATAAAATAATGTAATTGGTTTTATTATGGTATCATTTTACTTGTCATTAAATAAGATGAATATTTTTTCTTCAAAAAAGTGGTGGCAATAATGAATTTGAATTTTTAAACCGTAATTTAATGCGACCATTAAGGAGTCTTGTACCTTTTAAACGCGTTGAAAATCGACAGAAAATTGAAGGTTTAATTTAGCGTATCACCGTTATTTTTTATGTATAGACATGAAATTTTGGCTTTTGATTAAACAGATTATGCTTTTTAATATAATACCACTTGATACTAACTAGTCTTTTACAGAATATGTGTATTGTTGAAATTAAAACATCTCTTTTTTTTCACTCTGTAAGTCATTGCGCGGACGATATCTTAAGAACGTGTGTATGAATTATAAGAAATTAAGTGTAAACAGATATGTGTTTTTAAAATGATCTATTTTTAAATATTTAGAGTGGTAATAATTTTAGTTATGACTAGTTTTATTGATTAAAAATATAATTTTTTGATTTTTTTTAAACAAAAATATTGATTTTTTGTAGTTAATGAAATAATTTTGATCTAAGAGAAGGTCAATTTAAAAATACATATATGCCTATTATATACATTAAGTTTCATAAAAATCCATGCATACGTTCTCAAGATATCATGAGCGCAATGACTTACGGAGTGAAATAAAACGATGTTTTAAATTCAACAGTGCACAATTCTGCAAAAGACTATCAGTACTTAGAGCATTGTATTAAAAAGCATAATATGTTTAATCTAAATCCAAAATTTTATGTTTATACATAAAAAAGTAAAGGATTTACACAAGTTCAAACTTTCAATGTTTTTACTGATTTTCAACGAGTTTAAAAGCTACAAGTCCCCTTGAGTGGTTAAGAAAAGATTTCAAATCCGATTATTATTTAGGTATTTGAAGAAAATGTATAGACAGCTTGTATTTTGGAGTAAGGATTATTTTCATCTTATTCTCAAAAATCATGCCAGGTGCTATTTTCTTATTTAGCCTTCTATTCAAAAAATACGGTAACAAGTAATGTATTCTATCTTAGATTGCTTATTCTTTCAAAAATGAAATCCTAATTTCTGATATTTCCAGTATTTACAGAAGCTTATATATACAACATGTAAATATCAAACATGACAATCATGAACAGACATGCAAATGTTTGTTCGTTAAAGCGAAATGTTTTCACCAATGACAAACTAAGTTCATGGATACACTGATTTCATTGCTGTTTTATTATTATGCTAAATCTGCATAAAATATTTCATTTCGTACAGCGTCCTTCTTAAATGTAAACAGATATATTTATCTCAGTTGGGCTTGATTCATATCTACCGGATCTCGGGCCAATGATTGCTATATCCATGTCTTAATCTGTCTTTGTTAATTCGTACTTATCTTCGGGGACTTAAAAAAAAAATAAATGTATAGGGATCTTTTCGCTGTTTGACTTAAAAAATCGCCATTTTGGCGATTTCTCTGGGCAATTTCTGTTTGAAATAAATGTAAATATCTTTGGTGCGAGCGAACGATATGTAAATCGGAAAAAAATCGCATAAATATTTACAATATTTTTTTTTTTCAGTTGGTTAAGTAGGAAATCGAAAAATAATTTTTTTTCTTATTAAATTCACGTAATTTTTAGGGGAACGCGCTCCAGAAGTAAAAAAATAATGCTTATATTGCACGATATTAATTCTCGCAGTACTAACAAGGAGGGTCTCGTTAGTAGGCATTTTCAGAATATTAAAAAAAATACTAATTAAACTACTTATGCATCCAATAAAGGATCCGTCAAATTTCACGGCGGAATTACAGTAGAAAATCTGAAAAACATTCCCAAATATTTGGCGTAAAAAGACGAAAGCGTCATGCACTTTGGCTAGTAGTACTTTTTCTTCCAAAAACAAACAATTTTAATACAACTGAAATATATTTGTCAATAGATTTTTAGAATGCGTGTAAATGGTATTTAATGAATTTAAATTTAAACAGTGTGAGAGCTTAATATTGCAGTTATTTATTTATCTATAAATATATATATATATACATATATATAAAAATTTCATATCGAAATTTAGACTTTTCGAAGTATGCCCTTATGAAGACTTTCCTTGTAAGATCAAAATATTGCTTAAATGTCTAAGATTAAAAAAGGGATGACTCTATAGGTAATTTAGGCACCCATAGGTAATTATAATGTTCATACGATGAGAGGATTTATTTAATTGAATAGCAAAATTTACACACAAAATGAATACAAGAACTAAGAAATAATGAAATGAGAGAGGGGCCTACATTCGCTTGCATGGTAATGCCATACCCACAACCCCTGTTTAGTGAACTATATTTGGCAGGATGCCAAAAATTCTCTTTCTTTTTCTTGTCATAAATGACAGAAAATTTTCATTTATTCTCTGATTGCCTAAGATAGGGTCTATGTGACCCCAATCGCAATTTCCATAAATAAACAAAAGCTTACTAAGTTGACAAAATCTTGAGAGTGACCTTTACAGGATATTTCCTTGAAAACTTTTTTACCATATATATTCCAAAAAAAAAAAAAAAAAAAAAAAAAAAAAAACTGCAAATCGTCCAGATGGAGTTAAATTGATCTCGACCCCGTCTTAGTACTGTGAGGGTTAACATATAGGGTTCGTAGTATCAAGGGATTCAGAGGATTTTAGATGCTTTAGAACCAGAAGTTTCGTAAAGTCACTACATCTGAAAACAGAATTTAGTTTCATTAAAAAAGGCAAATATTACTTTGTAAAAACTCTGGTAAAAAGAGTTTGAAAGTTCTTGCAGCGTATGAACCCTGTCATATTTTTTTCCGAAATGCATAATTATCTAAAAAACTACTGCTACTGAATTATTTATAATTTACTTTCAAAAATAAACCAATTCACTGTTTCTTTTTTCCTTTTCGGTTTTGTATTTTCCCAAAAGGTTTGTCTCTCAAATCAAATTAGGAAGCCTACGAAGTAGAGAAGTATGTTCTCTCTTACACGTGAATTTAAAGAAGAGGATTATACTCTCTTAAAATGTCAGCCAAAAAATAACTCAAGTTGAGCCGAAATTCGCTCATTTCACGTTTTGAAAGGCAGCTTCTCAAGAAGAGTTGAAACAACTCAAGTGAGTGAGTTCTTTTTAAGCAATTTAAATAAGATGAGTTATTTGAATAAGCAGTCTAAATCGAGATGAGTAAAGCATTTAAAAAACAACTCATTCACGATTCAATAAATTACAGCTCTTTTCTGAGAATCCAAATCCGCTCTTTCGTTTTAAGAGTGTAAGTTACTTCAATATACATTACAATTTATTATATAATAAAAAAACTATTTACTTAATATAGGATCTGTTATGAAGTCTTAATAGGCATCTCTTGGCTGTCTGAGTAAAAGCTTTTCGAAATATGTTCGCCATAAGAGGAATTAAGTCGTAGGCAGATGTAATATGCGTCTGTAAGAAAACATAAGTGTTTTAAAACGGTTCTTGAATTGATATGAAGTAAATCTATGATCATGCATGACATAGCATTTTAAGGGAAAAATATTAGCAATTTTTTTTTTTCAAGATATTTTCGTGTGTGGTGATATTATCTCTAACATAACATATAATTCTATCGTATTTGTCGGTTATCTCTGTCTCAGTGTTGTAATAATAGTATTGCTCCGCAAAAAGTTTGTTTTCGTTTTATTTTTTCTGATTGTACTTTCCGAAATTTGAATTTCCGCGGAAGTTAGGTTTGAGCAAGCAAACAGAAGAACTTTCAGCAAATATCAAAACTGTTTTCGGTTCTTGTAAAGATGTATACTTCTAGAAGAATCTCTTCATAGCCTGCAGAGTCATCAGGTATTTTTCATTCCTGCTATCATCATTTGGCAATTTAACAATACTGATATTAAGAAAGTGTTAATTATATCGATAACTATATAATGTTTGTTAGTAATAAAAGTTAAACAAAATATATCTCGCTAAAATACATTGAAAGAGATTCTGAAGTGCTCATTTTGTTAACAATTATAAGACCAATGAGTTATAGTTTGTATTTAATTTTGTAATAATGTTGTCCGCTGAATAAAAATTTATTTTGTGGATAATGAATTAACGATTTTAAATTTTAATACTGTAGTGACTTCTCACTAATATACGACTTTCGATTACATTTCGATTAAATAGTGTTTCATATTTGCTGACATAAACTTACTCTGAGTCATTTCTATGCGATCTTTTCAAAATAATCTGGATACTTAAAAAAATTTATAGAATTTTCCTTTTTAAAACACATGAAAGTATTTTTTGGAAATTTGTAGTTTAAAAATAAACACGAAAACGAATTTTATGAGGATGGTTTTGGTGATTCTAGTTACATGCAGATTTGCTTTTGAAATTTCAAAACTATTAAAGGGCTAACTGAAAATGCAGATATATTATCAAACACAATAATGCATTTAAAAGCATTGGAAAATGTCATTATATAAATACAACCTAAATAAAGTAAGCTACATTTGGAATTTTGAAAAAAAAAGTAACTCTTTTCTTGTAAATCCTGCTTGATTTTAAAATTAGGTAAATAACTGTTTAAAACATTATTTTTATAAATATCATGTTTTTATGGTCATTTCTTTTCAATGTAGATGAAAAAAACTATTTATGCCTGAAACTCTATAACCTTGTGTGTTTGTTTTTGTTCAAATAAAATTGTTATTTGTTACTTTTTTTAAAGATCTTGATTATTCAGATATAAAATTCAACGATACCTATTCCATTATAATTAAAACACAGCATTAAAAGTAAGGATCAACCGAAAGAGGTTTTAAAGGGCAGAACCGAAACCGAAACCAAATTTCAGTAATCTTTGTATTTCCGGACGAAAATGAAAACAAAAATAAAATGTTTTCGTCCATTTTTTTTTTTTTTTTTTTTTTTTTTTTTTAGGTAATTACATAAATAAATCTACTTAATTACACATGTAGCCCAAGTTAGCTTTCTTTGCCTCGGATCAAAACTTTTTATTGTCATATAAAATAAAATATAATTAATTCATCAACAACACAGTTCTAATTATACGAATTTTATCTAACTAAAAAATGTTTTATGTTTACATAATTCGATTTATCTTTTCTAATGATTTTTGTAAATGATCCTCTGCTGTAGTAGAACTTTCTAAGAAGATATTCGAACCACTTTTGCGATTTCAAGCTAAACAATTTCTATTATTTTCAAATCTGCAACTTTAATGATCACGTGAAAAGCGCTTTCAAAGTTTAATCGTATATTCATTTCTAACTTTATAATTTGCTCTCAGATCTTGAGTATCGTCTCACGTCATAACTGATGATTATAAACAGCAGCAATAAATAAAGAGTATCTCATTTGAGCCGATACAACTCAAATCAATGAGTAATATTGAAAATTTCCAAAAGAAGAAGCGAGATTTTTGGAATACAGATAGTTTCGATAGAGTTTAGGTCCGGCCGAGTCTTTGGCAGCATTTTTGCCGAAAACGAATTTCAGTAAAACTCATATTTTTGGCCGAAAAAGAAAACGAATTTTCGGTCGATCTCTGATTAAAAGTAATGTTTTCTAAAATTCTAAGTAACTTGCGTGGTGGAAAATATGCTGACACGAAAGGATTTGTTAGATTTAGTGCCTAATCTTTTATCTACATCTAAATTAAAATATGCTAAGTCCAGGAAACTATTTAAGTTTGAATATAGCAGTGTTTCTAAACCAACACACTAAATTGATTTAAAAGGATTTCATGTTTACCGGGGAACTTTCTGAGGAGTTCTATTAAGATTTTACGGCTGAATAGAAGTGTCATTACTTTAACATACAACGTTTCATATTATGAGATATACTTTGGAATGACATTCCTTGCATTTCTTGAAAGTATATTTCAATGTTTGTGTATTTTTTTTTTTTCTAAAAATAAGCCAAATAATCATGATAAATTTAATTCCTGCAGAGAAAAGTTATTCTTCCGGCATGAAATGAGGTGTAATGTAAAATTATAATATAAAATTTGGTAAACATGTTTTAAATAATGATATGGTAGAATCCAGGTAATATATTACTGATTTTTTTTTTTTTTTTTTTCAATCTTGAGATTTGACACAAATTTTGTAGAATGCATCCGTCCACTGTCAATTGAGACTGCTCTTGTATATTAACACATTGAGTGTCATGTCAGTCACCGGTGTCTGACATTGAACTTCCCGTTTAAACCGCATCATTCACCGGTGTCACAGGATGACATATGATATAAAACTAACACAAAATATATTGTTTTAAGTAATTGTTGAAAGTTCATTTAAAATTTACTTAACATTTATTAAAGGATTAAATTTATTAGACGATTATATTTATAAGAGGCGGCTTAAAAGTAAAGTTCAGTGCCAGTCACCGGTGAATAACATGGCATGTCACTCAACGTGTTAAGACGTAAATCACTTTTTTTTAATCATATAACTGTTTTGCCCGTATGCGTTACGGGCAAGAAGAGTTTGTTTGATTCCTCACTTGTGACTTTTTGATACCACAGATTTTTTGAATTGCAATTTCATACAATTTAATGACTAAATATTTTTGACTAAATATTAGAAATATTTTACTTTAAAAAAAGAGTGGCATTTATCTCATACTTTTAATTTATTGTATCAAAAAAAGGGGGGACTGTTAAACGCTTAAGAGTATGCGCCTGATCATTAGAAAAAATATATACTACAGAAGAGGAGACGTTAGCAGAAATAAAAAATCAAAAGAACGCAAAGATTTTTAAACTATGCACAAAACCGATATGAGAAAATTTTCTTACAATTTTTGGCTCTCATTTAATTTATGCTAGTATTTCCATCATTGTAATTTTAGTGTACCGCGGAAATTTAAACATTTGTTTCAGTTTGCCATTAAGTTAAAAATCTTGAGAAACACTGAAATACCGTATCATTTATAGAGATAACAAATTCAATATTCGTATAGTTATTTCAGATATTAGTGAATGAATGTGTTATCATTATCAGGCAACCTACAGTAGTCTAAAACAATGGGGATACCACCTATACTGAACCCACGCTTACATAACCCTTATACTAGTACATTGATTATAACTTATTGACGATGGTCATAGTGAATTTGAAATACCGACAAAACATTCTGAATTTAGAATGCGTAGTTGGTTATAAAAAGGGGGAAATAATTGAAATCGTTTTTATACATTTTCTTAAGTAGTTTTTTATACATTAAATCGTTTGTCAAATTAAAAATTTAAAATAATGCATAGTTCACGAGAAAAGTTTTGTAACTACAGTATCATCCAAAAGCCAATATATCCATAATCATAGAGTAAAAGGGAAGAATAGAGATAAAGTAAGGTGGCTGGGAGTGACGCCAAAATTGTAACCCCTGAAATCCGCTACATTAGGCTCAAACACAACTGCGTGCTTTCGCAAAAGAAAGAAGAAAACTTTTAATAATGTAGTTTTTAATTCATAATAGAATGAAATGCTATTTTAGAATGCTCAAATTTAAGTAGATCATTTTTATTTAAAGAAAAAATGCAGGGCTAATGTTAAAGAATTCGGTCCCTGTTCCCCTTGATTGTTTTGTTTGGGCCAAATGAAGGCATTTAAAATTGAGCGATAACGCGCATCGTATTCCAAACCGTTTTTATACTGCATAATGCGCTTTCCTCCATGACCCATAATTTTAGTAAGTGTAAATTGGTAACTGTAACTGCATGTGAATGTAGACCAATTCAACACAACAATTAGAACATATCTTACAAGGAAAGTCTCCATAGTGGGCATACTCAGAGTTTTTTTGAAAAAAAAACACTACTTAAACTATTCATGTATGTAATAAAGGATTAGTCAAAATTAGCAGCGGAATTACAGTAGAAAACCTGTAAAAAAAATAAAATACTTTCGAATATTTGGCGTGAAAAGACGAAAGTGTCACGCAATTCGGCGTGCAACACTTTTCCCCGCAAAAAGCAAACGATTTTAATGTAACTGAAAACTTTTGGATTTTTAGAATGTGTGTATATGGTATTTAATTAATTTTAACATAAACAATGAGAGAATTTAATATATTATATACATATATATATATATATATTGTATTGCATATATATATACTTTTTGTCACTGTAGTTATTTAATTTACCTCTGGAAAAAATATTTTCATGTATAGAAAATTCTTGTTCAGAAGTATCATTTTCATTTAAATGTATTCAAAAATAAAAGCCAGATGTTTCCATAGCAACAAAATCGAATTGACAATGCTCAACTGGACTTTGAACTTGAAACAATTTTAATAAGTTTAAGTTTGAATTTCGTTTTAAATCTCAAATTTTGGTGGTTAAATTTGGATATAAACACATATAAATATCGATATAACGAAATTATACTTAAAACAAACTAAAACTGACAAAACCAAAGATATATAATTTATCTAAACAAGTTGAACATGAAACTTTTTTTTCTTTAAAATATATTTGACATAAAAAAGAATTTTTTGAAATTGCTTTTCATCGCCAAGTGATGATAAATCGTCAAATAATAAAATTTTCATTATTTTTTAACGGACAGGTTACGGAGATTCCGCCGAAATTTTTTTTATAAACGTATATATCCTCATAAGATGCACATTCTCTAATTTTTTCAGATTTTTCGGAGTATGCCCGTATGGAGACCTTCCTCGTTAGTAAATGTTCGAATTGAATTTATTTGCGTAATTTTAATTATTAAAAAAATACTAACGAAATCATGGTATGCTCATTTTTGAATCACAGGGTATAAGAACCTCATATGTACTGTAAAATATGTTTAATTTAGTTTCAATGTATAAAGTCTTTAAAAATACTAATTGTAATAAATTAATTATTTCTATTTTTCATTTCTCGCTTGTTCTTAATTTGATTGAAAATTTTTTTCAAAATCTTCAATATATTCAAAAACCATTTTTGACTTTGCTTTATTGTCTTATTTTCGACGTAATAGTGTTTCTAAAAAAAGGAATTCTTTTTATGAAATTCTGTTCTATTATATTATTATGCATCAAAACCTTTTATATTCATAAGGTTTTCTATTACCATTTTAGCTCAAGTATATATTTTTTTAATACGATAAAATACTGTAATTAGTTCTACTGTACTTAGTTGCTTCACTGTAAATAAAAATTAGAAACGTTTCTGAATATATAAGGCAGCTACGGTGCATGTAATTTTCAAAAACGTTTCTGAGTATTTAGGAAACCTCTTTCTGCAATATTCAGAAACATTGTTGACTATTTTAGAAATTTTATTGTTTGTCTAAAATTTCTAAAATAGGCAGTAACTTTTCTGAATATTGCAGAAAGAAATTTTCGAAATACTCAGGAACGTTTTTGAAAATTGCATGCACCGTAGCTGCACCATATATTCAGAAACATTTCTGAAATTTTTTACAGTGTTTAACGCACTATATAGACATCGAAATTCTCGAAGTTAATGAAGTTTCGCTATATCGTTTAAATGAGCTCTAAAATATAATTATGTAATTGTTATCGTGATTACACAGTTTTTTATTATTAAGGGATGGGTATTTAATGGGATAGAGAGAGGATGCATGTAACAGGGAATGCGACCTCTAAACAATTTGTGAATTTAAGGCGAAAAAACAAATATAAATAAACTTTTGAGAGATTTTAATTGAAATTACATAAACAAAGAAGGCCAAAATAGTAATTTTTTAAATGAAATTGAGCGGCCACTTAAACATAAAAAAGTCTTGTGTATATAAGGTACATATGTTGAGATAAAGATGCTGTCATATAAGACACTGAACGGACTGCGGGTTTATATTGGCGCCCCTATCCCTTACCCGACAATGCTCACGTCTAAAAATTAAAGTTTTCTAAATTGGACTTATGGTCTGGAAATTAGATTTAAAATCAACGTAAGTTTCTTGACTTTTTTATTTCAGTTTTTACTGACAGTAAAACTAGATAATTATCAATCATCTTGATCATTCTAGAGCAGAGATTACCAATTTCCATTTATACATGCCCACTACCGCAAAAGACTGTAGAAATTAAGTAACGGGGCGCATGATGCATGACATGACAAAACTTTAGATGCATATAAGACTATCATGACTAGAAACTATATTTAAATACACAGGGCAGTCATAATTGAAATTTGGTTATGAAATACCTGTAAAATGAAAATTACTTTACCAAATGTCATTAATCTTGGTAATATTTTAAAGCAGGCCATGGGATTTGAAATTGTGTAACTAATAATTAAATAAAACGATAATAATTCGCAAGAACTCGCCATCAATGGGCAAGATAAAAGATTTTAACTTACGAACAATTTATATATCTGCCTGTGTATTTATTTATTCATTCACACTTCAAGTGCTGATATCTCGAAAATGGTTGGATTCGGATTCCATTGCACTTTTTAACGTACATGACGAGATCTTTCTTTTGATGCCACACTCGTCCAAATCCACAACTTACACCTGGGAATATGCCCTAGTTAGGACAAGTTGCTTACTAGCATCATTTCAATTTTCATTTAAGAAACTGAGATGAAAAAAAGTCTCTTTGAATAGCATTAGTAGGTTGAAGTTGCGGAACTCATCAGATTTTGTAAAATACACTTTGTTTGATTTTGTAAGAATAGTATTGGTGCATTTAAGAACGGCTTTTTGTTTAGTCAATAATAGTTCTATTTGACGTGAATCTCAACTTGTGTAAGAAATTCCAGCTGTATAGCACATGGTTAATTTCTCAAGATCCAATGCAATAGATTATTAAACTTATAATTAAAAAGGGCTTTCTCTTGGTACGGCGGAAACATACTTGTGTCTTCAAATTTCTTGTTGGTATTTTTCAAAAACGGTGCAATAATTAATACTTTTCGCTACTCTCTTATAGTTCAATATTTTTTCATTTGATGCAGTTCTTTTTTACATTATTGATGGATAAAGCGCAATTTTTCAAAGATGATAGCATTCTTAACTCGCGACAGTTAAAAGTTCAGCACAAAGCTTAAAATTTTATCGCTGCAAATCTATATGACCCGTGGTGTTGGTCTGCGGAAATTTAAAAATCTGCGTTTTTTCCTGATTTTTTTTCATTTTTATTTGTCGTTATTGTTTTCTTTCGTCGCTTGTTGCTTGCTCTGAAAAGCCATTGTAGCCGACCCAGTGGCGTGGTTGGTAGCGGCAGCTGCTCCCACACCGCTGGTTCCCGGTTCGAGTCCGGCTAGCGGCATAGATGTCTGTGTTATCCCTTTGTAGTGTAATAAATATATATACTGGATCTCTGTAATAAATAAGTGTTCTGTATTGTCCCTGTTTTTGTGTATTGTGGATCAATCGAGGCGACAGCCCTAGTAGCTATAGGCCCCAAAGCACTGTCCATTCAAATTCAAAATTCAAGCCATTGTAATCTATTTAAACATTGAGATTTTCATAAAACCCCATGGTTCTGAAACAACAAATCTTCATTTTGTCCCTAGCGATGAATTTTAGAATTTTCTTTGAGATATAAAATATCATGACCTCTTACGTAATATCACCAATTTATGTAATTTTTAATCCAGTAATTTTCAATTTAAAGAGGTATACAAAATTATAATTATGATCACATTTTATCATTATTAAATGACTATAATTGAATCTGAGCAAGGTTCGCACACTCTTTACATTTTTTAATGACTCTGGCACCACTACTAAAAATAAGAAAATTTATATTAATATTTTAAGAAACAAAATTTACAACCACCATCTTTATTCTCAATTTTCGCAACGTTTTTCCGCAGTAAAACACTTTGAAAATATTGTAAGAATTAACTGGTACAGCTATGCAAAACCTGCTGAACCTGCTGAGAGATTTTGTTTTTGTCAAAATTAATTATTTTTAATCTAACACCAAGAAAGTTTACTTAAAATAAATTAATTGTTGAGAAAATTTTCGTTTGGGCAGCCAGTTAGAAATCCTTGTTCTAGATGGAAAATATTTCCTTCATTCTTAGTTCTTCTTTATGGAAAAATCAATAAATAAATAAAATGTCGCAGATTTCTTCGAAAGTAAAGTTATCCAAATTGGATGATTTTCAATTGGAAAATTTTTTAATGTTTTCTATTTTCGTATTTTCTGAATTGCGCTATCGGTTCGTTGTCACGCAATGCAGTATTTAGAGATAAATAATATAAACTTATTGAAAAGTTCTTAAATCAGTACTTAACTTGAAAAACTATTTTGTGATCTATTAAGTGACTGTTTCTTAATACTCTACCCATAAGTTTATGAAAGTTATTGACAGTCTTATTCAAATGCAAATAATTGATATTAGCTTTCTGAAAATATATCAAGTATATTTTTTGTTTGAACAGGTTTATGTCTCGGAACTCATTATACAGTAGAACCTCCATTAACCGAGCTTCGGTTATTCGAAGTTTCTGTTAATCGAGTCGATAACGAAGCCTAATTTTGTTTTCAGTAGCCATGTGTAGTAGTACCCTATTGATTACCAGGTAGAATGTGTTATCGGACAATTACATCCCCAAACTGCTTGATTGGTGACATTGTGGAGAGTTTCCTTTTTAAATTTATTAAGCTGTTAAATATTACTTACTAAATAAGTATAAATTTATTACTAAATAAATAAGTAAATTTATTTTTATAATTTAAAATATGTTCTAATTTTTTTAGTGTAAGCGATGTTAAATTCGCAAAAAAGGCGAGTTTTTATATACAATTTCTATTAACCGAGATTTTCGATATCCGAGGTACTGGTCCCAATTAGCTCGGATAATTGAGGTTGCACTGTATATTGTTTTGATTTTATAGATCAGGAAACGCTATAAATTGTGTTTCTTTCAAAAGTAAATAATATTTTATGATAAGTAGCATGAATTATAAATTTTTAATATTTGAAACGTTCAAGTATGTATGAAGTAAAGTAGAACCATGATAATCCAACATAACTGGGATCTCTACATCTTTGGACTACACTGCAAATAACAACAGATGTTTTTTAATCTGTGGTATGTATGGAACCATTATCCTAATTTGGCGCACTGCGCATCCTGCCAGAGTGTAATTGTCAGAAATTAGCCAATACATTGATAACAGCATGTTTCTGCAGGTACAAATAAGGAAAATTACGAATATTTTAGTAAGTTACTAGCATTATTTCTATTCTAAATCAAAAAGCATACATCTTCGATTTTAACTTTTTTTTTTTTAATAGTAAATACTTTGAGCATTATTTTGCAATTTTTTTGGTTGGTGTGAGTATAAAATTACTACATTAATGTTTTTTTTTTAAATAATACTTTTATCTATTTTTGTATGTTAAAGTTTGTATAAAAATGCGAAAAAAATGTACACTGCTGGCCACACAAAATGCAACACCAAGAAGGATAAGAGATATCACAGCGAAATTTATTTGGCAGATAACATGTCGTACAAAGATCGAACGATTAAAATTACAGCCTCTTCAGATGTATGGATTTACAAAATCGGTACAAAATTGGTTTCTTTAACAAAATCGGCAGTTAGTGTATCCGCCATTATTGGCTATAACCGCTGTCACGCACCTCGGCATAGAATGAAAGAGGCTTTGAATGTCTTCTTGGGGTACAGCAGTCCATGCGGCTTCCACATATTGCCAAAAATGATCTGGTGTAACAGCGGTGGGTGTATCCCGGGCCAGTCATTGTGCAAGCATGGGCCACACTTTTTCGATAGGCGACAGATCGGGAGAACAAGCAGGCAAAGGAAGCAATTCAATCGGATGGGTAAAAAAGAACTCTTGAATATTCCGTGCCACGTGTGGTCGCGCATTATTGTATTGGAATATGGCTGATGGCAAGCGTTGAATGTACGAGAGTACCACGGGCTGCAACAACTCAAAATTTTAGCGCTAACTGTTCAGTGTACCGACAATGCGTACTAGAGGGGTGCGGCAGTGAAATCCAATACCATTCCAAACCATGATACCGGGTACAGGACCAGTGTAGTGATGCATAAAGCAACAGTTCAGCAACCTCTCACCATGCTCCAAATTTGAATCCGACCATCATCATATTGCAGGCATAAGCGGGATTCGTCAGTAGACACAATTTCGTTTCTTTCCGTTGTCCATATCCGCCGTTTCTCGCACAACGGGCGGTGTAAACGCCTGTGGTTTCCAGTCAAGGGTAAACGAAGCAATGGACGCTTTGTAGATATTCCAATCTGCTGCAAACGGCGTCGAATGGTACGGGCGGATACCGAATGAAGTGTAGCAGGCCGAATATGTTGTGCTACTGTTCGTGATGTGGCTGCGCGATCCATCACTGCCATGAGCGCAATCGTCCTGTCATCACGGTAAGTGGTGCAACGAGGTGGGTGCAATCGACCCCGTCGGTCTCTCGTTCCCTCCTGCATCCAGCGATTACAGATCTACATTCACAGTTGCTTGGTTTCGTCCAACACGTTGACCGATTTCTCTGAAGGATAACCACAATCCCTATAGACTACTATTCTTACTCGGTCGAATTCAAAGACTTGGTCAAATGACACTCAATGTCTTCCACGAGGCATAATTAAACAGCTTAAGCAAAAAAAAAAAAAAAAAAAAAAAAAAACCGCACAAAAAAAATGATTGCCGTACTTCAAATCGCCAATCTGTTCTCACCTTATATTGCAATTGAGGATGACGCTACGGTTACCCGTGATGTGCGTCTGCGCTGCAATGCTAATGATTCGCACATTTCATTACGACAAACGTGTTATGTAAATTTCACATGATTTGCATGCTTCTTTCAGGGTGTTGCATTTTGCGTGGCCAGCAGTGTATAATATAAACTACTATATTATTCAATAATTGGAGTTGGTTTCATATTTTTTAACTTTTGTATTTTTTCAGAAAAACATTTTTGAAAAATAGTAGCGCCGATGCATACTCTTGCGATTATCTCAAGAACAATTCAAGGTCGGGAGCTAAAAGCACTGAATTTTGTATTCTCATGGTCAGACTTATTATCACACATATTTCAAATATCAGTCGTGGTGGCAATTTCGCTATATTTATCCAGCTAAACAAATTTGTATTGCCAAGCTTGTTTACTTTGTAATATCTGACTCATTATTGTGTCTTAAAAAGAGTTTATCTTTAAAATTAATTTGTAAACATAAGTATTGTTTTGAGAAGTCTTTAAAAATAAAAATGCCCGTAATAATAAATAAAAGAACTTAATCATTAGTACAGAGCTGATATAAATTAGTTGGACAAAAAATAATGTTATTATTATTGTTAGTATTCAGCCAAATTTGGAAGTACGCACTATTATATGATAGCAGAGTTTCTGTTTTTAAAAAAAGGCAGGATAATACTATTGGGAAAAGAAAATTTTTAGTTTTGTAAAGATTAAATTTAACTTCTTAAAAAATGATTCATGGATATTTCTGGAAAAGATTATTATAAATAATATAAATAATTCTCATGTTTTTCAACTCATATTTAAAGAATTTAGAAGACGGCGTTATTCTATATTTTTTCATCTCAAAAATTGTTTTATTATATGCATGAAGTTGTTACGAGATAATCTAAATTACGATAAATCTAAAATACTAAGATTCTAATTAGTATTAAAAATATGAGACTATTTTTTAATGTTTAAATATATATATGTTATTTTATTATGTAATGATGTTAATATTTTTTTATATTTAAATAATAAATGATAATAAGTAGCACCCCCTGTATTACAAATTACGCATAAGCTACAATAAAAGAAATTAATAAAATGCTATAAAAAGCTTTTACTTTGATTTTTCTTACATAATATATTCTTCCATTAAGCTCTTCAACTTAAGAGCTTAGTGTAAGAACATATTACGATACATTTTCTCAAAGTAATAAAATAATTTATGAATAAAGGTATTATGGGGGTATTATGGTAAGGCTACCAATAGTAAGATTCTAATTAGTCTTGAAGGTATAAGACATTATTTATCAATATTTAATAATTTAACTTTTTAGAAACATTAATAAGCTTTTAACAACATATTTAAAAAATATTAATTTTAGAATATTAATGCATTTAATTTTTGAAAATTAAATGTTAGTAAGTTTTTCTGAGAGTGTTTAGTGTCAGTTATTAGCAATTTAAAATTTGCTATCATAAAAGAAAATAAATCAATAAAAAATCCACAAAGCTTTCAGTTAAACTTTTTCATATTTATTTATTTATTTTGTCACAAGAAATTTTTTCCCACTAAGCTCTTCAATTGCGAAGTTCGAAAACAATTCTTGTTCACCGAATGCACTATATAAAATGAATCGATACGTATTGGTCGAAAGGTGCCTTTCAAATATTTAACTTCTGTTTAATAAATGAACGACAACTTTGGAGAAAAGATAAAAATAAAAAGTTTCAACATAAAGAAGATGGCTCTTTTTAAAGCAGTTTCCCTTCCTGGAAATCATCAGTTGTAGTGAGTTTTATGCCTGTTTTCAAATATTCCATCTTCCCTGCTAGATAATGGGGTTTTAACTGACGCAATTACAAAAAATCATATTAACCCTTTCTTGCCTGGCACCTTAATACGTAATAGCATAATGTATTTACTGTTGTTATTTATTTTTCACTTTTAGATTACTATTATTATTATTGCAAAGAGAATAAAAATATATGAATTTACATTTATTATTGTAAATTCATTTAAGTTTCAGCATTTAGTATTTTTTATTTATTTATTTATTTTTAATGTGCACTTAAAACTTTATACATTTTTTTTTTTTTTTTTTTTTGGAAGCATTGGTTTTATTTTTTAAATTTAAACATAGATTTTATTTATCTAAGCCAGTAATTTATGATAAAGGAAGAAAAGATATTGGAAATGTTTAATTCTGTTACAGTAATAATAAAGCATTTGCAAAACGCCTTTAAAAGTTCTTCCAAAGCCTATTACCATATAAGTAGGGCGCAAGATAACTACGACATATTTGTTATATTTCAGTAAGCTTTAATTTTTGACATGTAGAGAGCCGCTTATATTTTTTAATACTAAAAAGGAAATCCACCCCAGCTTTAATTTTTGACATGTAGATAGCTGCTTATATTTTTTTAATACTAAAAAGGAACCCCCCCCCCCTCCCATTAAAAAAAATCGGACCGTAAAAAATAAATTCCACAAAGTATCAATATTCTAATCATAATAGGAGGAACACAGGGTAATGTACTTATTCTTATGTTATATACCATCGCGGTTTGTGCGAGATAGCTGTGCAAAATTTTAATATTTTTTCTTACATAAAAACTACAATTCTGGTCAATCTTTTACTGATGTCATCTTTTTTAATGGCAACATATCAAAAATCAATTTATTCTTACCTCGTATTAAATTTTTATCCAGAATCCATATAATTGATACGACAGTTTTATTTTACGATAACTTATTCTTTATAGAATTATTTTTTAACTAAATAATAAAAAAAAAAAATCGAGGCCAACATTTGTATTATATTTATGTGTAAACAAGAATTTAGATCTATTCCTCTTAAGCACTCTAGCCTATTTACGCAAATATTTGCTGTTTAAAATGTGATTCTTGCCTCAAAATCGTTCATATTAGGCACAGAAATGTGCTACAAAAAGATTTTTAGACTTTTCTTTAGTCACATGACGGCATTAGCAATCTAATCTTAAACCTATGGAAGCGTTATTTACAAGTATCTGGTTTGTATTTGAATATTTTCTAATTATTATTTTTATATATTTTTATATAGTGCACCATGGCAGCGCCACCTGTTGAACGATTTGACGTGGAAACATAATCAGCAACATGCTATATCTAGTACTAACTAAATATAAAGTTTTATGAAAATCCATGCACTAGTTCTCGAGATATGGCTATTGAAAGAATTGTAAATAATGCAACACAGCAGAGCCACCTGTTGAGAGACATACACCAAAAACGAATCAGATCTAGTTTTTATCAAGGTCTAATAGAATCTAAAATTTTGTAAAATTCAGTGCACTAGTTCTTGAGATAGAGCGCTTGCAATAATCACGAATAATGATCATGGCAAGCGTCACTTGTTGAAAGATTTGCACCAAAACGTTATCAGCAGCGTGATATATATCAAGTTCCAACTAAATCTCAAGTTTTATGAAAATTCATGCACTAGTTCTTGAGCTATGGCTATTGTGAAAATTGTGAATAATGCAGCATAGCAGCTCCACCTGTTGAGCGATATACACCAAAAACTAATATGATCTAATTTTTAGCAAGATCTGACGTAATCTAAAGTTTTATGAAATTCCGTGAATTAGTTCTTGAGATACAGCGCCCATAAATTTTTTGTCACATACAGACAGACAGACTAACATTCTGACAAATTGACAGACAGATAGACAGACTGACAGGTTGATAAATTTAGAGACAGACAAACAGACTCATAGACAGACATTTTGTAAAAACATGTTTTTCGCGTTCTCTTACCCATAAAAAGTATAAATCCGTCGAAAACCACATTCCGAAAATTTTTACGAATCCAGTATTTTCTTCTTGTAAAGATAGAAGAAAGTAAAAATAAACAAAATGTTGAAAAGTTAAACTGGCCCCTAAAATCAAAGCACTTGAGATGAAATTCTTCTAAAAGGTCTAAAAATATACCCGTAATATGTCTTAATACGGTACGTGAAAAGTTAAACCCAATAAATGGTTCATTTTGTTTTAATCCCTAAGGTAATTAATGATCGCTTCGCTAAGCGTAAAAGATTATGAAATTATTAATGGTTGAAATGCTTTCATATTACCTTTATGTGTACGATTCTAGATTAACATAAAAAACATTTGAGATGAAACTCTTCCAAAATGTCTAAAAATATACCCGTATATGTCTTAATACGGTACGTGAAAGGTTAAACCAGATAAATGATTAATTTTGTTTTAATCCCTAAAGTCATTTAATAATAGCTTCGCTAAACGTAAGAGGTTATCAAATTATTAATCGGGACATTTACTAATGTCCCGATTGAAGGCGCTCTTTCTTGCTTGGAAAAAAGATTACGTGAATTTCATTTCTCGGATATTGAGGTCAAAGATTATGTTAATTTAACTAAAATTTGCTTAACTCTTACTACTTTTCAATTCGATAATAAATTTTTCAAACAGTTAGAAGGCTTAAGTATGGGTAATCCTTTATCTCCCATTCTTTGTGATATTTATATGCATTACTTTGAAGATAAATTATTAAATCTGATCAATTTTAAATGTTGGATTCGTTATGTTGATGATACTTTCGTCCTATTGGATAATCCATTTAATATTTCTACAATTCTTCAAACTGTCAATTCTATTGATCCTCATATTCAGTTTACTTTTGAGTTAGAGAATTGTAATAAACTCCCTTTCCTTGATGTTTTAGTTACCAAATGTGATTCTTCTTTCAAAACTTGTGTTTATAGAAAACCTTTTTCTGTCTCTAATCCACCCCATGCTCTCTCGAATCATCCTGTCAATCAAAAGATCGGTGTTTTTTATACTTATGTTTATCGTGCTCTCAAAATTTGTTCCGATTTTGCATCTCTTAAGAATGAACTCAATTACTTAAAATCTGTTGCTGTAAAACGTGGATTCAATCCTTCTATCATTAATACTGCTGTGAGCAAATTCAATAGACCCCCTAACAATTCCACTCTTTCTAATATTGATAAAAGTAAACCTGATAATTTGGTCGTCCTCCCTTTTTATCCTCCTTTATGTTTTAAATTAGCTAAAGTTTTAAGACGTTTCAGTTTTAATGTTATCTTTAAACCAGTCAATAAATTAAAATTTCCTTCCATGAAATGTCCTGTCCCTGACCTCCAAAAATGGGGTATTTATAATATTCCTTGTAATGGCTGTGATTTATCGTATATTGGCCAAACTAAAAGAAATCTCGAAAAACGCCTAAAAGAACACTCTCGGTATGTCATTAATCAAGAAATTTCTAAATCTTCTGTTGCTAAACACTCTTGGGATTCCGGCCATAGTTTCAATTTTCAAACTGCTAAAATTATTTTTAATGCCAATAGTTCCTCTGAGTTAGACTTTCTTGAAAATTTAGCTATTTATATTAATCGTGATATTATTGTTAATGATAAATCTGATTCTAAAACCCTCTCCGTTGCCTGGAAGAATCTTTTCAGCACTGCTTCATAATTAAGTTTATTATTTAATTATTATTATTTTTTTTATATATATATATTATGTATACTATTTTTCAGGTATATTCATGTGTGTTTATAACTGTAAACTATTTTTTATTTTTATGTATTTTTATTTTTATTTTTTTTTATTTTATTTTATTTATTTATTTATTTATTTTTATTTTTTTATTTTTAATTACTAATTTATATATTTTTTGCTTACATTTTATTTCATTTTAATCTCTCCTTTTAGTTAATTTTTTAATTTACCCCGCTTTTTTCCCATTTCCCCTCCCCCCTTCTTCCTTTCCTCTCCTTCATTGTCTTTCTTGTTTTGTTTATGCTCTTCCGTGATTGGCTGTTGCCTTCTTCTTTCCTATTGGCTGTTCCTTCTGCTTGCTCCCTCTCCCTCCCGCATTCCCCTTCAGTCGTGCCGCTACATTCATTGTGGACGCACGTCTTTTTTGCGCCTGACGAAGAAAGACTAAGTTCTTTCGAAAGGCCTTGCGCAGTTAACTTATTTTATGGTGTTTAAAGAAGTTTTTTTCATTTCAATTGTGTATAACACCAGTTTCAATTTTATACATCAATGCTTTACCGTTTAAGCTAACAGAAACGAACAATCAGCCACCAATTTTTGCTCAGATAACCTTATTGGTAATAACATCTAGTCTGTCATTTAGACAGCACAGCAGAATAAATCACAGATAATGGAACTCCATATAAACGATGGGCACGCAGATATACGATCATTTTAACACAATCAAACTGTTTGGTAAAGTTACATGAATTTGTATGATAACTTTACCAATCAGTTTGATTGTGTTAAAATAATTGTGTATTTTATAGATAGATCAAGTTTATCAGTTCTTAAGAATATTCTGAATTTATAATATATTTTCTTTTTTCCCGATTAGTATTTTAACGTACATTTTTTTAAGTTAATAAACATGTTAATAAAACACAGTTTTTCCTGCTCCTAAATTTACTAAATTCGTAAAAATTAAATAGATTTGTAATAAAACTGTTTTTTTCCTCTTTATTATGTATTTATTTATTTATATATGTAATCAGCATCCAAAAGACTATAAAAAACACAACTATTTGTAGAGCCATTTTTTTTTTCAGCTTACTTGGAAATTAATGAGCTCTCCAACAAATAAAAAGCATATTAACCCTTTAGTATGCTCTAGTGTGCAAATTTCTTCAAAATTCCAACTGTCACTTTGGCATCAGTATTTTGCAAAGAAAAAAACCGGTTAACGATATACACGAAAAAATGCATTAAACCTTTTTCAAGTAAATTTGGTTCAATTTTCTGGTGCCGTTGTGACATTTCGGAATTAAAATTATGTGGTATAAAATTCTATCATCAGAGCTCAAAGGGTTAAAACTTTAATTTTTGACCAATATCTGTTGAGAAAAACATAATGGCAAAACACGTCCGGGCAGTTTTATGTAACATTCTTTAAATCACTTTAGGTTTTAAAAATTGGTAAAAGAAAAAAAAAAAAAAAAAAGCACATCGATATTGATCAGTTAGTTGTCGTGTTATTTTATTTTAATATTTTTAATACACAATTTAAAATCGTTAAACTGCATCTTCTACACGTACTTCAAATTAAATTCCTAGCCACTGAAAAAAATATTAAACTTTAGCAAACTATGTAGTGTATGTACAATAGGCAGATCATATGCAGAACTGCGCAAAATAATTTCAATGTTATGGACTAAAGAGTACTTATTGCTCAAACTGTGTATTCAACTTTGTTATGTATTTTCTAAATTGTTTATTTAAATTCTTCTTTTACCTTAATTAATAGTAAAGTTCTGTTAGAGTATTCTGGAAGTAGTAGAATGCGTTTCATTATGTATGCGTGATGCATGATTTTTCTCCCTTGTTTATCTTATCATGTAATATCTACAGATTGTTTAGTTAATGCCAAAAGTAAAATTCCAAACTTGAAATGCTGAAAAAACTCTTATTTCTGATCTTTAATTTTCAATCATTTCATTCTATAAAACACATTAACCCTTTCGGGTCTGGTGTACTATTATTAGTACATGTTTTATAATGAAGTATTTTTTTGTTTTAAGAAATACTTTTGTTACTATTTACATGTAGTAATGTTAGTATATGTTTATGCTTTTACTATATGACTTTATTTATGTTTAGACATTTATTAATAATTATTATTATTATTATTTACTAATTCTCTTTGCGCCATTTGCGATTCTTTTATTTTAAACACATTTTTCACTTATTAAATTTAAAATAAAAGTTACTTTTCTCAAAGAATCATATGTAATAAAGTGAAAAAAGTATTAGAAAGTTGTGATTTAAGTTAAATCTTGTAATACAATATTTTCTAAACATCTCCAAAATTTTTCCTTAGCCTATTTACAATAATGGTTTTAATATAAAAGTAATTTTTTGAAAAAACTGAAAAAAAATTCGGACCCGAAGGGGTTAAGTGATAATTTTTGCATATATGAAATGTGCTTTATTGCAATTTATCATTTTATTCAACTAACAAAAACTTTTTTTTTTTTTTTTTACTTCTTGTATTTTTAATTTTTACTTCAAAACATTTCCAAATAATGTTTCTAAAACACTAAATGTTTAGACAAACTCTATAAAAATTTTAAGGGTACCAAAGTGTCAAATAGTAATTTTTTATGATCATCACTTGAAATAGCTTAATGGTACATTAATTATATTAATATATTGTGTCATTAAAAAAATAGATATAAAAATAAATAAATAGATTTGTGTAATCACTTCTTCAACTACCCGAATGCTGCATTAAAGGACTATAATATTTTCATTATGTGTAAATTCTAATTTTAAACACAAAATTATAATTTTGTTTAGAAACTGTACTATTTATAATATTTAAAAACGTTAAGAGTTAAAGTTAAGCGTTTAAGTTAAGCGTTAACGTTAAGCGTTTAAGTTTGAAAATGTCAAATAGTAGATTTGCATGACTTTTTTTTTTTTTTTTTTTTTTCAACTAGCCAAACATTAAGACATCATAATCTTTTAATACATTGTTTAAGGAAAGAAATTAATTGTAAACGTTAAAATGTAAATGAATCAAGGTACTGCATTATTTATATTTAAGAGATTGTAATATTAATTTTCATTTTGTCAAAAAATACATTTATGTGATCACAATTTTAACTACATTTTATGCAACATTTATGCAAATCCTGAAGCCTGGAAGTACCAGTAAAATTCATGAGAGTCTATTTAAATATCATTTTATTTTCCAAATGGCTTTTTTCCTGAATTGGATCCTAAAAATTAAGTGAAAATTTTACCAATATTTTCTAATAATAATTTTCTAGCATTGATTTACTGCAGAATGTCTTGAATCAAATAAACAGAATATGCTTTTAGAACGTTCATTCTTTTCTGTTGGAAAATTTATAGGGACCGACTTATTATTTACCTAAATTACTGTAAATTGGTTATTAAAAACATATGTAGTAATGTGGAGTTTTAAAATCCAGTTTTTTTCCATTATTTGACTGGCTAGAGATTTGAGTCTCAGTGATTCCATAAATACAGAATGTATAAAAAATCAATAGCTTGAAATGTTCGATAATTCAAAATAATGGAAAAATAAAGTATAAAAGAGAAGACCATTTTTAATATATTTTGAAAACTCCCGCAGTCTTCGGATCAACTTGTTTATAGCTTGTGTGTGCTTACAAGCAGAAGTTCATAGATTCAAAACATCATGGCAACAATGTTGTGTAAATTTTCCAAGTTTTCTATACTGGTATCAAAAATTTAAATATTTTTATATTTATCACACTATTTATGGAAACATGATGGAATTTTGTTGCTAATTAATTACTATTATTACAAGAAATCAATTTCCAATATTATTTTGGCGACATGATTTTATACTGATCGTTCCAGGACTTTCCAGAAACCGAGACTGTAACAAATGATTAATGCTGGTTGACGAAAGTTTAACCCTTTCATTCATACAGGCTTCATATAAGGACACAAAAATATTGCCTTATAAAGCAAAAAGAATTTCAGCATTCATTTATGGAGGTCTGATTTCTAAATAATAGCTAGCATGCAGCACAATAATAAAGTTATTTAATAATGCGTTATCATTTATCATAAAAAAAGATTTTTTTTTTTTTTTGAATAATGAAAAACAATTTATTCATGAAAGGTTTACACCAACCTTAATTTTAATTCTTTGAGCTCTGCCTGGTACATTTCTTGGAAATTCCAAGGGTCACATTGGCACCAGTATTTTGCAAAGAAAAATTTCTTTTTTGGATATCCACGAAAAAATGCATTAAACGTTTTTAGGTGCGTTCGTAATTATATAATACGTAGCACCTATAGTGGTCGTTCAGTCCGTCCGTCTGTCCGTCCGTCTGTCCGTCCGTCCGTCTGTCCGTCCGTCCGTCTGTCCGCATATAACAACGCAAAAACTACCCAACCGAATCGTTTGAAATTTAAAATACATAATTATTACATAATTTTGTCGAGTCATTTCAAATTTTATGAAAATCGGATGCATAGATCAATTACAGGGGCAATCAAAAGTATTCCATTACATTACGGTCAATGGGGAAAAAAGTTTCAAATGCATTTTAATCGTTTGAAATTTAAAATACGCAATTATTACATAATTCTGGCGAGTTATTTCAAATATTTTGATAATCATGTGCATAGATCAATTACAGGGACAATCAAAAGTATTCAATACATTATGGTCAATTAGGAAAAAGTTTCAAATATATTCTATACGCTTGAAATTTAAAATACATAATTATTACATAATTTTGTCGAGTTATTTCAATTTTTATGAAAATCGGATGCATAGATCAATTACAGGGGCAATCAAAAGTATTCCATTACATTACGGTCAATGGGGAAAAAAGTTTCAAATGCATTTTAATCGTTTGAAATTTATAATACGCAATTATTACATAATTCTGTCGAGTTATTTCAAGTATTTTGATAATCGTGTGCATAAATCAATTACAGGGGCAATCAAAAGTATTCAATTACATTATGGTCAATGGGGAAAAAGTTTGAAATATATTCTATACGTTTGAAATTTAAAATACATAATTATTACATAATTTTGTCGAGTTTTTTCAAATTTTATGAAAATCGGATGCATAGATCAATTACAGGGACAATCAAAAGTATTCCGTTACATTACGGTCAATGGGAAAAATGTTTCAAATGCATTTTAATCGTGTTACACTCATACGAACTTAATAAAATTTATATGCAACTATAAAGTACATATTATAATATACATCATATAATTTGTGGTGCAAAGAACATTTGTTATTGATTTACAAGGCCACACAAAAGTATTCCACTATATAACGGTATAGGGAAAACATTGTTTGATGAGCGTTTTAATTGTAATTCACTATTTACAATTTTATGAGATTGACATATGAAAGTAATATTTTTAAAACTCCGTTACCGTACGAACGCACCTAATTTGCTACGCTTCACGTGCAATTTCCAACTTGTTCAAATAAATTTGGTCGAATATTCCGGTGCCATTGTGACATTTCGGATTTAAAATTAAGTGGCAGAAAGTGCAACCATCAGAGCTTAAAGGGTTAAAGTGAAGATGTAGGAAAAATAATTCTGATTCAAGACTAAAAAAAAAAAAAAAAAAAAAAAAAAAAAAAATTGATATAAGCGTGCACCGCATGTATGTGTTTGTACGAATGTATACACACGAGGGTGTGAGTTTCAAAGCTCGCTCTGTCCAAAATTTAAAAAATCGTATTTTCTCTACCAATCTACCAATCTACCGAAAAAACATAACAATCTGCAAAAAAATTAGTTTTATCCTGTATTTCTTGCACTGTAAAATCTTGGTTTATAATGAAAACCAATGGACGCAGTCAGAGGTTTTTCACGATTTTACAAAATTTGATTTTCTGGATAACTTTTAAGGGGGCTCAGAGCTTGAAAATTTTTCAAAAAATTGATTTTTTTATGATCTAGTTTGATTATTCAATTAATTCTAAACTCAATGCAAAAAACCGCATAAAAATATTTGCATTTTTAACGGAGTTATAAGCATTGATGTATCAACATTTTCAAAGCCGCACCCATATAATTTCAACTTTAAGTCGCGTTTTCTCAAAACTTGATTTTTGACGACTAACACCAAAATTAAAAAAAAAAACTATTTCATAGAATGGCTTTTTTTTTCTTTTTTTTTTCTTTGCATGCATATAACATCATTATCTATAGAATGAATTAACATATTTTAGATAGTTTAATATTTTGAGTATTTTTAATGAAAAAAAAAGTTGTATTTTTTAGGGGTTTTTTAAATTTTCAAATTTGAGAGTTTTTTTAATAACTTTTTTTTTAGTGATAATTATATCCTTAATTCATTCTATTGAGTAAAGTTTCCGGGTCATTTTAAAGCAATAATTAGGTTCTTATGTCAATTCAACGTTAAGATATCATGCGGATGGTGATACAACACATAATCTTTTTTTTTTTCGAAAATTGTGTTACATAAATTTTGCTATATTTCCTTTTATATTACATTGAAGTACTTCATTTTATAATTTTATAAGACTACAAACATACCTTTAAAATATCAGAAAGTTTAAATTAATTACACTGGATACTTCTGTTTTTATATGGACTCGAAGCAAGAGCTCTGTTTACATGTTTTTCCGTATCGAATAACCCCTGCGCCCCCTTAAATATATATATCGTCTTATTTTATGAAGCATGCTAAACAATGATTTTGTATGAAACTTTATATTTATGGAAGTTATAGCATTCTAAATAATTAGATTTTGTATGTTTCACTTATATACATACATGCGATATTTCGTATAATGATGAAATGAAAATATGATATTCATTTCATTTCATCATTCTGCATGTGTATTTTATGGAACACAGTGTATAGTTTCACTATGTAAAACTATGATTAATTCTTCAAATTCAATACGAACGCAAAAATAATCACGTTAAAAATATCTCGTTATTTAAATCACTTGTTAAGCGTAACTAAAATTTCACAGATACAAGCAGAAATATTTACGGGTGTGTGCAGTTGCGCCAAAATTTTCGAATTGAAAGTTTTACCTTGTTTAATCGCACAAAATATTGTAAATTCTGCGATTAATCGCAAAAAGAATTCTAATCTTAAAAAACAAATAATATGAAATGATTTCTAATCTGAAACAGCCATACTTTTTTGGAAATTCGAAGCAAATTATGCACATTGTATTTCAGACATCACTTCATACAAAGTTAAGCATTTTAGAATAAATATTTATGATGCAAAAAGCATTTTTGTATTAAAAACAACTGAGTAAAAGTGTCTATCATGTTGTATAGTGAAACTATGTGCATTATAGTGTTTATTTTATACTTTTAACTCACCTTTTTGAGAAGTGGAAATATATCATAGCAATACCAGCTACTATAGCACTGAATATTACCGCTATCGACCGGTTCTCCATTTGACCCTTATGCTGTGATATTTCACTATTATGTAAATACTAAGTTTTCTAATTGCTTACTGTTACCACTTTTAATATCTTCACAACAACAATGAAAATTCAACTAGAAAACACACAAAGCAGTGGGCGTGTAGAGCAAACTGATCTCATCAAATGTACAGAAATAGGACCGTTGTAGACAAGATTCTAAATGCAGCAACACTCCAGGTAAAGAATATTTTTCTTTTGTTTCATTTCATTCATTCAAATGCTCATTCATAATGTCGCTTCAAATGAAACAGGGAATTCAATATTTTAACTTCACTTTTTTTTGCTCGGTTAAATAATGAGTTTGAATTCGATCTAATTATCAATACTAAGTGTTGATGAATTTAAATGGATCAAAACATATTTATTATACCATGCAGAAGAGAAACGCTCTCATTAACTGAACAAACACAAAAGTTAAAGTTAAAAATATACGCAGCACGTGTAAGCCGGTGTCGAAAAGAAAACTGACTGCTATTCCGTTTGCAGGGTGTATTCCCGTAAATCGATGAGCTCGAACCCCGCCAAAAGGATACCTAGGAGAGCGTTTTCAGAGAAATAAGTGTACGATGCGATAGGATAAATGGAAATTAAGGATTTAAGATGAGAAAAGTGGGGTGAAAGAGCTTATTTCGACTCACCCTTTAACGATACAAGCCAAATACCAGAGGGAGAGCATGGCTGGAAAGTATAGATTTAGTGTTTTAGAGAAGACGCGAGGAAGGTCAGGCGCGGAGCATCATGGAACTAACTCTGCCAGATCTGTGACACACCCTTCTCTCCAGCACATTCATCTTTCTCTCTCGCACTTCTCTAGGCCCGGAGGAGAAAGTTATTTTACAGAAAGCATTTCCCTATACTAGATTTACGGTATTTCGAAATGCTTTTCAAAGTTTCCAAATACAGAAATTTTAATTTTTTTTTAATTTTAAATGCAAATTAAAGCATGCTTAGGAATGCGGGGTTACTTCTATACACTGTAAAATATTTCAGAAACGTTTCTGAATAAATGTGGCAGCTACGGTGCATGTAATTTTCAAAAACTTTCCTGAGTATTTCGAAAATTTCTTTCTGCAATATTCAGAAATGTTATTGCCTATTTTAGAAATTTTAGACAAACATTAAAATTTTTAAAATAGTCAACAATGTTTCTGAATATTGCAGAAAGAGCTTTCCAAAATACTCAGAAACGTTTTTTAAAAATACATGCACCGTAGCTGCCCTATATATTCAGAAATGCTTCTATTTCTTTTTTTTTTTTTACAGTGTATATTGAAAATACATGTCCAGGAATTCGGAATTACCTCTATATATTAAAAATATGAAGTATGATGAACTGCTCATGTAATTCGAATATAAACACCCACACACATGCATGCAATGCAAGTGCACACACACACGTGTAAGCATTCATACGCATAAGCGTGTTTGTGCCAACTTTTTCACTTTTTACTTAATTTGGAAATAAATTTAAATTAAGCAACTTTAATTTTTTTTTCTCAATAATTCACTATTTCGAAGTGCTTTTTAAAAAGTTTTCAAACACAGAAATTTTCAAATTTTTATTTTAAATGCAAATTAAATCATGTTTAGAAATGCGGGGTTACTTCTATATATTGAAAATACATGTCCAGGAATGCGAAATTACCTCTATATATTAAAAATATGAAGTATGATGAACTACTCATATAATTCGAATAAACACCCACACACATGCATGCAAGTGCACACACACGTATAAGCATTCACACGCAGAAGCGTGTTTGTGCCAACGTTTTCCCTTTTTACTTAACTTGTTAGTAAATTTAAATTAAGCAACTTTTTTTTCAATTATTTATTTTATTTCTGAATAATTCACTATTTCGAAGGGCTTTTTAAAAAAGTTTTCAAGCACAGAAATTTTCAAATTTTTATTTTAAATGCAAATTAAAGCATGTTTAGAAATGCGGGATTACTTCTATATATTGAAAATGCTTTCTCCGGAATGCGGAATTACTTTCTATATTTTAAAAATATGAAGTATGGTCAACAGTTTATATAATTTGAAAAACATCCACAGACATGCATGTGCACACATTCATGCAAGTGAACTTAAAAGTGTATGCATTCACACGCATTAGCGTGTGAATGTCAACTTTTTCACCTTTTGCTTAGCTTAGTGGCAAATTTAAATTATGCAACATTAATTCTTTTAATTATTTATTCTAGTCATAAATTACTTATAATGATAAAAAATTTTGTTTTATGTAAAATCCTTGTGATTAAATGTGATATGATTTCTCGTAAGTATGAAACATTTAGCATGTATTTTGAATTTGGTTAAACAGTGTTTTAACACACACTGTTTAATAAAACATACACACGAAATTTATACACACACGTGTATGCATTCACACGCATAAATAAGCTTGGATGTGCCAACTTTTCTACTTTTTGCTTATCTTGGTGGAAATTTTAAATTATGCAACTTTATTTGTTTTTCAGTTATTTATTCTAGTTCTCAATTACTTATAATAGTTTCAATAAAAATTTTATGTTGTATATAAGTTCCTCGTGCTTAAATACGATGCGATTTCGTAAGTTTGAAATTTTTAGCATATATTTTGAATTTTAATAAATAGAAAATATAAACAAGGGGAAATCAGTTATTATCTACTTTTTGCTTATCTTGGTGGAAATTTTAAATTATGCAACTTTATTTGTTTTTCAGTTATTTATTCTAGTTCTCAATTACTTATAATAGTTTCAATAAAAATTTTATGTTGTATATAAGTTCCTCGTGCTTAAATACGATGCGATTTCGTAAGTTTGAAATTTTTAGCATATATTTTGAATTTTAATAAATAGAAAATATAAACAAGGGGAAATCAGTTATTACCTTTAAATTCAAAAGTTCTTTCGTTATTTAAAATAAAAATTATGCCAATTTGTATAATTTACCAATAGTTTGGCGATTTATATTATATGTCGAAATGTGTTGACGGAATATTGAAGTAGTACCCGCAATTGCATAATAGAGCATTATTGTGTATTAAAAATATTTAATTATATGTTTAAATTTTACTTTGGAATTGCGATGCATTTTATAAATAGTTTACACATATCTTATTTTCATATTTTATAGTATGCTTAAACATGATGATTAAGTATTACGGTAGCTATAAACGACAAATTCAATTCTAAAATACAAATACCTATCTCAAACGCGTAAACAGACAAGTGGTGAAAATTATGGAATAAATATAAAGCCTTTTAGAGTATAACAGAAGGGCATTATTTAATGAAAATATGTAATTAAAATGAAAAAATATGAAACGCAGTGAAAAGTAAAATATTTAATTCATGAATATCAAAGTTATTCTTTTTCCCATTAGCTTGATGAAAGTGGACAAAAAGATAACTCAACTAGTAGAGTAATTTTAACAAGCTGACGAATTTGTATATAGTTTTCTACTGTGAGAAAATATCCTTAAATTGTCTATTACTCTATCAGCTAATCACAAAGCAATGCCCTGTTTATATATATACAGGGTGAGTCATAAATATCGAAACAATAGACTGTCTCTTTAAATATTGCCCCTAGATCCATACTTCCAATTGCAAAAATTCATAAAAAAAAGGTAAACTTTTTGATAAGATAAGTTGCAACTCCATGGGGGGTTTGTTTGAAAAAGTACGAAGATTAACTTTTTATACAGCCGCCCTAGGAAAAAAATGACCTGACCCAATACGTCAGTCTCTGACTGACCCAATACGTACATGAAATAAGTAAAATTCGGTTCAATCAAATTTTTTACGAAAACCACATAGATTTTGAAATCGCTTTTATTTTACAAAAGAAAAAAAAACTTTTAAATTTTCTTTTTAAGAATAGTATATTTAAATACTACAAAATTAAATACAGTAAAACCAGAGAAAAAAATCTGCCTATGACGGAATTATGTCTCAAACAGAAAATGCGTCGATACATGCAAAATGAATACAATAATACCTGAGAAAAAATAAATTCCATTTAACCCTCCTAGCAAGGTCATTTGTCTGTTACGTATTTTTTCTTTCCTATGTGATTCCGTCTTAAAAGGTTTTACTGTATAACATTTTTCAAAGTCTCCAACGCACGGGATATGGATTAGCGATATTAAAATATAAGTGAAACATTTAGATATAAACAGAGATTCATTGATAAAATAAATGCATCTCAGCCTTTGGCCTTCTTTAATAATAAAAAGTATAAATGTAAAAAACGAAAAGCTATAATAAGTATTTTTGGTCAGAATTCCTCCCCGCGAAACAATTTTTAACTACACTGAAATAAAAACTATGTAGAAATTCACTGCTGAGCTGGGCTATGATTTTAACATTTTTTCATGCCAGGCAGAAATTTTTTCCTTGTGGGTCGGTTTGGGACCGGACCTAGATATTTCGATCCATGCAGACCTACAGAGCTAACGATCAACATATTTTGAAAACAAGTTTTGATTTAAATCAATACGCTGCTTTATTATATCCAAATAAGAGGCACGGTCTTAAATCGACATTTAATGCGAATAATTTGTGGACGATCCCTCATTTGCTTTGAAAATGAGTCAAAAGTTCTTCGTTTACAGACATGGTAAAGTGGGGTAAGTCACGAATTTTGGAGAATTTTGGATTTTAATATCTCTTTCAGATTTTCAGATACGGAGATGAAATTTTTTTTTGTTGTTGTTCAATTTAGGAATGGATAAGGAATAACTTCCTAACTGGGAGTTTTGCACTACGATGGCCGTATAAAAATTTAATTTTCGTATTTTTTCAAATAGACCCCCTCCCATGGAGTTGCAACTTATCTTATCAGAAATTTAGCCTTTTTTATGAATTTTTGCAATTGGAAGTACGGGTCTAGAGGCAATATTTAAGGAGATAACCTGTTTCGATATTTATGACTCACCCTGTATATATATAATTACTACATATTACACAACTAAACTGCATTTAGAAATAATTTTAATTATTGAAATCTTAACTGATTTTAAAGAATATTTATTTTTTTTTCTCATGCACTCTAATTAAAGTAGCCAATTACCCTTTTTTACACGATAAAAATATAATTATTGATATTTTATTAATTATTAATTGATCTTCGTTTCAAAAAGCACACAAAAAATTCTTTTCATACATTTCCTAATGAAAATGAGCACTTTCTTAAAAATTCTAATTGTCAGTAGATTGATTAATATGAGCAAATTATCTGCAAAACAAATTCTCAAAAACCCCCGTTGTAATATGTAATGGAATAACATCCAATCTTCTGAATTATATTAGAAATGATTTAAGCTGATTCTTATAGCAAAGATTTTAAGTATAAAACTCTTTAATGATTTTAATGCATCATTAACCTAATAAACGAAATTTTAATTCTCAATAAATTAATTTGTATGTGCAAATTACCTGAAAAACAAATTCTCAAAAACTCTGATTATAATATATAATGGAATACCCCCCAATCTTCTGAATTATATTTGTAATGATTTAAGTTGATTCTTATGTCAAAGATTCTAAGTATAAAACTCTTTAATGATTTTAACGCACCATTAACCTAATAAATGAAATTCTAATTCTCAAAAGATTTATTAGTTTGTCAAAATTATCTGCAAAACAAGTTCTGAAAACCCTCATTGTAATATGTAATGGAATACCATCCAATCTTCTGAATTATATAAAAATGATTTAAATTGATTCTTATGTCGAATATTTTAAGTATAAAACTCTTTAATGATTTTAATGCATCATTAACCTAATAAGCGAAATTCTAATTCTCGATAAATTAATTTGTATGTGCAAATTGCCTGAAAAACAAATTCTCAAAAATTCTGATTATGATATATAATGGAATCCTCCCCAATCTTCTGAATTACATTTGAAATGATTTAAGTTGATTCTTATGGCAAAAATTTTAAGTATAAAACTCTTCAGTGATTTTAACGTATTATTAACCCTTTCCGGTTCGGTGTACTATTAATAGTACATGTCTTTTAATGGAGCATTATTTTGCTTTAAGAAAAACTTTTGCTATTATTTACGTGTAGTAATGGTAATGTATGTCTATGCATTTATATGACTCCATTTATGTTTAGGCATTAAATAATAATAATAATTATTATTATTTGCTTCATTCTCTTTGCGCCGTTTGCGATTCTTTTATTTTAACCATATAGTTCATTCTTTAACTTTAAAATAAAAATTTCTTTCCTAAAAGAATCTTGTGTAATAAAGCGCAAAAGTATTAGAAATTTGTAATATAATTTCAATGTTATTGTAACAGAATATTTTTTAAACATCTCTGAAAATTCTTCCTTAGCTTATTGTCAAATGAATATTAATTGAATATTACACAAAGCGCAAAAAGTATTAGAAATTTGTAATATAAGTTCAATGTTATTGTAACAGAATATTTTGTAAACATCTCTGAAAATTCTTCCTTAGCTTATTGTCAAATGAATATTAATTGAATATTACACAAAACATCAACATTCGTTATCTTTCAGACAATGAAATATTCTTTAAACACTACTTAATCTATTTAGATGACTAGCGTTAGTGTTATTAACGTTAAAGTAAATTTTTCCAAAAACTGATAAAAAATTCGGAACCGAAAGGGTTAACCTAACAAACGGTATTTAGTCCAATTTCAGCCTTGAAAACCATAAAAAAGTCCTTATTTACTTATTTTTGCTTTCATAATTCCTCTATACAAAATTTATCAGAAGAATAAAAATTTTACACGATTTTATTGAATAAAAAAAGGAGCGTTTGCGGTTAGAGGATTAAAAGAAGTAAGAGCCGGAGATTTTGTAAGACTTTTGCACGAAAGAAGAATTAAACCAATGTTATTTTCAATAGCTATCCTTGCATTTTTTTTTTTATCTCTTTGTACTCATCTCTCTCATTTTGACTAGTATGACTGACTGGTTTTTAACTCTGTACAGCAACTTTAAAGATGCAAGATACCGGAACTCATGAGGTTTCCGTCTTTCGTTCTGAGCCGACTTATCATGGTTTTTTAAAACCAAATCCCGAAAAGAAGACTATAAAAAAGATTTTTTTTTTTTATAGATGGCTGGTGCACTTGGTCAATAAGTAATTAAAATCAATCGTCAAAGATCACTGCAGATCTCTCGACTATGGTAGATTGTCGGAAAGGTACTTCCAGCTGCAGTAGTCAATGCCACCAAAAAATAAATAAATAAATAAATAAATATTCGTTAAGTATTCGATTTTCAGTCAGTGCGGTAAATTTTTTTAGATCCTTCATCGATTAATAGGGGAGCAAAATTTCTATCAAGGGTGTATTCGGAAAAATGTCCCCCCCTCCTCAAAAGTTGGAAATTTTCTGATTCAGTTTCAGACTCATTTTTAAAGGAAGAATCATGAAACTTGCTGAGGTGATTTTTGAAAACATGTATAAGATGCCGTGTAATTTCATTTTTCGCTTAATTCATAAGAATTTGAGTTTTTTCAGTATGACCATTTCTTTTGTTCCCGGATCTCTCGCTTCGGAAAATTAACTTCAAAATGCAACTTTGACAGCATTTTTTTACAGTATTTTCTGCATTTATTAAAAAATCGAAAAGCATGGCACATTGTGTACTTTCTAAATAAGAAAATTTGCCAGTTCGAGAACCAAAATGTATTTAAAAATAAATCAGAAACTAAGCAGTTTGGATTGGAATACACCCTTAACCACTTAATCGTCGCGCCCGAGACATTCACGGGCTGCAAGTTTCACGGCTTTTATTCAGAATTGCTTGATTCCCACCAGTTTTATAAAAAAATGTAATTGGATTTATTTTGGTATCATTTTACTTGTCATTAAGGGTGTATTTCGATTCAAACTGCTTATTTTCCGATTTATTTTTGAATTCATTTTTGCTCTCAAATGTACCAAACTTTCAAAATCTCTTATTTGGAAAGTACACAAGGTGCCGTGATTATCGATTCTTTGATAAATACAGAAAATATTGCAAAAAAAGCAATCAAAAATGGCATTTCGAACCGATTTTTCCCAAGCGGGAGATCTGAAAACGAAAAAAAAGAGTCATACTGATAAGGTAATTGTTTATAACTCAAATTCTAATGAATGGAGCGTAAAAAGACATCACACGGCACCTCATACGTCCCTTCAAGAATCCCCTCAGTAAGTTTCATGTTTCTACTTTTATAAATGTGTCTGAAATTGTATCGGAAAATTTCGAGCTGTTGAAGGTGGAAAAGCGTTTTTTCGAATACACCCTTAAATACGATGAATATTTTTTTCTTCAAAAAAGTGGTGGCAATAATGAATTTGAATTTTTAACCCGTAATTTAATGCGACCATTGAGTGGTCAATGCGCAAATGACGAATGGGACTTTTTCCTCAGTATAATGACGCCGATTTTTTTTTTTTTTTAATAATGAAAGTTGTAAAACATAAATACAAAAAAGAAAGAAAGAAAGATTTTAAGGCTTTTCCTCACTCACTTTCTGAATCCCCTTGGTAATGTTAATCCTATGAGTGTTTGATGCATTCTTATATTTAAAATACCTCCTCGGGATATAAAGGGGTTTCATCATACCTTTTAAAATCTCCATCGCCAATACAAAAAAGGTTGTAATTTTATGCTCTTATAACTTTCTAAATACTTGCTAAAATTACATAAATCTCTGTAATATATTTAAGTCCTATTTAAGAGTTTGTAAAATGCAAAGCATTACAAAAAAGCATCACATAATGCATTACAAATGAACATAAAATAATAAAAGAACCAGTTCAGTTAACTTTCAAATTTTTTTCTCATGGTATGTTACAATCCACAAGATAATTTAGAACAGATATATGAACAAAAAACTTATTTTTAAATCAGCTGTAAGGTATATTTTATAGAATATATTTATATTATTAGGAAAAGAAAATATTTTTCTTATTTTAAATCATTAATTTTTCTTTTTTTTGAAAATTTAATTGAATTTTTAAAATAGTTTCTCTCAAAAAATTTATGTATCATTAATTCATCCTGTAGTTTAAAGCTTTATGTTGATATATCTATACTAAATTAAGTTATCGTGCCTAATGTGACATACCATGTGAAAGATAAAATGCAATATTAAACTAAATTTTTTATTATTTTATACTATAAATCTTTATTTTTACATTTTATAAAGCCTTACATAGGGCTTAAATATATTACAAAGTTTTGTGTAATTTTAATAAGTATTTAAAAGGTTACGAGAACTTAAAACCACAACTGTTTTGAGCCTGGCGAAAGTTGTGTTAAAAACTATGAGACCCCTTAATATTTTTAGCATTTTCCAACAAAGTTGAAAAGTGTTTATGCATTCGGTTTGTTTGTCGGTCTGTCCGTCTGACCACGCTTTAACTCCAGTAAATATGCTCGGAATTTCTGCAATTGATAAGGCTTATTTAGCGTTACCATAGTATGTTTGGTATTGCATATGAAGTGTGTACGATTAATGGTTCGTTTACAGGGACCTCAAAAGAATTAGATTACTTTATGGTATATGGAGAAAAAATATGGAGTATTTTAATAACATTACTCTATTTCAAGCGTAGTGAAAATTATATAAATCACTGAATTTCTCTGCGAACACGTTAAAACATAGCATTCATAGCATTTTTTTTTTTAATTTACAGGGACACACAAAATAAATCATTTACAATACTGTCTTTGCGTAGTAATTGCTGAAGAATACGTTTTAAAATTCGGTATGCGCTTTTAAATTTAATTAGTTTTTTGCATATTATTCTTATATATAAATCTTATGCCTCATATATACAGGGCTGCTCAATGTATTCGCATAAAATTCTCGTTACTAGAGGAAATTGCGGAAAGGGAATTTTTTAACTAAAATATATGTATCGTTTAAATGAACTAATAATTTGGAATGCATTTTGTTAATAGATAAAATTTCTATATCATATACAAGGCTGCTAAAAAAATCGGATAATTTTCCGATTGTAAATGGGAACAGTTGAAATTCGGTTTTGAAATGCCTTATACATTTCCATATCGTGAAATGAAACGTTAAATTTTATTTTTTTTTAAACGATACAATTTTTTACATCATTCTGAATGTGCTGGAAAGTGCTTCATAATCTGTTCTTGACGCATGATTTTTTAGATCTCGTTAATTTTTGTTTTCAATATACTCTTCAGGATGTCTCTGTTTTCCTTAGTTGTCAAAATGTTTTTTAAATATATACTTAATTTAATATTTTATGTGTTGAAAGCTGACGAGCTAAGAGTAAAATTTTAAAACTTCATATAAAAATAAGCACTGATTTTAGAAATACAGTAGAAGTCCGAAATAATGCGGGGAAAGGTATTCCCCCTCCCCCCCCCCAAAAAAAAGATCAATTTTAGGATAAATTTTGCATTTAAAATTTCAATGAAATATAATGAGGGACTTGCAGTCTGCGATTAGTGCTATGTATCTCGATATCTCTGTTGACGATTTAACCCTATCGGGTCTGGTGTACTATTAGTAGTACATGTCTTTTAATGGAGTATTATTTTGTTTTAACAAATACTTTTGCTACTATTTACAGATAGTAATGTTAATATATGTCTATGCATTTAGTATATGACTTCATTTATGTTTAGACATTTAGTAGTAATAATAATAATAAATGTTTACTTAATTCTTTTTGTGCTGTTTACGATTCTTTTATTTTAAACACATATTTCACTCTGTAAATTAAAAATACAACTTACTTTCCTGAAAGAATCCTATGTAATAAAGTGAAAAAAGTATTAAAAAGTTAAATTATTCCTTAAATGTTGTTGTAATATAATATTCTCTAAACATCTCCAAAAACTCTTCCTTAGCCTCCTTTCATATGAATATGAATTGAATAGTATGCAAAACAACGACATTCGTTATCTTACAGACAATGAAATGCTTGTTAAACACTAATTAATCTATTTGGATAGCTAGCATCAATGTTATTAACATAAAAGTAATTTTTGCTAAAAAGTGAAAAAAAATTCGGACCCGAAAGGGTTAAATGTCTGGATAGAGATTGACAGCAGCGAACCAATTTCAGAAATCATAAAAGATAAGGATAGTATTGATGCTATAACGTTTAAAAATTGCAGTGGGCAAGATGATGATGATGAAATTGAAAATGATGTGGTAATGAAAGATGACGTTCCACATAATAGTGAGCCCATTCCATTCTTAAAGAAGGTAATTTCGTGGATGGAGAGGAAAGACTATTCAGATTGGTTCATCTACTCCATCTTGCTAGAATGAAACAATATGACGAAAAGAAACCATACGCCTCAGTTCGCCAAACAGCACTTATGGATTTTTTTTAAGGTAGTGTACACTCATAAAACGAAAGAGCTGATTTGGTTTCTCAGGAAAGAGCTGTAATTTTTTCGATCATAAAAGAGTTGTTTTTCAAACGATTGAATCTTCTTGATTTAAAGTGGTTATTTAAATAGCTCAACTTCATTTAAATTGGTTGAAAACAGCTCGTAAACTCGAGTTATTACAACTCTTTTCGAGGAGCTGCCTTTCAAAACGTGAGATGAGTGGATTTCTGCTCAACTTGAGTTATTTTGCGGCTGACTTTTTAAGAGAGTAAGATTAAGTTTGTGTTCAATGAATGATAAAGTTAATTACATTTCACAAAGCGGATAAGTATTTTCATCATTCTGTACCATTTCTTTCACACCATTCTGATATACCGCGGTTATGTTATAAAGCGGGTGTGAAACATGTCTCACAACAACCGCGTTATATCGGGCTTCTACTATATTTTGATAAATAAAAAAAATAAAAAATACATTCTTTAAGAAGAGTGCACAGAGAAAAGAAGTTCAAAATATTAATTTCCCCAGGAGCTATTTCAAATATAAAAATGCATCAAATGCCCATAGACTTAACATTACCGAGTAGGATTCGGAAACTGAATGACAAACAGCCTTGAAGAATTAGAATTTTCTTTTCAAAAATTATAGTTTTTCAGACAGTATTTGATAAATATAGACTCAGAGATATCCGTGGAATTATGGGACTATACTAATGATTAGAAAATTAAGTTTTGTGTTATCGCATGATGCATTTATAAAAGAAGAAGAAACGGTGCAATTGACAATTGATAATGTTTCGTTTACTTAAATGAAATTAACCAAATAATAATTGCAATGCGTTTTAATTCAACTTACGTAATTTTTTTAAATAGACTTAACGGTAAGTAAGTTGACACAAATAAGCTAAAGATTTGTAGTAATGCAGAATTAAAATTAAAATTGACTCTTCAATGTTTTTCGATTATTACTTATTAAATTAGCTCATATGTGTGTATTAAGGAAAATTCTACGTTTTTGGACTAAAGTTCAAGTGATTTTTGAGAATTTTTTATGTTCTATAAATTCTTATGTTACAAGCATATGCAAAAACATTTGGCTGCCATATTATGAAATGGCATTAAATTCTATAAGGCTTCTTTATAACAAAATTTAGTATATAAAATTTACTTTTGATCAAAATCGTGGTCATTTAAACATAAAAGGTCATTTTTTCCCTTTTAAAGTTCCATACTTAAAAAGTAAAACGAAACAATTATAAGATTCCTCGTAAGTCTGTCTGTTCGTCTGTCACAGCCATTTTTCTCAAAACCACTGAACGTGGAAAGTTTAAACTTGGTAGAGGTATGAAGTCTATTGATTCATGTATTTGTAGATTATTAGCCATTCACAAATATCGTTAGGGAAAATTAAAAAGAGGAGCTAATTTAAGTTACTTGAAAAAAAATGTTGTGTATCGTGTAACATTCCTTATGTTTATGTACTGATTATACTCTATCGATACATAAAGGTTCACTGCATTCTCCATTTCCGACCTCTGAAACTCCCCTGATTAGAGCTACTTTACGAGATATCAGTATGCATTACTACTTACAGAGACGAATAACAATACGATATCATCTGGGGAATCTTTCGAAAGATCCCCTAACACCAAACTCAAAAATATATTTGTTTTAATTTTAGGTACGCTGCCCTCTAAAAGTTAAGGTACAATCTGTTCCTTATGCCTAACTTAACAATTTCGAAATTGCACGTCAAGCGTAAGGGGTACGTTCGTACGATAATGAAGTTTAAAAAATATTCAGATCTTGCTGTAATAGTATACAGTATAGTAGCCAAAATCTTTTGTGTGTCCCTGTAAATACTAATTGCTTTCTATTATAAAGAAAGTAATCCTCAGTAACGTATATCAATTTCATAAAATGTTAAATAGTTTAATACAATTAAAAAGCACCTCAAGCGATGCTCCCCCTATAACAAATAGTCTTCACACCACAGATTGTATAGAATGTATATTATAAGACATACTTTACAGATGCATATCAATTTTATTATGTTCGAAAGAGTGTAACACCATTAAAATGCACTTGAAACTTTTTCCCATTCACCATAATGTAAAGGAATACTTTTAATTGTCCCTGTAATTGAACTATGCATCCAATTTTCATAAAATTTGAAATGACTTTTGAAAAATTATGTAATAAATATATATTTTAAATTTCAAACGATTCAGTCGGGTAGCTTTTGCATTGTTATATATGCGGACAGATGGACAGACAGACGGACTGAACGATAACTATAGGTGCTACGTGTTTACATAATTACAAACGCATCTAAAATGAATGAACAAACAAACAAGATATGTGGAAGAAATATGCAGTAAACAGTTCTTTATTAAATGCAACAAAAAAAAATTGCATAATCTACACGAGTTATAGCAAAAAAGCAGTCTTGGCAGAAACTCCAGTTTTGGAGATAACAGTACATTGCAGTTTTATCTGGACAAATGCCATGGAAACACAAAAATATATGGTTTCTAGTAATGAATATGTCCACCCCTAGTTGCAATGCATTGTTGCAAAATCAACCAGCCGAGATTTTTTTTTTTAAATTGTATTGAAAATGTATAATCAAATTTTTAAAAAACTCTAAGCTTTTTTATTATTTGAATAATTGACAAAATTAATTTAAGAGGTTTTTTTAATTTTATACAGCTTATTTTTATTTCAAAAATAGAAGTTTATCTAGATAAAAAAATTTTAAATACTGTGTAAAAACTATATGATCAATCGAAAAATAAATTATGTGCAGATTTTGTATTCTTTTAACTTTTCGTTAAACTTACAGAAATGCGAAATTCCATAGTTAATTCACAGTATAGTATACGGCTTTACTGTATCCAAATGCGCATGTAATTTCTGGCGTATAATCCGCGGATCAAACAGTTCTGTTTGGACCCAGAAATTTTATTTAGTTATTATAGCCAAATATTTACAGCGATCTAAACTGTTACATTTTATTTTAAAAATCCCTGTCGTCTTGGCCTATAGGCGGAAGTAGATTTTGAAGAGTGCCCATTTCAACAACAAAAAATAACATTTGATTACAGATGAGCCCAGTTTAACAACTTAATTTGGCCGCTTTTGAAAAAAATTTAATTTCATTTTTCTGTAAGAACTGGTTTTATCAGAATGATCTTAAGCTATATTCGACTCAAATGCCTATTTTTATAACATATTTTGAAATATATTTTGACATTATTAAAAAAGGCAAGGGAAAGTGTTTCTCGTCAGATCAAGTGACGCTTTTGTCTTTTCACGCCATTATATTCGAAAGTATTTTATTTTTTACAGATTTTCTACTATAATTCCGCCATTAATTTCAACTGATTAAACTGATTGTATGTAATACAATATATATATATAAGTATATAATATATTAAACCCTCTCATTGTTTATGTTTAAATTCTTAAAGTACCATTTACACGTATTTTAAAAATCCAACAATTTTCAGTTGCTTTAAAATTGTTTGCTTTTGGCGAGGAAAAGTGCTTCTCGCCAAATCGTATGACGCTTTCATCTTTTCACGCCAAATATTAGAAAGTATTTTATTTTTTTATATTTTTTTACAGATTTTCTACTGTAATTCCGCCGCCAAGTTTGACTGATCTTTTATTACATACATAAGTAGTTTAATTAGTATTTTTTCCAAAAAATTCTGAGTATGCCTGTATAGATACCTTCCTTGTTAGACAGACGTGTTCTTCCAAACAGTCCAGAACATGACAATACTCATTGGTGAGTGGCGAGTGGTAAAACTATGGCAACACAAAATCTTGTAGCGTAGGCAATAATTGGCAAAATTTTTCTAAAAAAATACACTTGTAAAAGAGTTGTACTGATTTCATGATAAATATGAGAGTTGGTTGATGTTGATATGCGTTTTCATCGTGTTGAAGATGGGATATTAAGATTTAAAAGATGTACGCTGACATGAAATAATTTTCGAATATTATAAATTTTTTGTGTTTAACACTGTAAAATGTTTGCAATGTTTTGTTTGCTTAAGGCGCAACACAAGGCACAGAAAAAGACCCGGATGATAATGTAAAGTCTATGGGGGCGTTCTTTTCAAATATGTCACCCAAATTTTGATATTTTTACATGATTTTTTTGCACAAGATAGCTGAGGACGATCCACAACCGGCCTAGGTTTTACTTTTTCAGTTTTGGTTTCAGATTGTTTTTTAAAAATTACTTTAACTTTCAAAACCGATTTAAACCGGTTCTGAAATTGAAACTATCGTAATATAAAAAATATTGGCAAAATCGAAAAAGTAAAAACTAGGCCGGTTGTAGATCGTCCTCAGCTATCTTATGCAAAAAAAATCATGTAAAAATATTAAAATTTGAGCGAGATATTTGAAAATAACGCTCCCATAGACTTTACATTATCATCCGGGTCTTTTTCTGTGACTAGTGGGGCCTTAAGGGGAAAGTTTACTTCAAAATTGATCAAAAAATCGATTTTTTTTTTAAATATTACATAAAAGCCTATTTAATTGCGAATATTTTGACACCTCATTTGTGTCGATACGGCATTCAAATCGCGAGATATCTTAAATATTGTTAATACACTCAGCACCAATTACCCTCACAAATTATAACTTTAAAAGGTTTTTTCTCTGTGGTCATATTTTCTACACTTTCATATTTTAAAAATGCTAAGTCTTTTTTTTTTTTTTTTTTTTTTGCATTTGAGGTAGAGTTTTTTTTTTCGTTCTTTTTCTGTTTTTTTTTAATAAAAGTATATGAAAATATGTTAGATTTAGCCCTTTTTCAGTAAAATCACTAAAAAAATATGCTAAATGTAATACTGGATATATCTAAAATTCCATGCGCAGCTTTGTGTAACATATATGTAAAAATCTTTTAACCCTTTCGTGGTTATAAGCGCGTATACGCGCCCAGAATACCACTTAATTTGTATTACGAAATGCCATACTGACACCGGAATTTTTAAATGAAAATTTTAATTTTACGAAGAACGTAAAAAAAAAAAAAACATTTATATATTATGAAATAAATTTGTTTTTAAATTCCGGTGTCATTCAATCATTTTAGTATTTTATGAATAGAAGTGCTTTAACCATCAAAGGGTTAAAAAATGGACAAAAATATTAATATTTTTTAAAAAATGTAAAGATTTTTAAAAAATTAATTATTTTAAAACCTTTTTTTAAATTTTAATTAAATATGCAGTTGAAAAAGAATTTCTTTTTCAAAATGTAATATTATCTTATCATTAAAATGCAGTGAATTCACAATTTGAACCATATTTTTTTAAATGAACAAAATTGTTGAAATATAAACTACCCCTTTAACCCCTTCGTGACGGGAGCCTTTTACGAAACTTTTAATGTTTTGTCCTTGGTATTTAAAAACAGAAATTTGTGCCTTATTAAATCGAGAAAATGCTCCGATTAAATAAGGCAAATTCTACAGTATAATTTTACTGGTGGGGATAAACAAGGCTTCTTACACATTTTTTGTATACGTGTCACTCGTCCCCAAGGGATTAATGGAGGATTCCGTATTTCTAATGTAAATTAATAAACTTCATAAAGATTTTATTAACCAGTCTATAATCACTCGAGATATATGTGCGTATTTTAAGTTAAAATTTGCTACTATTAATGAATTTATGGGAATATAATTGAAATAGCTGTGCATTAGAATTTGCTAAATAAACTTCTGTTTCTCATCTTCTACAACATTTTTTTAACAATATTCAAGCAAAAACCAATAAAGCAATCCTAAATTATATTATATTATTCAAAATATCTTATAAAAAATAAAATAACATGAAAGTAAACTGTTGACTCTATCGATCCAAAAAAAAGCAATGCTTTTGTATCATCTTTTTTGGGATCAGTGACACAAATACAAAAAAAAGATAGGGAGCCGGTCGTTGCAGTAACTGAGAGTTATAAAAATGGCGCATGCGTATTTGAGCTCTGGTTTGTTGTCTGTTCGAAAATCAAAACAGAGCGAAAGTTGGTGTATGTCTTTATCCCTAAGTTGTCAATCTGTCTTATTTTTGGAAGGAAAATTTTCATCAATCATTTTCGAATCGCAATCGAAAAAATATATGTGATAACAGAAATTTACAAAAAATATAAATTAAATGTACATTTTGTCGCGTATAAGAATTTTTTTAACTACGAAATTTACATGTTTAAATTTGTAGTGAAAAGTAAATAATAATAATAATAATAATAATAATTAATAAAATAAATAAAAAATATAAATATTTATGTCTATAGACCAGAATTCTTTTGTTGTAGTTGTTATATAAAATTATTTATAGTTATTTCAATGCCTAATCTACTATTTTTAACAAAGAAATAAATTTTCGTTCCACAAAATAAGTGCGGGTGATACTAAACTCACAAATCCTGTATGCTACTGACCAGGGCTGTCCAACCTTTGACTAAGCAGGGGCGCATATCAGCTTTTGGCAAGCAATGAAGGGCGCCATATTAAAATGGCTCAAAACATGCAAGAAAATCATCTTTTAATATTAGCAGCAGCACATATAGGCAAATGCATAATGCTGTAGAGACATAATGTATGGATCTAAAGTGCCATGCAAAGAAAGAAAAAAGAAATCTGTAAATTGTAATAAATTTCGAATAATACATTTTTCTGCGAGGAAATATCACCTATTATTACAATAAAATATAATGAGATATATTGTTACTCTGTATTTATTAAATACTGTGCAATAACTGTATTTTTTTTTTCTTTTTGAGGTATAAATTTCCCATTATTAAAAAGTACAGTAACAAAGTCGTGGTTGATTCCAAAGAGAGAGCCGCCTGAAAGCGTTTTCATTTATGAAAATCTTTTTGCATGATTTTATAGATTTTTTTTTTTTTAAACAAAATCATCAAAATTACCTCAAGTATCAAGGTCTGGGACACAAAAAAAAACAGCCTTTATCTGTCTTATAAAACAGCCAAATGACCAATGAAACAACGTCAATAACGATAACAAACATGCTGAATTTCCATTCATGAAGGAGGGGGAGGATCGCTTATTTTTTTTACATTTTATTTCTTAACATATTAAAAAAAATTGCCGACATTTATTAATTTCTATTGGCATAATCTCCATAAAGATACACAAAATGTATAAATAGAAATTAGTGAGAAAACACGACAGCACATGATTTGTTTCTCGCGAAACTAATTATGTGCTATTGACTTCATTTTAATACATTGCGTACTTTATAATTGTTGAGGCGTGAAATACACCTGTACAAATTTTGAAAACATCTCGCAAGAGAGTAACAAGGATTTTAAATAAAGAATCCTTTACAAGGGAATTTTAAATAATAAAAAGATTAGTAACTAGAAACCTTTTAAAAGGGCGCCAAGAAATCCTGCAAAGGGCGCCATGGCGCCCGCGGGCGCCGCGTTGGACAGCCCTGCTACTGACCATGCTATAGAGCCGCTTGCCAACGAGTCAAATTTATTCGATTATAAACTATAGCGCTGTTTAGATTTGATCTCGATTTTCGAGCAAATGACAAACCAGAGTTCAAATACGCGTGCACCAACTTCATAACTCTCAGTTGCTACAACGACCGTTTCCCTAAAAGATATTCATAAAGCCAATATTTGTAACTGAATAATGGCTTTAAATACAACAAGTTTTATTTTAATAAACTAAATGAATAAAGATTATAAATGATCACTAATACAGTAAACGAAATCTTAATAGCCAATTGTCATATGACGCAAACTTCTTTACAGTTATTAACTATTTATTTGAAATTCGCTCTTCTCGTTCTTAATTCTTCCGAAGGCATTATTTTCTGCTTTAAAAAGGCCAAAAAGTTATGAAAGAAATTTGTATTTAAAAAGAAATTTCTGTAATCTCTCTGAAAAGAAATAATAGATAAGCTTAATTGCGATTGGACATGTATTTCTGTTCCGGATAGTCATGTTAGCAAGATATTTTCATGCATAAAGACATAAGGGTCATTCCATGGGTAACTTACGTTACATTTAGAACAATTCCTTGCAGTAAATTTAGTAATATAACACTAAAAAATATTCAAATGTAAAATTAACATGATTTGTCAATGAAACCTATCTAAGGATCAATTTGAATGAAAATTGCCTAAAAAGATAATAAAAATTACACTTTATATGATAACTTACATTCCTTTTTCAGTAATGGCAGTTACCATAGTAAATATAACTACCAAAATTTAAGAAATAACATTAAAATTAGGTAATTTTTTATCAAAATTAGGCTATGAATAAGTTTAATTAGCAAACCATGTCAAATTTACATTTTGAATATTTTTTTTTTTTTTTTTTTTTTTTTTTTTTGTGTTATATTACTAAAATTACTGAAAATAATTCTAAATGTAACGTAAGTTACCATGGCATGACCCATAATCTTGATTTTCGATTTTCACAGCATTTACGCTCTTAATCTTAATTCAAAATGTAAATAATAAATGCTTTGTGCAGCACCAGTTTATGATGATTTTAAGCGTGCAAATCAGTCAGAGGCCGAATTCCCATATGTAATGTTAAGTATATGGGCGCTGGACGCATTCTTATATTCAAAATATCACCCCAGGGAATTAATATTTTTAACTTCTTTTTTCAGAGCTCTCTTCTTAAAGGATGTCACTTATTTTCTTAGTTGTCAAAATATTTCTAAAATTTATGCTCAGTTTAATAATTTATGCTTTAAAAACTGACGAACTGGAAGTAAAAATTTAACACTTCTTATAAAATTACGCATAGATTTTAGAAATATTTTGAAAGCTAAAAAAATAAAAGACATCCTTTAAGAAAAGAACACTGGAAAAAGAAGTTAAAAATATTAATTTCCCGAGGAGATATTTTGAATATAAAAATGCATCAAACGATCATAGACTTACATTAAGGGTGTATTTCGATTCAAACTGCTTATTTATCGATTTATTTTTAAATTCATTTTTGCTCTCAAATGCATCAAACTGGCAAATTGTCTTATTTAGAAAGTACAGGAGGTCCGTGATTGTCGATTCTTTGATAAATGCAGAAAATATTGCAAAAAAAAAAAAAAAAAAAAAAAAGCAATCAAAACGGCATTTTGAACCGATTTTTCCAAAGCGTGAAATCTGGGAACGAAAAAAAAGGTCATAATAAGAAGATAACTGTCTATAAATCAAATTCTAATGAATTGAGCTTAAAATGACATCACACGGCACCTTATACATCTCTTCAAAAATCCCCTCAGCAAATTTCATGTTTCTACTTTTAAAAATGCGTTTGAAATTGCATCAGAAAATTTCGAGCTGTTGAAGGTCGAAAAGCGTTTTTTCGAATACACCCTTAAAAAGGGGAATTCGGCCGCTGAGTGATTAGCATCCTTAAGCTACATACGTACATACATACACAATGGTCCTACAATTCATGAAGAATTTTACCCCTTGAGTGCGGTGGTATATCTATAAAACCACTTAATTTTAATTCCCAAACGCCACATTGGCACCGGAATTTTGGTAAAAAAGTTTACGATTTATTGAATGCGTAAACTATAGCTTTTTCTTATTTAATTATTTATTTGTTTGTTTAATATCTAATGTTCTTATTTATTTGTTTTCAAATTCCGGTGTCAGTCATTAATAACGCTTAAGCAATGAATATGCCCTGCCCTGCAAAGGGTTAACATATCTCGTCAATCCTTCCAATATCTAGCATTTAATTTATAATTTGATTTCGTGATAGATCTTTCTCTACCTCGTCTATCTATCTCTTCCTGGGTCTACCAACACACCTTTTCCCTATTATTAAAAACCTTCCAGCAGTGTGAACACCTAAATTTAATTTCAAACTTACAAGAATATTTTATTAAAATTTTGTTTTTACCATGAAAGCTTGAATTAAGGCGTTTTTAATTTCTAAAAAAGTCGTTTGTAGATGTGGGTTTCTGAATTTTTTAAGAGAGGTTATCTAATAAATAGTATTTATTAAAAAAAACTCAAAGACGGGGGTTTACGAATTACCAGAGCGCGAGAGCGAACCACCCAGAGGTACAATTTCCTAATTTTTTTCTCACTTCGTTTTGTGCTATGTCGAAGGAAAACCCTTAGGTCACTCATTTATATTAAGCACCTTTCGTCCCCGCCCCTCCCCCCCCACTAAGTTTTGAAGACATCCCTCATGTGATATATTATTGGTTACAGCATGTTTTGTTCAGATTGAGGTTTGTTTAGATTAGAGTGCGCCACTGTTGGAATGAATGGTAGAATATGGAACTAACAAATTTTACAGTGCTTGCACAGCACGCCTGCTATGCTATACTATGCTGCAAGCACAGGGCACAAGTGTCCAATGATCTTATAGAGCACATTGCGCCTCCTAGCTATGTAAGATGGAACTAAAGGATTTTGCAGCGCCTGTTATATGGTGACCCAGGCAGCGAGCAGCTAATGCTGACATAATTTATAAGAATAATTATAGATTTTTTATTTATATTAAATTAAAGGAAATGGTGTTTAGAAAATAATCTTAAACAAAATCCTTTGTGCAATCTCCGATCACACATACTCACTTGTTTTTTGAAGTGTAGTGTGGTGCAGCTATAATTTTTATTAGGTAGCTTTCATTACAAAAAGTAAAAAGCTACCTACCTATTGTAGCCGTCCGGAGGAAAACACTTCCGGAAAATTTTGGTACATTTTCACCGATCATGACCCTCAGACCCTAAAACCACCCTCCGTTCAAATGTTGACATATATATATATGGGTGATTCTCAAAATAGGGGACAATTTCAAAAGTGAAATCTTAAAAAAATTACTGTTAGCAAAATTTCTGAAAAAAATAGGTGTTGTTAATATAGTATTAGGTATACTTTACATGTAGTCAGCAGAGCTAAATATTTAAAAATTAACTTAAAAAAATGATTAGTATTTTTTGAGCCATGCTAATGACAAAACAAATTGCATGGAATAAATATATTAAGAAATTTTTATTTTCTTCCAGTTAAATATTTTTTTCTATATTTATTAGTCTTCCTTTTCAACAAATGGTTTCCATTTTTACATATATACATATAAGGAGAATAAAAACATTACCAAAGAGCAAACTTTGTTACATGAGCAACATTCTGACACTAACAATGTAAGAAGCTGTCTTAGTGATTTTCTGACAGATTTAAAGCATATTTTAGGGATAATAAATGTAATACCTAAATTTATATGTAAAATTAAACTTTATAAAAGATACAATATAAGTACTGGTTACATTTATGTACATAGGAGTCTTTAACATGGACAGAAAAACCATGCTAATGACACTGATATTTGTCCATGCTAATGACAAATTTTAATTTAAATAAGATTATGAGCCATAATATAATCACAATGCAATAGTCCTTTCTGGGGCTTTTTAAAACACAAAAGTCCTATGCAAATAAGTAAAATAAAAATTTTAATTATAAAATAAACATGAAAATTATTATCCATTCTAATGACATACAATTGATGTACGCCCCTAATATTCAACTTATATTCTTAAAATACAATACATGCTTCTATTTTCAGGCTGGGATAAAATGGCTACTTGTTGCCATGGAGAAACTTTATATTTTCAAACTATTGCCATATGTGAAAATGAAATATTTATTAATAACCAGCTGTTATAGTATGACCTTGTTTTGAAAATAGAATATGGAGGACAAACTTTAATTCTTTTTTTATATACTATAATTTTATTTTTAAAAAGAAATTTATTGGATAAATCCTCTCCTTGATTAATTTAAAGAAAGAATAACATTTGTTTTATTTTATAAACATGATATTAACTCTTCAAAAAGCTAGTATATAAAAGGCACAGCTGCCGTGGACAGCCATGCTAATGACATTTTGAACATTTATTCTGTTATTTTAAGGTGTTTTTAACTAAAAAGTGAGCAATTCTTGAGTGCAAATAATGAATAATATTAAGACAAACATATCTAAATATAAAAACATGACAGAAAACCTCTCAATTTTTTTTGTATACCGAAAGACATAAATTGTCCCCTATTTTGAGAATCACCCATATATATATATATATATATATCTGATTTTTGTCATGCTGTAACTATCGTATTTATGAACCGATTTGAATGAAACTTGATATGTACATAATACATACAAATGTCTCGACCGAGTTCGTAGGCCAGCATCATCCGCCAGTTTCAAAATGGCGGCCATTGAAATTTTTTTTAAAAATTAAATGCAAAGTTGAAAACTATTTTTCTTCATGTGTTAGAACTTAAAACAATAATTCCAGAACGCTTTTTATTTCGTCTATATCTTAAACACTACTTATAAACACTGACTGAGTTATAGCACTTTGAATTTCTAGTATAGCTGACATTTTGAAATGATCTGACTTTCGTCACGTGATAACACACGTATTTATAAATCGAATTGGGTGTAACTTGGTGTGCACATAGTATATACCAATGTCTGGACCGAGTTCGTTGGTCAGTTCCATCCGCCATCTTGTTTCAAAATGGCAGAAAATAAAAAAAAATTACAAAATTTAAATTTTAAAATGAGGTGCAAGAAAATAAGAAATTGAAAAAGATTTGTCGTTTGTGTGTTTGACTTTGATACAAATATTCCCACTGGCGCACCCATGGGGAGGGCTAAGGGGGCTGAAGCCCCTCCCAGACCACAAGATTAAACTATTTAAAGTTTTCTAAAATTATGAAAGTTTATCTTTATTACTTTTAATAGATTCAGCAAAACAGAAATTTTGAAAAATATTACACTCTTCACATTTTTTTTCTTATATGTAAATTTTCGTATGAAATTTGAAATATTAGCATTTTTTATATTTATCACTTAAAACAATAATTTCTTTTTATTTATCAAAGAGGTTAAGCCTTAAAAATTAGCCCAATCAAAAATTTTCAGAGGCCCTCCCCAGGTTTCGATGATTGCTCCCCCCACCCCCTTCCACCATCCAGTCCTCGTTTTGTATCCAGTCAATAGAAAAAATGTACTTCTGGGAACGACAAATCTCGTCCATTTTTAATAAAATGCAAAAAAAAAAAAAAAAAAAAATCGGACTGAGCTCAACTGCCAGGGCCAGATCAGGAAAATACTGACCTCTAATATATGTTAGCCCCCTCCAAAGCTTAATCCTGGGTGCGCCAATGAAGATTCCAGAGCATTTTTTGTTTTATCTATATCTTGAAAAATGGCTGAGTTATAGATTGACTTGATATTGTGAAGATGGCATCTGGTGTAAGCTGAAACTGTTGATTTATGTTTTAATGTAATACATCGTTTAGCAAGTGTTTTATCACATTTTATTTATGAGAATAATTATCGCCACTAAACAAAAAATATTAAAAACTTTTGCCACATTTAACGATGTTTAAAATAATAATTTTAGAAAATAATAAAAATACTATATTCTTTTCATAAAAAAATTTATTTCTTTTACACATATTTATCAATTAGTTTAACAGTTTTTTCTCTTTACAGACTGGAAATTACCAGGTTCAAAATAGATAATGAAAAAGTGAATTTCATTGTTCATGATACAGGCTATAAATGCAGTAAAGTACAAATAGCTAAAAAAGTGAACAAAGACATTAGAAACTTTAAAATACTCGATGAAGCTATGCAGTGAAATTTCACAAATTAGACTTTAGTATGAAATCTAGAATATTGAGAAACAATAAAACAGTCAAACATGAGCAGCAATTAGAAATTTAAGTGTTCATTTTCTTGCGATGCAACCATTATGTATAACCAAAATCAATTTGTTTAAATTCACAAAAACATGGTGGGGCATCAGAAAAATTGTTCATGAAGTCACTAAAATTTAACAGGATGCAGGCAAAATCTTTATTATCTAACCTAAATCAGACTTTAAAATGAACAGTGCAAAATAAATACACAAAGCTTATCTAATAAAAAAGGAAGGCACATTGTCATGTCCGTCTATGTACCTATGTGTTCTATGACCATAAAATATTTCATTTACCAAATAAAAAGAACAGTTTAAAACACTGAAACATTCAATAATTAGCCATGAAATAAAAAACTTCTATAACCCAATCTCTTATGTCTTTATCCAGAGTGTAGAAAACAGGACCTGCATTCTTAATTTGAAAGTAAAAATGAAGTCTGTTAGAATGTGACAGAAATATATGGTAGGTCAGATAATCAAGACTTTACAATATAACAATCAGTATTTATGTTTATTAATGAAATGCTTGTTGTAAAGATGAAAATTTACAAAAATCTATTAAATAAAAATTATCTTAAAACCTCTGTTGTTCTAAAGATTTCTAAAAAGTTTTTTTTTAATTAATTTCATAGTAAATGGAAAATGTAATAGATTACAATGAATGTAAAAGCAACACATTAAAATTGTAATACAGAAAAAAGAGACAAGAGTCACCACATGAAATGCATGATTAACCCTTTCCAGCACAGCTTGTAAAATGATCAATTGACATCAGAACTTACAAGCAAACTTCTTAGAAAATAAAAACTTGTCTTTCTAAACTTTCGTTATAAAAGCAATATTTTAATAAAATATTCTTGGTACCATTTGTAAATATGGAATTAAAATTATCTCCATGGGGCCTCAGCACTTGAAAGGGTTAAGACATAATCATAAGTAAGTAAAATAATATCTCAAATTTATGAATCAATGTCATTAGACTTTAAAACTAAATTAATTCTTTTTGTAAAGTTAAATCATATCCAATGTCAAATAAAATTATAAAATATTATTCATTTTAAAAGGAGTTCAAAATTATTAAGACATTAAATTAGATAATTACTAATCCCAGAATCCCAAAAGATTAAGAGAAGAGTTTAACAGCTATCTGTCCTCTTTACTCCAATTTTTGCTGCTTTATTGTTAACATAATATTCTGTGGAGAAAAAATAGACATCCTATGAAGCCAAAAACAGTACACACATATTTATCTAACAGTTATTTCATGTAATATTTTTTAGAGTTTATGAGTGTTCTGTTCGTTGTTTCTTAGAAGATACATAGATCTCCTCTGTTATATACATAGTGATGTACAAAAAATAGTGGTGCATCAAAATAACATTTCAAATTCCTTATGAGATTGTGTTTTTTTTCTTGTTTAAAAAGCATAAAAAACTTTAAATATCAAATTATTATATACTGCTTTATTTGCAGATTATATGTATAGTGAAAAGATTTTTTTTCTGTTCCTTTTTAAGTGGACATTAGCTTTAAATAATAAATCCACTAATAACAATTCTATCATTTATTTACATAAACATAAAATAAAGGTGTATGTGGCAGATATTTTTTTATATAACTACAGTAAAAATTCCTGCATATAGTTGGTTATTCAATGACATATGAGAGCAGTTTGGATTTACATCATACCAACAAACACAATTCAAAAGCATAAATACATAAAATCAGTTTATAAAATACCATTATATTTCAGAGATAAACATATTTATATTTAATTCAATCAATATAATCTATTAAATCACACCATTTTTGACTAGAACTCGACTGAAAAATAAATGAGTTCAGAAAGAAGAAAAAATTAATATAATAGTCACAATAGTTATAAAATTTATGTACAGTGAAGTATCCTATATATGTTTCATATTTATATAGATTTTTATTCTAGGTCCCAATTTAACTCATTATATTCTAATGTTAAAATATTTTGTTTATTTGTCTCATGTAAATTATTAACTTCAGTTATGCATTTTTTCCTTGGAGAATTTCCAGTTGAAAATTTATTCCAGAGAAAGATATTACACTTCTTAAGATTCTATGCATTTTTTTTTTTTTTTCAATTTTTCTTGGAAATACCTGGTAACAAGAAAATGTGAACAATTGTCTTTTCCCAGAACAATATAATGCAAATGATCAAAGAATATTTCCAAATACATGGACTAAGGAAACATGAAATTTTTAAAAACAAGTGATTGGAGATAGAATATACAAAGAAAACAAACTGTCTTTAAAAGATAAAATCTAAATTTCAAGCAAATTTGGCAAGAAAAAAAAAAATGTGTTTAATAGTTACATATATGAGGCATTCTCACAAAATTTTAACTTTCAGGAATAAAAATCTGATGAAATTAAACATTTTAAACTTATAGACAAATGCTTTAATGATTCTAAATAAGGAAAAAAAATGGTCAGCAGCGATGATTTTTTCATTTAACTGAAATTAAGTTAAACTTGTGCATGTTTAATTTTCTTAAGTATCTCTTCGACATTTTACTTCTCTAAACTTTTTCTAAATTTTTACATATAATGAATTTGGATAGTACCCATAGAAAATTTAAATAAGAAATAATGACAATAATAACAATATTACAATTTGCAACAGCAAAATCACCATTTTGAAGCAACAAAGAAACAATTTGAAGAAGAAAAATCATTTTGGAGACATTTTGAAGCAATAAATTACAATTTTTGGATCAACAAAACTGCTCTTTTTAAGAATAAAAAAAGTTTTTTTTGGAATTGGATAAAAAAAAAAAAAAAAAAAAAAGGTAACGAATAATTAGTAGAGAAGTAAAGAACTAAGACACAGTGCAAATAATAACAAATTTTCAACAGGCTGCCAGAACAAAGACAATTTTGTAACAGGTTAAGCTGATTATTAAAAAAAATAATAATAAAGAGGCCTGCTTGGTTGGTTTAAAAAATAATAATAGATGAATAAGATATTTAAAAGGACCAGATTAAGATACTTAGCAAAGATTTAGAACCAAAGGTGTTATTTCAAGAGTTTCTTTTGGAGTAGATCCTTTGAGGGACAAGTTTTAAAAAAGCATATGGGACTGCTGCAAATTGCATACAAAATAAGAAAATTGACATAGTAAAAAATACAGTACAGGATTTTTTCTTTTTCCTTTAACATCTATCACAGGTATGTAATTCTTTTGTGAATACTTTTTTAATTTTCATAGAAGCCCAAACCTCTTTTGTTCACATTGCAGAATTTTACAAAATTAATTCATAAATCAAACACAGAAAAAGATAATAAGTTTTGTTAAATAGTCGCAGGAGAAAAAATCACATTTCAACAAAACACTGTGAAAAAGACGAATATCGTCAAATGATTACTTAAAAAAAAAAAAAAAATCCCTTAATTAGTCAAACAATTGCACCAAAAAATTGAGAATTTGATGTGTGAATTTTGTCAGTTGATTGCAGAAAAAATGTAAATTCTGATAGACGTTCTTGGAGAAGAAACACGTATTTCGTCACATAAGTTGCCAAAAAAAAATTTTTTTAATCTTGAATTTATTTAAACATCTGCAGTAAAAATCGAGAATTTCATTAAATAATCGCGCAAAAATTGAAAATTTGGTCAAGGATCAAGCAAAAAAAATTGGAGAGCTTCGACAAAGATCATGCAAAAAAAAAAAAAAAAACTAGAATTTCATCAAAGATCAAACAAGAATGTGTGAAATTGGTGAGTCAGTTGCAGAAAAAACAGAAATTTCTACAAACGATCATAGAAACAGGGCTGTACATGGTCCGCTTTATGAACACCTCTTTTATTTAAAGAAGAAAATTATTTATAAATTTCTTAGAAACGTGCCAGGAGTAGCATATTTCTTAAAACTGTTGCAGAAACCTTCCACTAATTTCTTTCAGAAAAATTACTGTTTTTCAAAAAGTGGACCAGTGGGAGGCTTGTAGAAAAAAAAATTGTGAATTTCATAAAACAGTTTCAGAAAACAAAATCACCAATTTAATCAAACAATTGACATAAAATCGAAAACTTCGTCAAATGATTGTGTAAAAACCAGAGAATTTCGTCACAGATCGCGCAAAAATACTATGAATTTTGTCAATCAGATGCAGAAAATAAAAAAACACGAATTTTGAAAAGCAATGGTAAAAAATAATAGGGAATTTTGTCTGATGGTTGCTTAAAACAAAACCATAAAATTAGTCAAATACTTTTGCAATATTAATCAAAAAATTAATCAAAGATCGCGCTCAAAGAAAAAAAGTGTGAATTTTATCAGGCAGTTGCAGAAAAAATACACATTTTAACAAACGATTGAATAAAAGAATCGCAAAATTCATCAAATGGCTACAGACAACAAAATCCCAAAATTACTTAAACACTAGTGCTAAAAATTCAAATTTTCATCAAATGACCGTACAAAAAATATCGAGAACTTCGTCAAAGATCACACATAAAAAAATTTGAGAATTTTGCCAACTATCATGTAAAAATATGTGAATTTTGTCAGAAAGAAAAGAATCTAAAAACCAACTTCATAGATAAAGTGACCATGAGTAGGGAGGGAAATAACATTTTTACTTTATGTATTTTTCGGAAAGGGATAGGGGTAGGCAAGTGAAAGCAATTATACAAATAAAATTTTCATTTGTGTTAATCGATATTGCTCATGACAGCAATAGGCATTCAAATTGTAGATGATTAAAATGTTTGGAATTAAATTCTCCCTTTAAATTTGAATTTAAAATATTCTGCTGCATCTAGTGTGTCCCTCCTTATTGTTGACCAATAGCTTATTCTTAAATTATTAGTTTTAGACGTATAATTCCAATTGCCACAAATATTTTTAATATTGCTTTTTATCATATCAAGAACCATTTACAAAATAGCTGTTTCTGTAAGAATTAAGAAACATTCAGATGGTTCTTGCACACTATATTATATATTTAGAAAAACTTTCTCTGCACTCTTATAAATAAAGCAGTACATATTTTTTCTTTGTTCAACCAGAACTTATTCAGGTAAGATATTTCAAATTTTTCAGAATCAAAAAATGAAAACTCATAAACTTCAACATATCATAAATTAGTAAGTTTTAGTCATAGATGAACAAATTTGTACTATTTTACTTGCAAGAGCACAGAGAAAGTTAATAAAATATATTTTGATGACTCAGGGACCATATAAAAATTTAAGTTTCAAACATTTTTTAAAATAACTATTTTGAAGTAAATGAATTTTCATATGACAAACATTAGTAGCATTTTTTTACAACCGAACTATAGCTCTAAAATTAACAATTTAAGATTTAGCTACTGGTCAATGACAAGAAAAAAACACCCTGAATATAAAATCATGACATCTGATATCTTCTGAAAAAATAAGAGCTGCTAGCCCTTTTCCTCATTCTCTATTCATTTTTTTAAAAATAAATAAATAACAATTATTGTTAATAATGGCTTTAATTTCTCAATTTTCCTAAAGGACAAAAAAAAAAAAAAAAAAAAAAATATCAGACCAAAAAATTATGCTTTAAATACAAACATATAATAATGATTGTGCTTGTATTTAAAGCACATTGGTCTTTATAAACAGGTAACAAATTTAATTACAAATATTTACCTTCCAAAATAACAAAAGCAAGGATGCATATAGATACAGAAATGGTATAAAGCATCCACATTTTTCAAATAACTTTTTTTATGCACAGGAAATTTTATTCTTTCCATCAATTACATAAAAGTAGGAAAGCTGTTAATAATAATATTTTTAAATTATAACCATAATTATTTTATTTTTTGTTAAATATAAAAATCATTTTTAATAAACACTATTATGGTTATAATAAAAATGTAACAATATTAACATTAAAAGCACCAATAAATTTAAATTTTAAGCATACCAGTAAAATTTAAAATTATTGGTGCTTTTAATGTAGATATATTTACATTTTTATTATATTATATCAAGTTCCATCTTAATAATTACTATTATGGTTATTTAGATTAGTATCATTAGTATTAGATCTTTTTCTCTTCAGAAGCATGTATATATGACTAATCAGCCTTCATGAATATGCATTTAACAAAACAATGCAGACATTTTCCAACTTAACAAAAAATAAATGTGTTCATAACATATATAACGTAAATATTAACATAAATATAAATTCAAAAAATTAACAAAAATAAAAAAGTATCTGCCAAACATTCAAAGACTTTTTTAACATATACCCATTCTTGTCAATTTTTAAAAATTGGCAAATTAGTAAAACTTCAAGGCAGATTTTAAAAAGTATAATAAAATAACATAACATATTCTGTATGAGCAGCATTATTAAATAGTGACAATGTATAAAAAATATGTTTTTAATTAATTAAACATGTTTTATTTAAACTGAACTTGAGTCTTTAGAAAAATCTACAAATATAAATAGTAGCTAGTACCTGTTTATTATTTAAATGCATATCAATTAAATCAATTTTTTAATCTTCAAGTCAGCAATCCCAAGTTAAAAGATTATCTACAATCCAAAATTAAACAATGCTATTAAGCTTCAAAAGAGTTTCAGCAATCATTATTCAATTTTAAACATCCCAACCTTCTTATTATCTATATTCTTAATATGTAAGAAATTAAGCTATTCATCATGCATGATTGTTCAATACCAGCACAGAAGCTTTACTGGAATAAAACAGTAACACTAACATTATCAAAATGTTCAGTGATGAATTTCATCATTCAACATGATGAAGAAATGATATAAAATAAAACAAATATGCATAAGATATGATGTAGATTATTTCATATTTGACTCAATTTTTAATAAAATAAATTTAGCATTAATGCTGATGATCATGCTGTGTATGGGACAGACAGAAAGGCTTCGTATAATATTTAACAAAAGTTCACTAATTGAGTTTGATGGATAAAAACTTTCCGGAGTGACAAAATTTCTAACCTTTCATTGATTCATTTTTGTGACCAATATTTCACTTTTAGAAATTTTTACTTTCCAATTATAATGTGCAAAAAATACTATAAAAAATGTATGTCTATCTATAAAAGTCGATTAAATTAAACAAAAACCTGCAAGTTTTACAAATAATCGATAAAAGTTGGCAAATATGTTATCCACAAAAAAGCTAATGTTTCAACAACATAAAAGTACATACATATCACTCACCCACAAGAAAAATGACACATGTTGACAAAGGTAAATTTGCATAATTTTACTATAAGATGAAATTGCAGCACTTACATCTGTGTGCAAGAATAAAAACGTGCATGAAAGCATAAAACACTTAAGAATGAAGATGATGAGGTTTGGACGATTGGTAATTTTACCTGAACACACAATCCACCCCTCTTCTGTGATCAGAAATGAACATACAGCATAATAAAGCAATTTTTCGTATAACTCAAGCATGAAAGTGGAAAATGAGAAAACAGATAGAAAAAATACAGTGGCATCAAACTCTTATAACTAAAGTGTCATTTTAACAGTTACCTATACAATAAAATTAAATGCATTTGCATGTATGACTGCTATTTTCTTTTAGCTGTTAATACTTTCTAAAAGAAAGTATTAACAATGCTAAAGGTGTAAATCCAAATATATCTGATTAACTTAAATGAAATACAGTCAACAATTTTTGGAGACAAATATTCTGAATGGTTTAACTGTTAACCCTTTCCGACACACTGTGCCGGTCTGGGATACCTAATTTTAATTCCAAACTTGCAAAGGGCACCAATAATATTTTAGTAAAATTTTGCTTTTACAATAAAAGCTTAAATTAGGGGATTCAAAATGTCTAAAAAACTTGTTTGTGAATTCTGGTGTCAGTCGATAATTTCTCATTTTACTGTCAGATTTTGCCCATGCTGGAAAGGGTTAAATCCCTTCCACCTTACAAGAAGAAAAGTAATTTCTCTGCTAAATTGATCTTTGCTTCAGAAATAAATCTCAAAAAAAGTGTTACAGAAATTACCCAAAAGTATTGTAAATTTGGTACAAAAATTCAATTCCAAAAAAAAGAAACTTTCTGTCAATTTGAATTTTTAAAGTCTAAAAAAAAAAATTTTCTTGAAAGACATTTTGAACAACTTCATTTACATGATTTTCAGATGCGTGTATGATAATCTCACCTTTCATTTTATGTCTCTTTTGCACAACACTTCAAGATCAAACTCTAATGGTTTAAGTGGACAAAATGTTTGATTACTAAATTTTCCAGATAATAGAAGTGGGGGGAGTTATCTTTCCAAAATTTTCATTGCATTTTTCCATCAATCCAAAGATTGTCCAAAATTGCTTTTAAAAAATTTAGGAGAAGTTAAAAAATTAGAAAAATTAGGTAAAATTTAGGAGGAACTCTTTCATGCCTGATTAAATAGACTAACAAAACTGTTTGACACACATATGGCAGACCTAGTAGTGGAATAAAATGTAAAATGAATTTTTGTAAGATATGCCTTCTTACAGGTGAGTGATATATATATTTAGATACATGGTTTATCCAAATGAAAAGGAGTGTTGTTGTATCTAATGGAAATCAGTAAATATGTTAGGCAATAGATAACACAGTATTTTCTCTTATTTTCAATTTAGCAAACAGATTCGCCCTTTGTTTCTAGAGTTGTAGAAAGTTATACTGTCATTTAGACAGCGCTGACAGACCAGATGTTATGGCCAATAAGGTTATCTGAGTGAAAAATCCAGCTGGTTAACGCCCGGTTAGCTTAATGGGTAAAGCATTGGCCTTGTAAGCCAAGTATCCGGGTTCGATTCCCGGCCTGGCAATTTTTCGCTCAGTTGGAAAATATTCAATTCATATGATAACTTTACCAATCAGTTAGATTGTGTTAAATAATAGCATATGCATTATGTTCCATTTTATTGTACAAGTTAATAAATTATTATTTATTTTAAAATAAAGTGTAAGTTAATAAAAGCATTATATTTTAATAAATTAACACTTTAATAAGTTTATATCAATAATAATGGCATTTTTTCACTTATTATTATTATTATTTACATCCATTATTTGGATTTTTATAGCATTTAAGCAATCTTTTTGCTATTTTACCTCAGTTAACTGCTTTAACTGTAAAACAAAAAACTCTTTGCTAATTTAGAAACAGAAACTTAAAAAGGAAAGTAACTTTTACCCCTTTTTTGTCAATACTATATCAAATAAAAGCTAATTCAAAAATTCAAGCAATTGCAAAATCATATTCAGCTTCTTCAGCCCCCACCCCACCCTCCTTGTTTCCAGCTAGTCATAAAAAAATAAAAATTTCAAACACTAAATAAAACATTTTATAGATCTAAATTTTAATGATAGAAATGTGTTTGTATGTCATGCATAATACATTATTTTCAAGCATAAAAAAAATGTTGTCAGTTAAAACATTTTTTAATGTTATAATTTTCATAACACAGTAAGAAATGTGGAAACTTTGAGTTTCTAATTAAGACAAATGCGATGTATTTATACCTGTATGAATAATAAGACAAAACTAATATCAATAAAGTCTATAAAAAATTAAAGGGAAAAAATGCAGTTACATTTAATTTAGAGAGGTCATCTTAATATATATATATACTGAATGATGGTTAGATAAATATAAAAATATAGATATCAATTATATTTAATAAAAAGTACTGTCTGAAATTTATGCGGTAGATGGTTTATTACACTTATAAGAGAATTTATCATTTCTCTTATGTAAGGTAATAATTCTATTTAAGAAGAGAAAGAAATAGAAGATGAGGGAGATAATATGCATAACGGAAAAGTTTAACTTCTCATCCCTCTAAGTGTTTTTATTGTACCAACAATTATGTATATACTTGTTTGCATTATTTTATATAGATTATAACTTATTTTCATCAAACTTTCTTCATAAATTTTATGATTTATAACTGTAAAATATTGCAGTTTGTATGTAATCTATTAAAGTATCCCAATATAAAATGTCACTTTGAATTGTTTTCTATTTGACAAGTTTGGTACTATACATATATATTGTAATTTTGAAAAATTATGAATTACTTTTTAAAAATGAAAAAAAATTATTAGCTTTTACTTTTTTGAAGGTAGAGAAAAATCACCACCCAAATAAAACATTCTTTAACATGTTCATAAAATTTAAAATATTTGATGTGCTAGTTTAATTTTAAAATAAAAAGAAAATGAAATTTTGAGGACATTAGCTTATATATCCATGCTTTGATGACAACTAGATTTTATAGGGCAGTATGTTACATATAAACTTTTATGTGTCAGATTTATGTATGAATTAAAATCTAGAAATAGAAACACCAGAAAAGTAAAACAATAGAGAAAAGACAAATATAGAAAAAATTTCTTTATCTGTACATCATTTATACAAATAAACAATGAATATCTTAAATGAGTATGTTTAAAACATGTAAGAATAGGCAATGTTTTTAAAAAACTTAATCCTACATATGACAAAAGTTATGCATCACATTCAGAATTTCTTGATACAACATATTTTTATTTTAATTAATTTCAATTAAGTCAAATTTTATACAAACATTTTGTAAAAAGATCAATAATTTTTCATACATTAAATTAAAAATGACAAGAACAATTCATGTGAAATAAGAGGTTTAAATTTTCTTATAATAATATTTCTTGATTTAACATATTTTTATTTTAATTAATTTCTTTTAAGTCAAATTATATACAAAGCTTTTAGTTCATCAATTTGTAAAGGGATCAATAATTTTTTGTACAATAAATTTAACATGACAATAACAACTCATATAAAATACAGGAAAAAAAAATTACTTAAACTGTAATTTTTTAATAACGTTGTAATAACGTTTAATTTTTTAAAATAATAATAATAATTCTCGATACAACATTTTTTTATTTTAATTCATTTATGTTAAGTCAAATTATATACAAGGATTTTGATTAATTAATAAATTAATTAATTTCAATTAAGTCAAATTTTATACAAACATTTTGTAAAAACATCAATAATTTTTGTACAAAAATTTAAAATGACAAGAACAACTGATATGAAATACAGAGAAAAAAAAATAAACTTAACTGCAATTCAGTGAAGAGGTTTAATTTTTTATTATAATAATATTTCTTGATTCAACATATTTTCATTTTAATTAATTTCTTTTAAGTCAAATTATATACAAAGATTTTAATTCATCAATTTGTAAAGGGATCAATAATTTTGTGTACATTAAATTTAACATGATATATATCATGACTCATATAATATATATCATTATATGAGTTGTAATAATAATATTTCTTGATACAACATATTTTTATTTTAATTCATTTCTGTTAAGTCAAATTATATACAAAGATTTTGATTAATTAATGAATTAATTAATTTCAATTAAGTCAAAATACAGGGAGAAAAAATTAAACTAAACTGTAATTCAGTGAAGAGGTTTAATTTTTTAAAAATAATAATATTTCTTGATATAACATATTTTTATTTTTATTCATTTCTGTTAAGTCAAATACAAAGATTTTGATTAATTCATGAATTAATTAATTAACTTCAATTAAGCCAAAATTTTTACAAACATTTTGTAAAAAGGTAAATAATTTTTAGTACATTAAATTTAAAAGGACAAGAACAACTCATATGAAATACGGAGAAAAAAAATTAAACTTAACTGCATTTCAGTGAAGAGGTTTAATTTTTATTATAATAATATTTCTTGATTCAACATATTCTTATTTTAATTAGTTTCTTTTAAGTCAAATTATATACAAAGATTTTAATTCATCTATATACAAAGATTTTAATTCATCAATAATTTTTTGTACATTAAATTTAACATAACAATAACAACTCATAAAATATGGGGAAAAAATTAAACTAAACTGTAATTCAGTGAAGAGGTTTAATTTTTTTTAAATAATAATAATATTTCTTGATAAACATATTTTTTATTTTAATTCATTTCTGTTGTCAAATTATATACAAAGATTTTGATTCAATTTGAAAAAAGAATCAATCATTTTTTGTTCATTAAATTTAAAATGAAAAGAGCAACTCATATAAAATACAAAAACTAAAATTTAGTGAAGAGGTTTAATTATTTTTAATAATAATAATTTGATGTAATAGCACATACATATATGGTATATGAATTCGAACCAGAAAATTTTAATAATAAATTTCGCTTTTTTTAAATATGAATGTCTGTTATTAAATAAAGCAAATATTTCTGGTGTGAATTTCAAATTTCTGGTGTGAATTTGGAATACTCAAATTAAAAAATCCACTAAATTTGAAACACTGTTGGTATATTTGCTATATATGCTACATGGGCAAAAGAGGGATAAATAAGAATTGATATGTATTTTTATTTATGCTGATAATGTCTGCACAGATACATAACACTTCCATTGTTAAGGAATTTAAAAAAATTAAATATTATTAACCACAATACAAAATTTTAAACACAATAGATTATTTTATTTGCTGTTATTTGATAATAACCATATATTGAAAATGAAAACATTTTCAACAAGCTGTTAATAATAGTTTGTGAAGTACATATTTAGTAATAATAAAAATTTCATATGCATGCTAGCATTACTTTATATTAATAGCATAGTATTCTTCAATTTTTGAGGACATAAATGTGTATGAATAATAATATCATTTAATGCGATACATTCTCCACTGGAATTATAAAATATACATAGATATTTCAAAGTATATAAACAGTTATACAGTTAACTTTTATATAAGGCCAGAAATATCTCTTAGATGTTTTAAGAGTTAATATGATTTGTGGATATACAATAGCTTAAATTTGAAAATTAAACCTCTATATAATATGATCTGGATGTGGAAAAGTTACTTTTCTGTAATTAAATAGCAAAAATTCCATCAAAACATTAGTTTACAATAACAAATTTATTGCAAATGTAAAGTTATAAACATATGGGTTGATGAAAATTTTAAGCTCAAACGTGAATAAATATGCATCAGTATAGATGTAAAATTGTGAATATTTGTACATTTAAACAATTGGAGAGTACACGATGAAAAATCTCATCACAGTAAATGCCCACATCCTTGAAATTAAAATGCATGCATAACTCAAGAGATAAAATAACAGATCAACTACACTACTTTCAACAATATGTAAAACATATATAAGTATGTATACAATAATCTAAAAATTACTGAAAATATTAAACATGATATATTCAAAATGAATTATCAATATGTACAAATATTACACAATCAAAACAGAATTTAATTTAATCTAAGCACACAGAAAAATCAACTAAGATAATCTTTTATAATACAACAACTCAAACAACAAGATAAAAGAAATATATACAATGCATGTTATGTTACAAATACAAAATTAATGAGTAAGTAATATGACACATTTAAAATAATAGAAGTAAAATTCAACATGCACTTTTATTTTAACAAAAATGAGTATTCTAAAGATAAATTAATAAAACAGCATTTGGGTTTTGTAAAGGAATATATTGAAGTAGTTTTAAACATGTATCCCTACATTCACACATATACATTTTATCCTTTTCAAAAAGGAAATGCTACATTATAGATGGGATTATAAATATAATGTGCATACATGAAGGCACAAAATTTTGATGCTTAAGCATGATTTTATACATATTTTTATATAAATTTCTATACATCAATTTTACATATTAATTTTCCTGCTGAAAAAAAAAAAAATATTATTGGCATGTCACAAAATTATGACACATGGATATTTCACTTCATACATTAGATTTATTGCACAAAAGATAAAAACAAGACATATCAGTATTCATTATAATTACAATTAACCAATTTAAAACCATTTTATTAAATAATTTATTAGTTTATTAAATTCATTTAACATAATATCAATGTTAAGAAAAATATGTATATATAAAAGCTGAAATATGTCAAACAATAAACATTTTATTGATAGCAGTTACATTAAGTTTAAATAAGGAAGTAATATTAATAAAAACTTATATAGGTTTTACAAGAACATAATGTAAAAGTATCACAGAAAAAAAACATATTTATTACTGTCAATTTTTTAAATATTTCATCACATTCCCATTTATATTTGAGATTCAGAACTCAATTTAATAAAATTTAATTTTAAAGACCAGCATTCCATAATTTCTTATGCCCAGAAAGTAAAACAAAATCAGGAGTATAGCAGTTTTCTCAACATTGATAAGAATTTTAAGTCTAAAATAATCTTTAGTACTTTTTAAAGAATATTTCTAAAATGTGAAAGAAATGCAGTTTTATTGCAAAATAGTACAAGCACCGGGAATATCCTACTTTTTTTGTAGGGGAGAGAGGTGTACCTTGGACATATGTGTACCTTGGACCTATGCTAATTCTAGCTTTACTTGTTTAGATCATTAAACAAGAGCATTTGTATATTAAATAAATATTTGCCACCAGAGGTCTCATTTAAGTTCTTGGCATTTGTTTAGAAGCTAAACTAATCGTACAATTTTAAAAAAAAATTCACATTTCAAAAGTAAATTTTTCTCAGATATTTCTATGTTATTTTTATGCTAAAATGTATCTAATTTTTTTTTTTTTTTTTTTTTTTTTATGAGGATTATGCATAATAAAGCAATGCTCTAGCTACTACACCATGTGATTTAAATAAAGTTAGGCCTAACCTTAACATCATGATTGGCAGTTTTGTTTTTAAGTGTCAAATGGTGTACCTTGGACCCAGTCCAAGGTACTGTAGATATTGTCTAATGCAGGGCTGTCCAATGCGGCACCTGCGGGTGCCATGGCACCCTTTGCATGTTTTCTTGGTGCCCTTTTGCAGATTGCATGTTACTAGCATTTTTTAAGAATAATTTTTTTTAAAGCAAGCTTCATTAAAAATCTTTTATATTTGCTTGAAATATTTTAAAACCTTTTCAAATGTGTTTCACGCATAAAAAATTAATGTTGCTTCGCTGCCCCATTATCTGTTTTAAAGACGAGAAAGGGCTTGCCATTTCCTTTCTCAGAACTTTGAAGTTTTGTGTAATTTTCTTTTTAATCTATAAAATCATGCGAAATTATTTCCATTCTCTTCCAAGATCTCTTTAGAACCTCCTATAAATTCATCACTATATCATGCCCATCTTTGTTTCTGTACTTTTCATAGCGGTAAATACTCTTTCAAAATAAATCTATATTTTTGCGTCCCCAAAAAATCTAACACCAAAAAAATGGTTACCATTTTATTTTAATATACGATTTTTATCTTAACGTATAGGCGAGATTTAGTTTTCTGGCTCCTTCCAATATATATATATATATATATTTGTATACCCCACGGAGAAAAATGTATAATTCGAAATTTACGATTTATAGTTATTTTGAAGAGATTTTCTACATGGTAGTATTTCAAATCCTTAGGGGCCTTATGTCTTCTATAGCAAAATAAATTTGCATATATGTATTGGTATTAGTACCCTTACATAATTTTGTTGCATGTTTTGAGCCATGTTAATAATGGCGCCCTTCACGGTTTGTCAAAAGCTGAGATGTGCCCCTGCTTAGTAAAAGGTTGGACAGGCTTGGTCTAATGTATCTGAAAGGCAGATCAAGAAGTTAGCATTTGGAGTTGACTTATCTAGATGCAATCTTGGCTAAAAATAAATATAATTATTAATATAAAAACGTTTTAATGTGTTTTGTGATTATAGTAAGTGTAACTGTTCTGAAGTTTTATATCTATTTAGACTTTCTTATTCTTAAAATCTAATAAACATTGAAATGTATCAAATTTATTTATGTACCTTCTTGATTAATAAATGTTGATTTTTTTCGCTAAAAACAAGTTTTTTTCATTCATTTTTAGTAATGGATCCAAGGTACACTACTAGTGGTGTACCTTGGTCCTATTTTCATTTTATTTTTAATTAAAAATTTTTCAATGGAAATTATTAACATAAAATTTAAGAAAAATATATGTAGTGTATAACATCATAATGTTTTATAAAATCTTTTCTTTTTTTAGTTTTGGCATTTTTTTTTTTTTTTTTTTTTTTTTGAAAATTAAAAAGTCAAAATAGGTCCAAGGTACACCACCTTCCCCTACTATAGCAGAACAAAATTTGTGGAATTTCGGTAACACTATTTTTTTTCTTTACTTTTGTGCATACCATAGACTGAGTACATCACAAATATGCTTTATCAAAAATATATATTCTATTTCAAAATTTAAAATCAAAATGTTCAATTCTCTTATTATACATTTAAAAAGGTTTATATTGTATGCATTTTATATGAGTATACCTAAAATATATTTGAACATAACATGCATATACATTTCGCAGTAATAAATCTAAATTATTACACATTTTTGCCTATTTTACATAATCTACAGTTCTTTCGTGTAATATTTTTACATGATGTGTTTGATGATGCATAACAAATGAGATGAAAAAAACAATAGAAAAGCAAAATAACAACTGCAAAAACACTGATGAAGTACGAGGGTTAAAAACAATCTACATAATTTTTGCACTATGAAACTGCACATATCAAGCTTTCTTTGGCATTTTTCTTTTTCTTATGAAAGTATACATGATAAAAATATTTCAGCAGTTTGCAACAGTTAAAACTTTCAAGAAACAAAAGAAAATATTTACCAAAATAAAATAATTTGAAGATGTACAATAATTAGATACTCAACCATTTCTCTGATTTTTGTTAAAATAAAATGAACCTCGTCTTCCTCTCCAACGACCTCCTCGTAGAGGGCGTTTATGCCAGTTATTTCTACCACCAAATCTAGGAGGTCTATTCCATCTACTTTCAGTAGATGACTCACCTCTGTAAAATGATTCTTTGTGAAACTCTGAAGCACCAGGTGGATAATAATGAGAACTGCTTTCTGCACAATCAACTAATGCAGTTTTTGTATTACTTTTCCAGTTCTCATCCCATTGGGGAGCCTGGTTTTGCCAAGTACTGTCTTTTGATTGTTGAGGAGAAATGTTCCAAGATGACCAACTGTCACTATCACTTGCTTTGGTTACTACAGGTAAAGGAGGTGGAGGTGGAAAAGATGTAGATAAAACATTTGGTGGAGGAAAATTTTTTAAATTGGGAGGTGGAGTTTGAATAGAAAATCCTGGAGGTAAAGGAGGAGGAAATGCAGTTGGTATGGATGGTGGGGGGAAATGAGGAGAAATCTGCTGCACTTCTTGAACAGCAGGTGAAGAAAATGAAGATGGAAGAGAGTTGTCAGATTTTAATGAAATTGTCTTTGATGAATAAGAACTATCTGGTGATGTCAATTCTGATAGCTCAATACCAGGTGGCAGAGGCTCTTTAAATTCACTCCAACATGTGGGCGGCAATGAATCTATTTCTGTTGCAGTAAGCTTTTCTCGCATAGGTGAGATATTTGGAGCTTTTTCCACAACATCCATTTCAGCTAATTCCTTTTCAGCTCTTTCTACAAGCTCTGAAACAGTCATATTGCTTAATGATACACTGGCAGGTTCTTCAGAAAATGACTCTTGAAAACTTGTCCTAATTTTTATTCTTGGATCGGATAGATGAGCTAAACTATGTGAATTCTCACTATCATCATCAAGAGGTGGTGTTGTACTAGAAGAATTATTTTTATCTTGGAGATTAGGGATTTTATCTGATTCACTTAAAGCGTGATAATTAGAATTGTTAAATGAATCTGAAAATAAACTACTTAATCTCATATCAACATCACCTTTGGCAATCCTATCTTTGCTAAGGGGTTTTTCCCGAACACTATTTAAAAGGTCTTGAAGATTTTCAGGTAAAAAACACTTTATATTTTCAGTAATATTTTCAGGTAAGAAACTAGACATCCCACTAGCAGCTACACTGTTGATGTCTAATGCTTGATTATTAGGTGAGTGATACCCTGATGCAGAATCATCAGGATTGGACTGTTTTAGTTCATTAACTTTACGATTAGTTTCTTCAAGCTCTTTTTTAAGAGCATAAAGTACCTTTTTCTGTTTTTCTAAACTTTCATCCTCTTTGGGACTAGAACCTAGATTTTTAGATTCAATACTAATATTCAGAATGTCTTGTTCAGGGTCATAAGGTTTATTCTCTTCCCCTTCTTTTGGAATATCCATTAATAAGTGCAATGGTGGTGTATAAGATGGTTCAAGGGTATTTGCTTCACCAGAAGGCATATAAGATCTTTGAGATGGTTCATAAAATTCTGGATTATTTTCCCCAGGAGGAGTATATGAAATATGAGTTATATCAGATTTTTCTGGTGATATATTAGGCATAGATGGACTATAAAAATCTCTTTCATAAAGTTGAACATCGGAAGGGCAAACAGATGGACTACTCGAAATAGTAATAGTTGGGCTATTTTCAGCCTCTGTTGCTGGAAGAGGAGGAGTATAAGAACGAGGAGGAGTATAAGAACGTGTTTCCAAAGGAGGTGTGTAAGACTTTTCAATGTTCTCTTTAGACCTAGAGAAAAAATAATTAAATACAGACAATTCAATAAACACAAAAATGATAAATACTTTATCACACAAAATTTAAATTTCAGACATGATTTTAAAATAGGTTAAAATAAAATTCCACCATTCACCCACAGATTGAACATTTTCATCACCTTTTCTTTAAATTATAGAAGATAAACTCAATAAATACAAATATATTAATCTAGAAGAAATAACACAAAAAAGTCTGTTTTTTAAAACAAAATTTTGTAATAAAATAAGCTTTGCAAAGAGGAGATAATTAAGAATTCTTCTAATATTTTATGGAATACTTAAAATGTTAGAATACTTTGTAAATATGACAAGACCAAATACAATTATGATCACTTGAGTGCAACAATATGATCAATCTGGTGTTACAGCATAATTTAAAAAAGTTGCCAATATAATATGGTGTTTACTATATACTTACACAATGACATACACTATATGGTCAAAAGTCACCAGACACTTTTGATTTTCAATATTTTGTGGAGTATCTAGAGAAATACTTCACTTAGTTATGAGATCAAGAGCAAATTGAATAATAACAATAATAATATTTGGCATCTACTTTAATAAAATGTGACTGGAGAAAATTGTAGGAACAATTCCAGGCCGAACCATTCTGATCTGGGAATTGACCATAGCTAGACGGCAAGTTAGGCTTAATTAAAAACAGATGCTAAAATGACAGCTAAATGATAACTCCTTCCGCTAGAAATAATGTTTGTTCAGCACAAGCCCTTATTACTGCATGGACATATAGGGACTTTGCCCTTGGGCCCAGGAGCTTAAGGAGCCCCCAAATCCATACATTAAATTATAAAATATTTACTTTCTTTTTCCAATTCCAACTCTTCCATATTTTAAAGTAATATAACAAATCGCTAAATAAAAAAGAGTAATATATATAGAAGAGTTTTATTTTGTACTAGGGAAAAAAAGGTGTACTTTTATTAATTAATCTAATTAATTTGGAATTGACGGAGCTAAGAATTTTCTTCTATTTATATCCAAGGTGTGAAAAAATATTTATGAATTAGACGTATACATATGGGTGACCATCAGTTCTATTTGAATAACGTTGTAATGAATTAAAAAGGGGCCCCTAATTTATCTTTGCCCAGGGTCCCAATCTATACATATAATAAAACAGTAGGACCCGGTGTGTCTGTACATTGAAGATAATTGACAAAAATGGAGTCAGGGCGATAAAAGAAAACCAATGAAACACAAAAAAAAATTTTTTGAATTTTTTGTCTGTCTGTCTGTCTGTCTGTTTGTTCGAGGTTATCTTCGTAACTACTGAATGGATTTTTATGCGGTTTTCACTAATGAAGAATGCACACTCCCGGGCAGTGTATAGGCTTTGTTTCATCAAAATCGGACAACAGACAAAAAAGTAACAAAAAGAAACAAAAGAAACTATTAGGTGCGCTGCTCACGTTTTTTAGTACATAACGTTTTTTTAGTACATATAAAATCCAATAGATGTCACTGTGCGATTTTAAAACGCGCTATCGTTATGTTTTTGCCAGTCTACTTAAGTATGAGAAAGTTTCAAGCTGGCTGTCGTTCCATGTGGTTTAGTCGGTAGAACGTCAGTGCGCCATACTGATGGCCCGGGTTCGATTCCCAGCATGGAATTTTTTTTCACTATGTTGGCATTAACGCCTATAAGCAATTAAAAGAATTTGAAATATTGTATTCAAGGCGAATTTTCTCTCTGGGAAAATTTCCTTGCATTAATATGTCAGTGTAATTTTTTTTTCGATTTAATTTTTTTTTTCGAAACTTTGTTTTTCTTAAAAAATTACAGTAAATATTTGATATTTCCCAACGTTTTTTGAATGATCGACTAGCTTTTTTTTTTTTTTTAATGTATGTCTGAACCTTATCTAACTACTTCTTCAAGATTTCTTTAGATAAACCGACCAGCGTAGCGGGTGAAGGCCGCTAGTTAGTCATAAACGGGGCCTGGTTCAGCATATTTTCATATAAAACATGCATATCATACCCAATTATAATACATAAAGTTAACAATGGAAGTGTAAACTGATAAGTTTTTTATCATCTAAGAGAGCGATTGTATTTTAGTGACTCACAGCACATTTAGAAAATCCTTTTAAATAAATTTAACAAATGTAATTGAAAATAATAATAATAAATAATAAGGAGAACAACAATGAAAAATCAATTTAGAAATGAATTGTATGCTGCACTTACATAAATAGCGGAGGAAAATCGAAAATGATATGTTTTTGATGGAATAAACCAGTAAAAATACTGTTTTTACCACTATCATGTCGAAAACCAGTTTTTGACGTCAAAAACCCAACCATGCTGTAAACAACATGTCATTGGTGACTGTTTAAAGAATACAATGTCTAGAACTTTTTTTCTCCAATGATGAAATTCAACATACTAAAATATTTTTTTTATGAAAAGCACTCTTTAAAATTAATATAAATTGTACAAACTACTGTTATCTATGAATTCATTCAATAGTTATTTAACAACTGGATCTTTATATCTTTCAATGATGCATTTTACACTTTCAAAATTATGTTTGGGTTTCTTTAAACTGTAAACAACCTGTCACTGGTTACACTTTAAAGGATACAACATCTGGAATTTTATTTTTTCAACAATGAATTCCTCAGCTGCAAAATGCTTGTCTTAATCTCTTTAATTTGTAAACAACTTGTCATAGGTTACCGTTCAAAGAGTATTAAAAACAACCAACAAATATAAAGAATCTTTAAAGAAATTTCCTATTTAAATTGTTGAAAACATTAATTTGTCAGAAATCTTTAAATAGCTGTTTAAAATCTGGAATTTTTTTTTTTTTTTTTTTTTTTTTTTACTATATTCCCTATATTGCAAAACATATGCCTTTATCTCTTTAAAGTATAAACAGATAGTCATTGGATATAGCTTAAAGCTTATAATCTCTTTAAACAACTGGTCTTTGTTTACAATTTAAAGGGTAATATATTTAGGTCTTTATTTCTTTAAAGCCGAAGTCTGCAATACAATTTTTTCGGACTACTTATCGCCTAGATTCCTTTCAGTTCAAAGACAGATTCATACTTACATATCTTATTCATCATCTCTTTAAATGTAAACATCATTGGATACAGTTCAAAGACAGATTCATACTTACATATCTTATTCATCATCTCTTTAAATGTAAACATCATTGGATACAGTTGAAAAACTACTGACAAACACAACTAACACACACAAAAATCCTGTCTAAATTGCTTAAAACATTTTTCTCCCACAATTTATTGTATAAAAATGCAGGAATATGGTAGTTCAATAGTATTTCTCTGAAGTTCTGCAATGGTACTCAATTCTTCTTTTTGATTAAATTGGCTCTCAAGTGTAATGATTTATCTTATTACAATTGGAATAACTGTAAAGAGTTGGCATTCTGTTATTTATAAGCCATATATATTTGCATAAATCGATGCTGTGGAATTGATGTCTGTTTCTAAACAACATTTCTGCTTATGGACTCATTTGCCAATATTCAATTTATGTCATGATAAGCATTATTTTTTTTCTTTTTCTTTTTTACTATAATGAAATAAGAAGTCTTTTGAAAATGAATGTTGCTTTTCAAATGATCTTATTTATGATAAATTGTGGTAAAATGTGGGCTTGCACTGGAGCATCAATTACATATAGCTTTTTCAACCAGAAGTATTACTTCCTATTTATTGTTATGAAGCTCATAACGCAAAGTCAAAGAAGAAAAATAACAAATAAACTAAAAAATATTATTATATTAAAACCTGTTTCAGTTAACTCACTTTTTATGGAAGTTATGTCAGAAGTTTGCATGACAAGTTCAAAGTAATTTCATATGGGAAGAGAGTACCAATAATAGCATTTTAATATGAATAATGTTTAAATGTGTAAATTAACTTTTTTTCTTCTGAAGACAAGAGGATGGATTGGCTTCATTTCTGGCAGAACAGAAAATAAATAGCTAATGACACATCTCAAATATTTCTTTAGACACTATTTAATGTCATCAATTCAAAGTAATTTCAGGTGGGAAGAAGGTACCAATAACAGGACCTTTGCACAGGTATGACCAGTCTGACTGGACATCATCTTTCTTTGCAAAATTTGCTTTTGGCACCAATAATAAAGGAAAATAAAATAATAGCTAATGATACATCTAAAATATCTCTTTAGACACTACTTAATTTCATTTATTGTGTAATTAAAAGTAGCTTCTTTTGAAAAATTGGTGCAGACTGAATCAATTTTGTGTAAGAGACACCATAGTCAAAAGGGTTAATATGAAATATGAATATTGTTTAAATGAGAAAATCAATTTTCCTCTTCTGAAAAAAAGAGGATGGACTGGCTTCATTTATGGGAGAACAAAAAATTAAATAGCCAATGATACATCTGAAATATTTCTTTAGACACCACTTAATCTCATCAATGTATGACAAAGCTTAAAGTAATTTCAGGTGGAAGAAGGTATCAATAACAGGACCTTGGCACGGGTATAACCAGTCTGACTGAACATCATCTTTCTTTTCAAAATTTGTTTCTGGCACCAGTAATAAAGGGAAATAAAATAATAGCTAATGATACATCTAAAATATTTCTTTAGACACCACTTAATTTCATCTATTGTGTAATTGAAAGTAACTTCTTTTAAAATAAAGTGTTGCTGACCAAATAAAATTTGTGTAAGAGACACCGTAGTCAAAAGAATTAATATGAAATATGAATATTGTTTAAATGAGGAAACTAACTTTTCTCTTCTGAAGACAGGAGGATGGATTGGCTTCTTTTCTGGGAGAGGTGCATTCATTTTATGACGGACAATAACTCCTATTAATAAGTTGGTTCTTGGAGTAGGCAAACCTAAACAGAAAAAGGAATAAAATAAGTACTGAAACAAATAAAATTTGCCTTTGACCTGGGTATATTAAGCCTATTACATAACATTTTAATAGGTTGAAGTGTGTTGGTCATTAAGACAATAAATTAGCCATTCCATTGAAAAATTTATAGGTATAGAATGTATTTGTATTTTTAAACTACCTACTCAGGAAATCAATACAGTGAACTTAAAGACGGCCCTGTTTAAGATGGATTTCTTGTTATTACATACAAAAACAAAATCCTCAGTCTGTAGAAAGTGCATGTAACAGACATTGCTTAATACATTCATGATAAGAGTTCATTTGTTAAGATGAAAAAATATTTGACAAAACAATGAAATCTAAAAAAAAAAAAAAAATTCTATTCCATTTTTAAGATGAAAAGGGTGGAAATATCATCTTTAGCATCACATAAACATAGTACTTATTGGTCTACTTCTTAAACAAAAGCATTGGAAATGGTCAAACTGCTGAATATTGATTACTTCTGTGCAAGTGAAGGATGACTGACGAGGTTCAAAAATCGGCATGGTCTAGTTTTTTAAAACAGTGAGCGGTGAAGCTGGAAATGTAGTAGAAGGAAAAAATAAGAGTGGAAAGCAAATTTGCCATCCTTCTCAAGGCTATGATGCTAAAAACTGATGAAACTGGACTTTTTTTTTTAAAGCTCAATTTTCTCAAAGTGAAAACAGATTTTTACTCAGATTACAATGTATATGTGCATAATAAATATTTTTTACTGCAATGTAAAACATCACATTTATGAGCTCCAGTTATAATCGACTCTTGTTAATATGGGCAAAAAACACTTGTCCTTGACTAATCATGTTAACAAGAGTTTACTGTATTTTTAACATATTTTATCTGTGAACTTTTCACAAAGAATGTCTCTTGTTATTTTACTGTCAGAATATTTCTAGGATAGATAAACTTAATTTTATTTGAAGTATTGTAATATTATTCAGAACTCTTCAACTTGTAATGCACAAAATATTAAATTAAGCATATATTTTAGAAAAAATTTGACAGTTATCTAAAACAGACATCCATTCATAAGAATAGACAGAAAAAATAGTTAAAAAATAAATTTCTTTGAGAGATATAAATAGGTATTCCATGCCTGTATAATCATATACATCATATAGTTACATACCACATAAATAATCAATAATTCACATTTATAAAAGTTTTATTACAATCTGCATATTAAAAAAAAAGAAAGAAAAGAAAAGAAAAGAAAGAAAAACTTTCTGCAGAAAGAACTTAATGATTTCCAGCAAAATATTAGAGCCAAACAAGGTCATGCCAGAGTTGTGCAAATTTTAATGAGACTAATGATTAAAATTTTAATCATGATTTTTAATCAACTTAATCACAATTAAAGATTTGCTGTTTAAAGTTCATTTCAGTTATACTCATAGACTAATGATTAATTCAATTTCAATCTTTCTCTTTAATTAAGGTTAAATCAACTCTCAATCTAATTAGTCAATCAAATTAATGAAAATTGATTAAAATAAATCACGTGTTCTTTATCTAGAATTGATTGGAAAAATTAAGTATTTTTAATTTTTGTTCTGGAATTATCATTTCTGTCATTTAATTTATTTAATATTATCATTTACTTATTTTTAGTTGTCACTTTTTTCATTATAAAAAGAAAATTTAAAACACGAGGAAAAATTTCACAAAAAAGTCAATCTTTTTGTCAGCTTGGATGAAATAATAGTAGTAAACATTACTTAATATAATTCTAATCATTGCAAAATGATGCAAATTTATGAGTAAAAAGCTTTTCTCATTAACTATGTCACCTAGGATCACCACTTATGTTGCTACAGTTTTCCTGCAAGGTTTAAATTAATGTCTATTACCTCTAATTTTTTCATAGTTTTAGTTTTAGTAGATTCGGAAATAGAAGGGTGGGGGGGGGGGATATATTTTTGAACTACATTTTTAATGATATCTCTGAAAGTTTAATACCTGAAATTAAAAGAAGTGTATTTTTGAGTTCAATGTTACAAAAACTTTCACACAATATTCAAAGAAACATTTTTTTTTTCAAGTAGCTTAATGATTCCCCTCTACATTTTTCCTAAATATATTTGTGAATGTTTAATGATCTATAAATATGTGGGTCAATAGTATTTATTACTTTGCCCAATTTAAACTTTCAACGTTATATAGATTACAAGTATAATGGTTGTGACAGACAGACACGAGAGTGATTTTATTCACGTTCCTTTCGCGTTCTTTACACGAAATTCACGTTTTTTGTGGATCATTGATGAAATTCGTGTTTTTTTGCGATCTATTAATGATATTTGCATTTTTCCATAATTTTTTCACAAAGTTTGGATTTTTGGACGAATTTCACAGGGTTTTTTTTTCTGTTGATTCTTTGATGAAATACCTTTTGGAAAATCCTACATTTAGGATGCATTTCCAATTGAAATTAATAGCAAATTAATTTCTATTTTTGTTTTTATTTCCACTTAATTTTAATTGTATTTATATATATTTTTAGCATGCAATTGACTCTTATTTGAAATTAAATTATTTGTAGTTTAATGTCAATTCTATTCTTAAATATTTGATTTTCAATATACTTATTTGTCCATAGCAATTATGAAACAAAGTATTATCAATTTCATAAAAAGGGGTTCAACTATTCTTTTCCCCTTAAATAATTTACATATTTTGACAGTGATGGTAATCAATGCTAATCTTTAAGCATGGTAACTTAAATTTGAGAATAATTTGCTATGCAGTAAGAACATTATAATGAAACACTATATTCAATTTTACATTTAGTGGGAAGTAGCATAAAAATTATGATAAGAAACACAGAAGAAAAGGAAGATGAACATTTTAATAAAATTATATCTTACCAGGCCCGTCAAATGGCATTAGGACAACTGGAACAGGACTAGTAGCAGCTAATGGCAATATATAAAAATCCTTGATGTATTTAGAATAGGGTTTATCAACCTTTACAACACCATATCTTTTTCTTGTACTCAAATAAATGAAAAATTTTTCGTAGGCAGCTGCATCCTCTTTTTCTTTATGTTTAAATCTTATAATAATCAGCTCCTGAAAAAAAATCCATGATCCAGTCATATGACTAAAAAAATATTAGAAAATGAATCATATTACACAATTATATCTCAGGGATCCTAAAACTTTCCATAAAGGAGAGGTAAAACAATGGGTTTATAGAAAAAACTTATATGGGGAGAAAAAACAGGGTTTTTTAATTCTCAAATTTACAGCTTAAAATTGCATTTGCATGCAAATAATATATTTTTTAATATTAGAAAACCAAATAGTAAGGTTTAAACCCTAATAAAAGGAATTAAAAATCCATTATTTTCCCCAATGAAAATATAAATATACTTTCAGTGCTATCATTTTATATCTTGCCTCAGTTTCAAACTTAATTAAAAAATATATTTTTTTTATTTAACTATTAAATGCAAAAGAACTAAGCTTTACTCTTAAAAATATTTTGTTATAAACTGAAACACATAGTAATAAAATATCACATACAGTGAAAATACAACAGGGCTTGAATTTCAGGGCGGGATGGCAGGATACCCACCCGAAATTTTGAAATCCCGCTCAAAAATATATCATAGGCGGGAGGCTCCTGCCCAAAAAAAGTAATGAATTTTCCGAAAATTTTTGCAATTTGAAACTACGATTAACTTTCACTTTTTTTTTTTTTTTTTTTTTGTGCGACTGAATGACATATTTTGCGAGTTTTTTGCTGCAAAAATCATTGGAATTCGAGCTATTTTTCTATAACCAATCGTCAAATTTCGCATTTTTTCCCCCCGCGATCAATTGACAAGTTTTGTGCATTTTACCGTCTCGAAAATGGAGTAATTCCATTTCAAATTTTCCCAAAAATTACTGCATTCGATTCAAAAAGTTATGAAGCATAATTTATCAACCCCGAAATTTGGATATTTATGTCCGAATTTCCGGGCTAATTATCTATTTTTCATAGTTTTTGAACCAAGGTGAATTGCAAATTTTCACAATCAATTTCATCAATCGTTCGCAGAAAAAATTGTTAGATTATCGCGATAAAAATGCCAATTTTTCTCAAAAATCGCGAAAAAAATTTTTCCTTAAAAGATTTTGATAAAACACAAATTTCTTTTTAAAACAATCAAGGAATAAACACGAATTTCGTGAAAGGATCGCAAAATAAATGCGAATTTCATGAAATGGTTCCCCTCTATTTATAAATGTTGGGAGGAAGACTCCCCTCCTCTGGAAAATTTAATTTCAAGCCCTGTACAAATTTAATTATATAATTAAGAAGAGTTCTAGAGTTTATATTATTATTCATAATAAAAATACCTTACTGGGGGAAAAAAGAGAAAAAACAAACCTGTAGATTTTGTTATATACTGTTCCAATGTATTCCAAAATGCTAACTATAAAATATGGCTGAATAAAATATTAATTATTACAACTGAATAAATGCAGAAATATTTAAAAATTAATCATTAACTTTTCCATTCCAGTTATTACAACAATAGATTTTTTTTTCTTCATTATTAATAACGATGTATTTTAATACCCTAATATTTTAGATTCTTATGAACTTTTACTAGATCACACCAATACAAAAATTGTAAAATCATTTAAATAAGTGGGAATAAAGACCTTTCAAAATTTTAATTTCTTTTTATCTGTTTAACTGATGTTGTGGAAAAATTATTCTAGAAGCTTTCTTTTTAAGTAACACATTTTAGAAGGAAAATATTTTAAAACAGCTTTTCTTGTAATGCACAATTTAATCAAAATGACATTTTTAGTTTTAGAATTTAATTCTCAGAAGTTTTATAATTTTATTTTTATAATTTAATTTTAGTATTTAATTTTTATCGTGACATAATTCTTTTTGTCTACTTTTTGAAACAAAATGAATAATTATTTCCTATCCTTACATTTAGCAAGTTTTATAAATTTAAAAACTCAGATTCAGAAGTAGTTTGACAGAACTTTTCAAGAATAGTTTTACCAGATATCCCAGTTTTCAATACTATACTATTTGTTAGTTTGCAGTGAGTAGAACTTAAGCCATTCTCTGCTTATTTTGCGATTCCATAACAAGATATGTGTAGCAAAATTTTAAAAATGCATAAATTTTAAGGCAATTTCGTTTAAGAAAGTCAAAATTAGGGGTAAAAATGTAAATTATAATACATACAAAAATATACAACATATTGTAAATAAATGCCAATTTGAAATATTTATTAAAAGAAATACATATTGTTCTGAAGAAATGAAGCAATCAGAGGGTTAATGCATTAAAATCTGTGAAAACAGATCCTGTCTTTAACAAAAAAGTTTTATGGTCCAACAAAAAGGAATACTGTACAAATCCAACTGTTCAGACAAAAAACTGCATTTTATTTTTTGACTTCCTAACAATTTTTCTTAAAAAGTTTGTTTGACAAAAGCCATGGTAACAGAACCTGTGTATAATAGAATCCTGTCTTAAATATGAAAAAGGCCATATGGAAGGAATATCATACAATTATGACACTCACTGAGAAACCTCACTGGTGAAATTTTATTTCAGTCCCTAGCAATTCAGCTTTCACAGACTTCACTGTACAAGATTATTGTATTAATTAATTAATACAGTTAAATTGCCAAAAATTGAACTTCAAGTGATCAGGAAAGATTTCATTTCAGACAGGTTTTCATCTTAGAAAGTATATCTGCACTGTAATCATTCCATAAAGACCATGAATATTTACGACAGGATTCTGTTATCGGCAAATTCCATTTTCTTAGGATATATATTTCATTTCCTATGTCCTGCTTTATAAGTCCCTGTTCTACCTTCATTTTTCTTTGGTCCTGTTCTTTTGTGACAGTGGAGAAGGGAATATTTTTCAAGAATCGGGAATACATTTTAACAAGTACAGAAAAATCTAAATAATATAGCAAAACCTTTTAAAAAAGAATTGCAAGGAACTGGAGATTTTTCCTTTTTAGACTGGTTTTATTATTAACAGATACATGGCCGAATGAAATTATATAGCAGTCATTTGAAAACATGTGGCCATGCAATTTGGCTCATTAACAAATATTGTATAGCCAAAAAATTCTTTACATTCTTCACATGTTTAATTCAGTTATTTAAATATAAATACAATAACAGTTTGAAAGATACAGTGGTCATAGACATGGTAAACATTAGAAGGTATAGGTAAATAAATAACTTTATTTTAATTTTCAGTTCTACAAGGTACAGGGTTGGCATGGTTTAAACCAATTGGTTTTAACCATGGTTTAAACCACGGTTTAAACTAAATGGTTTTTTTCTCAAAAAAACCAATTGGTTTTTTTAGGAGGAATCTAATTACATTTTCTTTTTTTCTTTATATTTTACGTGTTTCAGATTATTGGCATAAATAATTTCTACTTTTAGAACTCAATTTCAGTAATAAGTATTATTTATAGTGGGTTTAGGTTTTTTTATGCATAGGATTAAACCAATTGGTTTTTTCTATTAAAAAAACGCAATTCATTTTTGAGAAGAAATCTAATGACATTTTCTTTTTTTCTTTATAATTTACGAGTTTCAGATTATTAGATATAAATGATTTCTATTTTTATCACTTTATTTCAGCAATAAGCATCAGATATATTGGGTATAAGTCATTTTTTATGCATAGGATTCAAATCAGTACACATTGGTGAACAAATTGGTTGCTCTAAAGAAAAACTTCAAACATGTGAATTGAGCAAAGATAAAATAGATTTAATATTTAGTATAAAATAATTTAATTTTTTCAATAATGTTGAATACTTAATGCAATTAATAATGTAACACAATGATCTTTTAAGATTTTGCTCAAGCTGTAAAAGAAATTTTTGTTTTGGGAGATTATCTTGAAGAAATAAAAAAAAAGACTGGTTGCTAGTTATAGCATCTTAATAATAATTTTTTTCCTCCTCTGCTATCTGCTGAATCTAACAACTAAAAATGCTAACTTCAAATTGTCACTCAGAAAGAAAAAATCCCAAGTAGTATTTGTAATTTATTATTTGAATAATTGTGGAAAAGAATATTTATCAAACTACATCCAAGGCCGGGATTAAATTAGGGCAAATGTTTATTATTAGTAATCAAAAGATTGTTTATAAAGATTTACAAGGCATCAATGGTTCACTGTGTAGAACAGTTAAAACTTTCAACATAAGACTGTTTGCCAAAACTTTAAATTGAAAAATGAATTTTTTCAATTTTCAGCACAAATTCACTATGATTATTAAATTTAAATTATTTTAAATGAAATTACACAGCTTATAAACCAATAATGTCTGTTTTTATCAGTAAATATGCATGTATATGTCATAAGAAAGGATGTTTTAAAAAAAAACCCGGGTTAAACAAAAAAAAAAAAAAGATTTTTTTGGTTTTTTTTAAAAAAACCTGGTTTATTACCAACCCTGACAAGGTATAAGAAATTTCAGATTTTAAATTTAATTTCAGTTATTTATCTCATAGAAAATAATGATCATTGAAATTTGTGATAAGAATTTACTATGAGAATATTTTTTCAAATAAAATTCATGAAAAAGTGAAAAACATTTTTTAAAGAATTTTTTCATTTAACAGATAAATAAATAACAAAACATAAACCTCATAAGAATATTTTAAAGTTTAAAATTAAGAAATTATCTACTTTAATGTGTTTAAAAAAATAATAATTATGCATTTCAGAACTAAAGTATTTAAGTGCAAACAACAGCTGCATAAAATTCAGAAATATAACAAATCAATATAGTTTCATGAAAGTAAATTTCGTGATATTGCTACTTTAATTCAGTATTTCACTCCTCAAGTAATTCTGTATTTTGTTACATGCTTTAAGATACTTTTTTTCTCTCAGGTTATTTATATTTAAGTACCAGATAAAGATTTTATTGGTTTTTGCCAGATAGTTGTGATATTTAATAATTCTCTGCATTAGTTAAAATGCATCCAGGTAAAAAATTACAAAAATAAAAAATTATAACACTAAAATTTTGTAAACAATCAAGTACTATTACGTGATTGATATAAAAATAATTAATTGCTGATCGTTAGGAAGAGGGAAAAGATTATATATTTTATTAATAAATATAGAAATTTAAAAATTATACTTACAAAAGTGTCATGGCAAAATTAGCCATAAAGTTAAATGAAATAATGTGGTTTTTGATATTAATTATTATGTTCATTTCTTTAGGTAGAATAGCTTATCAATTTTTATTTCTCAATTAGAAACAGCTAATTTTTATAACAAAAAAATTATATAATTAAAATTGTTTTACCATTCCTCACTTTTTTAATTTGAAAATTTAAAAGGAAAGTACATAACACTTTTCCCATTTTTAATTATCGATACATATTTGCTCATATAAATCCTTTTTTTCCCCCTGTTAAAGAAATCTTTAAAAAAAGGTGTTTCTCAAAATTAAATTTTTTTTATATTTTACATGACGGGTTTTTCTCTCCACTCACATACACAAAGAAAAGAAGGGGAAAAGGTTCCATATGTATAATTTTTCACAAAATGGTAGAAAGGAGATTCAGTAGAAGAAACTAACAGTAAAAAAAGCATAGTCTCGGTAAAAGAAAAACTGTGTTTTGAAATGGTAAAAGATTTTGAGTTTTGAAGGCTTATACGTGGATAAATTTTACTGTAAAGAAACTATGCCAAATCCTGGCATTGTGAAAAAAAAAAAATACACATATTCACTAAAAAAAAATAATTACAAATGCAATAATTTAATTAAAAAAATATCCAAATATTTTGCATACTAAATTATGCAGACTACAAGACATTTATTACTTTATTTATATTTATTGAAAGATGAAAGTTATAAAGATTAACCTTATTTCCTGATTGTTTAATTTTTCCCAGATAATCCCAAACTTGATCAGGAACAATTCTTCCACAAACATCAAGAACCTCAGATATGTCCTACATACAATAAAAATATAAAAATAATAAATTAATCAAAAGAAAAAAAAAAAAAGACAAAACATATGTTTTAGAAAAATGTGACTTAAATGATAGACTAATCAATACATGCATGAAAAATGTTCAAAATTTTCAATTTTTATTTATAAATGGCTTTTTAAATACAATCTATCTTCATTATGATGTCTCTTAAGACTTCTCTCCCTGCAAGCAAAGACAGTCACTAGCTAATGCTATTTCTATGGAAAGATTATTTTCTAATTCATTTGCATTTCAACATTTTTTTTTTCTTTTGCATTGGATAGCTAAGGTCCCTCTGTACAATGCTCCTTCAAAAAATTTATTTTTAAATGTTGAAATGCAAACAAGTTATTAGAAAATAACCTCTCATAAGAATAGCATTAGCTGAGGAGTAGGTTTGCTTGCAGGGACAGGAGCCTAAATACAAAATTTTGCTTTGTATGAATTGAATCTTCATTGTCAATGAAGAAAAACTATACAAAAATACTACAAATACATTAAATACTGTACAAAATATTATCTACTAAAAAAAAAATCTAAAGTTAAAAAAAAAAGTAAAAGTTGGCTAAAAAATTTGATTGATGTAAGATTTTTAAGCTTATACCATGGTAATTATTTAACATTTCCTTTTAGCATATGTTTACTTTTACCATACATTTACCATATGTAAGCCAAATGCATATGCAGACAGAAATTCATTTCTCCTGCATTAAATACATCTCAAATGTGTGTACAGTAGAGGACCTATTATCCATAATCCTCCGGACCGAGAGCTTTCCGGATTTTGGAATTTGCTGGATTTCGGGTCCTTCTGAAATTTGAAACTGCCTCTCACCCCAAAATTTGCAATATTTCAAAAACATAAAAACAACAAAATTAAAACAATCCCATGTAGAATATGACATATGAATATAACTTATGATTTAAATGTTTTTAATTTGCATAAACAAAAATTACTGCATTATTCAATGATAACAAAGAAATAATAAAATGAAATCGTTAAGTAAGATTCTATCTACAAGCTCTACCTTTTTTTCTAATTTCGCTTGTTGACTATGCAGGCAAACTTTTTAAATGATGATTTTTAACTGTTTTTGGAAATTCTGTCAGAAAAAAATTGGAAACCGTGAGCAGATAGACCATTTTGAAATGCCTGAAAAAGGAGGGAGGATAGAAGAAAATAAACAGAACTCTCCTGTTATGTATGTATTCAAATAATACAATGGCATAGCCATAATATTTTTTCAGAAGAGGGGACGGGGGGAAATACAGGATTTTTTTTTTTTTTTAATGAATCATAATGTAAATTAATTTTAAACTAAAAATTGATAAAAAGGTAATTTTTTCCTAATTTCGGGAGTGGGGAGGGGGGAGGGAGGGTCCGTGTTCCTCCACCACAAAAATAACTTATTTTAGTAGTTACACACTGAAACAATAAACTGAAAAAAAAATTAGAAATCTGTAAAATTCTTGAAATTTTTTTAATTATTTTCTTTTTTAGATTCAGGTTCCTTCTTGATTTTTGTATTCTGGATAATAGGTCTTCTACTGTAATGTGTTTCCCAAAATTCAAAATGATGCATGATATGCTTATCAGCCATCTTTTGATATTTTACACAAATTTCTAAGCATCAAAGTCCATAGTTAAAATCTTTGATTTCATATGATGTATTGCTATATATTGCAGCTGAGATTTGCAAATTATTGAGCTGACAGGGCTTGAATTTCAGGGCGGGATGGCGGGATTCGCGCCCAAAATTTTGAAATCCCACCCAAAAGAATAACGTGGACGGGAGGCTCCCGCCCAAAAAATTTTGCATTTTGAAACTATGATCAACTCCCACGACCGTTTTGTGAATTTTATGATATTTTCGTGCGAGTAATCGACACATTTTGCAAGTTTTTTTACAGCGAAAAATCATCGAAAATCACGATTTTTCCGCGACTGATTGACAAATTTTGCAATTTTTTTCCTGCAATGATTTGACGAGTTTTGCTGTATTTTCCGCGGCGAAATAGATGTGATTCTGTTCGGAATTTCCACCCCCCCCCCCCCAAAAAAAATAAATAAATAAAATAAAAGAACGCATTCAATTCCAAAAATTATGAAATGGTGATGCCGCAGACGTGCTATTACACGTAAATTACTCAAAAGATCGGAGATGACACACAAAAGAAACAGCTCTTACACGTTTCACAAGACGCATGATTTCGTAAAAGTTTGCTAAAAAACGGCAAATATTGTTAAAAAATCGCAAAAAAAACAACTAATTTCCGGCATATTTCGTGAAAGATTCACGAAAGAATGCCTAATTTCGTCACAGAATTCTGTAAAACGGCAGTTTTTGTCAAAAAGGTTGCTAAAAAACGTCAAATTTCGTCCAAAAATCGCGAAAAACGACAAATTTCGACAAAAGATTCACTATAAATGACAAATTTCCCCAAAATATTATGAAAAACAGCAATTTTCGTAAAAAAAATCGCGATAAAACATCAGATTTCATCAAAAGATCGCGAAAAAACGGCAAATTTCATCAGAAAATTCACGAAAAAACATCAAATTTCGTCCAAAAATCGCAAAAAACAACAAATTTCGACAAAAGATTCACTATAAACAACAAATTTCCCGAAAATATCGCGAAAAACGACAATTTTCGTAAAAAAAATCGTGATAAAACTTCAGATTTCATCCAAAGATCGCGAAAAAACGGCAATTTTTCTCAGAAAATTCACGAAAAAACGACAAATTTCGTCAAAAAATCTCGAAAAAAAACGGCAGATTTCGTGAAAAGATCGTAAAAAAAGACAGATTTCATCAAAAGATAGCGAAAAAATGCAACTTTCGTCAAAGGGAACCTCTCCCTCCTTCCTCCCCCCCAAAATAATATAACGGGGAGTTCATTTTTCTGTTCAACAAACTAATTTTCCTGCTTCAATATATTTTTTTTTCTTTGCTACTCTAAAATCAGTTTCTGACAGCTCCAAATCTTTCTGAGTGAGCGCAATTCCTGAAAGCAGCCATATATTAAACAAAAAGTATCCCTTTACTCAACAAAGTATTCATTTTTTAAGAAAATCTTTTTTGATGAATTTGACTTGCCCTTTTTTTAAAGAAATGCAAACAATAGTGATACTTCTTATCTTCTACACTCAAATAAGTATTATTTTATGATTAAATTTGTATCTTGTATATTGAAAATACAGAAAAATAACATTATTAATTATAATTATTAATCACTAATTATAAATTATAAATATAAATTTATTAAATTAATTAGAAGTTTTATTAATTATTATTAAAATAATAATTAGACCTGTGACAAAAATAATTAGCACCGGGAGGGAATTTACCACCAGTAAAAACTGAACAGTATAAAAGTTTTTTTTACACATTTCGCATAATTATTCTGAATTGTTGATAAAAATTGCTTCAGTGATATTTTTTTATGTCTGTATTCTGGTAATTCTTTAAATAGCACATAAAATAATGGCGGATTTTAAACATTTTTTTCTCCCTCCCAAACAGCCAAACTCCCCTCCATTTATAAATGTTGGTAGGGAGACTCCCCTCCTTCGAAAAATTGAATTTCAAGCCCTGGCTGAACTAATTTTACAGAAAAGAATCAAGTTACAGTCACATTATTTATAAAATGACATACTTCTTTCCTGAATTAGCATCAAAAGTAGCTTGGTTCTCGCTAAAAATTACTGAATTTTTATATTGTGCTACACTACAAACTACTCTAAAAAGTAGCAACTACTATAGTTTTGCTTCTAGCATACTATTTCTGACCTCTATATTAAAGTTTAATTGCAATTAACAAACTGCAAACAAGGAGAAATACAAGACAACTATTTTCTCATTTAATTTAGCAAATTTTTATGACATCAAATGTCAAAACTAAAATTAAATGAAGATTTTAAAATCATAGAAAAAAGATATGAAAATAACTTTTTACTGTACCAGATCAAAAGTTGCAATATCGCCAGAAACTTTGAAAGCACAAGCATTAATTTTTGTAACCTCATGCATGAAAATACATCCTCTCCATACAGGAATGGTCATTTGAGGTATTAATTTAGGGCTCCTTTGGCCTGCTTCTGAAGACCTATTGGTAAGAAAAATTTTTAAAAAATCATTACGAATAAGAAGAAGAAAACAGATACAGATTGAAAATAAGCATTTTGTAAAATTTGCTAAAAAACAATTCAATCCAAATATTTAGTACTTTTTCCTAAACAATAAAAACTTTAAATGTCACAAAATTTTTTGAATATTTTTATGAACAAAATTATTTGAATATTTTTATGAGTAATTTTAAGCATTTTAGATTTATTATCTAATATTCATACAAAACAAATAGATTAGAACATTTTATTTACAAATTTTTAAAGTATTTCTCAGATATAAGGTAAGCCAGGGTAACTTGGACCCAGGAAGTAATCAACCCATAAGCTATTTTATAATAAAGCATTGATGCATTTTAATTTTAGCTGTTTTCAATATTGCACCCCCACCTGTATTTCTTAAAACAACATGTGTAAGTTCATTCATAACTCTGCCTTCATCATAATAAGTTGTTGAAAATTTAGGGTTTCTTTTACAAACAACATTGATATGGTTGAACTTCCTTTGCTCTTTATTAAAGTAAAATTATATCTTCATTAATTAATCTTTTTTTTTTTTAAATTCATGATAGGACATAGAAATCTACTAATATTATTAAGTATCTATACATTTTTACTTTGTGTTTTAACTGTCTAGCCGATGTTCCAGTTATCCCATAAATTTTTCAAGAATGATATGAGTGGGACATACATCAGGGGTAGGGTTCAGTTATTCCAACAGTTACTATAAATAATTTTTTTGGAATTTCTCTAACTGTGGAAAATTATTTTCTCTCTTTTTTATTCTTTTGAATGAGGAAAATTTTATAGTAACTTATTAAATTTATATAATAAAATTTTAAAGAAGTATGTTATCAATTGTCAAACCAAATTTCTTGCATGCAATGAAAAAAACCTTGAAATTTTACAATCTAAATTAAGAAGCGTACAAAATCACATTATAAGACAATTATTGAAAAAAAAAGTAATTTAACAAATTATGACTATTTGGAAAATTTATTTTCAAAGACTAGAATTTTAGACTAATAAATAAATTCTATATTAAAAAAAAAATAATAATAATAAATATCATTTTTATGATGTCAAAACATGGTTTATGTAATAACAGAGTCCTATATTACATACACCATGCATTAAAAATTAATATTCCTGTACCAATCATATACAAACTTTAAATGAAATTTTAGTTTTACAATTTTTGGTACTGCAAATTCTTAAACTTCTAAACATCACACATTTTTAATTTTCACACTGTTGTATAGAAAAAAAAATGTACTTTTAAATGCAATTTGTTTTTAAGTTTTTTTTTTTTTTTTTTTTTTGGTCATTGTGGCAACAGAAATTTTCATTTCTGGACATTAAACACGGACCAATCAGAAAACTAATAAAATAAAAAACAGAAGTATGAAGTATTCTACTTTCGGAGATTCAATGTGGACCAATAAGAAAACAAATAAAATAAAAAAGTTGCAGAAATCAACCAATAAAAAGGCTCAGATATACTTAAGATTTCCCAGTTCTTTACCCAAGACAACTATTTCCCAAATAGTTGAAAAAAAAAAAAAATCTGCTCAATATAAAAAACATTACATTCTGCAGGATTTATCAGACTTATTGAGCACTCACTAATAATAAAAGAATCATAAATAAAAAAGAGAATGAAATATTTAAGTACTTACATACACATTTATTCATAAATTTTTTCTTGTTCATTTTTTTTTAGCCTATGTAACTTGAATTGAAGAAATTTGTGACTTGCAAATTTTTTTGTAACCTGAAACACTTTATGTTACGAAAGCAGAGAAATTTTTTAGAGGGGAAGGGGATGGAATTTTTTGAAATTTGTGAGAAATGTGCAACCTTGCATTCTACAGGGATGCCATTTGGAAAATAACAAAAAAGAGGAAATTTTGTAAACTAAATTGTTTATAATAAGATAAAACAGTTTTTTAAATCTTTATTTAGTTATCTTAAAAAAATAAAATAAAAAAATAAAGAAAACAAAAATAATTTTTTTTTTAAATTTGTAAATCTTTATGTCCATTTGTCAAACAGTTTGAAATATGCTGTTAATTCATTGTGCATTTAAACTTATACAAATAAAAAGGATTTTTCTTTAATCCACAATATTTTATAACAATTAAGGTAACCCAGCAACAGATGCAGTGAGTGAATTATATATTGCATCATTAAAATTCATAGGTAACCCAGCAATAGATACTGTGATTCGTCCAGGAATGAACAGCAAAAATTTACCTTTTTTATGATTGTTTGACAAAAATCACTTTAATTTTACAATCGTTTGATGGAAACCCCTTTTGCATTTAATGATTGTTCAATGAAATCTTTGTTGTAGTTAAAGAGCATTTGATTAAATTTGCTGTTTTATCTTGCGATCATTTGACAAAAACGACTGTTTCATAATCATTTTGTAATCATTTGACGAAAATTGTTTTATTTGGCAATCATTTGATGGAAATCGCTGTTTTATTTAATGATCATTCAACAAAAATAGCTGTTTTATTTTGTGTTCGCTTGACAAAAATCACTTTTATTTTGCGAAGCAGATCATTGTTTTATTTTGCAATTATTCAACAAAAGTAATTTCATCTCACGAACATCTTATGAAAATTGCTGTTTTATTTCACATCCGTTCAATGAAAATCATTTTATTTTGCAACCATTCGACAAAAGTTGCATTGCTTTATTTTGTGATCATTCGACAAAATTCGTTGCTTTATTTCACAATTGCTTGATGAAAATTGCATTTTTTCATCAAGTCAATTTTTTTTAAAGCAGAAATCTGGCATTTGGTGGAAAAATGGCATTCCTGATTCTAGCATGAATTTTATATCAGTGTACTTGCTTTATACACTTTCAAATTGAGCATGCTTCATGTTACATTGAAAGCATTTAAAATTAAATGAGATATTGAAATAATGGAAAAAATAAAGTTTTAAAATAAGCTACAAGAGGAAATAAACAATATCTTAGTAGATTTAAAAAAAAAAAAAAAAAAAAAAAAAAAAAATTAAAAACATTAAAAACATTTACTGCCAACCTTAATAGCTAGAAGGCTGTAGAAAAACATGCAAATAATAGATATCAAACAGAGGAAATAAAAAGAGGATTTTATAAAAAATAATAAAAAGCAGAAAAAAGCAAATGCACAGATAATTATCATGCCTGAAATGTTTGTTACATTTATAAATGTTACAGCTGTATATCAAAGGACTAGAAAACTAGGAGCACACACTCATAATTTAAAAAAAAGAATGGTGTTTGTGTTTTACTATGCACTTAGAACCAAGACTTAAAATTGAAGAATAAAATACAGAAGTATTACAGATAACTGAAACAATATGGATTCATTCTTTTAAAAAATATGTAGATAGAAAGGTGAATATTCATAATGGTTTCATATTTTGCTTTTACTAACAATTCATAAAATATGCATAAAAATTCAAATGTACACTTTAAAATCTATTTCTGTGTGCAAAAATATTTTTTCTGTAACACAGAATACTTATAAAATTATGCACAAAAAATACTTTTTGCAAATGTAACGTCTATGCACATGACCAATAAAAGCAAATAATCATTAAAAATCCAAATATGTTTTAAGCTATAATTATTAATCATACCCAATAACTGTTGTTGTAGGCTCATGGTCCATTGAATCATCACCTGTACTAGACAAAGGAGATTTTCCATCAACAATTCTTGCAACTGACTTTTCAACAGGATCAACAGTCACAGGAGAACTTAAATCAACCGCTATCGAATGTGCCACATGAACTTTTTTAGGTATATTATCTTCAACTGGAGGGGGAAGTACTTTACCAGTACAAATTTTACAATTCAGATCAAAAAGATGACTCCTGTGTTGAGGAGTGGTATCTTTTATAATTTCTTTGTCTGGTTCTATTTTCTGTTCCTCAGTGGGCTCGCAGGAAAGTGGTCTTACGGAAGTTTTAGGAATTTCCTATAGAGTAAAATTTATGTATAAGCAATATTTTTGATAAAAAAATTAACCTAGCATATTTACAAAGAAAAATAAACAGAAATCTACATTATGTATTTCATGATATCTAAATCAAATGGGAAATAATTTAAAAATTATTAAGTAAATATTAAACCCATTTCTTAAATAAAAAGTGATGAGATATTTATTATATTTTAACATTTTATTATTTAGTTAATATGGAATGCATGAATTTAATTAAATAAATGCATTGTCACAGATGTATTAAATACGAGAATTTTTCACATCAATACAGTGTTCTTATTACAGATATGTTTTTTCAATTACTTTTTTCTCTTAATACTAATCCTAAACTAATCCTAACTAAATGTATTACACCAGTTCTATCAGTAAAAAATATAATCTATAATAATAAAGATACAAGTGTGTGAGTGTGTCAGCACTGTTCTGAAGAAACCGCTGAATGTAGAGTTACAAAATTTTGGGAGAAGGCACCTCTATACATGAAATTTTGCACGTTGAAACCCGATTTTCGATTTTTTAATTAGTTTTTTTAATTTAATTTTTTAGGCAATTTTTACATTCGTTTTATGTTTTGAGGTAATTTTTGCACACTAATGAAAGGAATACGGTTTCATTCTTTTAACCCTATATAGTAAATTCTGTTTTCTTTTCAATAAAGTTTGTTCGGAATTTGTACAGTGATTTTTGAATTTTTAACAAATTTTTTAATGCAACTTTTAGTGTTGTTTTGCATTTTGCAGCTATTTTTTTTATATTGATAAAAAGAAAATTGCATCAAACTTTTAACCTTCTTGTACACTAAATTTTGTCTTTTATGATTTTTCGATTACAATAATTTTTAGTGATTTTTCAATTTTTTTTTTTTTTTTTTTTTTTTCGTTTAGCATAAATTTTTTTTAATTTATGAGATAATCCAATTACAATATTTTACCATATTACAGTAAAGTTTGACCCCTGTGATTTTTCAATATTTAGTAATTTTTAATGAATTTTTCAATGCGATTTTTTGCATTTTCTCAAAATCTACAGCATTTATTTTGATATTGGAAAAGGAAATTTTGTTTCAAACTACAGTAGACTCCCTGAAATCTGCAATCCTAAAATCCACAACTCTCTAAAATCTGCACATACTTTATGGATGTAAACAATGAAACATTCAGTTCAGATATAGGGATAAAATTTTAATTTTTTAGTTTTATATGAATTCCATATGCATTTTTAATTTGTAAATATTAATTTTACTGAATTCATGTTTTTTCATAAAGGATGGATAAATTTATTTTTGAAAAAAATCAAGATATTGCTGATGTCATTGGTAATCACAATCTTCTTACCAAATATATTTGCATATTAATCAAGCTTTTTTGGATATCAAATTGGTCTAAACTTCCTTAACTAAAACTTCCTTATTTTATGATTTTGATGTGAATTAATAATGTACCTTTATGAGGCAAGTTTCATTGAATAATTTATGAAAAGTACATTTAATCTTTATAAAGAATATTTAATCATACATTATTAATTATTAACTTGAACTTTGCTTTTAACATTTTAATCATTTAAAAAATTATCTAAATTTTTATTATTTTAGTTCATTAGTTATTTAATATTTTATTATATTTTCAGCATTTATTATACTTTTGATTACATTATTAATTACATTCAAATTACTGTTTAAAATATGTAAACAAAGCAATGACCAGAAATCCACAAAATTCTAAAATCTGAACAACCTCTGGTTCCAAGCTGTGCGGATTTGAGGGAGTCTACTGTATTTGCCTAATCCTTCTCTATATAAAAAAAAAGTAACGATTTGAAAACAGGCCAAGCGATTTAGAAATGCATCAATGAAAATCTGCGTAGATAGGTACCATTATTGTTTAATAGCAATTTCATCAAATATCTTAACTTCTTGTTTAAAATCGCCACCCTCAAAACCGCAAACCAGAAATCCGCAACTCTCTGAAATCTGCACATATTTTATGGATGTAAACAATGAAACTTTCAGTTTGGATATTGGAACACAATTTAATTTTTTTAGTTTTGTATCAATTCCATATGTTTTTTAATTTATAATTTTTGTTAATATGATAAAGTTCATGTTTTTTCATGAAGAAAGAATAAATTTATTTCTGAAAAAATTCAAGATAGTGCTGATATCACTGGTAATTACAATCTTCTCACCAAATACATTTATGTATCAATCAAGATTTTTTTTTTTTTTTTTTTTTTTGTTACTAAGCCTGGCTAAACTGAAAAAAAAAAAAAAAAAAAAAATCCGTATTTTATGATTTTGATGTGAATGAGTAATGTAGCTTTATGAGTACAAGTTTTGTTGAATATTTTTGGAAAAATACTTTTAATATTTATCATGAATATTTAATCATACTCTGTTGATTATTAACTTGACCTTTCCTATTAAATATTTAATTATTTTAAAAATTATCTAAATTTTTATTATTTTAGTTTTTTACTTATTTTAATATTTTATTATATTGTAATCATTCATTATAGTTCCGAATGCACTATTAATTGCGCTCAAATCACTATTTAAAAAATGTAAACAAAGCAATGACCAGAAATCCACAAAATTCTAAAAACTGCACAACCTCTGGTCCCAAGCTGTGCGGATTTGAGGGAGTCTACTGTATCTCCTTAATGGAGTTTCGTTTAGATATAATTTTGTTAAGAATAGAGTATGCTCCCTGGTGGTGGATTGTGGAACTAACAGAATGCGATTTTGTGAAAATTTAGCAATTTAACAATGTGATTTGTTTCAAACTTTAAGATAGTTTATAATATGTGATACAAAAAATTATATGAAGAATAGTATGACATATTTCAGGGTGCGAAAGGGGAAGGGCGTGAACAAAATTAGGAAATGTAACAAGGAAGTCTGTTGTTATGAAAATTTTGAAGTGCCATTAATGTTCTGAAGAGACTGCTGTACAAAGAGCTACAAAATTTTGGGGGAAGGTATCTCTATATACGAAGTTTTACACTCAGAATACTGATCTTTTGATATAATTTTATGCGATTTTTAGAGGGCTTTTCACAATATTTCAAGGCAATTTTTCTACATTAGCAAAAATAATGCGGTTTTATTCTTTTAACCTATTATAGTGATTTTTCTTCTTTTTTCAATAAAATTTATTTGGATTTTGCACAACAATTTTCAGATTTTTAGTTAATTTTTTAATGCACTTATTAATGTTTTATCGCATTTTGCCACAATTTTTTAATATATTAGTAAAAGGATTTGTTTCAAACATTTAGTCTAATGTACTAAATTTTTGTCTCCTAAGATTTATGATTTTCAATAATTTTTACTGCGATTTTTCAAGATTTTTTGCATTTGATGTCTTTTTTGTCGTTCTTGAAATACTTCCAATTACAATGCTTTACCCTATTACATTAAATTTTGACCTCTGCTATTTTTTAATATTAGTGATTTTTAATGGATTTTTCAATGCGATTTTTAGAATTTTTTGAGTTCTACAATGATTTTTGAGATTTTTAATGCAGTTTTTCAAGATTTTTTGAGTGCTGCCTCGATTTTTTATCATCCATAGAACATTTCCGTGTATTACTTAACTATACCGTCGACCAATTTTGCAAAATTATACAAATCGTCAAACTACTCACCAAATTATGCAAATTGATGTAATTTTTATGTTAAATAATGAAAAAACAAATAAATTAGAAAAACATGAATAAAAATACAAGTAAAACAATGAAGTAAAAATCAATGATGTAACAAACACGTGTAACATGTTTAATGCTAAGTGAATGTGATATTTCAGTCATTATTGACATATAATCTTATAATTTGACAATAGTTTCTTGGTGGACCAGATAATAAAGTAGTACTGATTTCAGATTAGAAGTTTTTATCCATTTGCAAAAATTCTGATTACTGCAATTTTTTAAATAACTAGCAATTTTTAATGCATTTTTCAATGCGCTAATGCGGTTTTTAATGAACTTTCCATTTTTTCAATCCTCATAGTAGTGTTTTAAGAATTAAAAAAAGGATTTTGGTTTTAAACTTTTAGTCTAATATAGTAAGTTTCACCATCTACCTTTTTTTTAATTTTGTCGATTTTTATGCAATTTTTGAGATATTTTATGTTTGGTGTTGATTTTTTTGTAATTCATGAAATATGTAGGATTGCTATGTTTTACTCGACTAGAATAAATTTTTATTCCTGGGATGCATTTACATTTAGCGATTTTTAATGAATTTTTCAATGCAGTTTTTAGTGGTTTTTTGAGACCCACATTTATTTTTTGAAATTCGAAAAAGGAATTTGGTTTCAAACTTTTATCATCACTCTTTTAAAAAAAATTTTCCATGGACAAATTTTGAAATTTAGCAATTTTTACTGCGATTTTCAAAGCAATTCTTAGCCATTTTTTCATTATTTTTTATGTTTTGCATCAATATTTTGCCATTCATGAAAATTTTCCAATTACAATGTTTTATCCTTATATACCCTAGGCTAATATAGTTAATTTTTCCATGTATCAATTTTTAATGCAATTTTTCGAGATTTTTTTTGCATTTTAGCTGATTTTTTTGCATTTGTAAATTATTTCTAATAACAGTGTTTCACCCAAATGCAGTAAATTTTAATACCTGCAAGTTTTAAATATTTAGAGATTTTCGATGCAATTTTATGAATACCAAGGCGATTTTTTGACATTTAGTTTTAACATTTAAGCTAGTAGATATTGCTCTCCTAGAATTTTTAGTTTTAGCGATATTTAGACTATTTTAGAGATTCTTTGTGTCAATATTTTGTTATTTAAGAAAGAATTCAGATTACACTATTTTACTCTATTAATGTAAATTTTGTGCCCTGCTATTTTAAAATTTAAAACGATTATAATGGATTTTCGAATACAATTTTTAAACTTTTTTAGAGTCCATGGCGATTTTTTTGGATTCGGAAAATAAATTTCTTTTATAATTTGTAGCTTAATATAGTAGATTTTACAATCAATGATTCAGATTTTAAGAATATTTTCATGCGATTTTAAGCGTTTTTTTTATTTAACATTTGATGTCGATATTTTGTCTTTTTTGAAAGATTTGTGATTACATTGTTTTGTGTCGATATTTTTAAAATTAATTTACAATAATTTGTCCCATTATGACAAATTTTGTCTGCAGGAATTTGATATAATTTTTTTATCCTACTATAGTAAATTTTGTCTTCCAGATTTTTGAATTTTACTGATTTTGAATGTTTTTTAGTGTTTTTTCAAGTCTTGCAGCAGTTTTTTGACATTGGTAAAAGAATTTAGTTCTAATTTTTATCATAAATAGCAATTTGTTATCCACGCTTTTTGAATTTTATCAATTTCTAATGCAATATTCAATGTGATTTTTAGCCAGTTTTGGGTATTTTTGGTGTTCAGTGTCGACGTATTGGTTATTCGTGAGCGATTTTCTATTATAATTTTTTCTGACTGAATATTAAATTTTTATAGCAATGACTTTCAAACATTCAGCAATTTTTTAATACAATTTTCAATGGGATTTTTAATCATTCTTTGAGTTTCTTGATGACTTTTTGCCCTTCCAAAACCGATTTTGATTTCAAACTTTTGGCCTAATGTAATTATTTTTCAATTGCATTGTTTTGTCTTTTAATAGAATTTTTGGCGTCCCATGTCTGTATATTCATGAATAATTTCTGATTACAACGCCCTCGCTTCACCTTAATTTTTCTAGCATTGACTTCCAAATATTTAGCAATTTTTTTAATGCAATTTTCAAAGTATTCTGCGGTATTTTTTTGGAATTCGAAAACTGATTTCGATTAAGCTTTCTGTCTAATATAGTTAATTTTTTAATTGCAATATTTTATCTTTTATCAGTAAATTTTTACCCTAGCGATTTTTTAGTACTTTGTGATTTTTAATGCAATTTTCAATGCAATTTTTGGGCTTTCACAGTCATTTTTGATATTAAAGGTTTTTATTATGATTTTTTTTAACGGTTTGTTTTTGCATTTTACGGCTTGCAATTTTATTTAACTAATTAGATTTACAACTTTTGCCCAAATAGAGAATATTTTGAGTTTTGTTATTTTTGAAATGTTTGCCATTTTTATTGCGATATTTATGTTTCTTTGCGATCCGTTGTGATTTTTTAGACATTCAATTTTTGACCGATTGTAGTAAGTTCTATTCTCTTTCCATCAAAGTTTATTCTGTTTTCGAAACACAATTTCTGAATTTTGTTTTCTATTTTTATGTGATTTTTAATATGTTTTCTCGATTTTGTAAGATTTTTTGCACATTTGTAAAACCAATACATTTTCAATGCTTTAACCCTTCTCTTTTTGATGAAGTTTAAACGAAATTCACTCAGCAGTTTTTAAAATTTTCGAGTTTTTTTATTCTGTTTTCAAAGTTTTTTCTCAATTCTTACTTTTTTTTGAAGAACCCGGGCAATGCCGGGCAGGTTGGCTAGTTTATAAATATATTATGTACTCTTTCAAATTAAGACACAGTGGTGCATTTGTTATTTAGAAGATTTAATACCTATAAGAGAATGTTCTGTTGGGGGGGGGGGTGCAGAAATTTCTTTCAAGATATGTCTGTTATTCTTGTGTTTTGTATTATTTATAAAACACAGATCATATATATTTTTTTATTGTACCGGTATTGTTTTTGTAAATTACAACAGAGGGCGACACTGCATAAAAAATGCATAATTATTTTTAAAAATATATATATATTAGTGCATTTTGAATTGATTTATAAAAAAAGTTACATTATTTTAAATTATCAAGTTCTTCGCATGTTTGTAATATCATATTAATGAGAGATATTAGTAGTATTATTTATCTAAATGCATTTTAGTGTGAAAACTTCTGTAATCCGGAATTTTTCATAATCTAGAATCTTTGTAATTGCAATTATTCTGGATTAAAGAAATTATACTGTATAAATATAGTTTTTCAACTACTAGTACAATAAAGATTATAACAAATGCTTCTGCCCTGCTGAAACATAATCAGTAAATAGTTACAATTTTAATGTTTTCGTCATATGCTTCTAACTTTATTATGGCAGAAAACTACTATATGATAGACAGCAAGACAGGAATAATCATTTAGCATTTCACTGCATATTGTATTTTTAAAGTACAATGAAAATTAATACAGTTTGTTATTTCGTAGACAGATGAAAGGATGGCTAATACTTTAGAAGCCCCCATTAAAAATGTTTCAAGTGAATTGTTTATTATGATGATACATGACACACCATATTACACAAGAAAATTTTCAAAATAACAACAGTTGATAAACTAAAGGCAAAATGCCAATTCTGTAAAACAAGGTGTTCTGTTATAAGTGGAACATTTTAAGCCACAACAATTTTAAAGCATATTTAACTATCAGATTTTTAGTTTTATGCAGTTTAAAGTCTTGCATTAGGTTGCAGATTCAGATTCTCTACATTATAGAATTTCTAGAACATATTCTACCTTGGGAATAGAGGGTTAAGAAAAAAAAGGGAGTATTTAAAAAAAAAAAAAAAAAGAAAATGCGCTATCTTTATAAACAAAACATCACATACATCAATAACGTTAAAATCATCTTCAATTTCAACTTCTCCTTTATGTGTTTTCTTTAACAACAGGCCAGTTCCAGTTTGTTGCTCTAGTTGAACACGTTTGATAATGTCCAAGGACTAAAATAAATAAAAAGGAAAATTACATTTGATAAGTACAGTAAAATGCAGTGTGAAAGAAAATGAAATAACAAAACTTCTCATAATTCATAAAAAATTAATATATATATATATATATACACATACATACATATATACACATTTCAATGAATTAAACTTTCTTTCTCAAGTATGTGATATAACTACAAAAACATAAGCAGCACCGAGTCATGATTATAAATGATACTAATACCTGCTTGCTGTAGTCATACAAGAGCAGAAAAAAATTGTTTCAGATTGAATCCTATCTCAGTAAACATCAGGCATGAAAATGAGAAATGAGAAAAAAGATGGAACATTATGTGGGCTTATATACCTTTCCTTTTATGTCTCTTTTGCACAACAATTCAAGAACAAACTCCAAAGGTTTGAGTAGACAGAACAATTACTAAATTTTCCAGGCACCCCCCCCCCCCCCCATTATCCTTCCATTTTTTTTGGGGGGGGGGGCACCAATTATGAAAAAGTCAAAAATTGTTTAAAAAAAGGATGAATTCCTATTTAGGAGGAACACTTTCATGCCTGCACTGTGTGCTTGCCAGGCTTTTGCACTCTAGTATGTCAGCTTTTGCACTGTAAAAAACTCATGCTTAATTTATCCATATTTTTCAGATTCGATTTTATTTGCTCTTAAAATTAATTTTTAAATAAAAAGAATTTAACTATCTCAACATATTCTCGTATACGTATTTAATAACATTATATAAATGTACATTTTTATGCATTTAAAATATACAGAACCATAATGACCTGATACCAGAGTTTAAATAACAGAAAAGGAATAGCTATGCTGAAAAATCAATTAAAATAGCTATTGCTACATTTTTAATACTTAAACTTTCTTTTACTTAAAAAAAAACTACTTTAATATTGAAATGGTGTTTTCTATGAATATATCCAGCTTCAAATATACAAGAAATGAAATTAATTTATAAACTAATATCGTTATTCATGCTTTAGAGAAAAAAAAGTAAAAATAATAAATAGGATACATAAAAATATGCATGTCAAGAATGTATATACTTTTTTTTTTTTTTAAACTTACATGTTGATTTTCTTTTTCTCGCCACTTTGCTAATTCCACAGATGCCAGTTCTTCTGGAGACATACGGACTAATTTATCAGGAGGAATGCTACCTTTTAATATTTTTCGAAATAATCCCTAAATAAATAATGGTAATAGTAAATTTTATTATTTTCATATGCAATATTAAACATTAACAAACACTTGAGTTTTTAATTGCAAAGTTGTATTAGGAAATGAAATTTTAAGGAATTTATTTATAGCTGAATATACAAAAGGAAGATAAGAAATTCGGTACTACAATATAATACTTACTCAATATTATGTCTATTATAACAAACCACACAATCTATTTCATACAATTATAATTCATGGAATGTTATTTTAACATTCAATACAATGTCAATTAGAAACCAGACATTTGATTACTAAAAGAAACAAACAAACAAAAAATAGTTTAAAGATTATAACCTCCTGAGACCTGAGCAAAATAAAATACATATATTCTTTCAAAGATTAGTTTTTCTGACCAATTAGGCCTAAAAACTAATATTTTTTATGAAATCAACAAATTTTAATTTTTAAATTTTGCTGGGGGGCACATCCATTTGAATGGATGTTGAGGTCATAAGCACTATAAAACTATAAGAAATTTATGCAGAAAAGATGTAAGGCAAAATTTTATTTTTTATTAAGTTAACATAAATTTATTACTCAAAAATAATTATTGTTAATTAAAATGAATTGTAAATGTAAATTATTAACAGTTAATGCTAAAAAAATTAAATTAAGCTCCATGAAATCTTTTAAAACAATTTCGTTCAGCAGTTATGCATAGAAACATCCGGCAATTTGTGCAATACGCGGAGTTTTTGATGTTGGCAAGTTCTGGCATATGTTTTGCTTCTTTCTGTTGAAAAGGAATTGATGGCCGAGCTAATGGATTTTTTTTTTTTTTTTTTTTTTTTGCTTTAGGTTGAACTTCACCATCACTATCCAGATTATCACATGAAGCAACGGGCGTATTTTTTGTACCATCTGCTATTAATTTCTCTGAAAAGCCTATTCGAAACTCCATAAACTTTAAAAAGTCTTTCTTTGGATATCCATTAATTTCATAATCTCTTTTGCAGCAGCCATGAATTAGCTGCTGCCAAATCTATCATATGAATTAGTACTTTCACCGTCCACTTCTTTGTTTTTGTTTTTATTCTGTAATAACTAATTGTTCTGTCAACCATATCGACTCCACCCATCTTCAAATTATACTCTCTAATTATTTCTAAAACGGACATCAATATACTTTTTCTCTTTTTTGGATCATTTTTTGCAAGTGTCGACATCTTCAACAGAATGATCTGATGATACCATGTAAATAGGTTCTCTTGTCTTGATATTTCACAATATTAATTTTTTCATCACTTCAAACTACACTATCTGTTAACAAATCTCCCATTTTCGTATTTTGCCTGGTAATAAATTGTTGGCCTTTGGTATTCTATTTTTCATTATTGTACCTGTTGCACCAATTCCCTTTTCGTGTAAAACTTCAAGCGAATTAATAGTTGTGAAATATCTATCAAAATATACTCAAGTTCCTGCACCAAATGTTTCACAAAGTTTCAAAACTGCAGCTTCACCAATAGTAAGAGATTTTGCCGCATTCTGCATTGGAAACAACCCTTTACCTTGATAGATTACAAAATCTAATACGATTCCTGATAAATCAGCTATTACAAAAATTTTCAACCCAACTGGGGTTGGTTTGCGTGGTACATATTGCTTTAATTGTGTTTCTCCAATAAAAGGTATCATTTTTTCGTCAATGCTAACAAAAGAAGATCTAGGTATTTTCAAGCATCCATTTCGAACAGAATCTATCATTGGTTGAACTTTCCACAGCTTATTTTCTTTCTCTGCTTGTGAAATATTATTATCAAAAACAACCTTCAAGTTTGATCGGATAAAATATCTGTTTCATCCGAAGAATCACTTAAATCCGAAACTGGATTTAAACCTTTATCAGTAATATGATCATTAATCTTATTATCATCACTCCAATCATCAATTTCTATATCAGATAAATCATCAATTGTCATTAATTCTAACGCTTCTAGCGCTGTCAATCCTACAAAATATTGAAACATACATAAATGACATGTTTATTTATTCTTAAAAGACATAAAAATTCTAATTTGTAAAAAAATACACTCTAAAACTAAGAAGATATTTATTTTTTAAAGGGAAGAAGGTTTGTTTACATTGGAAATAAAAGTACTAAGCCCAATTATACAATAGATGAATTGAGAACTGACATCCTTTTTAATGGATGTTTTAAAAACAAACTAATTAAAAAAATAAGAAAATATTTAACATTATTACAGTAGACTCCCTCAAATCCGCAAACCAGAAATCCGCAACTCTCTAAAATCCGCACATACTTTATGGATGTAAACAATGAAACTTTCAGATTGGATATTAGGACAAAATGTGATTTTTTAAATTTTGTATTAATTCCATATATTTTTTAATTTTTAATTTTCTCAATAATACTCTATTCATGTTTTTTTTTTTTTTTTCATGAAGGAAGAAAAATTAAAAAAAAAAAAAATCAAGATATTGCTGATATCACTGGTAATCACAATTTTCTTACCAAATATATTTATGCATTAATCAAGATTTTTTGGTTACTAAGCCTGGCTAAACTTTAAAAAAAAATCCTTATTTTATGATTTTGATGTGAATTAGTAATGTACTTTTATGAGGCAAGTTTTGTTGAATAATTTTGGAAAAATATATTTAATTTTTATAATGAATATTTAATCATACACTATTAATCATAAACTTGATCTTTGCTTTTAATATTTTAATCATTTTGAAAATTATCTAAATTTTTATTATTTTAATTTATTACTTATTTTAACATTTTATTATATTGTAAGTATTCATTATAGTCCTGAATGCACTATTAATTGCACTCAAATTACTGTTTAAAAAATGTAAACAAAGCAATGACCAGAAATCCGCAAAATTCTAAAATCCGCACAACCTCTGGTCCCAAGCTGTGCGGATTTGAGGGAGTCTACTGTAATTTATTTTATCTTAAAACAAAAGATCAAAGTATCAGAAAAACATTAAAATGTTACTAAAAAATAATAAGAATAATATGAAAAGTGAAACTTAGCGCGAGAGTGTCGATTTCCACCGTGGCTCATGTTCTCCGCCATTTTATAAACAAATAAACTGCTGTTGCCAGATTCTTAAAGTTAAAAAGTGTTTTCTGATTCATCCATTATAATACCGTGCCAATTCTTGATTTCAAAAAAAAAAATTTTCACAAGAGGAAGGAAAAGTAAAACATCCATTTTAATGGATGTTAGGTCTCAGGAGGTTAAACTTTAAGTTTGATTGGCTGGTTAATTATTATTGCACTGTCATAGCAATTTTGAATAAAACCAGTTGGTGTGCCTAGTTGAGTTATTAATGGAAGAACACCAATTATCTTTAAAAAACGATAAGAGTAAGGATTAGTAGTTATTCTCATGTGAAAATACTTTTATGTAATGGTGATTTTGTTTTTAGATCGGTATATATTTATGCTTTATAAATAAATTATGTATGTTATTTTACTTTTGAATATATGATCATTTCATTTAACAGTTAAAAGTAGGATTGTTCCATTTTAATTTAGGTAAAATTATTGTATTAATAAACTAGGCTGCTATGAAAAAACTGACACAACATAATGACGGAAAAGTTTAAATATATATTAGTAAAGTTGCAATTTGAAAAGTTTCTAAAAACACAGTATAAATATTTATGAAATTATCTTAAAACATTTTAAATGCATGTAAGTATGTTACAAGCAACAGTAATTTAAATATATAAAAAGTTTAGGATTTACATGTAAAAAAGGGTTTGGTTTCTTTTAATTTTTAATAATTTAATTTTTATTTATTTATTCAAACACAAAAGACCTTATACCAGTGGTTCCCAAACTTTTGGGCTCATGGAGCCATGATGGTTAAAGTATTATGATGGTCTCCAACGACTAGTTTCCTTACACACAACAGTGTTTTTGAGCTGAGCCCAGTGGCTAGCCACTGGGCTACCTATAGCTCAGTGCATACCTACAGCTCAGTGGCTACCTATAGCTCAGTGCATAACCTCAGCTCAGTGGCTATCTATATAAATATATATTTTTTTATATTACATTAAAACCTGCCAAAATGGAACTTGTCTATAACAAATTCTTGCTTTAAATGGAAACTTTTCCAATTACAATACAATCAAGCTTACTAAAGTCTGCAGAACCTATCAAACCTATTTTTTCGATCCTTTGCACTTTTTTTTTGTTTAATAAATATTTAACATCTGTAAATGAAAGCAATCAATAAAAGGGTATTGTGTAAATCTGAAACATTCCATAGTCATTAACGAAATTAGTACCTTACAAAGTTACCTGTGAAGGCAGAAACTTGTCTAAAGTAGAATTCTCCCCAATTCCTTGAATTTCATTTTAGAAATTATTACTGTTTTTGTATCCCTGATGAATTAATTAGTTCCTCATTCCAAAGGGGTTCACACTCTCCCCCTCCCCTTCCTTCACCCCTGACTACACCGCTGAATGAGTCCCTCCAATAATTTTGAAAACTCTATGCCTATGACCATTTGACAAAAATCCTGGTTTTATATCAAGATCTTTTGATGAAAATCGAAGTTTCATTTTATGACCGTTATACAAAAATTATGGTTTGATTTGAGGATCATTTCATGAAAATCAAGATTTTATTTTGTGATTGTTTGACAAAAATTGCTGTTTGATTTGACAAAAATCATTGTTTGATTTTACAATCATTTGAAGAAAATCAAGGTTTTATTTTGCAATTGTTCAATGAAAATTGCAGTTCATTCCCTGTGATCATTTGACTAAGATCATGAATTCTTAAAAAAAGGGGGGGTGGGGGGTGGGGAAAGCTATTATTTGGTGGTTTATTTCCATCATTTGGTGGAAAAGGACCAACCCTGTAAACTGATGAACTGAAAACACATTTATTTCATTCAACAGTTTACTACATTCATGTTACTAAAATTTTTATAACAACAAAAAATTGACAACATCCACACATGGATTCAATAAAACTCTGGAATTCTCAACAATGAAATGGTGAAAAAATAATGATTCATATAAAGTAAAAACTCCAGCAATTAGCATCACAGCCAAAATTCAACGTATCAATAAAAATCCCCTCCCCAGATCTCTCAGTTCTGATGAGTTATTAGAATAGAAAACTTTAATATTTCCTTTTGAACCAAAAATAATACATTTACAAAGTATTTTGTCTCATTGTGGCTGCCTTGGGTAGGGGGAGTGGCTGAACATAGGGCCACTTATCCTACTATATACAGAAAAAACTTTACTGAAAAGTAACAATTCTGAGTTTTGGATATTTTATCAAAGAAAAACTGCTATAATTTAGAGTCAATAATCAAAATAGTTACCTGATTTCTAGGATCTTTTATATTAAACATCAAACTTCTATATTTTGTTCGATATTTGAAGCTGTTGTCTTTAAAAAGAAAATTCAATTCTTCTTCGATTTTAGCAGCAATTTTACTTACATCATCTTCTTTCATCTGAATATCACCAGCAAAATTGCACCTGCAAGTCACATGCCAGCAGTTGAAACATTTTTAAATACACACAAAAAATCACCATGTTAAATTAAAACAAAGTTAGAAAAACATGAACTGTACCCAGGGCAAACTTTTAAAGCAGTTACTTACAAAGTGGGTAATAGTTGGAGAGGAATCAAGGTCACTTTGATGTTATCAAGACTAAACAGTACTTTAACACTTTTTTTTATTATTATTAAAAAAAATTATCTATGAAAATATTTAAAAATATGAATATTTTTGCCATACTTAATTTACTAGTTTAATTGAAACGATAATAAAAGGTACTATAATTGACTAGAAGTTTGAAATGACATTCCGTTAAGTAACATGGAAAAATACAGTGAATCATGAAAAATACTAAAGTAAAATCACAGAGGACAAATATTATTATATAGGGCTGCATTAGAATAGAATGTCTCCTATGAAATTAAAAAAATATCTGTGAAACATGAAAAAACTCTTAATAAGAAAAATAATTCATAAAAAATTCAAAAAATTCAAAACAAAATAAGGAAAAATTATGAAAAATGAAACATAATTTTAGTAGGCCAGAAAATCTTTATAGATTACAAAAAAAAAAAAAAAAAAAAAAAAAAAAAGTAAAAATCACAAAAACTTCAAAAATCATCAAAAATAAAATTCATTATATTAGAATAAAAGTTTAAAATATAATTATTTTTATGATTGTCAAAAAACTGTGTTCAAACACTGAAAATCACAATAAAAACAGTGAAAAAAAAAAAAAAATCAAAAATAGCACAGGAGAAGATTTAGTGTATTAGGCAAAAAGTTTGAAATGAAATTCCTATCCAAATGTCCAAAAATCCTATCCAGTTACAATAACTTAACTGTTATAAATCTGAAAAGATTAATCTAAATTTTTTAAAATCTATCAGAAATTCAGCCTCATAATAGATAATGTGCACATGATTTCTTTTTCTTTTTATTTCTTTAATTTTTGTTGTTGTTGTTGTTAATTATGATTTTTTCTTTGCTTTGCAAAGGATGGTGTAGAATTATTGCATGTGCATGTATCCAGAATGTGTTGGAAACTGTTTCATAATCTCTGCTGTACACATGATTTTTTGTTCTTGAAAGGGATAGAAAAAATTAGAAAAAGTGCAGCACAAGGAGTAGGGTGGAATTTGAATAAAGGGAGAGAAAACCTTACTGAACAAAAGTGTAATGTATAAATATTCTGGAAAAAGGAAACAGAAGAAGAGGTAGTCCAAAATTTTAAAAATCTTAAAAAATTGTCTTTAACATCTAAATTTTGAGATTTTTAGCCGTTAAAACATATCTACGGTGAAAAATCATCAAAAAATTAGTATTTAGTGATAAAGGGGTTTTTCCCCCCCACTTTTCCCATTTCAGTATAGTTAAAAAAAAGTTCTTGCTGTTAAAATTCTTTCAGTGATTAGAGATTTTCAATAATTATAAATATGATGGTCTTGCATGTCATGATAAAAATGTGGAAATAAATATTGATATCTAGTAGAAATGGAAATGTGCTTTTTCTTGTTTCTGCTTTAATTCTGTAGCATAACAAAGTAAATAGTTATCATTCCAATTATCTGAAATTTTAGGCGTTAAAACATATCTACGGTGAAAAATCATCAAAAAATTGGTATTTAGTGATAAAAGGGTCTTTTTCCTCCTACTTTTTCCATTTTAGAATAGTTTAAAAAAGTTCTTGCTGTTAAAGTTCTTTCAATGATTTGAGATTTTCAATGGTTATAAATATGATGGTCTTGCATGTCATGATAAAAATGTGGAAATAAATATTGATATCTAGAAGAAATGGAAATGTGCTTTTTCTTCTAATTGCTTTTTCTTGTTTCTGCTTTAATTCTGTAGCATAACAAAGTAAATAGTTATCATTCCAATTATCTGAAATTTTAGGCGTTAAAACATATCTACGGTGAAAAATCATAAAAAAATTGGTATTTAGTGATAAAAGGGTCTTTTTCCTCCTACTTTTTCCATTTTAGAATAGTTTAAAAAAGTTCTTGCTGTTAAAGTTCTTTCAATGATTTGAGATTTTCAATGGTTATAAATATGATGGTCTTGCATGTCATGATAAAAATGTGGAAATAAATATTGATATCTAGAAGAAATGGAAATGTGCTTTTTCTTCTAATTGCTTTTTCTTGTTTCTGCTTTAATTCTGTAGCATAACAAAGTAAATAGTTATCATTCCAATTATCTGAAATTTTAGGCGTTAAAACATATCTACGGTGAAAAATCATAAAAAAATTGGTATTTAGTGATAAAAGGGTCTTTTTCCTCCTACTTTTTCCATTTTAGAATAGTTTAAAAAAGTTCTTGCTGTTAAAGTTCTTTCAATGATTTGAGATTTTCAATGGTTATAAATATGATGGTCTTGCATGTCATGATAAAAATGTGGAAATAAATATTGATATCTAGAAGAAATGGAAATGTGCTTTTTCTTCTAATTGTTTTTTCTTGTTTCTGCTTTAATTGTTAGCAAACAAAATACATAGTTATCATCCCAATTATCTGAAAATTTTGAACAGATTATAAATATAACTAAATTCAAGCCTTCTTTAATATTTCATGAAAAAAATATGCATGTTTAATAACGGTAACTTTTATTTAAATTCAGAGAAACTGCATCAAAGTCATTCTGTTTTTATTGTTTTTGTCAAATTTTTTGCACACTTTGTAAAAAAAAATTTCTAACCATTAAACATTTCAAAATTGTTATACGTGATATAAATCTGGTCATTTGAGATGCTTTAAAAAGATTGCATAAAATGCAGACAATTAGTTATTTGTAGCATACAAAGAAAATCTCAGTATGCAGTAAACCTTTAAATTTGGTGAAGATAACTTTTATATTTATGAGCAAGATACATAATTGCCAAAAGATTAAGTTTTTACATAAAGAGAAAGAAAAATTTATATGAAGAAAGAAAAAAATTATGATTAATATAATAATCACCATTTCTTTGAGAATATCTTTTTAACCTCCCCACTGCCGCAACCGGGTATATCCATTCACTAGTCTGCAGGTTTTACTGCAGTTGAAGCTTTATTTAAATTAATATAATTCTACAAATATAATCCAATTTTAAAAAATCAAGTTATGATTGATACTTTCAAGGTTTATAAGCATATACGTAACAAAAAAAATTATAACATGATAGAAAATCCCTCTTTTAATGACATTTAAAATAAATTGCAGAGAACATTACAATTTTGCCCTTTTGCTCAGCAGTCAGGGGGTTAACTACAAGTATAGGGAAACAGTGCTTTTAACCCCCCCTCCTCCCAACTTACCTCTGGACAAACATTAAAGTGGTTAATGTCATTAACAAATATGTGTTTGATTTTAATATCCCTAAAATTTATTTCTTTGTAAAACAAAAATACATCTCACACTACATAGATTTCCTAGTACACGAAAAATATACTTTTAAATCTTTAATGTATTTTTATCTTAATCAAACTGATTTATAAAGAAGTCATATATCAAGAAAATTTACAAACTGAGTAATTAAGTACTGAGACCCGGTTGCTGATTTAAAAACTTCTCCAAGGTATGTAATAGGTCATAGATTCAACCCCTGATCTGGATACTTTTTCACATAGTTAAGCAGAAATATCCCTTTTCTAAATACAATATTCTAAATTTATTTACTTAGTGACAATGTTTAGTGCTAAAAGATTGCATTTCTTGGAGGTTTATTTCTGTATTTAAACATTCATAAGAGCATGCAAGGGAATCATCCAAATGTCTTACAAATCTATACCTTCAATGCTTTTGGATTTTTTTCCCTTAAGAAATAATAGAGGCATAGGGAAAAAATCAAAAAAAGAATTATACAATCTATTGCTTTTCTTTCAATTGTCAATTTGCAAGGATTATAAAATAAAACTTTCAGCTCTCAACATTATGATTATATGGTTAGGAAAAGAAATTTTCTACAGTAAAGAATAACAAAACAAACATTGGTATTGTCTAGTCACTCGGAATAATATTAGAGAAAGTCTATAAATAAAGAGTATGTCTATTCAGAGAATTTGATCTTAAAAAAGATATTCTGAAAATCAACTATCAAGCTCATCTATATGATTAAAATGACAATCCATTATAATAAAGTACATAAATTAAAAAATGTGATAATAATAAAGAACATGGTATTATCTATTATTATATACATATATATTTTGTAACAAATTATCTATCTATCAATACCAGTATATATCAGAGTTTTCACCTGTTTCACAAGGGTACTGCTACCTGCCTGACTTTTAGTTAAAAAGATACCACCCTTCTTGACCCTCAGTCAAAAAACATTATTCCCTTGCTATTTATTGTATTAAAAAGTTTGTTTACATAGTAAGAAGTGGCTCATTTTTGTGTCTTGAAAAGAGTGATGACTTAAATTTTACATATTAAAAATGCTTTTAAAGCAAAATGTGCCAGCATTAATCTAAAATGTGCCCTTATAAATCTAAAAAGTGTCCATTTCTGACCAGAAGCAGCAGCAGCAGCCTTTTTTTAAATCCTGGGGGAACTATATGCTGTAGACTCCCTTAAATCCGCACAGCTTGGGACCAGAGGTTGTGCAGATTTTAGAATTTTGCAGATTTCTGGTCAATACTTTGTTTACATTTTTTAAACAGTAATTTGAATGTAATTAATAATGCAATTGAAATTATAATGAATGCCTAAAATATAATAAAACATTAAAAACAAAGGTCAAGTTAATAATCAATAACACTGATAAACAAATTTTAACGAATTTTCTATTTCTCTATATACGTTGGGTGTTTCTTATAGATTTCAAGCTACTGAAAAGAATATGTTTGTAAAAATTTTCTATCACCCTCCAATTTTGAGAAATTTCATTTATACGTTTTGGAGTATGTAGGCATCGTATAGGCAGTATAATTATATTGTATTATTCTCTTTCATATATTTGATTCACACAAACATTCCTTTTCCTTATTACAAAGATAGAAGATACAGCAAGAGATTAGAAACAGATGTCCCCTAATAAATTTTATGTTAGCGATCTTGAACAGACAACTCTAGCCACCACCACAGTATTTGACTTTAACGCAAATCCATGACTTTCAGGGCAAATGTAGCACTATTTCTTTGTTCTGTAAGACTTTTTAATTAAATTTTTAATATAGTTTTCCTATTTTCTCTAAAATATGTAAAACATGTTTAGAGGATGCATTAATGAACTCGATTCTTTTTGCGATGTGTGCGGGGAGCTAACTTTGAAAAAGCATCGGTACGCTTTCATGCCGTTAATAAAGAATGCCTATCATATGTACTTCGGATATAAAGCAGCTGAACAAGATAAGAAATGGGCAACTCATTCTTGTTGTACACAATGTGCTACAAACCTCCGAACGTGGACGAAAGGTACAAAAATGTGTACGTTATTTGCTATATCTATATGATATGGCACATGCCGAAGGATCATGTAACTGACTGCTTCTCATGTATTACGAAAATTAAAGGATTCTCTGCAAGAAGTAAACATAAAATTAAGTACCCGAATTTAGATTCAGCAATGTGACCAGTACAGGGCTCCCAACACATTTTAGTTGTCAAAAAGGGGGAAAGGGGACCATTTTTTATTTAAAAAGGGGACTTTGGGGGACAATTTTTCCATAAAAAGGGGACTTTGGGGGACCAATTTTTCCTTAAAAAGGGGACCTTGGGGGACCAATTTTATGAAAAACGGAAACCAAACAAGAATCATATGTATGTAAAAATATAGCACAAATGTTCCTAAATAAGAAAGTAAATTTTTAAAATTACCCCAGAAAATATGTTAGATGGTTATCTTTATAAGACTTCATTAATCCTTTCCGGCACGGGCAAAATCTAAAATAAAATGAGAAATTATCGACTGCCACCGGAATTCCCAAATGAACTTTTTAGATATTTTGAAACCCCAAATTTATGCTTTCATTGTAAAAGCAAAATTTTACTAAAATATTATTGGTGCCGTTTGCAAGTTTTGAATTAAAATTAGGTATCCCAGACTGGGCACAGTGTGCCGAAAGGGTTAAACAATGTACACAATTTTATTCAAGCACATTTAAATATCCTACTGAAAAAGTATATAAAGCATTCAATATTTCGGCATGCACCTTGATAATTCTCATTACAGGTAAAAAATAATAGTGATCAGTTAATAAAAACAAGTAGGTGGGTAAGTATGATCACAGATCACTCAGAAGGTTTTATTTAATATTCCTTTTAAAACATTCTAAACTTTAATTTATAAACCAAAATTGTTAACAGTTAAATTTGTTGAAAATTAATAATTGTTTATAATGATTAAATCCTCACATAGATGGGGATGATATAAGGCAGTGAGAATAGAGGTAGAGAGAGAATGAAGAATAACATTATTAATAACCTGACCTTCATTTAAGATATTACATGATATACTGTAGATTAAATTTTTTGAGAATTTATTTCAATAGCATCCCCTGGCGAAAGAAACTGATGAAAAGATGCTAACCGTTGAAATATGTTGAGCAGGTTTTTTCTAAATTTTTTAGAAAATTTATGGAGTGGAAATTAACGCAATTAAACATTAAACCATCTGCTAGTGGTGAAAAAATGAATTGTGGTTTAATTAGGGGTTGTGTTAGAAAATTGCCTAAAATACTTAAGTTAGAGCCTGGAGAAGTAAAAAAAGAAACTTGGAAATTTAATCCCACTGCCCGAACACACACTTCTTAAAAAAATTTTATATGTTATAAAAAAATATCCGAGATTTTAAAATCGATAACTTGATTACTTTTCTTAATTTTTTTTTTTTGGTAAAATTAATATTTGGATTGGTGCTAACTACTACCACTCATAAATAAAAGGGGCCAATAAGTTAATTTTATATAGCCTATAATAACAAATCAGACATAAAATAATAATTAGTGGAGAAACGCTTAGATTTAAATAACATGTCATACAAAAGCATTTCTTTTTCTTTTTAAAAAGTGATATTTGAATAAAACAAAATCTTAATTTTTACGAAAATTACACATTTAGAATTAGTGTAAAAATATAAGCATATATGCACAAGTTTAAAATCTATAAATGCAGTACATGTAAATGTTATGTACCATACCCCCAGGAACATTCCATGTCAAATTAATTGGATGTGGCAATCCCGTAACTTTCTTCTACATCATTCATGTCAATAATACTTCAAAATTCGCTATCACTGTCCCAAAATTAAATTGCTACCTATGCCCATCATGAGAATTCTAAAGATATGAAATTTTGTGCTTTAGTTCTTCAAGTATGACTATCACTAAACTTGTGCAAATCCCATAAAATGCAGCTTAGGAGCACCACCTATTGAAAGATTAACATCAAAACCTAAGCAGTAACAACTTGTGTCAACATCTAACCTTGTTTTCCAGATCTCCCAGACCGTGGCAAGTCCAGGAGGCCATGGCAATACAGATTGTCATTTTGGTAGGTTTTCCCAGGTTTGGGAAATTTTTCGCATTATCCCCTGAGATTCCCCTGATTTTTACAACCTAAAATTCATACCCTGATTTTCTCAGGAATCCCATATTCCCTTCATGAGTATGAACCCTGCATGGTCATCTGTATCTTTAAAAAAATATATCATTCAAGGTAGGTTTTACGATTGATAACTTTGCCGCAATCTTCTGAGAGAATTGGTCCTTTAGCAACAAACAACTCACTCTTTACAAACAATAATTGTTGATTTTTTTTTTTAATTTATACTGTGTTTTTTTTTGTTGATTAATTAACAAACATGGCCAAAAAAGTATTTCCCCCAAAACAAAAATAAAAAATGGCCAGAAACTTTTGCACACAGAAAATTTCGTATACCTTCCTTTTACACCAAGTGTCTTCAATACTGTATCAAAATAATCACGTGGTTTGAGGTCCTTTGTACATTCCTAACTTTTGGGGGTAATTATGCTGCTTCTTTGCTGAAATGTTCAGAAAAACAATTAAAAAAACTATCTGGCCAGAAACTTTGACTGCCATTGTATATCAAATATTAAATGAATATAAATTTTTATTAAACTCCATGCATTAGTTATTGAGATAAAGTGCCCACAAAATTTGTGTCACATACAGACATTTTATAAAAACATATTTTTCATGATCTCCGATTCCTAAAACATGTAAGCCTGTTGAAAACCTGAATTAAAAAATTTCATGGATCTAATACTTTTTTCTTGTAAAAATAGAAGGAAAGATGTTTCGCTTTTAATGTTTTTGCAGACAGGAACTGAAATCGGACAGCTATTTTTTTAGCCTGATTGTTGCACTGGCCCTGCATAACAGTACATAAACATTTTAGCTTTTTCTTCCATGAGAAGAATATGTTTAAGTTAAAGAAACATGTTATGATAATTTGGAAGTTTAAATATGTAATGCAGTATCATTTTTATTTATAAATAGACATCATTAAACAATTTTAAAATGGTATAAAAAATAGATAATGAGAATGCAAAATATATTTCTAATTCTTGATTCAACAGAAAGTTTTCTGTAGAATATACCTTCTTATTTGAAAGAAATTGCATTCCAATAATTAACTAGTCAGATGTGACAATCCCAAAAACTTTTACCTATCTCATATATTTTAGTAATTCCTCAAAAATGAGGCTTAGCAGTACCACTGATTAGATGGTTTACACCAAAATCTAGTCAGCAACAATTTATGTCAATTTCTAACAGAATTTAAATTTGATGAGAATCTGCGCATTAGTTTCTGAGGCACAGCTATTGCAAAATATGGAAAAATTCTGCATAAAAGCATCACCTTGATGAGTGATGTACACCAAAAACTAATCACGGTCAATTTTAATCAGATAATAACTGAATCTGAAGTGAAGTTTGTTGAAAATCCATACATTTGTTCTCGAGATACAACTATTACGATATCGTGAAAAATGTTGCATATCAGTGTCCCCATTTGGGTGATTTACACGAAAAACTAAGTAACACTAATCTATATCAGAGTGTGATGAAATTTCATGAATTAGTTTTTGAGATAAGCCTGTTGGGATACTCATAAATAATGCAGCATGGCAGTGCCACCTGTTAAACAAGTTACATCAAAGGATAATCAACACAAAATTATATTAAGGACTATCAGAATCTGAAGTTGTATATCCGTACATTATTTCTTGAGATAGAGCTATTAATGAAATTGTGAATAATGCAGCATAACAGTGTCACTTGTTGAACGATATACACTAAAAACTAATCAGCTCTAATTTATATCAAGGTCTAAGTGAATCTAAAGTTTTGTGCATTATCTGTGCATTAGTTCTTGAGATACAGAGCCCATGGAATTTTTGCCACATACAGACATTTTTTTAAAATGTATAAATCCATCGAAAACTGGAAGTCGAAATTATTTCATGAATTCAATATTTTCTTTTTGTAAAGATAGAAAAAAGCAAAAATATGTGAATAGGCATTTTACTACAACCATTTCCTTTAACCCTTTAACATTCATTGGTTTCGTCACGAAACCACAAAATTTTAATTCCGATATGCAACACTGACACCAGTATTTTTATCTAAAAATATCCCTTTTATTATGTATGTGAAAAATCACATTTTCTTATTTCGAAATATATTTGTTCTTAATTACCAGTGTCATTCATTTATTTCGACATCTTAGCAATGAAAATGCTTTGATCGTTAAAGGGTTAATATGATTTAGAGTTGTGAACTTTAAATTAATTTTTCTTAATTTTAATCATCTGTTTCCACACAATTCAATGATTCTTTCCATTCAAAAAAACTTCATTTTTTAAGGGGGGGGGGGGGGGGTGAAGCATACCAAGGCCCGTTCTTGAAGACTGGTCAAGCAGTAGCTTAATATAGTAACTTTCGTGTTCTGCAATTTTTTAATTTTTAAAAATTTTAACGCGATTCTTAAAATTTGCCTGCATTATGTGGTGGTTTTTTAACATTTAGATTCATGAAAGAATTTGTTTTTTACACCCACTTTAACAAATTTTGTCTTCTTGGATTTTTAAGCTTTTAGTGATTTTCAAAGTTTTTTTTTATTTTGCGGAGATTTTTTTCAGACACAGAAAAGGGGACTTGGGGGACCAAAATACAAAAAAGGGGACTAAAGGGGACCTTTTTCTGAAAAGGGGACTTTTGGGGGAAAAAGGGGACCATTTGGGAGCCCTGCCAGTATTACATAATAATGATTTACAAATACCGAAACCTCCAGAGAATTTTACATATGACGATGCAGCAATAGAAATGGAAATTGAAGAAACTGAAACTTCCTCTACATCTGATATGAACTATTCTCCTGGTATAAATGAAGAACCACACCTAATTACTCAAAAAGAATTAAATGATTTTGTGATAGACTTAAATTTATCAAAGAAAAACTCAGAATTACTTGGATCAAGATTGAAAGGTTGGAATCTCCATAAAAACAATACAAAGATACCTATTTATCGAGATTGACATAAGAAATATTCGACATTTTTTCAAGAAAAGATTATTTATGTTATTGTAATGATATAAATGGTTTAATGTATGCTTTAAATTGTCAATATAACTCAGAACAATGGCCTATAAAAGAGTAGCCCCAGCTGACATTTATCGCTAAATAAAATATAGAATTTCTTATTAATATCATTTCTTTTTACATAATTCTTTTATATTTTTCTGAAACTTTATAAACAATGCATACTTTCAGTATTTAAAATATTAATTTTAAGCTTTATAAGTGTTTATTTAAAAGTTTGTCAGTACTAAAATACCAAATGATAAATTTCATAAGGTATATGGGTTGAATAAATACTACAAAATTCAGATTTTCAAGATTTTGAATTTTTTAAAAATCTGTGGGTGATGGAAACTTTTTAATGGCATATTCTTTCACAACACCACCTAAAATTTAAAAGTCACCACATACTTAGTTAGAAACAGAAACCTTGTTTATCAGTGTAATGTATGATTAAATATTCATTATAAAGAATAAATGTATTTTTTTAAATTATCCATTGAAACTTGTCTCATAAAGGTACATTGCTAATTCACATCAAAATAATAAAATAAGGAAGTTATTTCAGGTTTAACTAAACTTGATAACCTAAAAAGCTTGATTAATAGATAAATATATTTCGTAAAATGATTGCGGTTGCCAGTGATATCAGCAATATCTTGAACTTTCTTAGAAATAAATTCATTCTACCTTCATGAAAGAACATGAATTCACTAATATTAACAAAAATTACAAATTAAAATATACATGCAATTGATATAAAACTAAAAAAGTCAAATTTTGTCCTTCTATCAAAACTGAATGTTTTATTGTTTTCATCCTTAAATTATATGCAAATTTTAGAGAGTTGCAGATTTGAGGAAGTCTACTGTATATATATATTGTACTGATAAATAAATTTAAGTTTAATAATTTATCTACACTGCAAGACAAAAAGTTTTATAAACACTGAACGGCATCATTTAATTGAAACACAATTCTAAATTTTAGTTTAATTCAATTAGGGAACTATATCCAACACTCAACAACAATTAGATTATGATTTTCAATTTATTATCAATTATTTTATTCTTAAAAATAACTAAATGCATAACTAGTGATTGATATAATTCTTTCAAAGGCATTTTCCTGCAGGGGTGGAGGTACTTTGGACCTACTCAAAACACTTAAATCTAGTCATTGACTTTCAACTGACTTAAGACAAATTAATAATCATACTTCATTAATTAAGAGGAAGAAAAAAAATTAACTATAACAAGATGCATTTCATATGTCATCATAAAGTTAATCAATATCTAACTATATTATTGAAAATTGAAAATTTACCTGTCCATAAGAATATTTTTCAGTGTTTTACGAACATTCGACCTAACTTTAGCTTTTGCTTCGTCTGTAGCTTCACTTTTGTCTTTGGTAGCATCAGGTTCTTTTTCTAGGTAACAAAAATAAATAAATAAATAAAAATTGTAATTTAACAAATTACAATGACCATTTGGAAAAAGGATTATTTTTTAACTAATCGTAAGATTAACTAAGAGGTTAAACTTTTGGACATGAAAAGTATCGAAATTGCTAAGAAAAAAAACATACATATTTTTTTAACTTTTGTTTTTAAAGACTTTTTTCTGACCAATCAGAATGTTCTACAGGCGTTTATTTGGCATTCTCATTTGCCAGAAAACTGATAGTCTAAAATCAGTGCTAATTTCTTCACAATATTTTTAACAATGTACTAATTCTTGTATACAAAAGGATACCAATTTTTTTATCACATGTAACTCATACCTCAATAAATTAAATTAGTTCAGTTATTCAATTACATTCAGTCTAGGAAAAAAAAACTATAAAAATAAAATAAAATGTGAACATCCATTGCTCAAAGCAAAATGCTTGAATCTTTCCCATTGCGTTAATAAAAGTCAGTAAAAACATCATTTTTAAGATGATCAAAACATAGCTTACAGCTTACCTAATAACAGAGTCATATATTACGCTTACCATGGATTAAACATTAATATCCCTGCATTACAATACATTGGCAAACATTAATAAAATGCAGACATCAAAAATACAGACACCACAAGGATTCAGATATGACTAAGATATATCTACCCTCGACCCATAACAACCATTTTCCAAATTGTTAATAATTGTATTAATTATCTATCAATTTTAAGTTAATTTTTCTTTAAAAAAATAATAAGGAGGTACAAGGCCATCACAGAAATTATTAAAATTGTTGAATTTAAACAGATATTGCAAAATCATAAGATATTTTTCAATAAATTTGTACCCAGTAACAGAAAACATCCAGCAAAATAGCACTAATTTAGATTTTGCAGATTAGTTTTTCTTTTCTTTTTCTTCTTTTTTTTAATTTTTAAATGCTAATTTAGAACAATTTTTGTCAGCAGCTACAATATATATAAAAATTTAATTTTACATAAACTTATTTGTAAAATGACAATTAAAAAAATGAAGTTTTCTTACGAACAAAAGTGCAATAAATTGTAAAACTATTCTTATTTGATCACTTTCTAAGCTACATAAATATACTTTTAACCACTGACCATGACCACTGCATATTTTTAAATGCAATCTAACACAGTTATTTATCCCCAAAAAATCTTTGATTTTATTTAAGCATAATCATTTCATCTTTGTGTCAACAGAACTATAAAGAAAAAGCTCCAATTATGTCTCATACACACCCGAATGCTTTTTAGAATTGTGGAACATCATAGAAAACAAAAAATGCAAAAGTAATTATTTCACCAAATGTTAAATGTTATGTTAATAAACAACTATTATTATTATTATTTAATAAACAGACATACTAAATACTTCATTCTTAATACACCCCTGACGCAAATGATAAAAACGCCTAAAAATGTAAAAAATAAAACTTATATAATCCCAAAGAGGTGCCTTGCTCATCTTTATTTTTCAATAAAGATTATATTAAATTTTCTTAAATCTGTAATATTACCATTTTTTAACAGAATAATTTATAAAAATACTGTGTATAAATTTGAAAGACATAATTTTAACAAAAAATGATACCATTATTATTGTGGAGATACTTAGCAGTCATATGATTATACCTGTAATCATGAATGATGTGCCAATAGAAAGTTATTAATAAGCTTAATTTAGACATAGCAAAAATGTAAATACAGAATTGTTAATTTGGCATAAATAATATAAATTCAAAGTTATGAAAACAAATTACATTAGCTTGTTTGTTTTTAAATATATGAGGATTGTTGCACAGCAGAATAAAGTAAGTTCAAAGAATAATATTAAACTAAAAAATGCTCACATATTTAAATTATCTGAGACCGTTCAACTCTATTCTTTGCAGCTATTTTAATTCAAATTAACTCAACTACTGCTTATTTCCTTAGAAAAGTATTGTTCAGTAAGTACTTCAATTAATTAGAACAGCTCAGCAAACAATGATAGTCTCTTACATGAAATATCATGGGCAATTAAAAAATTATTTTATTAAACTAGACGTTGTTTAACAAAATAAGAAACATCCAAGTATCACTGAGCTTATAGACAACAAAAATTTAATTCTTTAAAACAGTTTCTGTATAATTTGTATATACTCTATTCAAAATAAGACATAATAATAAATTAATATACAAAAGGATACTAAAATTTAAAAGCATCAAGATAAGAAATTACTTTGAGAAGTAGATTTTGAACTTGAGGCACTTGAGGAAGATAGAGCAATCATAAAACATGGATTTGACTTCAGCCAAGAAACTATATTTCCAGCTGTAGGAGCATTGTCTCCAACAATCACATTGCCTTTGACACGGTCTAATACAACGATTCTTTGAGAATCAAATTCAGGCCCCTGTAGATAAAAGAGAAAATATACAAAATGATTAATAAAATATGTATTATTTTAAGACTTTAAAGATTTAAAAAAAAACACACACACAAATGAATGAGAGATATTTTATTGAACGAATTATTAAAAAAAGAATGGGGGTTATATTTTTTTTATTTTTACTTATTTATTTTTTACAAATAGGAAAGCTTTTGAAATAAGGAAGATTTTCAGCCCTGTATTTATCATATTTAGGTCTAAATTAATGATAAAATAGGTTATATATATATATATATATATATATGGGTGATTCTCAAAATGGGGGACAATTTGTCTTTCGGCATACAAAAAAAAATGAGAGGTTTTCTGTCATGTTTTTATATTTAGATATGTTTTTCTGAATATTATTCATCATTTGCACTCAACAATTACTCACTTTTTAGTTAAAAACACCTTAAAATAACAGAATAAAGATTCAAAATGTCATTAGCATGGATGTCCACAGCAGCTGTGCCTTGTGTATACTAGCATTTTTCAAGAGTTAATATCATGTTTATAAAATAAACAAATGTTATTCTTTCTTTATATTAATCAAGGAGAGGATTTATCCAATAAATTTCTTTTTAAAAATAAAATTATAGTACATAAAAAAAGAAAGTTTGTCCTCCATATTCGATTTTCAAAACAAGGTCATACTAAAACAGCTGGTTATTAATCAAAATGTCATTTTCACATATGACAATAGTTTGAAAATATAAAGTTTCTCCATGGCAACAAGTAGCCATTTTATTCCAGCCAGAAAATAGAAACATGTATTGTATTTTAAGAATAGAAGTTGAATATTAGGGGCGTACATCAATTGTATGTCATTAGAATGGATAATAATTTTCATGTTTATTTTATAGTTAAAATTTTTATTTTATTTATTTGCATAGAACTTTTGTGTTTTAAAAAGCCCCAGAAAGAACTATTGCATTGTGATTATATTATGGCTCATAATCTTATTTAAATTAAAATTTGTCATTAGCATGGACAGATATCAGTGTCATTAGCATGGTTTTTCTGTCCATGCTAAAGACTCCTATGTACATAAATGTAACCAGTACTTATATTGTATCCTTTATAAAGTTTAATTTTACGTATAAATTTAGGTATTACATTTATTATCCGTAAAATATGCATTAAATCTGTAGGAAAATCACTAAGACAGCTTCTTACATTGTTAGTGTCAGAATGTTGCTCATGTAACAATGTTTGCTCTTTGGTAATGTTTTTTATTCTCCTTATATGTATGTATGTAAAAATGGAAACCATTTGCTGAAAAGGAAGGCTAATAAATATAGAAAAAAAAATTTAAACAGGAAGAAAATAAAAATTTCATAATATATTTATTCCATACAATTTGTTTTGTCATTAGCATGGCTCAAAAAATACTAATTTTTTTTAAAGTTAATTTTTAAATATTTAGCTCTGCTGACTACATGGAAGGTATGCCTAATACTATATTAACAACACCTAGTTTTTTCAGAAATTTTGCTAACAGTAATTTTTTTAAGATTTCATTTTTGAAATCGTCCCCTATTTTGAGAATCACCCATATATGACAGTTTAATTGACACCAATATATGGATATTTGTCTATTTATATCTATAGTTAAATAGCTATATTTTAATTATCAAATTAATTTTAATGTTATTGATATAATTTTTGGTATTATTATTAATATTATTATTATTATTTATTTATTGAATTTTTTTAAATATTTATTTATTTTTATTTTATTTTAATTTTTTTTAATATTTTTTAATTTTTATTAATTAATTAATTAATTAATTTTTTATTTATTATTATTTTTTTAATTTTTATTATCCTTTATTAAGATAATGAGTTTTTACCATGTAAAGTCACAATAAATGTTACTGATTAAAATAACAAAATGGTATTTTAAGTTATAAGTTAATATGAATGTTATCACTTAATTCTAATTTTAATTATTTTATTCATTTAATTTTATGTAAATATCGATCATTAATTATTTTCTCCGGTTCAATTATATTTCCATTCAGCTTTATCTTTTTTGTTTGTTATGGATACTACTTAATCTACATGTGGATTTAACTATTATTTTTACTTACTTTCAACTCCTTTTTGTAAAATAACAATATATATACTGCTACTATTATTAAGTTTCTTTAATTGTTTTCAACATATTGTATCACTTTAAATCATAGCAAGTTTTTTTTTTTTTTTTCCAAATCATTTATCTTGCCATTTGGCGCGCATGGCATTCTTAATTTAAAAAGAGCAACCCTGCTGATCTTGCGAAGATTCTGCTCTGTGGACTACAAATTACATTTGCATTCCTTTTAATTTAATTTAATTTATTTATTTATTCAGATATACTTGTTTCATTTTTTTTTAATATATATAATTCAATTCAATTCAAATTCTTCGTTTTGGTTTATTGTTTTATTGATAAAATCCATTGGTGAATCTAGTCTACTTTTAATGGTATTATATATATTATCTTGATTATAATCCCCCTCCCAAATTTAACTGCTTTTGCTATTGAAAACTAGTCATTTGAGGGGGGAGGGGAGGAGGGCACCATAATACTTACCCATCATGGATATGCATAATATATGAAAATAAAACATGTGTAAAGTATTTAATAAAAACACATCAGAATTCCAAAATAAAGTTTAAACATATATTTAAATATTTTTAACACATAGTAAAGCTGTATTAATGAATTGCTGATGAACAAATTATATAAAATGCCAAACTACTCAAATACTACTGAATTGTGTAAAAGAAACATCCTTATAACTCTGAAAATAATAATCATATTAACTAACAAATTACTGCATCAGATTTAAGCGTCTCATATTCATTTAAAATATATATTTGAATTGAAATTTGAGTGAAATATAGGGTCATGAAAATTGAAAAGTGAGGAAAATAGGATTACAAATATCTCGGCAACTTGTTCTTTTCTTAAAACATCAAATCTGTACTCTGTAAATCTTTAAAAAATCATTGCCTATTTTTTTTCCTTTCAAAAAAAAAAAAAAGCGTGTGAATGATTGTAAAATAATGTTCTATACAATTCACTTCATTTGTGTTGCCAAAATTATATTTGCTCCATTCAGGCTAAAAACAGGTGCAGTAACCCCACAATCCACCATAATATTAATTATTGATTCCTTTTTGCATAGCTGTGAACATTATCAGATGCAAGCTGATAATGTCTGACTTCTCTCGATCATGATAAAAACAAACTACACAATCATCAGCATTGTGATTTAGATAGTGGAGAAAAGTAGTCTCTTTTTACAAGGGGGGGGGGGGGGAGTCCTTTAATTTTCAAAAACTTATCGTATTTTAATAAGAATTTGATAAGTTGCCTAATTTATTGTTATTTAAATAGCTGAAAATTTTGATGCAATCCAATAATTAGCAACAGAGATAGCAATTAATGTTTTTTAAAATATAGAAAGAACAGAAGAGAGTATCTTTTAGTAATTTTTTCTAAATTCTATAATACTATTAATGTTATTTCTGTTTCCCATTTAGGCTGTTGAAAAATATTTTTCTCCAAAAATTCAACAATTTGAAACTTGGATAAAATCTCAGTCATTAGCAGCCTCAGCCAGCTGAGGGAAAAAAGTTTGAACTAATAAAAATATAGCAATAAAACAAAAACAAAAGAAAGAAACTTACATTGAAATATATTTTATTACTACTATTATTATTTCCAGTTAAGTGTATATAATTCAAACACATTCAATTACAAAATCTTCTTGAGTAACTGTAATATTTAAAATATAATATAGTATAAAGATCTTTGTTAAATATTTCTTTTAAGGCAATGATTTCTTATTCTTGAGTAAGTAGAAGAAATAAAATAAAATAAAATAAAATAAAAGTAGTTTGGGCTAAATTATTTCTCAAAAGTGAAATTTTTTCAGTTGTTTATGGGAAGGAAAAAAAAAAAAAAAAAAGATGAGCTCTTCAATTTTTACAGTTAGTTTAGCTTTCCGGTTACTTGAATGCCAGATAACAGAACTTTTACTGTATATGTACTTAATCAATATGTAGTATTAGAACTTGAAAGATAAAAATTTAAAGAATGAACTTACATTTGTATGTTTTACATTAGAAATTGTTGTCTAAATTGAAGTTAGATTCTCAAAATAATTTTTATTTAACATTTTAAAATGTAAACACCTCAGTTCCGAGCCATTTTGGACACAAAGATTATTCAGCTTAAAATAAAGAAACTAAATGCAACAGATTTCAATCTATGTAAATGAAATGAAACATTATACAAATAGTTTAACATGACTTTTACATCATCTTCATAGAACTGAATTTTTTTAGATAATTTTCATAAAATAAAATGGAAAATATAATGTATATACAGAAGGAAAAAAAAATCAAGGTTAACAGAAATTGCAACTTTCCTGGATATATTTTTGTAATTATCATTTTGATTTGTTTGTTCAGATTTCTGTGCTATTAATATAGCAGCTTTCAAAATTTTGCAACACAAAACTTAGTAGTTAAAAAAAAAGGTAAAACTTGGCAGTTATGTACTAAAGGACATTCAATACCATTTAATATAAAAATTATAAAAATGTAATAAAAAAATAATAGCTGGAATCCATTTTTGAAAGTATTTTTAACAAGTATGAAAATCACAATGAAATTTTTGAAATACAGTTAAATGGTATGTATTAAACTTTCTAACTCTTAGATGCATTCAAAGTAACTCTTTCTAAGTTCAATGCAGTTTTGTAGGTGAAGTTTCTAGCTAAAGCCATCTTAAGCCAACTATTTCTTAGAATAGATCAAAAATATTCTTTTACAGCATTTCTTGATTTTTTTTTGTTATTTTCTAACTTAAAATTATTTTGTAAGTTGAATAAAATATTCATTTTTATTTACCATCACAAAATAAAAACTTTGACCAAAAGATCAATTATATATTTTTACTTAAAATATTTCATACATTATACGAAGTCTTACATTTTAAATCAAAATAAAATTTATATACATTAAAAAATATGACACCAGGAGCATGAAAAGACAGGAATATTTCTCATTAAAAACAATTTAATGAGAAAAAGGTGTAGTTTTTACTTAGAAGTCAGCATTTGTATAGTTTCTACATCAAATATATAGTAGTTGATAACCCTGTTAAAGGTGTATATGCAAATTTATATGATGAATTTATATCAAGTATAATGATTACTTTTTAAAAACAATTATCATCAAAAAAGTAATAAACACTAACTCATTCAATTTTTTTTTTTTTTTTTTTTTTTTTTTTTTTATAATTTCATTTCATGGCAGATAATAATAATAAGATTTTCTTCAATGGAATATAATCCGCATGTCAAAAATTCTAGAAAAATACAGTAAGTGCATAGACTTTCAAACCTGAATGCTGCAAAAATATGCTACAAAAATTCCCTTTTTCAATAAAAATTATCAATATTTTCAATAGCTGCATTTAAACCCCTATGCATGCTAATTCATTATGAAATATATAGTGTGCATGTGTCCTTGCAGGCTAGAAAAAAAAATGTATATACAGTAGACTCCCTCAAATCCGCACAGCTTGGTACCAGAGGTTTTGCGGATTTTAGAATTTTACGGATTTCTGGTCATTGCTTTGTTTACATTTTTAAAAAAGTAATTTGAATGTAATTAATAATGAAATAGAAAGTATAATGAATGCTTACAATATACTAAAATATTAACATAAATAATAAACTAAAATAATAAAAATTTAGATAATTTTTTTAAATGATTAAAGTACAAAAAGCAAAGGTCAAGTTAATAATCAATAATATACAATTAAAAATTTATTATAAAGATGAAATGTGTTTTTCCTAAATTAGTCAATGAAACGTGTCTCATAAAGATACATTTCAAATTCACATCAGGATCATAGAATAACAAAACTTTATTTCAGGTTTAGCCATAGTTGATAACTAAAAAAGCTTGATTAATACATAAATATATTTGGTAAGGCTAAGATTACGAATGATATCACCAATATCTTCATTTTTTTTATAAATAAATTATTCTTTCTTCACGAAAAAACATGAATTCAATAACCTTAGCAAAAAATTACAAATTAACAAATGTATGGAATTGATATAAAACTAAAACAGTCAAATTATGCACCTACATCTGAACTGAATGTTTCATTGTTTACATCTGTAAATTATGTGCGGATTTTAGAGAGTTGCGGATTTGAGGGAGTCTACTGTATAAAGAAAAAATATAATTATACCTTTAGAGCATCTTTTCCTTCTTTCATAGCCGCAAGACAGTCAGCTGCATGTTTTTCTATACATTTATCATTGCAGTAACAGGAATTTATGGACTGAACAATTGTTTGGCATGTGACACAACTTTGTTTTTTTCTAATAGGCTCTTTTAGTCCCTACATATGCAAAAAAAGAACAGTCTTTAAAGTTTGAGAAAATTTGTTAATATTACATACACAAAAACTACAAATTAGTTTGTAAACATAACACAGATTTAACAGTCACAAATAAATTACTAGTCTCTAGACTTCCAGGCATCAAGAGTTCCCCCCCCCCCCCCCCCCCCGAAAAAAAAAAAGATTCCAAAAACATATTTTTTCCTATTAAATAGAACAGAATAGACTTTTTGAGAAAAAAAAATAATACTATTCAATTCTGTAAGTAGAAGATTGAAGTTTATGACCACAGTAATTCACACTGAGCATGGTAAGGTAAAATATTTGTTTACCTTAAATTTTTCTCGTTATTTAAAATTTTTATCTAAGTATATAATACAGGGTATCCACTCTCAATGGTGGCCAATGGCTAATTTCTAAACCGTTAGTCATAGACATATAGTTCCAATTGCAAAAATTCTTTAAAAAAGGCAAAGAAGTATTTTTTAAGCGATTTAAGTCAACCAAATTTTTTATTGAAAAATTACGAAAATTAAATTTTTATACGGTCTCCTGGTCTTATAAGTGATATTTAGTAAATTTTTACCACTACTCTAACAAACAAACAAAAAAAAAATCCCATTCCTCTGCGATTAAAACTGACCAAGTAATAGCTGTTTAAAGTTGAAGCATCTTTTTTGCTGCAAAATAGGGGTCAGTCACAAATTTACTCGAAATAAAAATAAACGTCATATATAAAATTTAACATTAAACATTGAGAGTAAAATAATTTTTACAATATTATTTTTAAATTTATGTTGATGCTTACAAATTAAAGCAAAATATACAAGTTGTACTAAAAATATAAGTAAAAAAAAATATTAGAAATTTTGTTAAATTAAATTATGAAAAGCAACAGTCACAATTCATTACAAAATGATACATATTTAAAATTCTATTAGATAATTTAAACGATAGAATAAGGCTGTAGTCCTATAAAATAAATAAATAGTTGTACACACTTAAAATCGTATTAATATTACGTTGTCATTGGATATAAATAAGTATGCAAATTGAACCTCGGTCGTACACTTGGAAGAGAGTTAAAATTTGAATGCAAATTTTGAATTAGGAAAATATACATATGAAAGTTATAAGTAAAAAAAAAAAGCTTATCAAAATAACACACCTTTTTAAAATAAAATCATGAAAAGAAACAGCTTTATTTTTTTAAGCAATAAAACATATGTAAAAATACAATTGAGGATGTAAATTTCAAAACTCACCTTATCGCTTTTGTTTTCTATATCAGTCTATACCAATCTGCACTAATGTGTAACACTACAATCTCCAAATTTCTAATGAAAACCAATGGATGCATTTGAAGATTTTTCGCGATTTCCCAGAATTTAATTTTCTTGATGAAGAGAATTTTTAAACTCAAGTCTTCAATTATTTAGTCAGTTTGGTTATTGTTCAGTCTAGAAGTTAATTAATTAATATTAACACTAGCATAAAACTTATATTGTGGCAGCACCTTCAGTTAAATTGCTTTAAAAATGTTTCTTTACCTCATTTAAAACATTTTTGTAATTGGAAATATATGTTTGAGACAAATGGTTTAGGAATTAGCCATTGGACAGCATTGAAAATGGATGCCCTTTATAATACTTTAAGCACTTAGTATACATTCCCTTAAAGCTTCATGCAATTCATTCGTATTCAGTTACAGAAAAATGGTTTAAGTCAAGAAATTTAAAGTTTCGTAACTTGGTAAATTTTAATGTTAAATGACTGGGACCTTTTTTGTATTGCTTGTTAGAGTGATGGAAAAATTTTACTAAATATACTATATATTTAGTATATATAGGACCATATAAAAATTTCATTTTTGTAATTTTTTACTAAATTTTTTTTTACCTAAATCATTTAAAAAACAATTCTTTACCTTTTTTAAAGCATTTTTGCAATTGGAACTATATGTATATGACTAACGGTTTAGAAATTAGCCATTGGCCACCATTGAGAGTGGACACCCTGTATAATGTATGAGTGATGTTTTGAAACTACATTTTGTCACCCTTTACACACAGAAACTTTATTGCCCACAAAATATACACCCTGGCACCGTGAACTATACATCTTACACTATTTTTCAACACAGTCACCACCAGCATTGAGACATTTGTCGCAGTATGCAACCAATTTAAAGAAACCACTCTAGTAAAACTGGGTGCCTTGTGATGCAAGGAATTTTCGCACAGCCTACTCCATCTCAGTATTGTTTTGGAAGTGACCTCCTGAGAGTACAACTTGCAATGCAAGGAACAACTGAAAGTTTGATAGAATAAGATTAAGGCTGTAAGCAGGGTGATCCAGGCAATGAATCTGATCTTGTGTGAGCCTTGTTGTGTGCCCATCGGACTCTAACCTGTTCTCTGCATTGACAACACCACTCAACTACTTTTGAGATGTCACTTCCAAAACAATACTGAGTTAAAGCAGGCTGCGAGACAATTCCTTGCATCACAAGGCACAAAATTTTACCAGAGTGGTTTCTTCAAATTGATTGTAATCTACAACAAATACTTCAATGTCTGTGATGACTATGTCAAAAAATTTCGTGATGTTGTGATGCATATGTATTTTATTTATTTATTTTGGTAATAAAATTTCTGAATGAAAAAGTAATGAAATTTAATTTTGGAATGTCCCTTGTATGATTAGAAATATTATAGAAGGTTTTTAGAAATATAAATAAATACATCAAAAACTGATTTTTTTCAAATGCTAATATCATAAAAATTCCATATTCTTAATTTTTATTGTTTCTGAATAAAAAAAAATTAAAATGATACAATTACAACTCTCCCACTCTCCTGAGAATGAATGAATTGAACCTGCGGTACCTGGAAAACTGCTATTTTATCTAATGATAAAATAGCAATTTTTGGATTTTTCAGGTCTGCAGAAGCTGAAATAAAGCTAAAAATGTAAAATTAATGCTATAAATTTAAAATTTTCATTCTTTCTTTGGAATCTGCAGAAAATGAATTATTTCTGAAATATTAAAATTTTTATCTTTATTTCTCTTCCCATTTCATCAAAATTTTTAGGGTTTTGAGGACAAGAGATAACACCAAATTTCGCATTTTCTTTTCAGAGTCTGCAGATCTAAAATAGTAAAATTTCATTTTTTTTTTTCTACTTTAGATTTTGATAGTTGGATTTTTTGGGTTTGTGAGAAGCAAAATTGTAAAATTAATAAAGCAGAAGTTTTCTGTTTTTTGAGACTCTAAGAACACAATTAATGCTGAAATTTTTTTTTTCTTGCATTCTTTATTATTTTAACCAAAAGGCAAACTGCTTTATTAGCCAGCCAGAGTGTTAAAATTTCTGGGGTTGAAGCTGGCTATTTTCCTCATCAACTCAGTAGCCCTGGTTAAATCCAATCTGAACTTTTTAACCCCAATATGCAAGTACAACTTTTTTTTTCTAATATATATTCAATATTCATTAGCAATTTATTTTTAGAATATTGTATATCTATAACCTCTCTTTACTTTTATTGCAATAAAATATTTTTCATGCTTAACTGTACATGGAATTTTTAAACAATAATATATGACTACCTATTTATATAAAATATGAATTTTAAGATTTGAGTATTTTCATCAGGATCAAGGTAGTGAAAGGCAATGGTATCTAATTAGTATATTTTTTTAGCATAAACATCAACAAAAGCGGGCAGCACTGTACCATTATCTCTCCCTGAAATTTGAAATTTAATTATGTAAAATTTCTTAACACTGATTACTTAAATAAAAGGTAAAATTTATTCATCAGAAGTGACTTTTGAATAACTAAGCAGGGGGGGGGGGGGGGACAGAGTTTTATGACTAAATTTGAACTTACCATCCCAGATTTATTTTTTTTTCACTTTATAATCATTTGTTTAAAATTTAATTTTCCTGCTTGTATGTCTATCAGCAGAAAATTTGAATAGGAATTTTCTTAAAATCCTTACTAAATTTTTATCTAAAATTATGACTCATGCTGAGATTTAATGCCTTCTGATGACACTGAAAATAAAGTCAATAATGAAGCTTTCGATAATGCATCTGTATTGAAAAAGCAATTAAGATCTTGAAAAGTTTCAAAAATACTTTACCGAATATAAAAACTTATTTACAATGAACATCAGAAACTGTTTCATATTAAATTGATAATTTAAACAAAAAACAGGCACAAATTACAGATCTATTTTAACCTCTAAGTGTTTGGAATGTAATATTCTGTACACTACGCTACAGGTTTCACTACAATATAAGTAATACTTAATGTAATTCTATCAATTTTATGACTTTTCAATGCACTTTAGAATGATTAATGCTCTCAAAGATTACATTCATATTTGTAATTATGTTTCTTTTAAGAATATTGAAAGAATAATATTTTATGAGCATTTTAAACAAAAAGAAGGGAAAACAACATTACAATTTTACCCATTTGCAAGACGCTCAGAGGGTTAATAAAGTAGGATTTACTGAGTAGTTAAGGCAAATGTATGCTTCAATTTCATTATATTGCACAGTTTTAATTATTTTCCTTTATTTTACATAGTCCATGTCATACTTTTTTTTTTCTAGTAAGCACAGCAAAAATCTTAAGATCAGAGTTTCACTGTTTATCCGAAATTTAAATTGTCAAGAAAAACCAACTTAATAACTACAACTAATAATTTTATTGATTGTAATTGTCAAATTCATATTATAATAAATATAAGTTATTTAAAAATTTAAGAATTTTTAAGATGTAGGAAGAATCTCACCTTTCTTGTACTGGGAGTTGATTCAGTTCCTTTTGAAGTATTAAGATTGTTTTTATTAACACTTTTCTTATTCACAGTGGTTGAATTTACAATATTTTCATTTTTTGGAGATGATGTTGTAGAATTTGATGAACCCAAAGATACTTGCTTGGCTGGGACAGTTTTTAACTCCAACTTGGAAATCTTATCTGTTTTATCTTTTTTAGGAGGCGGAATAGTTTTGTTGACTACAGCATCTTTTACCTCGGGTGTTTTTTCTGGCAATACCTATAAAATAAGAAATGAGGATTACACTTGAAAAGAGAGTAGAGGACCGGGTAAACCTTAAATTTGTAGCATACAACAATTAAATTAGGTTATCTATTAATAGAAAAAAAAAAAAAACACATTTAAAGATCAAATTTTCAATGATCTTACAAGGAACATACAAACATTGATTGCTGTAAATTGTACCAAATTTATAATTCAATTGCAAATTCATAATTTGTTGCCAGAAATATTAAACTTGAATATGTCCAACCTCTGAATATTTAGCTTTAAAGGTGATATTTTATACATAACTATGCTGCTCACTGGCGTAAGAGTTTCTCGGTTAGTTTTTGGATATGTTTTAAATCCTCTATAGCCAGTGCCTTTCATCGAGGTCTTTAAGGGGATGAAGTGACGTGTCTAGAAATCATTTTGTAATGATAATTATTACATTTTTTGAGGGAAATGCAAGCATTTTTTAACATAATGTTGCAATATTTCTGAAGAAGCTCTCTTAACTATTTTAGCTACGAGTCACCACTGTTTAATATACCGAAAGGAAGCAGCACAGACAATTAACTCATTGAATTCATGGATGAAAAACTAGGATTAGTTAAATCTCAATTTGCATGTTAAAATGTAATTGGTCTGCCAAGTCATATTGTGGTAGAAAATACCAACAAAACCAATTTTAACAGTTGACTCACAGGCTTACCATTGTGTTTTCCTGCATCCTTAAGTATGAAAAAAATGGAGGATTGGAAGCAGGAGAACATAATGATAAACCTATGAGTCAACTGCCAAAATCAGATTTTTTAGTTTTTTTTGCCACCAAGATATGACTTGGCAGACCAATTGCATATTAATATGCGAATTGAGATTTAACTAATCCTAGATTTTCAATCCGTGAACTCAATGAGATGATTGCCTGTGCTGCCGCCTACAGGTCTATAAGGTTCAAAGGAAACATCTAGAGAAGTAAAATTTAAGACTGATTATATAATTTAAAGTCAAAATTAGGAAATCCATAAATGCAACAAACTAAAAAATTAAAAATAACAAATAGTATGTAAGAAAATTAAGATGAGTACTTTTTTTATTTCTGGTTCAACCTTCTTTTCAGTTGAATTTTCAACAACAGGCGTTTCCATACCTAGAAGAGAATTTAAAATATATATATATTAATTAAAATGGCAGATTTATGACATATTTGCAAAAATTTACTTCATTTATTATGCACAAAATTATGATTTGAAAAAAGAATCAATAATCATTAAATATTTGAATTTTCTTTGCTGTAACAGAAGTTTTAAAAACACTAATCACATATGCATGAGTATTTGCAGCATTTGTGAGCTGTATAGTGTTAACAATTAAGCTAAAAGTAATTTATTTACAATATTTAAGTATATAAGTTTGTTTGTTTTTTAAACATTTTACAGTGTTTTGGAAAGTTTATTAACATATTAATCTGTAAGATTATCTTGGGGCTGTCCTTATATGATGTCATACATATTTTCAATATTTTTGATCTCCCCTTCCCCCATTTGTCACACTTTGCCATACTCCCTCCCCCCTACACATGTACCTCTTGTCACATGTCATGCTATATTAAATAAACATATACTTGCAGTTCAGAAACAAAGCCCTACATTATAGATCATATTTAAAATTTTATTTTTAAACCTTAACTATGTGTTTTAATCACATTTTGGAGCATAACATAAATGATTTGTATACTTATTTTGTATGAAATTTAATATATTTGGCTTTACATCTTATATTTACTTTATGTAAAAAAAAAAAATACTTTATTTTCATAAATTCAAAGTTTAATCTGCTGATTTATAATGCTTTTATTTTAACCAAAATAAAATGTGTAATGTCATGGTTCTTCTTACCCCCTACATACCCCTTGTCAGAAATTATCACATCATGAATCTCCTCCCCCCCTGCCCCTTCAAGCATAACATCATTTGTGGTGGCCCCTTAACAGTACAACTATCTGTCACTTTTGATTTACTGAAGTGGCAGGCTCTATTACATTTAAAGGTCTGGCAGTATCAGTATAGATGTGTTGTTTTGTTTGCTAATGTCTTCAGAAATAAAATCTTTAATATGTTTACAACTTTTCTTAACCCTTTTAAAGTTGTCGGTCATATGAATTGATCACCAAATTTTAACTCCGAACTTGACAAATAGCACCCCATTTTGCTTTTATAATGAAAGCATATAAAAAAAATTTCATTTTCTGAAAAATTCATTTGTAAATTTTGATGTCAGTCAATTATTTCAACAATTTACAAACAGAATTTTTCAGCTATTGAAAAGGTTAAAGATTCAAAAATTAGCTATCAGTGAATATTGCAGTTTAAAGTTAGCCTCTTTTTTTGTTAAGAAATCACAAAATTTTTGTGAATGAATTGATCCGCCAATTACTGACATAAAATAAACTGTGTTGCATTATAAACATCTTCTGCCTTTAACAGGATTGCAAATATTGTTACGCCACAAGAATTCAAGGCTTCACTTGCGGTGGGATTTTTGGAGGGGACATAGGGATTTTTTGATGTAATTTGCATTTTTTAAATGATCCTTTAATTGTATTTTTTAAAGATTTCGTGAACCCATGTAACTACCATATTTTCGGGCGTATGCGCCGCACCTCTGAAAATACATTAAAATAAAATAAGTATTCGTCAGAAGCGCTGCACCACCGTAAGCACACTTACGAAAATACATCAAAATGTCAAAAATTGCATTATATTCTGTCTTTTTTCACGTTTTGCAGTGATTTTTTTACATTTGTGAAATGAATCCAATTTCAAAATCAAATCCAATTCAAACAAGTACAATATAATATATTTTTTATGATAAAATTTAATTTGAATTTAAGCAACCATTTTTTGTGATTTTTTTATAAAATTTTTATAGCTTTTTCACCTTTTCACGGACATTTTTCGAAATTTGAAACAGAAATTCAGCATAAAGAATTAATCTGGAACAGTAAGTATGTTCTCTACAATTTTGGATTTTTTTTTAATTTTAGCTTTTTTATTAATCACGTTTTAATCCCCCCCCCCTCCCCAAAAAAATTTTTGATTAAAAAAAATCACAATTAACAGTGATTGTTTTATATTTATGAAAATGAAAAACATGAAATACTAATGAAATGCATTAATACTAATTAAAAAAAATATTATTACTGTAACTGTGGACTCGAAAAATAGCGTTCCCTATATTCCAGAAATCATTTCTGGGAAGTATATTATTTCACCCAGTTTCCCGGCCAGGAACCTAAGAAATCGCCTTGATGCTACAGATGCGTTATAACGCATAAATTACACAAACTAATCGGAGATGGTTGGTATGCAAAAGAGCAGCCCGTGGAATGCATAGTTTCATCAACATATTAAGGAAAAAGCCCAAATTCCATCAAAGAATCACGGAAGAAAAGCAAATTTTATCAGAAAATCCCATAAAAACGGAAAAATTCGTTAGAAAATCATGAAAAAACGAAGAATTTTGTCAAAAGATTGCAATTTAACTTAAATTTCTTCAAAAGATCACAAAAAAGCCTGTATTTCATTAAAAGATCATGGATAACAACGCAAATTTCATTAAAAAATCACAAAAAAGACAAATTTCGTCAAAAAATCTTGGGAAAAGTAACAGGTTTCGTCGAAAAGTGATAAAACGGCAAATTTCGTAAAAATACTCGCACATAAATTTTTCAGGAAATCGACATTTTTCATCAGGAAACTTTAGCTTTTTTAAATTTTCGAGCCCCGCTATAATTACATTAATATATTATCCCAATATAAGATATTTTGTCCTCTTTTTAATAAAGTTTAATCACCTTCATCAGCGATTTTCAATGCAAATTTATACGTGTTTCGCGTTAATTTTTGATATTTGTAAAAGGAATTCAATTTAAATGTTTTAACCTAACATTTAGTTCTGCGATTTTTTAATTTTTACACTTGTTTTTTTAATTTTTCGTGAGTTTTTTTTTTTTCTTTTGCAATTTTTGTTGTGATTTCCAAATATTGAAATTCAAGATGATATAAATTGAAAAAAGGTACACGATTTTTAATTCCAAATCATTTGAGTACTCGTGCAAATTGCATTCCTTTAAAAGGAGATAGATCCCAATAAAATAAATCTGAAAGTTTTGCATTGTTGAAAAAAAAAATAAATAAAAAAATTCGAGCAGCAATCATAAATAATGAACTGAAAATGAATCTAATGCAAAGTTCTTCTTTTCTTTACTTTAAAAAACGAAAAAAAAAATTAATTTTTCGTTATTAATTGACCAATTTTGTTCAAATTTTCAGCAATCATAGTAAATTAGGCTGTATACAAAATTTTTATTAAAATATAATAAATTTTAAGAAAATTTTAGATATCTATAAAAAAGTCTAATCTTAGATTCATTGGATAAAAAATTCTCATTATCATGACATGATTGTTTATTTAGATACGAGAACTCGGACCTTGTAGATGCCGTGAAAATCAGATAAGCCTTCTATTGATAAATGTTTTGCTATGCAAAAAAGAAACAGTTTAAACCAAAATATTTCGAGAAGATTTAAAACAAACAACTTTTTATTTATTATTTTTTTTACTCAATAACACTTTATTTTTCATTCAAAATTTCCATTAATGTTCGTTTGTGTTATAATGAAATGAAAAATTTAAAGAAAGAAATCCTGAGGAATTTAGATTAAGGCGTATCATTCTCGGGTTATTTTCCAACTGCAAATGAAATCAGTGTCAGTTAATCATATGAGAACATTCGCATGCTAATGTTAATATATTACAAGACATTAAAAAAAAATATCTAGCTGGCACTTAATACTATACTTCAATTTTGTTTCATTTATTTATTTTTGCATTAGCTAGAGGAGATCGGTCTTTACAAAGCAGCTTTTTACTTTTTCAATTTTCTTGTCAGGGTTTTTTTTTTTTCTTTTTTTTGACAGAAATATTTTTAATTTCCGATTTCAAAAGTATCCAAATAAATAATAATAATAATAAAATCTTGTAAACAAAATCAAAAATTCTATGTAGAAATTCATGTTTTTTTCCCCTCGATCTTTTGATGAAATACGCATTTTTGTATGGTTCTTTGAGGAAGTTCTCATTTTTTTCTGCAATACTTTGACAAAATTTGCGCTTTTTTTTTTTCTTTTGTTATAATCTACTGATAAAATACTTTGTTTTTTTGCTCAGTCTTAAGATGAAATACTTTCTTTTCTTAGGATCCTTTAACAAATTTCATGTTTTTTAACAAGTTATAGATTTATGAAATATGCGTTTTTTCAACAGTTTTTTGACGAAATCTGTATTTTCTCCCGATATTAGTGTTTTTCCACGATCCTTTATAAAATCTGCATTTCCCCCCTTGATTCCTTGATAAAATTCTTGCTTTTTCTTCGATCTTTGAAGAAGCTTTCTGCAAATGATTTACGAAAATTATTATTATTTGCGATTATTATGTCCAAATTTGCAATATTTTTTTTAATATTGAGAATTTTTGTACTAACGATGAATTTGAGAATTTTTGGAAGAATTCCGAACAAGGGGTAAGTAATACCTGTATCCGCCGCGCCATCAGAAGCACCGCACTAGGCATATTTCTAACTTTTAAACTCGTATGAGCTGCAGCTCATATGCCCGAAAATAGGTATATGGTCTGTTCCGAGAAAACTGCGGGATCATCAGCAAAAGAAATTGAAAGAAGACCTTTGCGCAATATGGTGACACAAGCTGTAAAGATATTTCGATAACAGAGCAGAATGGAATCTTTGGAATGTTCTATTAAGTGTCCTGGATGCAGGAAGCATGCTTCTGTGGATTGATTCTTCAAGTAGTTTAATATGGAAAAGGAGAAAATTCCATCAAGACACTGGTATTACTCATTGAATATTTATCGATTTTTAAGAGGTTTCTCATCTCTCATCCCTGGAATTTTTTTTAACTTACATGAATTTTGTCTTTTTTCAAAAACTCTCGTAAAATATTTAGTTGAGCAACATAAAAATAAGATTACATCAAAATAAAAGTGCATTTTTGGATATTTTTCTTTCTCATGCATATCCAGTTATATATGCAAATGAAATAGTCCCTTTAAAGCGATAGTACCTTGTTGTGAGATTACTGAGGCAACACTGCTAAAAGAAGATGAAAGTGGTATTCGGCATTTTTACAATACAATCGTAGATTGAAGGCAGACCTTTGCCCAATACGGTGGCACAAGCTATAAAAAAAATATTTGAAAAACAGAACAGAATGGAATCTTTGGAATGTTCTATTAAGTGTCCTGTATGCAGGAGGCATGCTTCTGTGGAATGATTTTGTAAGTAGTTTTACATGGAAAAGAAAAAATTTCCGTCAAGACAGTGGTACTTGTCGCAGACCTTTCCCCAATACGGTGGCACAAGCTATAAAAAAATATTTGAAAAACAGAACATAATGGAATCTTTGGAATGTTCTATTAAGTGTCCTGGATGCAGGAGGCATGCTTCTGTGAAATGATTTTGCAAGTAGTTTTATATGGAATAGAACAAATTTCCGTCAAGACAATGGTACTTTTTGCAGACATTTGCCCAATACGGTGGCATAAGCTATAAAAAAAATATTTGAAAAACAGAACAGAATGGAATCTTTGGAATGTTCTATTAAGTGTCCTGGATGCAGGAGGCATGCTTCTGTGAAATGATTTTGCAAGTAGTTTTATATGGAATAGAACAAATTTCCGTCAAGACTATGGTACTTGTCGCAGACCTTTGCCCAATACGGTGGCACAAGCTATAAAAAAATATTTGAAAAACAGAACAGAATGGAATCTTTGGAATGTTCTATTAAGTGTCCTGGATGCAGGAGGCATGCTTCTGTGAAATGATTTTGCAGGTAGTTTTATATGGAATAGAACAAATTTCCGTCAAGACAATGGTACTTGTCGCAGACCTTTGCCCAATACAGTGGCATAAGCTATAAAAAAATATTTGAAAAACAGAACAGAATGGAATCTTTGGAATGTTCTTTTAAGTGTCCTGGATGCAGGAGGCATGCTTCTGTGAAATGATTTTGCAAGTTGTTTTATATGGAATAGAACAAATTTCCGTCAAGACAATGGTACTTGTCATTGAATGTTTATAGATTTTTAACAGGTTTCTCATCTCTGGAATTTGTTAAACTGAAATGAATTTTGACTTTTTTCAAAAACTCTCGTAAAATATTTAGTTGAGCAACATAAAAATAAGATTACATCAAAATAAAAGTGCATTTCTGGATATTTTTCTTTCTCACAGCATATCCAGTTATATTCGCCAATGAAATAGTCCCTTTAAAGCGATAGTACCTTGTTGTGAGATTACTGAGGCAACACTGGTAAAAGAAAATGAGAGTGGTATTCGGCATTTTTACAATACAATCGTAGATTGAAAGCAGACCTTTGCCCAATACGGTGGCACAAGCTATAAAAAAATATTTGAAAAACAGAACAGAATGGAATCTTTGGAATGTTCTATTAAGTGTCCTGGATGCAGGAGGCATGCTTCTGTGAAATGATTTTGCAAGTAGTTTTATATGGAATAGAACAAATTTCCGTAAAGACAATGGTATTTGTCTCAGACCTTTGCCCAATACGGTGGCACAAGCTATAAAAAAATATTTGGAAAACAGAACAGAATGGAATCTTTGGAATGTTCTATTAAGTGTCCTGGATGCAGGAGGCATGCTTCTGTGAAATGATTTTGCAAGTAGTTTTATATGGAATAGAACAAATTTCCGTCAAGACAATGGTACTTGTCGCAGACCTTTGCCCAATACAGTGGCATAAGCTATAAAAAAATATTTGAAAAACAGAACAGAATGGAATCTTTGGAATGTTCTATTAAGTGTCCTGGATGCAGGAGGCATGCTTCTGTGAAATGATTTTGCAAGTAGTTTTATATGGAAAAGAACAAATTTCCGTCAAGACAGTGGTACTTGTCGCAGACCTTTGCCCAATACAGTGGCACAAGCTATAAAAAAATATTTGAAAAACAGAACAGAATGGAATCTTTGGAATGTTCTATTAAGTGTCCTGGATGCAGGAGGCATGCTTCTGTGAAATGATTTTGCAAGTAGTTTTATATGGAATAGAACAAATTTCCGTAAAGACAATGGTATTTGTCTCAGACCTTTGCCCAATACGGTGGCACAAGCTATAAAAAAATATTTGGAAAACAGAACAGAATGGAATCTTTGGAATGTTCTATTAAGTGTCCTGGATGCAGGAGGCATGCTTCTGTGAAATGATTTTGCAAGTAGTTTTATATGGAATAGAACAAATTTCCGTCAAGACAATGGTACTTGTCGCAGACCTTTGCCCAATACAGTGGCATAAGCTATAAAAAAATATTTGAAAAACAGAACAGAATGGAATCTTTGGAATGTTCTATTAAGTGTCCTGGAAGCAGGAGGCATGCTTCTGTGAAATGATTTTGCAAGTAGTTTTATATGGAATAGAACAAATTTCCGTCAAGACAATGGTACTTGTTGCAGAACTTTGCCCAATACGGTGGCACAAGCTATAAAAAAAAAATTTGAAAAACAGAACAGAATGGAATCTTTGGAATGTTCTATTAAGTGTCCTGGATGCAGGAGGCATGCTTCTGTGAAATGATTTTGCAAGTAGTTTTATATGGAATAGAACAAATTTCCGTCAAGACAATGGTACTTGTCATTGAATGTTTATAGATTTTTAACAGGTTTCTCATCTCTGGAATTTGTTAAACTGAAATGAATTTTGACTTTTTTCAAAAACTCTCGTAAAATATTTAGTTGAGCAACATAAAAATAAGATTACATCAACATAAAAGTGCATTTCTGGATATTTTTCTTTCTCACAGCATATCCAGTTATATTCGCCAATGAAATAGTCCCTTTAAAGCGATAGTACCTTGTTGTGAGATTACTGAGGCAACACTGGTAAAAGAAAATGAGAGTGGTATTCGGCATTTTTACAATACAATCGTAGATTGAAAGCAGACCTTTGCCCAATACGGTGGCACAAGCTATAAAAAAATATTTGAAAAACAGAACAGAATGGAATCTTTGGAATGTTCTATTAAGTGTCCTGGATGCAGGAGGCATGCTTCTGTGAAATGATTTTGCAAGTAGTTTTATATGGAATAGAACAAATTTCCGTCAAGACAATGGTATTTGTCTCAGACCTTTGCCCAATACGGTGGCACAAGCTATAAAAAAATATTTGGAAAACAGAACAGAATGGAATCTTTGGAATGTTCTATTAAGTGTCCTGGATGCAGGAGGCATGCTTCTGTGAAATGATTTTGCAAGTAGTTTTATATGGAATAGAACAAATTTCCGTCAAGACAATGGTACTTGTCGCAGACCTTTGCCCAATACAGTGGCATAAGCTATAAAAAAATATTTGAAAAACAGAACAGAATGGAATCTTTGAAATGTTCTATTAAGTGTCCTGGATGCAGGAGGCATGCTTCTGTGAAATGATTTTGCAAGTAGTTTTATATGGAATAGAACAAATTTCCGTCAAGACAATGGTACTTGTCGCAGACCTTTGCCCAATACGGTGGCACAAGCTATAAAAAAATATTTGAAAAACAGAACAGAATGGAATCTTTGGTATGTTCTATTAAGTGTCCTGGATGCAGGAGGCATGCTTCTGTGAAATGATTTTGCAAGTAGTTTTATATGGAATAGAACAAATTTCCGTCAAGACAATGGTATTTGTCTCAGACCTTTGCCCAATAACGGTGGCACAAGCTATAAAAAAATATTTGAAAAACAGAACAGAATGGAATCTTTGGAATGTTCTATTAAGTGTCCTGGATGCAGGAGGCATGCTTCTGTGAAATGATTTTGCAAGTAGTTTTATATGGAATAGAACAAATTTCCGTCAAGACAATGGTATTTGTCTCAGACCTTTGCCCAATACGGTGGCACAAGCTATAGAAAAATATTTGAAAAACAGAAGAGAATGGAATCTTTGGAATGTTCTATTAAGTGTCCTGGATGCAGGAGGCATGCTTCTGTGAAATGATTTTGCAAGAAGTTTTATATGGAAAAGAACAAATTTCCGTCAAGACAGTGGTACTTGTCGCAGACCTTTGCCCAATACGGTGGCATAAGCTATAAAAAAATATTTGAAAAACAGAACAGAATGGAATCTTTGGAATGTTCTATTAAGTGTCCTGGATGCAGGAGGCATGCTTCTGTAAAATGATTTTGCAAGTTGTTTTATATGGAATAGAACAAATTTCCGTCAAGACAATGGTACTTGTCGCAGACCTTTGCCCAATACGGTGGCTCAAGCTATAAAAAAATATTTGAAAAACAGAACAGAATGGAATCTTTGGAATGTTCTATTAAGTGTCCTGGATGCAGGAGGCATGCTTCTGTGAAATGATTTTGCAAATAGTTTTATATGGAATAGAACAAATTTCCGTCAAGACAATGGTACTTGTCATTGAATGTTTATAGATTTTTAACAGGTTTCTCATCTCTGGAATTTGTTAAACTGAAATGAATTTTGACTTTTTTCAAAAACTCTCGTAAAATATTTAGTTGAGCAACATAAAAATAAGATTACATCAAAATAAAAGTGCATTTCTGGATATTTTTCTTTCTCACAGCATATCCAGTTATATTCGCCAATGAAATAGTCCCTTTAAAGCGATAGTACCTTGTTGTGAGATTACTGAGGCAACACTGGTAAAAGAAAATGAGAGTGGTATTCGGCATTTTTACAATACAATCGTAGATTGAAAGCAGACCTTTGCCCAATACGGTGGCACAAGCTATAAAAAAATATTTGAAAAACAGAAGAGAATGGAATCTTTGGAATGTTCTATTAAGTGTCCTGGATGCAGGAGGCATGCTTCTGTGAAATGATTTTGCAAGTAGTTTTATATGGAATAGAACAAATTTCCGTCAAGACAATGGTACTTGTCGCAGACCTTTGCCCAATACGGTGGCTCAAGCTATAAAAAAATATTTGGAAAACAGAACAGAATGGAATCTTTGGAATGTTCTATTAAGTGTCCTGGATGCAGGAGGCATGCTTCTGTGAAATGATTTTGCAAGTAGTTTTATATGGAATAGAACAAATTTCCATCAAGACAATGGTATTTGTCTCAGAACTTTGCCCAATACGGTGGCACAAGCTATAAAAAAATATTTGGAAAACAGAACAGAATGGAATCTTTGGAATGTTCTATTAAGTGTCCTGGATGCAGGAGGCATGCTTCTGTAAAATGATTTTGCAAGTAGTTTTATATGGAATAGAACAAATTTCCGTCAAGACAATGGTGCTTGTCGCAGACCTTTGCCCAATACGGTGGCACAAGTTATAAAAAAATATTTGAAAAACAGAACAGAATGGAATCTTTGGAATGTTCTATTAAGTGTCCTGGATGCAGGAGGCATGCTTCTGTGAAATGATTTTGCAAGTAGTTTTATATGGAATAGAACAAATTTCCGTCAAGACAATGGTATTTGTCTCAGACCTTTGCCCAATACGGTGGCACAAGCTATAAAAAAATATTTGGAAAACAGAACAGAATGGAATCTTTGGAATGTTCTATTAAGTGTCCTGGATGCAGGAGGCATGCTTCTGTGAAATGATTTTGCAAGTAGTTTTATATGGAATAGAACAAATTTCCGTCAAGACAATGGTACTTGTCGCAGACCTTTGCCCAATACAGTATCATAAGCTATAAAAAAATATTTGAAAAACAGAACAGAATGGAATCTTTGGAATGTTCTATTAATTGTCCTGGTTGCAGGAAGCATGCTTCTGTGAAATGATTTTGCAAGTAGTTTTATATGGAATAGAACAAATTTCCGTCAAGGCAATGGTACTTGTCACAGACCTTTGCCCAATACGGTGTCTCAAGCTATAAAAAAATATTTGAAAAACAGAACAGAATGGAATCTTTGGAATGTTCTATTAAGTGTCCTGGTTGCAGGAAGCATGCTTCTGTGAAATGATTTTGCAAGTAGTTTTATATGGAATAGAACAAATTTCCGTCAAGGCAATGGTACTTGTGACAGACCTTTGCCCAATACGGTGGCACAAGCTATAAAAAAATATTTGAAAAACAGAACAGAATGGAATCTTTGGTATGTTCTATTAAGTGTCCTGGATGCAGGAGGCATGCTTCTGTGAAATGATTTTGCAAGTAGTTTTATATGGAATAGAACAAATTTCCGTCAAGACAATGGTATTTGTCTCAGACCTTTGCCCAATAACGGTGGCACAAGCTATAAAAAAATATTTGAAAAACAGAACAGAATGGAATCTTTGGAATGTTCTATTAAGTGTCCTGGATGCAGGAGGCATGCTTCTGTGAAATGATTTTGCAAGTAGTTTTATATGGAATAGAACAAATTTCCGTCAAGACAATGGTATTTGTCTCAGACCTTTGCCCAATATGGTGGCACAAGCTATAAAAAAATATTTGAAAAACAGAACAGAATGGAATCTTTGGAATGTTCCATTAAAAGTCCTGGATGCAGGAGGCATGCTTCTGTAAAATGATTTTGCAAGTTGTTTTATATGGAATAGAACAAATTTCCGTCAAGACAATGGTACTTGTCGAAGAACTTTGCCCAATACGGTGGCTCAAGCTATAAAAAAATATTTGAAAAACAGAACAGAATGGAATCTTTGGAATGTTCTATTAAGTGTCCTGGATGCAGGAGGCATGCTTCTGTAAAATGATTTTGCAAGTTGTTTTATATGGAATAGAACAAATTTCCGTCAAGACAAAGGTACTTGTCGCAGACCTTTGCCCAATACGGTGGCACAAGCTATAAAAAAATATTTGAAAAACAGAACAGAATGGAATCTTTGGAATGTTCTATTAAGTGTCCTGGATGCAGGAGGCATGGTTCTGTAAAATGATTTTGCAAGTTGTTTTATATGGAATAGAACAAATTTCCGTCAAGACAATGGTACTTGTCGCAGACCTTTGCCCAATACGGTGGCATAAGCTAAAAAAAATATTTGAAAAACAGAACAGAAGGGAATCTTTGGAATGTTCTATTAAGTGTCCTGGATGCAGGAGGCATGCTTCTGTAAAATGATTTTGCAAGTTGTTTTATATGGAATAGAACAAATTTCCGTCAAGACAATGGTACTTGTCGCAGACCTTTGCCCAATACGGTGGCTCAAGCTATAAAAAAATATTTGAAAACAGAACAGAATGGAATCTTTGGAATGCTCTATTAAGTGTCCTGGATGCAGGAGGCATGCTTCTGTGAAATGATTTTGCAAGTATTTTTATATGGAATAGAACAAATTTCCGTCAAGACAATGGTACTTGTCGTAGACCTTTGCCCAATAGAGTGGCATAAGCTATAAAAAAATATTTGAAAAACAGAACAGAATGGAATCTTTGGAATGTTCTATTAAAAGTCCTGGATGCAGGAGGCATGCTTCTGTAAAATGATTTTGCAAGTTGTTTTATATGGAATAGAACAAATTTCCGTCAAGACAATGGTACTTGTCGCAGACCTTTGCCCAATACGGTGGCTCAAGCTATAAAAAAATATTTGAAAAACAGAACAGAATGGAATCTTTGGAATGTTCTATTAAGTGTCCTGGATGCAGGAGGCATGCTTCTGTAAAATGATTTTGCAAGTAGTTTTATATGGAATAGAACAAATTTCCGTCAAGACAATGGTACTTGTCGCAGACCTTTGCCCAATACGGTGGCATAAGCTATAAAAAAATATTTGAAAAACAGAACAGAATGGAATCTTTGGAATGTTCTATTAAGTGTCCTGGATGCAGGAGGCATGCTTCTGTAAAATGATTTTGCAAGTTGTTTTATATGGAATAGAACAAATTTCCGTCAAGACAATGGTACTTGTCACAGACCTTTGCCCAATACGGTGGCTCAAGCTATAAAAAAATATTTGAAAAACAGAACAGAATGGAATCTTTGGAATGTTCTATTAAGTGTCCTGGATGCAGGAGGCATGCTTCTGTGAAATGATTTTGCAAGTAGTTTTATATGGAATAGAACAAATTTCCGTCAAGACAATGGTACTTGTCGCAGACCTTTGCCCAATACAGTGGCATAAGCTATAAAAAAATATTTGAAAAACAGAACAGAATGGAATCTTTGGAATGTTCTATTAAGTGTCCTGGATGCAGGAGGCATGCTTCTGTAAAATGATTTTGCAAGTTGTTTTATATGGAATAGAACAAATTTCCGTCAAGACAATGGTACTTGTCGCAGACCTTTGCCCAATACAGTGGCATAAGCTAAAAAAAATATTTGAAAAACAGAACAGAATGGAATCTTTGGAATGTTCCATTAAAAGTCCTGGATGCAGGAGGCATGCTTCTGTAAAATGATTTTGCAAGTTGTTTTATATGGAATAGAACAAATTTCCGTCAAGACAATGGTACTTGTCGAAGACCTTTGCCCAATACGGTGGCTCAAGCTATAAAAAAATATTTGAAAAACAGAACAGAATGGAATCTTTGGAATGTTCTATTAAGTGTCCTGGATACAGGAGGCATGCTTCTGTAAAATGATTTTGCAAGTTGTTTTATATGGAATAGAACAAATTTCCGTCAAGACAATGGTACTTGTCGCAGACCTTTGCCCAATACGGTGGCACAAGCTATAAAAAAATATTTGAAAAACAGAACAGAATGGAATCTTTGGAATGTTCTATTAAGTGTCCTGGATGCAGGAGGCATGCTTCTGTAAAATGATTTTGCAAGTTGTTTTATATGGAATAGAACAAATTTCCGTCAAGACAATGGTACTTGTCACAGACCTTTGCCCAATACGGTGGCTCAAGCTATAAAAAAATATTTGAAAAACAGAACAGAATGGAATCTTTGGAATGTTCTATTAAGTGTCCTGGATGCAGGAGGCATGCTTCTGTGAAATGATTTTGCAAGTAGTTTTATATGGAATAGAACAAATTTCCGTCAAGACAATGGTACTTGTCGCAGACCTTTGCCCAATACAGTGGCATAAGCTATAAAAAAATATTTGAAAAACAGAACAGAATGGAATCTTTGGAATGTTCTATTAAAAGTCCTGGATGCAGGAGGCATGCTTCTGTAAAATGATTTTGCAAGTTGTTTTATATGGAATAGAACAAATTTCCGACAAGACAATGGTACTTTTCGCAGACCTTTGCCCAATACGGTGACATAAGCTATAAAAAAATATTTGAAAAACAGAACAGAATGGAATCTTTGGAATGTTCTATTAAGTGTCCTGGATGCAGGAGGCATGCTTCTGTAAAATGATTTTGCAAGTAGTTTTATATGGAATAGAACAAATTTCCGTCAAGACAATGGTACTTGTCGCAGACCTTTGCCCAATACGGTGACATAAGCTATAAAAAAATATTTGAAAAACAGAACAGAATGGAATCTTTGGAATGTTCTATTAAATGTCCTGGATGCAGGAGGCATGCTTCTGTAAAATGATTTTGCAAGTTGTTTTATATGGAATAGAACAAATTTCCGTCAAGACAATGGTACTTGTCGCAGACCTTTGCCCAATACGGTGGCTCAAGCTATAAAAAAATATTTGAAAAACAGAACAGAATGGAATCTTTGGAATGTTCTATTAAGTGTCCTGGATGCAGGAGGCATGCTTCTGTGAAATGATTTTGCAAGTAGTTTTATATGGAATAGAACAAATTTCCGTCAAGACAATGGTATTTGTCTCAGACCTTTGCCCAATACGGTGGCACAAGCTATAAAAAAATATTTGGAAAACAGAACAGAATGGAATCTTTGGAATGTTCTATTAAGTGTCCTGGATGCAGGAGGCATGCTTCTGTGAAATGATTTTGCAAGTAGTTTTATATGGAATAGAACAAATTTCCGTCAAGACAATGGTACTTGTCGCAGACCTTTGCCCAATACAGTGGCATAAGCTATAAAAAAATATTTGAAAAACAGAACAGAATGGAATCTTTGGAATGTTCTATTAAGTGTCCTGGATGCAGGAGGCATGCTTCTGTAAAATGATTTTGCAAGTTGTTTTATATGGAATAGAACAAATTTCCGTCAAGACAATGGTACTTGTCGCAGACCTTTGCCCAATACGGTGGCACAAGCTATAAAAAAATATTTGAAAAACAGAACAGAATGGAATCTTTGGAATGTTCTATTAAGTGTCCTGGATGCAGGAGGCATGCTTCTGTAAAATGATTTTGCAAGTTGTTTTATATGGAATAGAACAAATTTCCGTCAAGACAATGGTACTTGTCGCAGACCTTTGCCCAATACGGTGGCTCAAGCTATAAAAAAATATTTGAAAAACAGAACAGAATGGAATCTTTGGAATGTTCTATTAAGTGTCCTGGATGCAGGAGGCATGCTTCTGTAAAATGATTTTGCAAGTTGTTTTATATGGAATAGAACAAATTTCTGTCAAGACAATGGTACTTGTCGCAGATTTTTGCCCAATACGGTGGCACAAGCTATAAAAAAATATTTGAAAAACAGAACAGAATGTAATCTTTGGAATGTTCTATTAAGTGTCCTGGATGCAGGAGGCATGCTTCTGTGAAATGATTTTGCAAGTAGTTTTATATGGAATAGAACAAATTTCCGTCAAGACAATGGTACTTGTCGCAGACCTTTGCCCAATACGGTGGCATAAGCTATAAAAAAATATTTGAAAAACAGAACAGAATGGAATCTTTGGAATGTTCTATTAAGTGTCCTGGATGCAGGAGGCATGCTTCTGTAAAATGATTTTGCAAGTTGTTTTATATGGAATAGAACAAATTTCCGTCAAGACAATGGTACTTGTCGCAGACCTTTGCCCAATACGGTGGCTCAAGCTATAAAAAAATATTTGAAAAACAGAACAGAATGGAATCTTTGGAATGTTCTATTAAGTGTCCTGGATGCAGGAGGCATGCTTCTGTAAAATGATTTTGCAAGTTGTTTTATATGGAATAGAACAAATTTCCGTCAAGACAATGGTACTTGTCGCAGACCTTTGCCCAATACGGTGGCTCAAGCTATAAAAAAATATTTGAAAAACAGAACAGAATGGAATCTTTGGAATGTTCTATTAAGTGTCCTGGATGCAGGAGGCATGCTTCTGTAAAATGATTTTGCAAGTTGTTTTATATGGAATAGAACAAATTTCCGTCAAGACAATGGTACTTGTCGCAGACCTTTGCCCAATACGGTGGCTCAAGCTATAAAAAAATATTTGAAACACAGAACAGAATGGAATCTTTGGAATGTTCTATTAAGTGTCCTGGATGCAGGAGGCATGCTTCTGTAAAATGATTTTGCAAGTAGTTTTATATGGAATAGAACAAATTTCCGTGAAGACAATGGTACTTGTCGCAGACCTTTGCCCAATAAGGTGGCATAAGCTATAAAAAAATATTTGAAAAACAGAACAGAATGGAATCTTTGGAATGTTCTATTAAGTGTCCGGGATGCAGGAGGCATGCTTCTGTGAAATGATTTTGCAAGTAGTTTTGTATGGAATAGAACAAATTTCCGTCAAGACAATGGTACTTGTCGCAGACCTTTGCCCAATACAGTGGCTCAAGCTATAAAAAAATATTTGAAAAACAGAACAGAATGGAATCTTTGGAATGTTCTATTAAGTGTCCTGGATGCAGGAGGCATGCTTCTGTAAAATGATTTTGCAAGTTGTTTTATATGGAATAGAACAAATTTCCGTCAAGACAATGGTACTTGTCGCAGACCTTTGCCCAATACGGTGGCTCAAGCTATAAAAAAAATATTTGAAAAACAGAACAGAATGGAATCTTTGGAATGTTCTATTAAGTGTCCTGGATGCAGGAGGCATGCTTCTGTAAAATGATTTTGCAAGTTGTTTTATATGGAATAGAACAAATTTCTGTCAAGACAATGGTACTTGTCGCAGATTTTTGCCCAATACGGTGGCACAAGCTATAAAAAAATATTTGAATAAAAAGAACAGAATGTAATCTTTGGAATGTTCTATTAAGTGTCCTGGATGCAGGAGGCATGCTTCTGTGAAATGATTTTGCAAGTAGTTTTATATGGAATAGAACAAATTTCCGTCAAGACAATGGTACTTGTCGCAGACCTTTGCCCAATACGGTGGCATAAGCTATAAAAAAATTTTTGAAAAACAGAACAGAATGGAATCTTTGGAATGTTCTATTAAGTGTCCTGGATGCAGGAGGCATGCTTCTGTAAAATGATTTTGCAAGTTGTTTTATATGGAATAGAACAAATTTCCGTCAAGACAATGGTACTTGTCGCAGACCTTTGCCCAATACGGTGGCTCAAGCTATAAAAAAATATTTGAAAAACAGAACAGAATGGAATCTTTGGAATGTTCTATTAAGTGTCCTGGATGCAGGAGGCATGCTTCTGTAAAATGATTTTGCAAGTTGTTTTATATGGAATAGAACAAATTTCCGTCAAGACAATGGTACTTGTCGCAGACCTTTGCCCAATACGGTGGCTCAAGCTATAAAAAAATATTTGAAACACAGAACAGAATGGAATCTTTGGAATGTTCTATTAAGTGTCCTGGATGCAGGAGGCATGCTTCTGTAAAATGATTTTGCAAGTAGTTTTATATGGAATAGAACAAATTTCCGTGAAGACAATGGTACTTGTTGCAGACCTTTGCCCAATAAGGTGGCATAAGCTATAAAAAAATATTTGAAAAACAGAACAGAATGGAATCTTTGGAATGTTCTATTAAGTGTCCGGGATGCAGGAGGCATGCTTCTGTGAAATGATTTTGCAAGTAGTTTTGTATGGAATAGAACAAATTTCCGTCAAGACAATGGTACTTGTCGCAGACCTTTGCCCAATACAGTGGCATAAGCTATAAAAAAATATTTGAAAAACAGAACAGAATGGAATCTTTGGAATGTTCTATTAAAAGTCCTGGATGCAGGAGGCATGCTTCTGTAAAATGATTTTGCAAGTTGTTTTATATGGAATAGAACAAATTTCTGTCAAGACAATGGTACTTGTGGCAGACCTTTGCCCAATACGGTGGCTCAAGCTATAAAAAAATATTTGAAAAACAGAACAGAATGGAATCTTTGGAATGTTCTATTAAGTGTCCTAGATGCAGGAGGCATGCTTCTGTAAAATGATTTTGCAAGTAGTTTTATATGGAATAGAACAAATTTCTGTCAAGACAATGGTACTTGTCGCAGACCTTTGCCCAATACGATGGCATAAGCTATAAAAAAATATTTGAAAAACAGAACAGAATGGAATCTTTGGAATGTTCTATTAAGTCTCCTGGATGCAGGAGGCATGCTTCTGTAAAATGATTTTGCAAGTTGTTTTATATGGAATAGAATAAATTTCCGTCAAGACAATGGTACTTGTTGCAGACCTTTGCCCAATACGGTGGCTCAAGCTATAAAAACATATTTGAAAAACAGAACAGAATGGAATCTTTGGAATGTTCTATTAAGTGTCCTGGATGCAGGAGGCATGCTTCTGTAAAATGATTTTGCAAGTTGTTTTATATGGAATAGAACAAATTTCCGTCAAGACAATGGTACTTGTCGCAGACCTTTGCCCAATACGGTGGCACAAGCTATAAAAAAATATTTGAAAAACAGAACAGAATGGAATCTTTGGAATGTTCTATTAAGTGTCCTGGATGCAGGAGGCATGCTTCTGTAAAATGATTTTGCAAGTTGTTTTATATGGAATAGAACAAATTTCCGTCAAGACAATGGTACTTGTCGCAGACCTTTGCCCAATACGGTGGCACAAGCTATAAAAAAATATTTGAAAAACAGAACAGAATGTAATCTTTGGAATGTTCTATTAAGTGTCCTGGATGCAGGAGGCATGCTTCTGTAAAATGATTTTGCAAGTAGTTTTATATGGAATAGAACAAATTTCCGTCAAGACAATGGTACTTGTCGCAGACCTTTGCCCAATACGGTGGCATAAGCTATAAAAAAATATTTGAAAAACAGAACAGAATGGAATCTTTGGAATGTTCTATTAAGTGTCCTGGATGCAGGAGGCATGCTTCTGTAAAATGATTTTGCAAGTTGTTTTATATGGAATAGAACAAATTTCCGTCAAGACAAAGGTACTTGTCGCAGACCTTTGCCCAATACGGTGGCACAAGCTATAAAAAAATATTTGAAAAACAGAACAGAATGGAATCTTTGGAATGTTCTATTAAGTGTCCTGGATGCAGGAGGCATGGTTCTGTAAAATGATTTTGCAAGTTGTTTTATATGGAATAGAACAAATTTCCGTCAAGACAATGGTACTTGTCGCAGACCTTTGCCCAATACGGTGGCATAAGCTAAAAAAAATATTTGAAAAACAGAACAGAAGGGAATCTTTGGAATGTTCTATTAAGTGTCCTGGATGCAGGAGGCATGCTTCTGTAAAATGATTTTGCAAGTTGTTTTATATGGAATAGAACAAATTTCCGTCAAGACAATGGTACTTGTCGCAGACCTTTGCCCAATACGGTGGCTCAAGCTATAAAAAAATATTTGAAAACAGAACAGAATGGAATCTTTGGAATGCTCTATTAAGTGTCCTGGATGCAGGAGGCATGCTTCTGTGAAATGATTTTGCAAGTATTTTTATATGGAATAGAACAAATTTCCGTCAAGACAATGGTACTTGTCGTAGACCTTTGCCCAATAGAGTGGCATAAGCTATAAAAAAATATTTGAAAAACAGAACAGAATGGAATCTTTGGAATGTTCTATTAAAAGTCCTGGATGCAGGAGGCATGCTTCTGTAAAATGATTTTGCAAGTTGTTTTATATGGAATAGAACAAATTTCCGTCAAGTAGGACTGGGCGATACATCGATACATCGCGAGATATCGATTTAAATCCTAAATCGTCAAACCGATATCCTTATCTTTCGTTTAACGATACATCGCGGCCTTATGATGCATCATACCAGATCGTTGACGATGAGTAAGATCGCTGGGTAAGACTGGTTTCCCCCACGATCTCCGAACGCCAGCCAAACTAGACACATCGCGGCCTTATGATGCATCATACCAGATCGTTGACGATGAGCAAAACAGTTGGGTAACCGGTTTCCCCCACGATCTCCGAACGCCAGCCAGACCAGGTACATCGCTATTACGGAGATCGCGTCGACGATGAACGAAACAGGTTTCACCTGCGATGTACAATACGATCTACGCTGTGCTTAACATCGCACGCAGGCTCATCGCTAATCTGAAGATCGTAATCGCATCATCATTTAGACATCTGGATTAGCCAATATCTGTCAGTCGCAAATCGCCGCGATTACGAGACTACAAAGCTGTTTTTCTAACTGTATCGATGAGAAGGACCACGATGCACGATGTACATGTGAGAAATTACGGCGATTTGATGTGCGAAGCATACATTTTTTCCTGTGAATTAGTCTTCTCTTTTAGAACGTGTTCGACAATATTCAAAGTTAATTTAATTTTCAACCAAGAGAAGGAAGACGACCGAGTTAATTTTCTTAAGGTAAGTCATACTTTTCCTATTTTTTATTATTATTTCAAAACTGTTGTTGTCTATTAATATAATAAATAAAATAGCATTTGGCGCTGTTATTTTTAGGGAGGGGGGAGGGCTTAATTTCTTAATACATTTGATTTAAAAAATACTTTATTAAAATTACTTTATTACTTAAAAAAATTACTTGTAAAAATTTTGTATTTGAATTTTTTTTAAAAAATATTTCATCTTTAGTAAATAACTTTTAATTTAGCTTTTTTTTTTTTTTTTTTTTTTTTTTTATAATATTGCAATTTTTTTTGAGATATTGTAATTCTATTATTCTTAATTAATTATTTAAAAGCGCTTCATGTTATTTTTAATCGAGGCCGAATTTGCTTTTATTAATCTAGGTCAAAGTGTATTTCATTATTATGATCAAAATTAGGAATGTATTTTCTATCAAATATTTTGAAATAATTTTTAAAAATATAATTTCGTAATCTGTCGAAGCTTGCTAATAATCTACGATAAATACACGTGTTTGTTTTAATAATAGAAATTCGAAATTTCATTTACATGTGAATACAAACAAGAAAAAACTATAGTTCAAATTAAGGCGCCACGTCCTCGCCCCCCTTATCAATATCTTCTTTGTGCACTCTATGTTCATTTTTTTTCCCCTGGCAAAAACATGTTTTTCAAAGGGATGCGCGCCGTGTCCCTCTTCCCCTTATCTTTTTTGAGACTGTATTTTTATCCTAAGATTTTGTCTTTGTTTCGGTAAAAACGTATTGACTTTGGAAAACCCTCTTACTCATAGGAAAAACAGATGCAGCAACTAGACTGCATTCGATTTTTTATTTGAAAATCGCCCCAGAACCGCACATGTTATATAAATTCCTCTGCTATCTCTTTTTAAGGTTACCCTTTCATAGCCATCAAATAAAGATGCTAAATAAAAATCCTATAAAAAATTAATTGATATGTTCAAAATAATACATAAAATAAATGTTTTTCCTTTCATGACGAGACAAGATTTATCTTTTAGCGCCAGACTTCTCCGAGTTAAATAAATAAACGGCAGATCGGAGCTAAATAAATAAATCGCAGATCGTATTTTGATTTCTTTCGCCAGTTCTAATAGTGGTCCTTTATTGTAAGGATTACAATTTTCTGATTATTTGTTACATTTTAATTTGAAAAATAGTATGTAGCTAGTTTAACCTTATTGCAACTTGCTGAAAATTTCAAAAAAATCTACCAGCTAATAGCAAAGATACATTTTTTTTTTTTTTTTTCTATAATACGGAAATGTTTTGCTTTTGGTTAATAAAAAAAAAATAACCTCATTAAAAATCGCTGTATGAATACAAATAAGCTTTATTTTAAAAAATATTTTATTGGCTTATGAAATTAAAACATTTTAGGAAAAAATTTAAACTGGAAAAACTGCGTAAAACGCAAAAAAAAAGTTTCAATTTTGCTTAGAGAAAGAAAGGGAAATTTGAAAAATCTCACAATACAAAATTTATTTAACTGGACTGATAGATTAAAACCGGATTTCTGTTATGAATCACAAATAATCCCTATGAACCGCGGGGAAAAAATCCTGTAAAAATGGCGATAAATTTATAAATCGCTGTATGAACTCTGATTAAATTTAATTGAAACAGAACAAATTATCGAAAAATCGCCAAAAAGCCCCCCCCCCCCCCCCAAAAAAAAAAAAAAAAAAAAAAAAAATCCAAAAGCTATTTGAAGTGTTTAACTTTTGGAAACAATTTTTTATCGCAATCCTCTTTCCTCCTTTAAATTAATGATATTTTAAGTAGTATGATGTAAGTGAAAATATTTGTAATCTGTTTATTTCCTTTATACTCATGATTATTTTTAATGTACATACTTTAATGCACGTATTTTTTTCACTCCTAAAAATCTAAATGCATAAAATTTATTGATATATTTTTAATTTAAAAAAAATTCAGGGATTTTATTTTAATCATTTTATATTTTTTTAAGGAATAATTATTTCTCGAATTTGCTGTAATCGACACCCCCCCCCCCCACACCAAAAATAAGCAAATGTCTGTTGGCATCAAATGTTATTTGAAATTAGAATTTTGCATATTGTAGGGCGTAATAATGATAATGATAATAATAATAATAATAATAAAAAGGCATGCAATAGAGCAAATTTTTACATGTTTTAAAAATAAACAGAGGTCACTTTCACTCAGAAAGAATTGGAGCAGGAAAATCCATAATTTTGGAGACGAAAAACAAGTTTTTAGAGAAAATGAAGAAAAATAAAACAATTTTGTAACAAAAAAATCTACTTCCCAGCAATAACTTTTTTTTTCGGCGCCCCTTTGACGACGGTTTTTTGCGATTTTTAATGAAATCTGATGTTTTTTCACCATCTTTTGACGAAATCTGCTGCTTTTTCGCGATTTTACGACGAAATGTGTCGTTTTCGCACTCTTACGACGAAATGTGCAATTTTTTCGCAATATTACGACGAAATTTTCCGCTTTTTAGCGATCTTTCGACAAAATATGCAATTTGCGCGATCTTTCATTGAAATGTGCCGTCTTTTCACGATCTTTCGGCGAAATTTGCCGTTTTTTGCGATTTTGACAAAATCTGCCTTCGTTTTTTGCGATCTTTCGGTGAAATGTGCCGTTTTCCCGCGACCTTTTGAGGAAATCTGATTTTTTTTTCTTTGAGATCTTCTGACGGAGTCTCTCTTTTTTGCGATCCTTTGACGAAATGTGCCGTTTTTTCGCGATCTTACGACGAAATGTGCCGTTTTTTCGCGATCTTACGACGAAATGTGCCGTTTTTTTGCGATCGTACGACGAAATGTGCCGTTTTTTCGCGATCTTACGACGAAATGTGCCGTTTTTTCGCGATCGTACGACGAAATGTGCCGTTTTTTCGCACTGTTACGACAAAATGTGCAATTTTTGCGCGATCGTATGACGAAATTTGCCGCTTTTTCACGATCTTTCGAAGGAATCTGCCGGTTTTTGGCTTGTATTTGGTTTGTATATATCTTCTTAAAACTATATAAAAAGAACCGGAAAATAATGATAATTCTAAATTCCCAAAATCAGGACAAGATTTTTTACAAATGTAAAAAGACTGTTTACAATTACACAAAAATTTAATTTATTACTATATTATTAAATATATTTGTCATTTTTCCTCTATTTGATAATGTTGAGGTATAACTTCCCCGTTGCTACTATATATATGTAAATATAATATTAACATTTCAACATGTTATGTTTTCGGATAATAACTTTTACAATTTATTAGTATTTCTTTTGTAAAATATTTCTTGTATATAAACTTTGATAACTAAAATCAATTTTATTTAACTTTTCAGAAAATTTGCATTCAAAATGGCAGTGTCTCACCGTACAATACAGTGTCCTCCCTATGACCATTTAGTCACTAAAAAAAATACTAAAAGTCCTATTTGGGCACATTTTGGCTTGCCTGCAGATGGTTCGGGGCAGATATTGAATGAAAATATTGCTATTTGTAAACTCTGCTCAACAGCTGTGTCAGCAAAGAGTGGAACAACATCAAATTTAATGAGCCATCTGAAGCTGCATCACCCTTCCCATTACAGGGATATGCCTTCAACTTCAAAACAGAGATATATTCCAGTAGTGCGTGCCCCTGTTGCTGCATCATCAACAAACAGTGAAGGCAATTCCAATCCTGGAGCTAGTCCTGCTAGAGCTGATTGTGACCAAGTTGTTGAGCTGGCACCCCCTGCATGCAAAAGACAAAGAACAATTCTGGATTTTCAGCCACTGAACCCAAGCACAACAAGTAACTGCACAATGGCAGTAACAAAGTTTTTGGCTACAAGTATGCAACCTTACAATTTAGTTGAACATGAATCTTTTATCGATATGGTCAGCACCTTAAATCCTAGATACTCGTTGCCCAGTCGAAAATATTTCTCGAAAAACAGCATTCCAAAACTGTATAATGATACAGTTGATAAAATCAAAAATGAGCTCTCGATGATAAAAACAGCACAAGTATCTCTAACTACAGACTGCTGGACATCGATTGCTGGCACACCCTATATTGCAATCACATGCCACTTTATTGACGAAGAGTGGGGATTGAAATCTTTTTGTTTAAGATGTGCCCATTTTGAGAAGGATCACACAGCAGACAACATTGCTGAAGAATTGCCGACAATTTTGTGTGAATGGGGTCTTAATGTAAAAGAGTTGGCTTCTTGTACTACAGACAATGGATCTAACATAGTCAAAGCAATCCGTGATCTGTTAAACATACCCCATGTTCCTTGCTTTGGACACAATATAAACATCGGGATTAACAGAGCATTGCAATTGCCACAGGTGAAAAAAGCTGTGTCCCGACTAAAAAAATTACAAAGCACAATAGCTCACAGCTGGAAGATGCAGCGGGATCTTAGAATGGCCCAGGAGCTATTAAAAATGGACCAAGTAGCCTTGCCTAGCGCATGTGAGACAAGGTGGTGGAGTACTTTCAAACTTTGCCAAAGGTTTGCGAGCAATCAGTTGGCTTTGTGTAAAGTGCTCCAAGACCACCCAACCAAAAAACATTTGATGCCTGAAGGTGCAGAAGTGTCTGTGTTAGAAGATTTTATCTCAGCAACAGAATTTCTAAAAGACATTACTACAACACTTTCAGGAGAGGACTATACTACAGCTTCTTCTGTTTTGCCTCTTTATCAGAAAATAAAAAAAAATCTTGAGTTAAAAGACGAAGACAGTGCGATAAAGCAAAAAATAAAAACTGAAGTTCTGTCCGCACTAACAGAAAAATATGAAGAGGAACCCCTACAGTCGATGCTGAGAATGACCACACTATGTGATCCCAGATTTAGATGCAATTTTACAGATGATGTAGATAAAATGAAAGAAATTGCTCTAAATCATCTAACTGACTGCTATCAGTCAGATTCAGATGATTCTGTTGATAACAGAAATATTACTCCTATAGCTGCAACAACTACTAAAAAGGGTTTAGCCAAATTTTTTGAGGATGAAGAACAGACAGTGGATGATCCAGCACTGAATCATACACAAAAAGCAGAATTAGAACTCAATAATTTTTTAGCAATGCCCAAAGTAACTATGGACACAAATCCACTAACATGGTGGAAGTCACATGAAGCTTCTTTCCCCAAATTAAAAAATTTGGCCAAGAACTTTTTGGCAATACAAGGATCAAGTGTTCCTTCAGAACGTGTTTTTAGTTGTGGTGGCAATATCATATCTAAACATCGGGCATCATTGTTGCCTAAAAATGCAGAAATGCAAGTTTTTTTGTCAATGAATAAAAAAATTGTTTAATTGCATTATGCTTTTTTTTTTTTGGTTAATATATACAGTATAGTATGCATTGTAATTGCTTTTACCAATTGGCTGAAAATTCAAAATAGCAATATATAAGTTTAGATAATTATGTAAGAATAAGGTAAGTAAAATTATTTTTTTATTTAAAATATTTAATTTATAAATTTGTACTTAAAGATTTTTTGAAGTATAGAATGACCTTAAAGTGTATTTGTAAATATACATATTAAATTTTATACTGAAATTGCAACAGTGTTTAATATCAAGACCCTAATATCGCGATGTATTGCAATATCGCGATTTAGTCTCAGCGATACATCGTGATGTAGAAATCCCAATATCGCCCAGTCCTACCGTCAAGACAATGGTACTTGTCGCAGACCTTTGCCCAATACGGTGGCTCAAGCTATAAAAAAATATTTGAAAAACAGAACAGAATGGAATCTTTGGAATGTTCTATTAAGTGTCCTGGATGCAGGAGGCATGCTTCTGTAAAATGATTTTGCAAGTAGTTTTATATGGAATAGAACAAATTTCCGTCAAGACAATGGTACTTGTCGCAGACCTTTGCCCAATACGGTGGCATAAGCTATAAAAAAATATTTGAAAAACAGAACAGAATGGAATCTTTGGAATGTTCTATTAAGTGTCCTGGATGCAGGAGGCATGCTTCTGTAAAATGATTTTGCAAGTTGTTTTATATGGAATAGAACAAATTTCCGTCAAGACAATGGTACTTGTCGCAGACCTTTGCCCAATACAGTGGCATAAGCTAAAAAAAATATTTGAAAAACAGAACAGAATGGAATCTTTGGAATGTTCCATTAAAAGTCCTGGATGCAGGAGGCATGCTTCTGTAAAATGATTTTGCAAGTTGTTTTATATGGAATAGAACAAATTTCCGTCAAGACAATGGTACTTGTCGAAGACCTTTGCCCAATACGGTGGCTCAAGCTATAAAAAAATATTTGAAAAACAGAACAGAATGGAATCTTTGGAATGTTCTATTAAGTGTCCTGGATGCAGGAGGCATGCTTCTGTAAAATGATTTTGCAAGTTGTTTTATATGGAATAGAACAAATTTCCGTCAAGACAATGGTACTTGTCGCAGACCTTTGCCCAATACGGTGGCACAAGCTATAAAAAAATATTTGAAAAACAGAACAGAATGGAATCTTTGGAATGTTCTATTAAGTGTCCTGGATGCAGGAGGCATGCTTCTGTAAAATGATTTTGCAAGTTGTTTTATATGGAATAGAACAAATTTCCGTCAAGACAATGGTACTTGTCACAGACCTTTGCCCAATACGGTGGCATAAGCTATAAAAAAATATTTGAAAAACAGAACAGAAGGGAATCTGGAATGTTCTATTAAGTGTCCTGGATGCAGGAGGCATGCTTCTGTGAAATGATTTTGCAAGTTGTTTTATATGGAATAGAACAAATTTCCGTCAAGACAATGGTACTTGTCGCAGACCTTTGCCCAATACGGTGGCTCAAGCTATAAAAAAATATTTGAAAAACAGAACAGAATGGAATCTTTGGAATGTTCTATTAAGTGTCCTGGATGCAGGAGGCATGCTTCTGTGAAATGATTTTGCAAGTAGTTTTATATGGAATAGAACAAATTTCCGTCAAGACAATGGTACTTGTCGCAGACCTTTGCCCAATACAGTGGCATAAGCTATAAAAAAATATTTGAAAAACAGAACAGAATGGAATCTTTGGAATGTTCTATTAAAAGTCCTGGATGCAGGAGGCATGCTTCTGTAAAATGATTTTGCAAGTTGTTTTATATGGAATAGAACAAATTTCCGACAAGACAATGGTACTTTTCGCAGACCTTTGCCCAATACGGTGACATAAGCTATAAAAAAATATTTGAAAAACAGAACAGAATGGAATCTTTGGAATGTTCTATTAAGTGTCCTGGATGCAGGAGGCATGCTTCTGTAAAATGATTTTGCAAGTAGTTTTATATGGAATAGAACAAATTTCCGTCAAGACAATGGTACTTGTCGCAGACCTTTGCCCAATACGGTGACATAAGCTATAAAAAAATATTTGAAAAACAGAACAGAATGGAATCTTTGGAATGTTCTATTAAATGTCCTGGATGCAGGAGGCATGCTTCTGTAAAATGATTTTGCAAGTTGTTTTATATGGAATAGAACAAATTTCCGTCAAGACAATGGTACTTGTCGCAGACCTTTGCCCAATACGGTGGCTCAAGCTATAAAAAAATATTTGAAAAACAGAACAGAATGGAATCTTTGGAATGTTCTATTAAGTGTCCTGGATGCAGGAGGCATGCTTCTGTGAAATGATTTTGCAAGTAGTTTTATATGGAATAGAACAAATTTCCGTCAAGACAATGGTATTTGTCTCAGACCTTTGCCCAATACGGTGGCACAAGCTATAAAAAAATATTTGGAAAACAGAACAGAATGGAATCTTTGGAATGTTCTATTAAGTGTCCTGGATGCAGGAGGCATGCTTCTGTGAAATGATTTTGCAAGTAGTTTTATATGGAATAGAACAAATTTCCGTCAAGACAATGGTACTTGTCGCAGACCTTTGCCCAATACAGTGGCATAAGCTATAAAAAAATATTTGAAAAACAGAACAGAATGGAATCTTTGGAATGTTCTATTAAGTGTCCTGGATGCAGGAGGCATGCTTCTGTAAAATGATTTTGCAAGTTGTTTTATATGGAATAGAACAAATTTCCGTCAAGACAATGGTACTTGTCGCAGACCTTTGCCCAATACGGTGGCACAAGCTATAAAAAAATATTTGAAAAACAGAACAGAATGGAATCTTTGGAATGTTCTATTAAGTGTCCTGGATGCAGGAGGCATGCTTCTGTAAAATGATTTTGCAAGTTGTTTTATATGGAATAGAACAAATTTCCGTCAAGACAATGGTACTTGTCGCAGACCTTTGCCCAATACGGTGGCTCAAGCTATAAAAAAATATTTGAAAAACAGAACAGAATGGAATCTTTGGAATGTTCTATTAAGTGTCCTGGATGCAGGAGGCATGCTTCTGTAAAATGATTTTGCAAGTTGTTTTATATGGAATAGAACAAATTTCCGTCAAGACAATGGTATTTGTCTCAGACCTTTGCCCAATATGGTGGCACAAGCTATAAAAAAATATTTGAAAAACAGAACAGAATGTAATCTTTGGAATGTTCTATTAAGTGTCCTGGACGCTGGAGACATGCTTCTGTGAAATGATTTTGCAAGTAATTTTATATGGAATAGAACAAATTTCCGTCAAGACAATGGTACTTGTCGCAGACCTTTGCCCAATACGGTGGCATAAGCTATAAAAAAATATTTGAAAAACAGAACAGAATGGAATCTTTGGAATGTTCTATTAAGTGTCCTGGATGCAGGAGGCATGCTTCTGTAAAATGATTTTGCAAGATGTTTTATATGGAATAGAACAAATTTCCGTCAAGACAATGGTACTTGTCACAGACCTTTGCCCAATACGGTGGCATAAGCTATAAAAAAATATTTGAAAAACAGAACAGAATGGAATCTTTGGAATGTTCTATTAAGTGTCCTGGATGCAGGAGGCATGCTTCTGTAAAATGATTTTGCAAGTTGTTTTATATGGAATAGAACAAATTTCTGTCAAGACAATGGTACTTGTCGCAGATTTTTGCCCAATACGGTGGCACAAGCTATAAAAAAATATTTGAAAAACAGAACAGAATGTAATCTTTGGAATGTTCTATTAAGTGTCCTGGATGCAGGAGGCATGCTTCTGTGAAATGATTTTGCAAGTAGTTTTATATGGAATAGAACAAATTTCCGTCAAGACAATGGTACTTGTCGCAGACCTTTGCCCAATACGGTGGCATAAGCTATAAAAAAATATTTGAAAAACAGAACAGAATGGAATCTTTGGAATGTTCTATTAAGTGTCCTGGATGCAGGAGGCATGCTTCTGTAAAATGATTTTGCAAGTTGTTTTATATGGAATAGAACAAATTTCCGTCAAGACAATGGTACTTGTCGCAGACCTTTGCCCAATACGGTGGCACAAGCTATAAAAAAATATTTGAAAAACAGAACAGAATGGAATCTTTGGAATGTTCTATTAAGTGTCCTGGATGCAGGAGGCATGCTTCTGTAAAATGATTTTGCAAGTTGTTTTATATGGAATAGAACAAATTTCCGTCAAGACAATGGTACTTGTCACAGACCTTTGCCCAATACGGTGGCTCAAGCTATAAAAAAAATATTTGAAAAACAGAACAGAATGGAATCTTTGGAATGTTCTATTAAGTGTCCTGGATGCAGGAGGCATGCTTCTGTAAAATGATTTTGCAAGTTGTTTTATATGGAATAGAACAAATTTCTGTCAAGACAATGGTACTTGTCGCAGATTTTTGCCCAATACGGTGGCACAAGCTATAAAAAAATATTTGAAAAACAGAACAGAATGTAATCTTTGGAATGTTCTATTAAGTGTCCTGGATGCAGGAGGCATGCTTCTGTGAAATGATTTTGCAAGTAGTTTTATATGGAATAGAACAAATTTCCGTCAAGACAATGGTACTTGTCGCAGACCTTTGCCCAATACGGTGGCATAAGCTATAAAAAAATATTTGAAAAACAGAACAGAATGGAATCTTTGGAATGTTCTATTAAGTGTCCTGGATGCAGGAGGCATGCTTCTGTAAAATGATTTTGCAAGTTGTTTTATATGGAATAGAACAAATTTCCGTCAAGACAATGGTACTTGTCGCAGACCTTTGCCCAATACGGTGGCTCAAGCTATAAAAAAATATTTGAAAAACAGAACAGAATGGAATCTTTGGAATGTTCTATTAAGTGTCCTGGATGCAGGAGGCATGCTTCTGTAAAATGATTTTGCAAGTTGTTTTATATGGAATAGAACAAATTTCCGTCAAGACAATGGTACTTGTCGCAGACCTTTGCCCAATACGGTGGCTCAAGCTATAAAAAAATATTTGAAAAACAGAACAGAATGGAATCTTTGGAATGTTCTATTAAGTGTCCTGGATGCAGGAGGCATGCTTCTGTAAAATGATTTTGCAAGTTGTTTTATATGGAATAGAACAAATTTCCGTCAAGACAATGGTACTTGTCGCAGACCTTTGCCCAATACGGTGGCTCAAGCTATAAAAAAATATTTGAAACACAGAACAGAATGGAATCTTTGGAATGTTCTATTAAGTGTCCTGGATGCAGGAGGCATGCTTCTGTAAAATGATTTTGCAAGTAGTTTTATATGGAATAGAACAAATTTCCGTGAAGACAATGGTACTTGTCGCAGACCTTTGCCCAATAAGGTGGCATAAGCTATAAAAAAATATTTGAAAAACAGAACAGAATGGAATCTTTGGAATGTTCTATTAAGTGTCCGGGATGCAGGAGGCATGCTTCTGTGAAATGATTTTGCAAGTAGTTTTGTATGGAATAGAACAAATTTCCGTCAAGACAATGGTACTTGTCGCAGACCTTTGCCCAATACAGTGGCTCAAGCTATAAAAAAATATTTGAAAAACAGAACAGAATGGAATCTTTGGAATGTTCTATTAAGTGTCCTGGATGCAGGAGGCATGCTTCTGTAAAATGATTTTGCAAGTTGTTTTATATGGAATAGAACAAATTTCCGTCAAGACAATGGTACTTGTCGCAGACCTTTGCCCAATACGGTGGCTCAAGCTATAAAAAAAATATTTGAAAAACAGAACAGAATGGAATCTTTGGAATGTTCTATTAAGTGTCCTGGATGCAGGAGGCATGCTTCTGTAAAATGATTTTGCAAGTTGTTTTATATGGAATAGAACAAATTTCTGTCAAGACAATGGTACTTGTCGCAGATTTTTGCCCAATACGGTGGCACAAGCTATAAAAAAATATTTGAAAAACAGAACAGAATGTAATCTTTGGAATGTTCTATTAAGTGTCCTGGATGCAGGAGGCATGCTTCTGTGAAATGATTTTGCAAGTAGTTTTATATGGAATAGAACAAATTTCCGTCAAGACAATGGTACTTGTCGCAGACCTTTGCCCAATACGGTGGCATAAGCTATAAAAAAATATTTGAAAAACAGAACAGAATGGAATCTTTGGAATGTTCTATTAAGTGTCCTGGATGCAGGAGGCATGCTTCTGTAAAATGATTTTGCAAGTTGTTTTATATGGAATAGAACAAATTTCCGTCAAGACAATGGTACTTGTCGCAGACCTTTGCCCAATACGGTGGCTCAAGCTATAAAAAAATATTTGAAAAACAGAACAGAATGGAATCTTTGGAATGTTCTATTAAGTGTCCTGGATGCAGGAGGCATGCTTCTGTAAAATGATTTTGCAAGTTGTTTTATATGGAATAGAACAAATTTCCGTCAAGACAATGGTACTTGTCGCAGACCTTTGCCCAATACGGTGGCTCAAGCTATAAAAAAATATTTGAAAAACAGAACAGAATGGAATCTTTGGAATGTTCTATTAAGTGTCCTGGATGCAGGAGGCATGCTTCTGTAAAATGATTTTGCAAGTTGTTTTATATGGAATAGAACAAATTTCCGTCAAGACAATGGTACTTGTCGCAGACCTTTGCCCAATACGGTGGCTCAAGCTATAAAAAAATATTTGAAACACAGAACAGAATGGAATCTTTGGAATGTTCTATTAAGTGTCCTGGATGCAGGAGGCATGCTTCTGTAAAATGATTTTGCAAGTAGTTTTATATGGAATAGAACAAATTTCCGTGAAGACAATGGTACTTGTTGCAGACCTTTGCCCAATAAGGTGGCATAAGCTATAAAAAAATATTTGAAAAACAGAACAGAATGGAATCTTTGGAATGTTCTATTAAGTGTCCGGGATGCAGGAGGCATGCTTCTGTGAAATGATTTTGCAAGTAGTTTTGTATGGAATAGAACAAATTTCCGTCAAGACAATGGTACTTGTCGCAGACCTTTGCCCAATACAGTGGCATAAGCTATAAAAAAATATTTGAAAAACAGAACAGAATGGAATCTTTGGAATGTTCTATTAAGTGTCCTAGATGCAGGAGGCATGCTTCTGTAAAATGATTTTGCAAGTAGTTTTATATGGAATAGAACAAATTTCTGTTAAGACAATGGTACTTGTCGCAGACCTTTGCCCAATACGATGGCATAAGCTATAAAAAAATATTTGAAAAACAGAACAGAATGGAATCTTTGGAATGTTCTATTAAGTCTCCTGGATGCAGGAGGCATGCTTCTGTAAAATGATTTTGCAAGTTGTTTTATATGGAATAGAATAAATTTCCGTCAAGACAATGGTACTTGTTGCAGACCTTTGCCCAATACGGTGGCTCAAGCTATAAAAACATATTTGAAAAACAGAACAGAATGGAATCTTTGGAATGTTCTATTAAGTGTCCTGGATGCAGGAGGCATGCTTCTGTAAAATGATTTTGCAAGTTGTTTTATATGGAATAGAACAAATTTCCGTCAAGACAATGGTACTTGTCGCAGACCTTTGCCCAATACGGTGGCACAAGCTATAAAAAAATATTTGAAAAACAGAACAGAATGGAATCTTTGGAATGTTCTATTAAGTGTCCTGGATGCAGGAGGCATGCTTCTGTAAAATGATTTTGCAAGTTGTTTTATATGGAATAGAACAAATTTCCGTCAAGACAATGGTACTTGTCGCAGACCTTTGCCCAATACGGTGGCACAAGCTATAAAAAAATATTTGAAAAACAGAACAGAATGTAATCTTTGGAATGTTCTATTAAGTGTCCTGGATGCAGGAGGCATGCTTCTGTAAAATGATTTTGCAAGTAGTTTTATATGGAATAGAACAAATTTCCGTCAAGACAATGGTACTTGTCGCAGACCTTTGCCCAATACGGTGGCATAAGCTATAAAAAAATATTTGAAAAACAGAACAGAATGGAATCTTTGGAATGTTCTATTAAGTGTCCTGGATGCAGGAGGCATGCTTCTGTAAAATGATTTTGCAAGTTGTTTTATATGGAATAGAACAAATTTCCGTCAAGACAATGGTACTTGTCGCAGACCTTTGCCCAATACGGTGGCTCAAGCTATAAAAAAATATTTGAAAAACAGAACAGAATGGAATCTTTGGAATGTTCTATTAAGTGTCCTGGATGCAGGAGGCATGCTTCTGTAAAATGATTTTGCAAGTAGTTTTATATGGAATAGAACAAATTTCCGTCAAGACAATGGTACTTGTCGCAGACTTTTGCCCAATACGGTGGCATAAGCTATAAAAAAATATTTGAAAAACAGAACAGAATGGAATCTTTGGAATATTCTATTAAGTCTCCTGGATGCAGGAGGCATGCTTCTGTAAAATGATTTTGCAAGTTGTTTTATATGGAATAGAACAAATTTCCGTCAAGACAATGGTACTTGTCGCAGACCTTTGCCCAATACGGTGGCTCAAGCTATAAAAAAATATTTGAAAACCAGAACAGAATGGAATCTTTGGAATGTTCTATTAAGTGTCCTGGATGCAGGAGGCATGCTTCTGTAAAATGATTTTGCAAGTTGTTTTATATGGAATAGAACAAATTTCCGTCAAGACAATGGTACTTGTCGCAGACCTTTGCCCAATATGGTGGCATAAGCTATAAAAAATATTTGAAAAACAGAACAGAATGGAATCTTTGGAATGTTCTATTAAGTGTCCTGGATGCAGGAAGCATGCTTCTGAAAATGATTTTGCAAGTTGTTTTATATGGAATAGAACAAATTTCTGTCAAGACAATGGTACTTGTCGCAGACTTTTGCCCAATACGGTGGCACAAGCTATAAAAAAATATTTGAAAAACAGAAGAGAATGTAATCTTTGGAATGTTCTATTAAGTGTCCTGGATGCAGGAGGCATGCTTCTGTAAAATGATTTTGCAAGTAGTTTTATATGGAATAGAACAAATTTCCGTCAAGACAATGGTACTTGTCGCAGACCTTTGCCCAATACGGTGGCATAAGCTATAAAAAAATATTTGAAAAACAGAACAGAATGGAATCTTTGGAATGTTCTATTAAGTGTCCTGGATGCAGGAGGCATGCTTCTGTAAAATGATTTTGCAAGTTGTTTTATATGGAATAGAACAAATTTCCGTCAAGACAATGGTACTTGTCGCAGACCTTTGCCAAATACGGTGGCTCAAGCTATAAAAAAATATTTGAAAAACAGAACAGAATGGAATCTTTGGAATGTTCTATTAAGTGTCCTGGATGCAGGAGGCATGCTTCTGTAAAATGATTTTGCAAGTAGTTTTATATGGAATAGAACAAATTTCCGTCAAGACAATGGTACTTGTCGCAGACCTTTGCCCAATACGGTGGCACAAGCTATAAAAAAATATTTGAAAAACAGAACAGAATGGAATCTTTGGAATGTTCTATTAAGTCTCCTGGATGCAGGAGGCATGCTTCTGTAAAATGATTTTGCAAGTTGTTTTATATGGAATAGAACAAATTTCCGTCAAGACAATGGTACTTGTCGCAGACCTTTGCCCAATACGGTGGCTCAAGCTATAAAAAAATATTTGAAAAACAGAATAGAATGGAATCTTTGGAATGTTCAATTAAGTGTCCTGGATGCAGGAGGCATGCTTCTGTAAAATGATTTTGCAAGTAGTTTTATATGGAATAGAACAAATTTCCGTCAAGACAATGGTACTTGTCGCAGACCTTTGCCCAATACGGTGGCATAAGCTATAAAAAAATATTTGAAAACAGAACAGAATGGAATCTTTGGAATGTTCTATTAAGTGTCCTGGATGCAGGAGGCATGCTTATGTAAAATGATTTTGCAAGTTGTTTTATATGGAATAGAACAAATTTCCGTCAAGACAATGGTACTTGTCGCAGACCTTTGCCCAATACGGTGGCACAAGCTATAAAAAAATATTTGAAAAACAGAACAGAATGGAATCTTTGGAATGTTCTATTAAGTGTCCTGGATGCAGGAGGCATGCTTCTGTAAAATGATTTTGCAAGTTGTTTTATATGGAATAGAACAAATTTCCGTCAAGACAATGGTACTTGTCGCAGACCTTTGCCCAATACGGTGGCATAAGCTATAAAAAAATATTTGAAAAACAGAACAGAATGGAATCTTTGGAATGTTCTATTAAGTGTCCTGGATGCAGGAGGCATGCTTCTGTAAAATGATTTTGCAAGTTGTTTTATATGGAATAGAACAAATTTCCGTCAAGACAATGATACTTGTCGCAGACCTTTGCCCAATACGGTGGCACAAGCTATAAAAAAATATTTGAAAAACAGAACAGAATGGAATCTTTGGAATGTTCTATTAAGTGTCCTGGATGCAGGAGGCATGCTTCTGTAAAATGATTTTGCAAGTTGTTTTATATGGAATAGAACAAATTTCCGTCAAGACAATGGTACTTGTCACAGACCTTTGCCCAATACGGTGGCTCAAGCTATAAAAAAATATTTGAAAAACAGAACAGAATGTAATCTTTGGAATGTTCTATTAAGTGTCCTGGATGCAGGAGGCATGCTTCTGTAAAATGATTTTGCAAGTTGTTTTATATGGAATAGAACAAATTTCCGTCAAGACAATGGTACTTGTCGCAGACCTTTGTCCAATACGGTGGCATAAGCTATAAAAAAATATTTGAAAAACAGAACAGAATGGAATCTTTGGAATGTTCTATTAAGTGTCCTGGATGCAGGAGGCATGCTTCTGTAAAATGATTTTGCAAGTTGTTTTATATGGAATAGAACAAATTTCCGTCAAGACAATGGTACTTGTCGCAGACCTTTGCCCAATACGGTGGCTCAAGCTATAAAAAAATATTTGAAAAACAGAACAGAATGGAATCTTTGGAATGTTCTATTAAGTGTCCTGGATGCAGTAGCATGCTTCTGTAAAATGACTTTGCAAGTTGTTTTATATGGAATAGAACAAATTTCCATCAAGACAATGGTACTTGTCGCAGACCTTTGCCCAATACGGTGGCTCAAGCTATAAAAAAATATTTGAAACACAGAACAGAATGGAATCTTTGGAATGTTCTATTAAGTGTCCTGGATGCAGGAGGCATGCTTCTGTAAAATGATTTTGCAAGTTGTTTTATATGGAATAGAACAAATTTCTGTCATAACAATGGTACTTGTCGCAGATTTTTGCCCAATACGGTGGCACAAGCTATAAAAAAATATTTGAAAAACAGAACAGAATGTAATCTTTGGAATGTTCTATTAAGTGTCCTGGATGCAGGAGGCATGCTTCTGTGAAATGATTTTGGAAGTAGTTTTATATGGAATAGAACAAATTTCCGTCAAGACAATGGTACTTGTCGCAGACCTTTGCCCAATACGGTGGCTCAAGCTATAAAAAAATATTTGAAAAACAGAACAGAATGGAATCTTTGGAATGTTCTATTAAGTGTCCTGGATGCAGGAGGCATGCTTCTGTAAAATGATTTTGCAAGTTGTTTTATATGGAATAGAATAAATTTCCGTCAAGACAATGGTACTTGTTGCAGACCTTTGCCCAATACGGTGGCTCAAGCTATAAAAACATATTTGAAAAACAGAACAGAATGGAATCTTTGGAATGTTCTATTAAGTGTCCTGGATGCAGGAGGCATGCTTCTGTAAAATGATTTTGCAAGTTGTTTTATATGGAATAGAACAAATTTCCGTCAAGACAATGGTACTTGTCGCAGACCTTTGCCCAATACGGTGGCACAAGCTATAAAAAAATATTTGAAAAACAGAACAGAATGGAATCTTTGGAATGTTCTATTAAGTGTCCTGGATGCAGGAGGCATGCTTCTGTAAAATGATTTTGCAAGTTGTTTTATATGGAATAGAACAAATTTCCGTCAAGACAATGGTACTTGTCGCAGACCTTTGCCCAATACGATGGCTCAAGCTATAAAAAAATATTTGAAACACAGAACAGAATGGAATCTTTGGAATGTTCTATTAAGTGTCCTGGATGCAGGAGGCATGCTTCTGTAAAATGATTTTGCAAGTTGTTTTATATGGAATAGAACAAATTTCTGTCAAGACAATGGTACTTGTCGCAGACTTTTGCCCAATACGGTGGCACAAGCTATAAAAAAATATTTGAAAAACAGAACAGAATGGAATCTTTGGAATGTTCTATTAAGTGTCCTGGATGCAGGAGGCATGCTTCTGTAAAATGATTTTGCAAGTTGTTTTATATGGAATAGAACAAATTTCCGTCAAGACAATGGTACTTGTCGCAGACCTTTGCCCAATACGGTGGCTCAAGCTATAAAAAAATATTTGAAAAACAGAACAGAATGGAATCTTTGGAATGTTCTATTAAGTGTCCTGGATGCAGGAGGCATGCTTCTGTAAAATGATTTTGCAAGTTGTTTTATATGGAATAGAACAAATTTCCGTCAAGACAATGGTACTTGTCGCAGACCTTTGCCCAATACGGTGGCATAAGCTATAAAAAAATATTTGAAAAACAGAACAGAATGGAATCTTTGGAATGTTCTATTAAGTGTCCTGGATGCAGGAGGCATGCTTCTGTAAAATGATTTTGCAAGTTGTTTTATATGGAATAGAACAAATTTCCGTCAAGACAATGGTACTTGTCGCAGACCTTTGTCCAATACGGTGGCATAAGCTATAAAAACATATTTGAAAAACAGAACAGAATGGAATCTTTGGAATGTTCTATTAAGTGTCCTGGATGCAGGAGGCATGCTTCTGTAAAATGATTTTGCAAGTTGTTTTATATGGAATAGAACAAATTTCCGTCAAGACAATGGTACTTGTCGCAGACCTTTGCCCAATACGGTGGCACAAGCTATAAAAAAATATTTGAAAAACAGAACAGAATGGAATCTTTGGAATGTTCTATTAAGTGTCCTGGATGCAGGAGGCATGCTTCTGTAAAATGATTTTGCAAGTTGTTTTATATGGAATAGAACAAATTTCCGTCAAGACAATGGTACTTGTCGCAGACCTTTGCCCAATACGATGGCTCAAGCTATAAAAAAATATTTGAAACACAGAACAGAATGGAATCTTTGGAATGTTCTATTAAGTGTCCTGGATGCAGGAGGCATGCTTCTGTAAAATGATTTTGCAAGTTGTTTTATATGGAATAGAACAAATTTCTGTCAAGACAATGGTACTTGTCGCAGACTTTGGCCCAATACGGTGGCACAAGCTATAAAAAAATATTTGAAAAACAGAACAGAATGTAATCTTTGGAATGTTCTATTAAGTGTCCTGGATGCAGGAGGCATGCTTCTGTAAAATGATTTTGCAAGTTGTTTTATATGGAATAGAACAAATTTCCGTCAAGACAATGGTACTTGTCGCAGACCTTTGCCCAATACGGTGGCTCAAGCTATAAAAAAATATTTGAAAAACAGAACAGAATGGAATCTTTGGAATGTTCTATTAAAAGTCCTGGATGCAGGAGGCATGCTTCTGTAAAATGATTTTGCAAGTTGTTTTATATGGAATAGAACAAATTTCCGTCATGACAATGGTAGTTGTCGCAGACCTTTGCCCAATACGGTGGCTCAAGCTATAAAAAAATATTTGAAAAACAGAACAGAATGGAATCTTTGGAATGTTCTATTAAAAGTCCTGGATGCAGGAGGCATGCTTCTGTAAAATGATTTTGCAAGTAGTTTTATATGGAATAGAACAAATTTCCGTCAAGACAATGGTACTTGTCGCAGACCTTTGCCCAATACGGTGGCTCAAGCTATAAAAAAATATTTGAAAAACAGAACAGAATGGAATCTTTGGAATGTTCTATTAAGTGTCCTGGATGCAGGAGGCATGCTTCTGTAAAATGATTTTGCAAGTTGTTTTATATGGAATAGAACAAATTTCCGTCAAGACAATGGTACTTGTCACAGACCTTTGCCCAATACAGTGGCACGAGCTATAAAAAAATATTTGAAAAACAGAACAGAATGGAATCTTTGGAATGTTCTATTAAGTGTCCTGGATGCAGGAGGCATGCTTCTGTAAAATGATTTTGCAAGTTGTTTTATATGGAATAGAACAAATTTCCGTCAAGACAATGGTACTTGTTGCAGACCTTTGCCCAATACGGTGGCACAAGCTATAAAAAAATATTTGAAAAACAGAACAGAATGGAATCTTTGGAATGTTCTATTAAGTGTCCTGGATGCAGGAGGCATGCTTCTGTGAAATGATTTTGCAAGTAGTTTTATATGGAATAGAAGAAATTTCGCGAAATTTCACGAAATTTTGTGAAATTTGTGATTTTATCACGATCTTTCATCAAAAATCTTAAGTTTTATCGCGATCTTTTCACGAAAATATCAATTTTATTGCAAATTTTTTAACAAACAGTGTTCTTTAGTGATGCAAATTTCTTTGTAGAAATTTGCATTTTTTCCCGTTCTTTAATAAAAATTTGAGACTGAATTTTTCAATTTTTTCGCGATTATTTAGCGAAATTTCAGCAGTATTTTTATTTTCTGGTGAAATTTCTGGTTTTATCGCAGTTTATTAATGAAATTTGGGGTTTTATTGCTGTGTTCTGATCAAAATTTGCAGTTTCATCGCTATTTTCTGAGGAAATTTGTGGGTTTTTTCGAGATTTTTCGGTAAAATTTGTGATTTGATCACATTCTTTTGACATAATTTGCTGTTTTTTCATAATCTTTTAATGAATGTTTTTGGATTTTCGACGAATTTTTTCAGTTTTTTCTATGATATTTTTCGGTTTCTTCGCGATTTATAAAAATTTGAGCATTTTCATGAACTTCTGACAGCACTGTGCGAAAGGGGGGGGGGGGCGCCCCGGGTACGATAATTTAGGGGTACCAAATTTATACTACCAATGTCATTTCTTGTCTATTACAAGAAAAAGTTGGGTAGAGGGGTTATCAAATTGAAAATTTGTCCCGCGCGTAGTTTTCTCTTTGCACACTCTGTCTCTTGATAGATAGACGTATTTTCCTTATTGTTTTATGATATTCGCAACTTATTTTGATCGATCGTTCGACGATATTTCCAACTTACTTTGGTATAATAAAAAATTCAAAAGGCAATAATGAATAATCACACGTGCACACGAGAGTCACAAAAGAAAAAAATATGCAACACGATCGCGAATTCCAGAAAAGCATGCAGAACGGAAAATTTACGTTCAGAGTTCCGAGAATCAAAGGCTGAAAGATGAGGGAGGAGCTAAAAAAGGACAATAGGAACGTTTCTGGGATACGAACGACATATCATCGGCCATTCTAGATAAGGAAAAGTTGTATTGTTTCGCTTTTATCGAAATAGTTTCGGTTCAGGATTGCGAAAATTAAAACAAGCAGTTTGTTCAAAAATAGTCATTTCAAGGGAGAAAAAGGAGCACTCTGGGAAAAAAAAAGAAGCACCTTGTAAGGACCTGACTTTCAAAATAAGTACCTTGTAAGCACCTGTAAGCACCGCTACACACCCTGATTAAAACATCACAGAAAGCAATGCAAATTTCATTAAAAAAATCGCAAAAAAGGCAAATTTCATCAAAATATCTTAGGGAAAAAAACAGGTTTCATCGAAAAATCGGGATAAAACGGCAAATTTCGTAAAAATACTCACACATAAATTTTTCAGGAAATCTACATTTTTCATCTGGAAACTTAAATTTTTTAAAATTTTCGAGCCCCTCTATAATTATATTTTAATATCTTATCCCAATATAACACATTTTGTCCTCTTTTTAATAAAGTTTAATCACATTCATCAGCGATTTTCAATGCGATTTTATACGTGTTTTGCAGTAGTTTTTGATATTTGTAAAAGGAATTCAATTTAAATTTTTAACCTAACGTTTAGTTCAGCAATTTTTTAATTTTTACACTTGTTTTTTTTTTAATTTTTCGTGATTTTTTTTGCAATTTTTGTTGTGATTTCCAAATATTTAAATTCAAGATGATATAAATTGAAAAAAAGGAACACGCTTTTTAATTCCAAAGCATTTGAGTACTCGTGCAAATTGTATTCCTTTAAAAGTAAAAGGAGATCCCAATAAGTCTGAAAGTTTCGTGTTGTTGAAAAAAAAAATTATTCGAGCAGCAATCATAAAAAATGAACCGAAAATGAATCTAACGTGAAATTCTTCTTTTCCTTGCTTTAAAACACGAAAAAAAAAATATTTTCGTTATTAATTGACCAATTTTGTTCACATTTTCAGCAACTCGCAATCATAATAAATTAGGCTGTATACAAAATTTTTATTAAAATATAATAAATTTTAAGAAAATTACAGATATCCATAAAAAAATTTACTCTTAGATTCATTGGATAAAAAAGTCTCATTCTCATGACATGAATGTTTTTCGTGAAGATTTAAAACAAACAATTTTTTTTTTTTACTCAATAATACTTTATTTTAAATTCAAATTTTCCTTTAATGATTGTTTGTGTTATAATGAAAGGATAAATTTAAAGAAAGAAATCCTGAGGAATTTAGATTAACGTGTATCATTCTCGGGTTATTTTCCAACTGCAAATGAAATCAGTATCAGTTAATTATATGAGAACATTTTCATGCTAATGTTAATATAATGCAAGATATTAAAAAAATATATCTAACTGGCACTTAATACTATACTTCAATTTTGTTTCATTTATTTATTTTTGCATTAGCTAGAGGAGATCGGTCTTTACAAAGCAGCTTTTTACTTTTTCAAATTTCTTGGCAGGTTTTTTTTTTTTTTTTTTTTTTTTTTGACAGAAATATTTTTAATTTCCGATTCCAAATGTAAAAGTATCTAAATAAATAAACAATAATTAAAAAAAAATCTTGTAAACAAAATCAAAAATTCTATGTAGAAATTCATGTTTTTTCCCCCTTGATCTTTTGACGAAATATGCATTTTTGTACGGTTCTTTGAGGAAATTCTCATTTTTTTTCTGCAATCCTTTGACAAAATTTGCCCCCCCCCCCTCTTTTTTTAATAATCTATGGATAAAATACTTTGTTTTTCCCTCAATCTTAAGACGAAATACTTTCTTTTCATTGGATCCTTTAACAAATTTAATGTTTTTTTTAAGTTATAGATTTATGAAATATGCATTTTTTCAACAGTTCTTTGACAAAATTTGTATTTTCTCGTGATATTTTCACGATATTAGTGTTTTTCTGCGATCCTTGATAAAATCTACGTTTCTCCCTCGATTCCTTGAAAAAATTCTTGCTTTTTCTCCAATCTTTTATGAAGCTTGCTATTTTTTTCTGCAAATGATTTATGAAAATTATCATTTGCGGTTATTTGTCCAAATTTGCGATTTTTTTTTAATATTGAGAATTTTTGTACTGACGATGACTTTGCAGAATTTTTGGAAGAATTCCGAAGAAGGGGTAAGTAAACACCGTATCTGCCACCCCAGCAGAAGTGCCATACTAGGCATATTTCTAACTTTTAAACTCATATGCGTCGTGGCTCATACGCCCGAAAATACAGCATACATATACTGTAAAATACCGTTAATCCACCCCTGTCCCCCAAACAGGATGAAAAATCGTAAAATAATCAGAGGGGGTGCTTACATGGGATTTTTTGGCGATCTTTTCACAAAATTTGACAAATTTGCAGTTTTTTTATGATACTTGACAAAATTTTATTTATTTTTTTTCGATTCTTTAACAAAAATTAATTTTTTCCTGCAATCTTTTGACTGCATTTTTTTGCGCAACTCTTTGTGGAGATGTGCATTTCTTTCATGATTCTTTGGTGAAATGTGTGGTTTTTGGATATTTTTTAATGGAATTTGCACTTTTTTGGCAGTTTTATTTTTATTTATTTATTTATTTTTAATTTCGTGTTTTTTCAACGATTTTCTGACAGAATTTATGTTTTTTGGTGATCCTTTGTGAAATTCATAATTTTTCAGTTATCTTTTGATGTAGTTCTCTTTTTTAGGGATTTTTTCACGTAAATCATGTTTTTTAAATGATTCTTTGATTGTATTTTTTAAGATCTGACATAATTTGCATTTTTACTGGAATCTTTTGTCTAAATGTGGGTTTTTCAGCAATCCTTCTGAGAAATTCATGATTTTTTTTCGGGATAATTTGAAGAAATTTGAGGTTATTTTTCCTTATTCTTTGACGAAATTAGTGTTTTTTCAGTGATCATTAGATAAAATGTCCTTTTTTTCAGGATTTTTTGACGTAATTTCCATTTTTTTCAGTTTTTTCTTTCTCAGGGTTCATACAGAGTTTGGAAGAAAAAATCCAAGGAATACATAAAAAATCCAAGGAGTCCAAAAATTTTTAAGGTCTTGCCACTTTTGTTGTTATTTATGTGGCATGCACTTGCACAGCAACAATTCTGCAAATTATTACACACCGCGAGAGGGGGGATCCACGATCTTCAGACAAAATCAGTGATTTATCTGCGATATTTTAGCAAAATCAGTGATTGTTTTCAATCTTTTGTTAAAATTGGTGTTTTTTCTGCGATCTTTTCACGAAATCGGCATTTTCCCGTGTTTCCTTTTTATGAAATCGACGTTTTTTTCGACAAAATTTACATTTTTACATGATCTTTTCTCGAAAACGCCATTTTATCCCCTCAATCTTTTGACAAAATCGATGTTTTTTCCGTGATCTTTTTATGAAATCGGCATTTTTTCCTGCGATCTTTTAACGAAATCTGCATTATATCTGCAATCTTTAGTCGAAATCGACTTTTTCCTGCGGTCTTCAGACGAAATTAGCGTTTTATCTGTGATATTTGGTGAAATTGCCTTTTTAACCGCGATTTGCACAGTAAGTTCGCATTTTTCAGTGATCTTTTGACAACATTTGTTGACAAAAACGTTGACGAAATCGTCATTTTTCCACTTAATTTTGACGAAATGTGTGCTTTTTCGGCGATCCTTTCAGGAAATTTTCATTTCTCCGTGACTGTTTTTTCCACCCACAAAACCGCACAAGTTGGCAACTATGCGGAACTGATAACCCAATTTCAAATTTTCGGACGAGAATCACCCGACTCCACTGTTATCAGCAAAATTGAGGATGATGAATCGCATTATGAAGAAGAAATCAAAGTTGTATATCTAGCTGTAAAGGAATTAAACAGTGTAATCACTTTTTGAAAGAGGTGTGTTTGGATTGTTCTTTTCATTTTTCTTTCACTTATGGCCGTGAAAAGTAAATCACTTTGGTGGCTATTAGTATGATTCCAACCAATCACTGCTGTGCTTCTAATGAATGACGTGCATAAGGGATTTACCGTGTGTTTTACAATTGCAGTTTTTCCTTTTTTTTGGGGGGGGGGGAGCAATATTGTTTGTGTGCAAAACCGCAATAGAATTTAAGGAGTTTCTAAGGAGTATTTTGTTTATCTAAGTAGTTCTAAGTACTACTTGGGAACGTTTTCATTTCTAAGTAGTTTCTAAGGAGTCCAAGGAGTCTGTACGAACACTGTCTTTCTTTTTTTTTCTTTTTTTTTTTTTTTTTTGGGGGGGGGGGGGGTTCTCAGAATTTTTTGAAAATTCAAATTTTTTATAAAGTGGGGAGGGAGCGTTTTATTGGGAAGGGCAGGTTAACGGGATTTTACGGTATATATTTCATTCTATGAACTCAACTTAATTGAAAGTTAATTAAGATAGTTATACATTGTAATCCCATTACTCTACTTAAGAAAATTAAATATAGCATACCACATAGAGTTGGGTTAACTACACAACAATTAGCTAATTTATAATAGTTAGCTGATGAAGCGAATGGGAAAATGTTTCTTGAATTCTTTTATTTATATTGGAACAAACAGCTATAAAATTGGAATGAGGAGTGTGGAAAATGTAACTATAGTAGCAAATGTATTGAACAAACATGTTTCTGAAAGGGGAAAAAAAGACATAGAATGTTTTAATAAAACAAAACTGATGCAGGTAAAAAAATATTATCATATCTTAAAAGGAAATTCAGTAGTAATTTAGTGAGATAAATAATTAATATTTAAAGTGAAGTAAATGAAAATTTTTATACCTGAAAATTTCAGTTTTATACCAGCATAAAGCTTTGTTTTTAATGTGTAAAAAAGTACATTTCAAGGAATTTAGCTGAGATTATAATAAGCACTATAAAAATATACCTTTTTTCTCACAATTGGGGCATATCCATTCTTTTTTAAGTTTTTCCAGCTTACGACCCTTCTGCCATGAAATTCCAACACAATTTCCATGAAACCAATCTTCACAATGATCACACATTATCATAAATCTAAAATAAATGCATAAATTATCTCAAATAAATAAACTGTTCATAGTTTGTTCCTCCCTGAGGCTTGTTCCTCAATATTAAAGAACTAAGAAATTTAAATATAAAAAATATAATAAATTTCAAAATGCTATGAAACACATTTTAATAAAGCAAAATTAAAATTCCTCTTTAACCCTTTCCGGCACACTGTGCCCAGTCTGGGATACTTAATTTAATTCCAAACTTGCAAATGGCACCAATAATATTTTAGTAAAATTTTGCTTTTACGATAAAAGCTTAAATTAAGGAATTCAAACTATCTAAAAAATTCGTTTGTGAATTCTGGTGTCAGTGAATAATTTCTAAATTTACTACAGATTTTGCCCGTGCCGGAAAGGGTTAATGCAGAAAAGATTTACATGGAAAGAGCAAGAAGTTTGTGTCACTGATTTGCCTAAAATAATGTATGTTAGTAGAAGACCAAGCACAGAAAATACCTACAACATACCCTCTCAAAACTAAAAAACAGAGATGCCACACAGAAAATAACAAAAAGAAACAAAGAAAAGGAAAAGAAAATTTTATGACATTTTTTCCAACACTTATTCATGAATAGCATAAACTATAAGTATTGAATATAAAATAAATACACTGACAAATTTGTTATGCTAAATGTTTTCTATTATGTTCAGTAATAAATATTTTCACAGCATTTATATTGCATTTTCACAGTTCAGTTGAAGAAAATGACTACCTCTCAACTTGTAGGGGATATTGGGACATATTTTTGATAGGGGCAGGTTTTTCAACTTGCTTTATTATTTAAATGAGCTGCAAGATGATGCCAACAGATTAACTGGCTGAAGTAGCAACATTGTACACATCACCTACAAAAGTTGCAATTTAGTAGCTGCTGTCACTTAGTCAGGCTGCATCAAATCTTGAAAGCACCAACAATCCTGAAAAAATCTCAAACTTTCCTATATAATCAACTGTTTCCCCCCCCCCCCCCAAAAAAAAAAAAAAAAAAAAATCACTGAAAGCATATAATCCTTCTACACAACACAGGCTAGCATTTCCAAAGAACCTGTTCCATAAGTTGTATTCAAACTTTCCCTGTTGCTTTATAAAGATGTTCCCTCTACATTCAAATAAACTTTGCCTACGCTAGAAGTTACACCTTTTGCGAAGGCAGCACTGAGGAGGCAAACATGGCTTGGAAAGAAAAATAGGAAGTTATCTATACTGACTGATTCACCTGTTAAAAAATAACTGAAAATAGAAAAAAGATTCATCTACAAAAGGAGAAACTTCAAAAGGTATCAGAAAAGTAAAATAAAAACAGAAAAATGAATGAAAAGAAATGAACAGAAACAACAGCATGAAAAAAGAATGAAAAGTAAAATTCTCTTTATTGCTCCACAGATGTTTCAAACAATCACTTAATAGTGAAGTCATAAAAATTTTTTTCATTAGAGTAATAAATCCTGAAAGAAAAACAAAATATTACTTTAAAAAAAAAACATTTAACATAAAATACATTAAATTAAAAAATAAGAGATGTTTAAAAAATTAAAATTTTAAATCTTTTAAAATTTAAAAAAAATAGCAAAGGTTTAAATAAAGTCTCTAAAAAAATGATTAAATGAAACTTAAAATGCTGAAATTTCCAAAAATTTAGTGGATGTTAAAAAAAAAAAAAAAAAAAAAAAAAAATTAAATTTTGAATTTTCTAAAAACAAAACAAATTGCTAAAATAAAATTTAAATTTCAGAAATTTCAAACATTTAACTGAAGTTGCAAAATTTAAATTTCACAATTCCCCAAACAAAGAATATTTAAATTTAAAAAAAAAATGATCAAATATTTTCCAACAACTTTTGGCCTTTAAGAAGAAAAAAAATTGTAAAATTAAATCTATCCTTAAAAAAATTTCAACACTCTCTTCCCAGTGGAGGATTCCAATTGAAAATTATTCTGCAGAATACAAAGGATGGTATGCACTGTAAAAGTAAATGTAGACTTGTCAAGTTCTGAAACCTAAAAATCAGGAGATTTTATCTCAGAAATCAGGAGATATTTTTGTCAATGAAAACGCATTAATTTTTAAATGTAAACAGCTTAAGTGAAAGTTAAAATTTCAACTAGGCTTGGTTATTATTGAAAATTAAAAAGAAGTATGCCACTCTTACTAAAATAAAGAAAACATATACACATTTAAGGTAGAACAGATTTAAGCATATGATATTTAAGATGTTTCAACATATTTTTGATGCAACTAAAATATTATAAAAAGGGAGATGTTTTGCTACTTATAAACTTATATAAAACTGTAGTAAAGATCATAAGTAAGTCTTAATAAAGACAGATTATTAAAAATGCAATACACGGCAATAATAACAGTATCAAGTCTTAAAGATTTGTTGCTTATAATGAATCTGAATGTAGTTTCACATAAAATATTACTGATCAATCATACTAAAAAACAATTACACCTGCATTAGAGTTTTCATCACTGAATTGCAGCACATTTGATTTTAAAATAAAAGAATATTTAAAAAAATGTGAAAAATCTGGAGAAATATGTCAAAAATCAGGAATATGGAGAAAAATCTGAAAATCAGGAGTCTCCAGCCAAAATCAGGAGACTTGGCAAGTCTGTAAATGATACAATAGTATAAAATTAAAGCATAAAAGCAGAGTCTGAAAAAAGCGCAACATATAAAAGTTAAACATAAAAATTAAAGAATAACAGCTTATATACACTTGTTTCCAGCAGCAGCAAGCACTTTTATCAATGTTCATAATATTGTAACTGACTGTAAATTGTGATATGTAAGTTAAAATGAGAAATATTATACCATGTATCCAAACAATCATTGCTGTAAATGATATGTTTAAATTTTATTTTACATAAGCAAAGGGTTGCCAGACCTGATTTTAATAAATTTTTACATAATCACTATTATTCAGTGATTTTTTTTTTTTTTTTTTTTTTCATTTGACAGATATTTCTTTACATTACAACAATAATTAGTTTAAAAAATCTAATTTTTAAAGATTAAAATTTAACATAGAAACAAAAAATTGCAGATCTTTAAAAAAAAACTCATGTCTGTTTATATGCTTCAGTAAAAACTGTACAGTCAATCAGGATAACTCTGTACTAAATCAGGGTAAATTTGCTCCACCTTTACAAAACTTTGATCCATTTTGCCAAGGTGGAATTTTGATAAATTATTTCCAAAGATCTGCCAAACTCACACAAATGCTGCTATTTATATTTTGAAAACAAAACTTGACCATTAAGTCAAGTGATGTAGCATATTTAATCTTTTTTCTCTCTTGGCCCAAAGTTATCCTGATTGATTGTATGTATGATAGAATGAAAAAAATTAAAACAGATGTTACTGAGATCTATATCAGAAATATGTAATAAAATTTCATAATGATTCAAGGCATTTTATGGATGTAGTACATAATATATGCTTAGATTTTAATATGTTCTAGTAAAAACGTATACATAGTTAGAGATGTAAATTTTCCAGAAAAATATAAGTGGTGGAAAAAAACTGGTTTTTTACCATTTTTTTTTCGGAAAAAAAACAGAAAAATTGATTTTTCATGACTGTTTCTCCCAAATAAATTATATTTTCTTAGAGAATATTAAATAATAAATATTTTTTCCCATTTATATGTATTAAATGAAAATTATTTTCACTTTATATTACAAAATAAAAAGAAAGTAGCAAAGCCTGCTTTTAAAAGTTTAGTTTTTTTCCCACAGCCTAAGAATTTTTATTAAACGCTATTGTTTGTTATATATCTCTGTTGAAATGATTTTTCAGTTACATGTTTAACTACCGATTGACCTAATGTAAAAACTTGAACCAATATGTCTGCAGTTCAGAATAAAATAAATTATGCATTCCATTTACATAAGTATAGTTTTTAAGTAAATGATACTAGATTAAAGAAATTATTTCAGTTTTATCATTATTATGAATATCAGTATTAAAAAATTCCATAGTTTGTTTAAAAAATGTATATTTTTACATTATTACTTTTTTTCTTAGAATTATAATTTTTTTTTCCTTTATAAAATATGTTTAGTTTTGGTATAGCTTTCCAATCTCAACTCAAAAAAGTTTTGATTTTGTAATCTAAATTTAAACAAAACTAAGTTTTACTTTGGCTTACTCGCAGGTCTGCAACTAAAAAATAGCATAGGATTTATTGACTGTTAGATTTTTACTCACTGAAACCAGATATATATACAGTAGACTCCCTCAAATCCGCACAGCTTGGGACCAGAGGTTTTGCGGATTTTAGAATTTTGCGGATTTCTGGTCATTGCTTTGTTTACAATTTTTAAACAGTAATTTAAATGTAATTAATAATGCAATCAAAAGTATAATGAATGCTTACAATATACTAAAATATTAAAATAAGTAATAAACTAAAATAATAAAAATTTAGATAATTTTTAAAATGATTAAAATACTAAAAGCAAAGCAAAGGTCAAGGTAATAATCATTAATGTACAATTAAATATTTATTATAAATATGAAATGTGTTTTTCCTAAATTATTCAATGAAACTTGCCTCATAAAAGTACATTACTAATTCATGTCAGGATCATAAAATAATGAAGCTTTATTTCAGGTTTAGCCAGACTTAACTAAAAAAGCTTGATTATAATAAATAAATATATGTGGTAAGATTGTGATTACCAATGATATCAGCAATATCTTTATTTTTTCAGAAATAAATTATTCTTTCTTCATGAAAAAACATCAATTCAATTACCTTAACAAAAATTACAAATTAAAAAAATGTATAGAATTGATATAAAACTAAAAAAGTGAAATTTTGTACCTACATTTGAACTGACTGTTTCATTGTTTACATCTGTAAAATATGTGCGGATTTTAGAGAGTTGTGGATTTTAGGAGTGCAGATTTGAGGGAGTCTACTGTATATATAATTTTTAAGTTTAACTAAATGTAATTTTTTTCTTTTTACCCTAAAATCTGGTATTCTATTCTTTAGTAAGAAACCATATTCAATAATGTTTCCACATGGTAATTTTATATTTCTAAGAGTGGAACTCAAAAGTTATGAAAACAGAACACTATAAATAAAAAATGCTCACTATTTGAGGAATTAACAAAAGCAGTTACATACAGCGATAAACTTCTACTGTGCTTTAGAAAACTATAAAAATTCAAAGTTTAATCAAGAGGGAAAATATAATTTGGAACATAGTTACTTGTAATAAAATATCGGGTTTTTTTTTTCATCGCAGTTATACTTTTCTAATGAAAACTGCCCATGTTTTTGCAACATTACTGTACATTATGGAGGTAAAATGGAGGTCAATTTTAGATTCAACACCTTAAAAAAACATTCAATTAATCAGCTATAACGAAATCTTGAAAAATGCAGCATAGTATGCCACCTATAGGGCAATTTACACCAAAAACTAAACAACATTAATGTATATCAGAAACTGTCTGAAGCTGCAGTTTGATTTAAAAAAAAATCGTCATTGAGTAAAGCTATTTGCAATAATCATGAATAATGCAGCATAGCAGCGTCATATGTTGAGCAATTTACACCAAAAAGTAATGAGCACAAAGTTATATCAAAGATTAACTTAATCTGAAATTTTATAAAAATACATACATTAGTTTCAGATAGAACTATTGTGGAAATTATGAATAATGCAGCATAGCAGCACCATCTGTTTCGCGATATACACTAATAACTAAACATCGAGTTTATATCAAGGTGTAGCTGAATCTAAAATTTTGTGAAATTATGTGCATCAGTTCTTGAGATAGAGTGCCCATAAAATTTGTCACATACAAACTCACAGAGTGACAGATATTTTCCAAAAACCATCAAAACGTGTTCAGGACCTTCTAAAACCTTTAAATGCACCAAAAACTGGAAGTCAAATTTTTCAAGAATTCAATACTTACTTCTTGAAAAGATAGATTAAATTAATAAATGCATACTTCAAAATTTTATGATGAATTTTTAATTTTATCATTTCCATTAATCGGCATATTATTGCAATAATTTTACACATGAATTAATTTTTAAAAAGAGAAGTTGCGTTTAATTACATATCTAGATTTTTTTCATGTAATCAAATTTTTGTGAAATTGTGAACTTTTTGTATATACTTGTACAAAATATATTCAGAATTTTTGAATAAGAAATTATTACTATATTTAGGTTCCTATTCAGACATTTTTAATAAGGTTATTTACATACATATTTGCAACTTAATAAGATTCAGCTGCTGTATGACATGAGATTTTTTTTCTTCAATCACTGCACTTGCGAAAGATTCAATTTGTTGATTAAACTTTTTCTGAAATGTCTATTTTCAAGAGAAATTTTGCAAAAGGTCTTGTGTTTCAAACAAGAAAAAAGTGTGAAGGATCCTTTCAAATCTTCTCAAACAGATTTCTGCTCAGAGATCAGATTACCCACATTAAAATTTTCATGTGAGACGCTCAACATAAAAATAAATAAAATAAAAAGTATGAGAATGTAGCTATTACAAAATTTTCACTATATTATTTCATAAATGAAATTTCAATTTTTCCAGTTCGGAAAAATTGAAAAATAAGCCTTCGGAAAAAACCCCGAAAAAAACTTTTTTTTCCCCAATTTTTCCGGGTTTTTTCCGAGCATTCCCATCTCTATACATAGTACAGTGCTATTTCAAAAGTATAATGTAATATTATTATAACACTTTAACAACATATAAATTTACAATGCATACCTAACAAGGTTGGTATCTGAATTTCTCGGCTGGTTCATTTTTTATGAAACTTAAACCCACAGACTAACATATTCTTTTTTTTATCCTAATAAAATTTACATGGTACAGCCACAAAAATGAGCCATTTCTAACACAAATAAAAATACATAATATTAAACTCTATTGACCATTTTTGGTAAATAATATCTGGATTTGATCCAATAAAATTACCTGTCATTATGAGGTTGCCTACAAATACACCATAATTTGTTTGGGTCATCTTCTTCCTCCTCTTCTTCTTCTTCCTCTTCAGATTCTTCAACTTTAACCGATTTCTTTCTTCCTCTCTTAGACTCTGCTTTTTTTTCAGTCGTTTTCTGCTTCGCTGCTAATGATTTTAAAAGAAAAATAATTCACAAAATAGAATTCATAGAATTTAATGATCAGTAATAAAAAAATAGAAAAACAGAATTTTAATTCTTGCATCTTTAAGTGCATGCATGTAAGGAAGTTTATCTTGCCTTAAAATAATAGAATATTTTCAGAAAAACAAAACTACAGGAAAAACTTTCTGAAGACTACAATCAACAATTTTGAATGTTTAAAAGTAAATGGGTTTTGATGCTCAGAAAACTTGAAACTTCAATTTTATTTATGAATGTTTTTTGTGATACAGATATGTTTATTACTTTTCTCATGCATCACAACCTCAGAGGGAGTATTTGAAAAAGAGAAAAAATTAAAAAAAAGCAAGTAAGCATTCATAATTTATTTTTATTCCTATATTACACACAAATCTTACACGAAGGTCATAATCAGGGATGCTAATCAGAAATTGAGAAAATAAAGGGAAAATTATACGGAAAAATAAAATTTATTACATTTATGTATAAATTTTGTGAACTATATTGCAATTTAGAAAAAAGAAAAAAAGGCAGAATTTCACCAAAAAAAAAAAAAAAAAAATTAGAAAGCATTCCTGAATAATTCTTTTGAGATAGAACAACAGAAAACAGAGATATTTCCTTTTCAAATTTCAATACACCTTCAAATATATATATATATATATATATATATATATATATATAATACCATTAAAAGTAGACAAGATTCACCAATGGATTTTATCAATAAAACAATAAACCAAAACGAAGAATTAGAATTGAATTGAATTATAATAAAATAAAAAAGCAATTATATATATATATATATATATATATATATATATATAATTTTTTTTTCTGCACAAGAAGATATTTTCTCCAAAGAATTTCTGTTTTTAGATTTAAACAAAGATATGACAAAAAATATTTTTCTACTTTAATTGACAAAGGTTTGATCTTTAGACAGGTAAAAATCTTAGGAACCACTAAGAAACTGCTGGGCAAAGGTTTGTAAAATGGTAGGTACAGCATAAAACCCATTATCTGGAATTCCAAATTTCAGAAAGGTCCGAAACCCAGAAATCAAAATTTGTTCAAAAATTGTAAATATTTAGAATTTCTGAAATTTAAAAAATTCTTAAATTTTTTTCACTCTATTGTGCTTCAATGTGTAGCCACTAAAATATGTTGCTTCAGTGTTGGGGGACCTTGTTCAGTGCCTGGCCAAGAGGTGATGGTGATGGTGGTATGTGCGTGTGTGTGAGGGGGGAGGTTCCTGATATTTCTGAACCAATACTGATCAGATAGATTTTTTCAAGATGTAAGATTGTTGTAGTTTAACTATTTTTCATATTTTCCATGTTTTATAGTGTTCTAGAAATGAGAAAAAGGAGGATGATTGTTACACATCCAATGAATGTTAATTTTGTTTGAAATGTAAACTAAGGCTTGTACTTATTACTTTGAAACATGTTGTATTTTCATCGACTCTAGATAGAATATCATACATATGTATCAGAAATGATAGTTTGAATACTATTCTAAACATATTCATGTTATGGATAACATTCTGTAACAGTTAATCAGGAATCACATTGTTCACCATTATTGGTGAGAGAGTGACATGGTATGTGGCAGCCAATGACATTTCAGATGAAAATTTCAATGTAATGTCTAAAGCAGCAAAATCTGTATGCAAATGAACTGTTTGTTCTTTAGTATAAATCATGAGGATTTACAGCCACTTTGGCTTTGTGTTTTTCTCGATATATTATGTAACTGCAATTTTAACTTATTAATCTTGATCATGTATTAATTTATGTTTCAGTTTCTCAACAAAGTAATGCTGTATATTATGTAGCAATCATATTCATCCTTATTATTAAAGTATCTATTATGTAATGGCTTCTATTTATAGTCTTCCACATAATGGAATTTTTTATATTCTGCTTCTTACTTTGCTTAGCCATTAAATGGTGGACAATCTACACTAATATAAAAAAGTTTAATCTCTATATCTGTGATGGCTAGTGATATGTACTATATGTACAAGGCAGAAATTTTATGTGACGGTAATCCAAGGGTTCTCCTTACACAAAATTTTAATATTTTGTTAATAAATAAGATATTAATTAAAAACAACAATGAATGTTCATCAAAAATTTATCTTTTTTCATGCAACTTTGGAAAAGTGCTTGTATATGTGCAGAAACCCATTTAAGCATCAGAAGAAAGTGAACATCATAGTGAAGAACCAACTGTTCAATATTGTTTGTGTTTTTCATAGTTTTGATTTTTTTTTTTTTTTTTTTTTTTTTACCAAACCACTTGAGACAGTCAAAATTAGAAGACATCTTAAAAGATTGCCTTTTACATTTTAAATGCTGCAATCAATTTGAAAAATTTTCTCAGTTATGTCTTTGAAATAAATAAATAAATAAATAAAATAAAATAAAAGGTTATTTTTTAAATATATATATTTTCCCCTTATAGCAACACCCCTTTAGGTACAATTTTAGAGATACTGACTAACTAAATATATGCTTTTAAAGATTAAACATTTTAATACATGGTGTGATCTCTGCTTTTAAAAATATGAATTTTAACCCTTTCAAATACATTGGCAAATGCCGGTGACTTTGCACCTTGTGGAGAATTTTTTTTTTTTTTTTTTTTTTTTTTTTTTGTTATGCTAAAAGTAACTATCCATATTTTAACACTATCTATTTGGAAAATCTCAGTAGACCAGATTTGTATCACCTACAAAAAACTTCAGAAGATTTGGAAAGATAGAAATACTTTTTTTAGAAAATAAAATGAATGATTTTGACTAAATCAATAAAAGTCAGTCTTTTATTACAGTATTGATCATTTTCAACTCAAATTATCACTTCCCATGAAATTTAAAAAAAAAATAATCCAATACAGTTTTACTTATAACCAGATAACTTTTTTTTTTTAATTCAGCTTGTAAGAACTATTTATTTTTTATGCAAATGGAATGGATGCAAAAATAAGAAAATAAAAAAAACAGAATGAAATATTTTTTTTCAACTAGATATCAATATTTTTTCACGAATATTTATCATGAGGCACAACCATCATATTTATGACTGCTGAAAATATCAAAGAATTTGAATAAGAACTTTTTTTTTAACTACTGAAACAGACCAATTGAAAAAAAAAAACCTATTAGGCCTTTTACCACTACATATCTATATTTCCCCCCTAGGCTATGAAAACATGTTTTTGATTCCTAAAAGTTTTTCAGAGTTTGGACGATAACAACACTATCTTTAAGTTTTAAATATCTGAAGATCCTCACTCCTTCTTCCCTTTTTCAGCAGATATCAAAACTATGCAGACTCCAAAAATCAAATTACACAGAAAAGAAAATACCAAATAGCATATACTTTCAATTCGATATATATATATATATTTATTTATTTTTTTTCTGTGTGTGTGAATTTTTTTTTTTTTTTTTTTCATTTAAAAATATAATTTTTGAGAAAATGGACATAAAGGTATAAAACTGTACAAATCAGAGTTTCATTTAAAGCAATTACCATGGGCCGATGCAAGTCAGCTAGTTTAGAACTAATTTTCTCTGCTATCTCTTTCCGTCAACTGCAGTGCAAGTGTGTGCAGATGGTATTATATAATAACTGATAAAGCAATATCATCAACAATGTGAAATATAGATGTGGATTTGTTTACACTGAAATTTCATATTCATGGTAAAGTGTTTTGTTGAATAAAACAGTAAAAAGGCTAAAGAAAAAGAATTTGATGTGAAAGAAATATTTATTTTTCATTAACAAAAACAATATGCACTAAGAAAAATAATTTAACATGAATTTTGTGGGCCTGAAATTCAGAGTTGGGCTTCTTCCGAAAGAAACCTATTTCTTCCAGGACAGTGAAAGAAACTGGAAAAAAATGGAAGAAATGGAAAAAACTGGTAGAAATGGAAGAAACCACCAAAAACCAAAACAAATGCTCAAAGTATATTAACTATATAAAAGAATTAAAGTATAATTACATGCAACCTAAATTGGAAAATTTTATTAACTTTTTTTTACAAAGATAAATTATTTTTTTAATAAACTTCAGGTTCAGCAGACATTTTCAGGTGATGGATTTTTACTACTCTAGAAGTAGACTTTTTTTTTTTCTTTTTTTAATTACACTATTTATGTAAAAAAGAGGGAAAAAAACCCTACAAATTGTTTATTTTTCATATAAAACTATATTATTTTTACATTAAAAATGCCTTATTTTAAGCTGTGCAGCACAGTAAATAAATAAATTTGTAATTATTTATACTAACATCTCGCATGAATATCTCAATGCTAATTTTAAAAGATTAGTGTTCTAAAAATATCTATGGGTATGTCAAAATGCTTTTAAACTATCCTGAAGTGTAGGACTTGAAAAAAAAATCTTCATTTTTTGCATTCATCAAATTTAAGTTCAGAAACTGATTGCAGCATCTTACTGCTAAAAAACTTTTTTGCTATACTATGCTGCATTTGCGGCATTGTACTAAGAAAAATTAGAATTTAAATGATTTTTTTAATACTAGGATTGACCGATACAGGTTTCTAAGGCCAAAACCAATTTTCAGAAAATTCAAAGTTTCAGCCAAAAAGGAAAACATTAAAAAAAAAAAATTTAGTAATTAAATTGTATGTTTTAAAGTAATTAATGCATACATAAATGCAAATTAATTACATGTGTAGTATTTATCAATTATGCACAATTCTTAATTATCCAAAAACTTTATTTTCATAAACAATAAAACATAATTAATTCATCAATGACACAGGAAGATTTTCTAATTATACAAATTTCATTTATTTAAAAAATATTTTAGTTTTAAGTATACACATCAGTTCTTCTATAATGATTTTTATAAATGATCATTTATTATTCTAAAACTTTCTCTAAGAATATTTCAAAAACTAATGCAGTTTAAACTAAACATTTTCTATTAAGTGATTGCTAATTCATGACTGATAATTATAAACAATGAAGTTCATTGCAATACACTCATTAGAGATAATACAGTTCAAATCAATGACTAATGTTGAAAATTTCTGAAGGAAGAAACAAGAATTTTGGAATACTGAGTGTTTCAGTCAAGCTAAATTTTCAGCCACGTTTTTGGCAAAACTCAAGTTTTGGGCCGAAAATGAAACTATATTTTTGATAAATCTCTGTTTAATACAGTTATATTAAAAATTTAATATTAAGCTTTTAATATTATAGTAATTATTATATATTACTTACATTAATAAAATTGATGCAAATTAAAAGCTTTTATTTAAATGAGTTTCATTCTACCATTGGTAAAGGATCACTACTATTTACTACCAGTTTCAAAAATTTAAATAAGTAAAAAAAAAAAAAAAAATATGTTGGTGAAATTGAAATGAATAACATTTAATTAATTTTGTGTATTTTAATTTTGGATAAAATTTCTTTTCATTTAGTCAATGGTTGAAGATTTTTAGGCAGGGTTGTGTGTGATATTGGATAAAAAACTGATGTAATTATTAATTTAGCGCATATATATTTAATAAAATTTGTTTTGATTCAATGGAATTAATTTATATAAGATTATAGGAAAAAGATATTTATTATATTTTACAAAATTGAAAGTATATGATAAATTCTAGAAGAAAAACAGTTTTTTCCATTTCTTCCACTTGGAAGAAACCTATTTCTTCCGGACGTTTTTTTCCATGTTTTTTTCTACTGCAGAAGAAACTTGCCAACCCTGGCCTGAATCTGAGAAAAACATCTCATAGAATATGTTAAGGTGTTTTCATACTTCAAAGCATACAAGGTTTTTAAAAAATATCTTATTGTAGATAGGGCCATACAAAATAAAGGCAAAGGGGGTGATTGCCCTGGGAACGGAAGTTGAGGGGGCACTAAATTTATACTACAAAATTTGTTTCTTCTTCTTCTTTTTTTTTTTTGTAAAAATATTATATATTTTTAGATAAAGGGAATTTTTTTCACAATAAAAATATGTTTTTTTTTTTTTTTTTTTTAATTTCAAAGTTACTGCATGGCCCCTTACCCTACACCCAAACACAAATTTATGAATAAGGGCTTCTTTCTTTTCAAAACTTGTTTTAGGTCTTTGTCTTAGTCTGTTTCACTTACCTTATCTTTTTTGAGTCTGTAATTTGCTTTCTGTGTTGGTAACAAAAACATATACAACTCAAAATATCATAGGGTTTTCAAGAGTGCAAATCGTTATAGTGTACTGATAGATACAAATTTTCTATACCCATTTCACAAATTCCCTCTTCCAAAATATAAGTGCAATTTCTTCTTATCTCATGACTTACTTAGCTGTTTGGAGTTTCTAAATTAAAATATAAAGTTCCAAAATAAATGAGAAATATGTATTCAATAAAATTTATTTCTGTTTCTGCACTTTTCAGTTTTGTGACACATTTCACAAAGAATAAGTGCATGTCTATGTGTGTGTATGGGGAGTGGGGGATTGAAACTTTGCCTCAGGCACAGTTTTCTCTTTGCACAGTGCTGATTGTATATGCTCTAGAAACTTAAAAAATTATCCCAATTAAAATGACGTAAACTCTTACACATTTTACTTAGTCTTAATAGTTAATTTAATAAAATGGTATATTCATTTTATAGAAAGTCATTCCTCTTTTTATTCAAACTTGCCTTTTGAAAAAAATTAATACTAGGAAAAACTCACACAATTTTTAAACTCCTTACTTTTAGAAAATAAATATTAAAAAAAAAAAAAAAAAAAAAAAAAAAAAAAAAAAGGGAGGAGTGCACAAATTATGAGAGGTAAGAATTTAACAATCCTACATTGGTGCAAGCTGAACCTGAAAATATATTTGAAGCCAATCTGAAACTTAATTCAAACCTGAACTCAAGACAAAAGAAAATATATTTTTACTTTAAGATAATTATGGTAAAGTAGTCTACCATTATATTTCTAATAAAAATTTTATTTTTTATTTTAAAAAAATAAATAAATATTGATAAAATATATATTAAGGTGGGCCAAAAAACTTCTTGTTACTTCGATATTTGATAATGGGTAGTGTGGTAAAGATGCTGCTGATAGTATCAAGTTAATACACAAAAAAATTTGAGACTTTTAGTTCAATTTCTTGATTTACAGCAAATATCTTTGTTTGCTGGGGTTTTTTCAATTTCTTAGCAAAATTTTTAAAAAGGTTTAAATTTAATTTATTTTTGTTTTATTTACTTGAAAAGCCATGCTTGTGGTGTGAAATGTTTAAATGAGCTTTTATTATGATCTATTTTAGCACTATGTGCTTTTAAAATGTACAACTGTTAGCATGCATTGTGTTTGGAACACATGTGAAATAGCTCAGATGTAACAACAATGTAGCTGCATAACAAGTATCAATTGCCTTCCTACCCACGCAATGTTACATTTACAACTTTCCCATTTTTAAACTATAAAAGTCAATGTCAAGATGAATTTTGAAATTGTTTTTGATGCTTGAAGTTTTGCTCTGATGTGTTAATTGAAATATCTCTTTCTGCATTCCAACATATCTTTGATACAGCTTTTCCCACAAATTTTTTGGTTCTTTCCAGTCTTAGAAAGCAGACTAACAATTCATCTATCATGAATCCTGAAATTATGTTATCTTCAATTTCTTCTGATGAAAGAGTTTCATTATTGTAGGCTATCAACAGACATCATTATAACTACAGGAACACTATCAATAGATATCATTGCAGGAAGAAAAAAAAAATCTTTGTACAAGCTGCCCAGGCAGAAGTGGCACACTAGGGATAGTTTTAACTTTTTAACTTGTATATTTAATTTGATAGTGCTTCTTTGTGAAATTACAGCAAGTGAAATTTTACATTTAAAAAATTTTAAAACACAGGCACTGTTTCTGCCAAGTTGAAGTCGAGTAAAACAGCACTGAAATATAGAAATTTTTGCAGGATTTCTACATTTTACATACATACAAATTTTTATAGAAATTCACATATTTTGTGAAAAATATCTCAACTAGTTTGAATGTGTTGAAATTTAAGTAAATGGTGTAAATCTGGTCGGCAGAGATGCTCGGAAAAGATTGTGTTGAAATACGAAATTTTAGGCACTTGTACCATAGAGAAAAGATTGTCTCTGTACATCACAAAGAGGCCTGTGGTCGCATTTTTTCAAAATGGTTAAAATTCATAATTAAAAAAAGTAATTGCACTTTAAAACAGAATGTTCCAGCCTTATATAGATATTTCTTGTGTGAGGGAGTGACCTTTGGAATAAAGGCGATTCGGGAAGTTTGCCGTTGGTAAGAGATAGTAATTATTTACGTTGAGTAGTTCAAAATTAATAAAGTGTGTATCACAGCCACGGGCTGTTTAATAAAGTTTTATCTAGCAATCTAGCTGAAGTTTAAGTGAGAAGTAATCCGAAGTACCCCGATTGAGTTAGTGCCGGAGCTGTGAGTATGAGTTTAATCTTTTAGTAGTGTTATCAGTTATTAAAATTAAAGAACTGCTTCACTGCCCTTGAGTCCTAACCGTTTAAATAAAATGGTTTTATCTTATACTCTGAGTTATGTCTGCATTCAACACCCAGTACGAGCACACATCCATTACACTTGTTAACCAGTACCTCAAAATTTGCATCTTAGGGAAGAGAGACCATATGAAAGAAGAAAAAAATGTAAAAACAATTCAATCCATTTTTTTTCCCAAAGAATTAACATCAGTGTTTTGTCGAATTGATTACAGCATTTAAGACATAAAAGTATGGTCTTTCAGAATATATCTTTCATTTTAACTGAATAGTAGGTTGTTCAAGGTTAAAAAGGAATAATACCCCCCCCCTCCCCAAATCACAGCATTCAATTATTTCTTTTTGTTCAGCTGAGTAAATCGGGCACGGGGCATGTGCAGGCACTTTTGATGACTGGGGATGATATAGGTAATTGAATTTATATTTATCAAAAATTTTAAATTCTGAGGCTCAGGTACACCAGTAGAGGCCTTGGAATACCCTTATCCAAAATTTCAGCCTTGTATATGCAGTAGATTTTCCTAGCCATTTCTTGTGTGTGTGTGTGCATGTGCCCACCCACACACATATGTATACAGACAGACAGGGTGAAACTTTCTTTTATTAGTATAAAAATAAATAATCAATCATCTACTCTCCTTTCTATATTGAAATGCTGCTTCTTCTTTTGCATGCCCCTCTCTGATATCAAACATGCTTTGCTTAAGTTTTGTAACTCTTTATTTTTCTGACCTATTTAATACTCTGTGGTAATAATAAATAATTAAATAATCTATCACCTAAATTATCCTCCCTTCCAAAAATATCTATTTTTTTCTCCCTGTTCTCCCACCCTCAATTTACAAAAATCAATCCCTCTCCTCCACATCTCATGTAAATCAAAATCTTTAAAATTATTTATTTATCTATGCTCTATCTGTGATTTTATTTTAACAATCATTACTATTAATATTTAAATACCAATCTAAATTATTTCGTTTCCAATACTCCTTTTTTTTCTTTATTTTACCCCCCCCCCCCCCAGCACACACATTTTTAAATAATAATTATTTCTGTTTTCTCCCTATTTATAATTTGCTTGATAAATGATGATCTGAATTACTACACCCCTCCCTTCCAAATAAATAAATAAATAAAATAATAAATAAATAAATCCACTTGCATCCTTTCTCAGCAGACAAACTTTAAAATCCTATCAATAATAAGTTACTCAAAGAGAAAATTTTCCTCTTTTCTATAATTTGGCTGTTCTCATCTCTGATATTTTGTTAGTGGGAGGTGGAAAATTATTTTAAAGAACCTATTTATTTTAAAATATAAGCTGTTAAAAAAAAAGATTTCTTTTTCTTTTTTTCTGCTACTTACATATTTAGAAATCCTTGCCCTCTCCCCATCCCATTTTAGGAAGAATGGATGTAGCAAAAAATTTCTGAGTAGATGATTCTAGATGAGTGATATTCATATGAGATGTAGATGAAATTTTATATGTATTATCTTACTACAAGAAGTAGATTTTTAAAGAAAGAGCAGTTTAAAAAAAATAGCATTATTAAACATTTTAAACTATTTGCTGGTGAATGATAGGCAGAAGTGAAACTTTTGGAGGAAGGAGAGTAATTTAGAAGATTGCTAATTCATTTAATGTCCCTAGAAAGCAACAAACACAATTTTTTCTTAAATTGAAGTTCAGAGATTCTTTTGCATTCAGTGTAAGAGATTTAAGAAGCACACATTTATGGAGTAAAGAGATAATTTATGTGGTGCATTATGTTTTTATTTTTTCTAGAGAATAACAAATAGGACAGATTTCTTCAAATAAGAGTTTAAAATTTTTTAAACTTTGTATTGTGGAGACATGAGGAGGAAATGTGAATTTTGAAGGAAAGGGCTTGTAATTTAGATAATTTGCTATTTACTTCTTATTAATAAAGAACACAAACAGAACTTAATTTTTTTTTTTTATAAATAATGTTTTTAAAGACATTTATTTTTTTCTAGAGGGTGAGGCGAAAAGTAGAAGCAGAGATTTTGTAGGAGAGAGATGACAGAAATGGTCAATTATTTATTGTTACTAGAAAGAAACAGAAAGGAAACAGATAAAGCATATATATGTGACATTTTGAGATAAGGAACCAGTAATATTATCTGCAAGTTTCCCTATTTTATATCACAAGAGTCGTGGCAAGAGAAAAATTAAGTAAATAAATAAATGTAGAGGATTCATTAAATTAAACATTTGACAGCTCCAAAAGATTTATTTAAATGCAATCATATGCACAAGGAAAATGCTCTCCCCTTCCAAAGCAACATTCCATTAAAAAACAGTCATCCTAATTTTTAAATCATTCAAACCCGAAAAATCGAATAAAAGATTCCATCCATCTCTGGGCCTCCTCACTTAAGTAAAAAATAAGCTTCTAGAACTTTCAAAAATCTCTAACCACGATTCTTTTACATAAACAGAATTTAGTGTCTAGCGCCGAGGTTAAAAATAGCAGTCTCGAATCTTCTGCAAACGATAATTTTTATTTAAAAGATTATTATTTAACTAATTTATAATCGAAAGTAATCAAAATTCGAATATATTCCACAGACGATAATTTCACACCAAAAAGAAAAGAAATGAATTTATTGATACGCAATAAATATCAAATGCAAAGAAAAAAATAAATAAAAATAATAATATTTTTTAAAAGTAAGGTTTTGGAATAAATTTAACAAGACTTTCTTGAAAAAAAAATTGATAAAAACAGGCAAAAAAATGAGTTTTATTGGAAATTTTAAGAAATAAAGTTTAATTAAGAATATTTTTAATTTAGAGCAATTTTTTTAATTTATGCATATTGGAATAAATGTTTTTTAAGGCGAATTAAGAATTTATACTGTTACTTATTGTAAGAAGAAAGCCAAAAATAGAAAAAAAAATAGATCCTTTTCCCTTTTATTTATTTCTTTTATTTTTTATTTGAGGAGGAAGATGGCAAAGGAAAGTAAGGGGCTTTTTGGGGATTGAGTGATAACTTAAATGGCTGATTATTTATTTTTACTAGAGAGCAGCAAATAGAACTTATATTTGTTCTTATTAAAGATTTTTTTTTTTGTAGACTTTAAACTTTGTATGCAAAGGTAGAAGTGTAAATTTCAGAGACAAGAATTTATTATGAGATTATTAATTATTTACTTATCACTATTAGAATGTAACAAATAAGACAGGAGTCTATTTTAAAATAGAGTTTTAAAGATTTAATTTATTTTTGCTAGTGGGTGCCAAAAAAAGGCACAGAAAAGATTTTGGGTTATATGGATAATTAAAATGGTTGATTATTTATTTATTATTACTAGAGAGAAACAAATTGTGCATATTTTTTTTAATAAAGAATTTTGAAGATTTTAAACATTGTGTGTTGAGGGGGGGAGGGAGGAGAGGGAAGCATATATATTAAATTGAAAGAGAGGTTGTAGTTTAAATGATTGGTTTTTACTCACTGTTACAAGCAAGCAACAACTAGATTCCTTAGCCCCCAAAGCAGAATATGCTTAAAAGTGTGACATGTGTCGTAGAACAGTGAGCTTCTCTTCAGAACATTTCAAGTAATCTGTTAAGAATTTCACTATTCAGTTGAAGGAAAAATCAAGAAATTCACAAGGGTTCAAAATTTTCTGAAAAATTAAAGCAATCAGTTCTGAAAATTTTAAAATATCAATCATAAATCTGAAAATTTGGACATAAAATATATCACAAATTTCAACAAATAGTCACTGAAAAAAATCAATTTCATTACTTGTGCTAAGAAAAATTGCCAATTTTGTCAGGAGAACCAAGTAAAAAACGGAAATTTTATCCAAGGATCACAAAAAAGCCCGGAAATTTTATCAGAGGTTTGCAAAGAAATGCAAATTTCATCTAAAGATCGGAAAAAACAGCAAACTTAAACTTCTTCAAAGGATAGTGAAAAGATGGCAAGTTTTGGCAAAGAATCGTGAAAAAATAGCAAATTCAGTTAAGGAACCATGAAAAAGCGACAAATTCCATTAAGGGATCTCGATAAAATAGGCAATTTCACCAACAAATTGCAAAAAAATGGAAAATTTCATCAAAAGATCGTGAAAAAACTGCAAATTTCATCAAAAGATCCCATAAAAATGGCAAATTTTGTCAAAATATTGCATAAAAATTGTAAATTTTATCGAAGTGGTGCAAGATAAATAAATAAAAAATAATTAATGTTGGGACCCCCCCCCCCCCTCCTTCCCTGTAATCTTTCAGAAAATTTGCTTGAACTTCAGATTTTTTTTCTTTGTTTTTTTCACACTCAGAATTGCCTCTGGAAATTTGTCACTCAATAGCCAGGAAAAAATTATCTCAAAATTATTTAATATTTCTAAAAAAGCTTCTGGAAATCATCAATTGGTCATGAGAAAAACTCATGCAATTCCCACAGAACATTTTTGATCAGTTAAATTTTGTTGTAGAACATTGCAAAGTATTCTGCTTTGGAGTCTTTGGCTTTTACAATTTTTGTGCTGGGGACAGAGAAGGGAAGCAGACATTTCATGTGGGAAGGGGAGGGAAGGATTTCATTGAGATTATATAAAAACATAAATGGAAATACAACAAACAGTCAAAAGATCTAAAATTCTCTTTTTGTGCAAAAAAAAGTTTATAAGGAGGGAAGGACTTATATTTGAGATGAAAACAAAATCAAAATTTTTTAAATGTGTATGGGGGGGAAGCTTACATTTGAGATTTTATGGTTGTTATTTGCTTAAAAAAAAAACAATTATAAATTGCAGACAATTTTTAAACACATTATTTATGGAATGCAAAACAACAGAAATGGCTGATTACTTACGTGACTTTTTTGCTGGGGTTGACGTTCTTGAAGTGATGTCTTCAAAAAATTCTTTTTTCTTAATGGTACGCCTTGGTTTTCTTTCAGCTATTGGCTTGTCACAGTCTAAATCTTCAATATTTGCTTTTGTATCTTTTGGTTCATTAGAAATGGATTCTTCTTTCACTTCATCATTATCATGCTTCAAGTTTTTGTTTTTATTTTTAGCTGGTTTTACTGTAGAAGTGTTAGAAATTACTTCACTTGATTCTTTATCAGGAGTTTTTAAATCTTCTTCTTCCAAATTCTTATCAATACTCTCATCAATTTGCAAAGAATTTTCAGAATCAATATCCTTGGTATCATCTTTTTCACATAAATACTCTGATTCTAATTCATCTGTTTTATTTAGGGGTTCATTTGAAAGCGTTACACTTTCAACAATCTTTGACTGAGATGAAGACTCATCAATTTTAATATCAGAAATATCTGATTTAGGCACACTACTTGCCACTTGTGACAAATTATTTACATTTTCATTTTGTGAAGCATTTTTTTTATCTTTATCTGTTTTTTTATCTTTATCTATTTTTATTTCTTTTTTTGTACCATCATCAGTCTTGACTTTTACCATAACATCAGGTTGGCTAAATAAGGCTGGTTCATTATCATTTATAATAAAACGTAAGCTATCTTTGCGAATTTTCTTAACTTTTGGTTTTGGTGGAGAGGAAATTAAATCTACTTCTGTTTCCTCAGATAAAGAAATCTTTTTATTTTCAATTTTAGGCAGTTCATTTGGAGTTGAATCCTCAGATAAAGATAAACACATTTTTCTTTTTTTATTTGGAGATTCAAGGGGTTTTTTGGTAATTGTAATTAATTCTTTTGATACTTTATCAGATGGGGCAGATAAATTTCGTTTCCTTCTTTGAAAATTTTTAGACTCTACTTCTAATTTTTCAGATGATTTTGTTTTCCCAGAACCTTTTAGCCTAACTAAACTTTTAAGTTTTTTATTTTTGAATTTTTCTTTCTCACAAAATTCAATTTCTGGAGAACTTATATCACCTATAGATGGTTCAGAAAATGTCCTTTTTCTTCTAGTTCTAGTCCGAGTCAACTTGTCTTTTTTCTGGCTTTCACCATTCCCAAGAGTAATGAAATCATCTGTAGAAATTTTCACTGAATCTATATTGAAATCTTTCTGAAGGACAACCTTCACTTCTGGTAACTTTAACTTTTTAGCATTTTTTCTTACTGGTGACTGAATGTTTTCATTTTTTGGGTGCATTTCTATGTCATCATTAACAATAGCCGCATTGACATTGTTACATTCTTTTTTAGTTGTAGTTTTAGTAACTACAGTTGGACTCGATACAATAGCTTTGTTATCATTTGAATGAACCTTTTCTGTGTTTGCTTCTGAACACATATTTGGTATGACTGGTGAACAAACAGAATTACAATTATTAATTATTGCATCTTTATCAATCTTATTAATCTGTCTTAGAGATCTTCTTACAGGCACTTGAATATTGCTAGACTTGATATTTTCAGATTTTTTAGGAGATGCTGATTTAGATGCTGCTGATTTAGGCGATTCTTCTGATTTAGGTAATTCTTCTGATTTAGGTGATTCTTCTGATTTAGGCAAATCATCTGATTTAGGCAATTCTTCTGAATTAGGTAATTTATCTGTTTTAGGTGATTTGTCTGATTTAGCCAATTCTTCTGATTTAGATAATTCATCTGACTTGGATGAATCTTTTGATTTTGGTGATTCTTCTGATTTAAATAATTCTTCTGATTCAGGTATTTCTTCTGATTTAGGTAACTGAATCTGTTTTTCAGCATCAGTAGGTTCTTTTGATGATAAATCTTCATGTGCTTCCTTTAATTTAGTCGATTCACATTGTAATTTTGTGTCCTTTTTTGATGAAGATAAATCTTCATGTACTGCTTCTGAATTGGATAATTTACACTGTGCTTGTGTTTCAGATAAATCTGTTAATGCAGATACATTTTTATGAGGTTTAGGGGATTCAGATTGTTTCTGTGCTTCAATTAACAGTTTTAATGGAGATAAACTTTCCAATTCAGATATTTTTGTTTCTATAGTCGTGTTCTTTGCATTAAATAATATTTCTGTTGATGCAGATTCACGTTCATGTAAACGATGTTCTTCATCTTTTTTTGGCAGTGATTTTTCATACCTAAATTTGAAAAAAAAAAAAAAAAAAAGTTTTTAGAGGAGGTGTATTCATTAAACAGAACATGAGAATACAAACAATTCTTTTTACATTAACCTACAATATATTTTAATCATCTAAACAAAAATATTTAAAAGAAATACCAATAAATAAGAGTTATACAGATTTCATTGAAGAATTTTTTATAATCTGGAGTGTTTATTAGCAGATATAGCATCTTGTTTGATATAAATGTAATAATGGGTTTGTTTTTATATTTGGAAAAGCTTTTGAAAGCAGAGAAAAATAAGGACCTTAAAAATCAGGCAGGAAATAGTAAGGAGGAGGGGATTTTTTTCATTCATTTAATGGAAGTAAATTTCTGTAATTTGGGCATAGTTTATGAATATTTACACATCAAACTGAAATATAGTGGTATGTATGATTGTATTAGCTCATATAAATTAAACAAACTAGTAAATTACAATGAACACCTATCAGTGTAGACTTCCAAGGGAAGCTATTTTTTGACTGCACTAATTGAACTTTCCATTAAATAGTGCTCTTAGCATCACTTAGAATATGATAGGGGAAACAATAGGATCTAAATCATAAATGATTTAGTTTATCAAATACTTGTGAAAATTTTTAAAGCATTACTACAGAAAAAAGGAAACTTTTAAATTATTACTTACTTTTCAAAAAGAGTTGAATAATTTTTCATGTAACTATGCTCAAAAATAATCAATTTAGTCCCTATAAAATTTGAGAGATTTTCACTTTCCTCATCAGCAGTTTCCTCAGCAGTAAGAGTTTCTGCTGAATCAGATGAATCTTCAAGATTAATCACTTCCTGTGTATAAAAAATAAATTAGTTTTAAAAAAGAATATAAATATATAAATGCATGAAAGAAATATATAAAAATTTTGTAAGAAAAAGTAGAGTGGCAAGCAAATTTTCATTACAAGAGAATGCTGAACTCTGATTAAACAAACATGTATAAACATATTGTGAGAAAAAGCTTCAAATTAAACAAATCTTTTCTTAATCTTTCTTGCAAACCAGTGTTAACAGCTCCTGGGTTGGGTTTTTGACATCAAAAACTGGTTTTCGTCATGACAGTGGTAAAAACCATGTTTTTACCAGTTATTTCTGTCAAAACCCCATGATTTTCAATTTTCGTTTAATTTATAATGCAAGTGCAGCATGCAATTCATTTCTAAGTTAATTTTTCCTTGTTGTTCTTGTTATTTTCAATTACATTTGTTAAATTTATTTAAAAGAAGGATTTCCTAAATGGGAAAAATTAAAAAATACAAGAGTAAAGAGAAAGAACAATATTTGTCATAATCTCCATTAATATAGATTCTACTAACTGTAATGAACATTAATATTAAAAGGTTACTATAGTTATTAAATAACATTCAGTATACATTTCTAATAAAATATTTAAATCATTTTAGGGATGAAAAAATGTTGTTATATAGTATGAAAATAGATGTCAAGAACTGGTTATTGAATAAATTTGAATATTATTATATATAATATTTCAAAATACTTATCTTATGCACTTCATAAATGCAACTAAACAGTGATTATTTTCAGTTCAATAAGCAAAATCTTAAAATTTTTATATTAATAAAATTTTGATACAAACCTCTATGACTCAATTTCAATTGAAAGCTTTTAGATTTAAAATTTAATGCATAGCAAAACAATATTTAAGAAAAATCACTGAATATAATAATTTATATATTTATATATGGGTCATTCCATGGTAACTTACATTACATTTAGAACAATTTACTGCAGTGATTTTAGTAATATAACACTAAAAAATATTCAAATGTAAAATTAACATGATTTGTCAATGAAACCTTTCTCAGGGTGAATTTGGATGAAAACTGCCTAAAAAGTGATAATGAAAATTACACTTTATAAAATAACTTATGCCATAATGAATATAACACTACCAAAGTTTAAGATATAACACTAAAATTAGGTAATTTTCATCTAAACTGGGCTTTGAATAAGTTTAATTAGGAAACCTAGCCAAATTTACATTTTGAATATATATATATATATATATATGTGTGTGTGTGTGTGTGTGTGTATTATATTATTAAAATTACTGAAAATAGTTCTAAATGTAACGCAAGTTACTATGGAATAACCTATTTCTAGTTTTTATTTTTTAATTTTAGTGCTAATATGTATGAGTCTTATGGCATTCCAGCGCCTATATTTTTATAATTAAATTTTTACATGAATTGTCATGAAATACAGTGCTCAGCAAAAGTTTAGACAATGATTGATTACGCTTCTATATTCAGAAGTATGTACCGAATTTTTGTAATTCATATGTCATACATTACTTGTGACTTAACCTTTCATCACAAACAATAAATTTTAAATTTTACCTTTTACATAATACATAATGACAAAAAAACGAAATTAATATTGTGGCAAAGTATAGACAATTTGTATATTTACAGAAAAATAACAACAAATTAAAAACGAGTTGCACCTATATTGTTTGCAATTAGTGCAAGAATGTGACTTTTCATCAAAGAAACTAAATGCTGCAGCACTTAGGGGTCTATTTTGTACCAAACATGTTCAACAGCAGCTCGAAGCTCATTAACAGAAAAGTATAGCAAAAATTTGCATACATTTTATGACATATGATATTACAAATGTTTTCGGTTGGGCCCAGATCAGAACTATATGCCAGCCAGTTGAGATCAATAGTATTTTCAGAGTTAAACGAAGTTCTTATTTTGTATGCAACATGAATAGATGCTAAAATCCATACTTTAGATCAGCAAAAGTTCCCCAAATGACTAAAAATTAATCTCCAATGTATATACGTAGTCTTGTGTTGCTCGGCAACCAATGAATAACTCCACAGATATACGAGTATTAAAACAAAGTGAGGACCAAATTATTTAAAAGTCACCTCCTTCTTGTCGATTTAAGAAAGTCCCAGGCTCTTTACGCAAGTCATGCCAATAGTATGCCCGCCCGTTTGGGCCATTCAAATTCCACTTTTTTTCATTACTGAATATAATAGTATACCATATGGGTCCATATGACGTTTGTTTGCAAGTTCATTGCATTTTTGCCAATTTGTAGCGAGATTTTAAAGCTGATTGTCTTATCATTTTCATGTAAATTGATTTCTCGCTTTCTTTAAATCATCTGCGAATAATATCTGTTGACACAGAAAGTCCTGACTTACTTTTAATGTGACTAGCAATCATCATTTGTGTAAATGCCAGTTTATGGATCTTTTTGTCATCTCATTTTCTGGTCACACAAGATCTTCCAGATTAATGTTTGTTTTGAAGGAGTCACCCTTAAACTATACTTTATAGACATACCACTTTGGACGATTCAATGCTGATGAAATTTCTTTCCATTTCAGCTTTTCTACTCCAAGCTCGTGGAATCTTCACTAACTGCTGCTATATTGAGGTATACTTAAATGCTTTAGACATGTGACATCATAACATAGAAATTTCCATTTTTCCATGAACAGTTGGCAAAAATCAAAAAAGTGTCTAAACTTTTGCAATATGCATATTTTACCTTTTTTCATTAAATTAAATATTATATTATAACCATTATTTTTTATCCTAAAATGCTTAAAATATTTTTAAAAAATATAACCATTTGTAAAACTCAAGAGTACGTATTTTTTATTTAAAGATTAAATAACACCAGTGTCTAAACTTTTGCTGAGCACTGTATTTTTAAAATTGAAATTTACTAAAGCTACCATAAAGTCACATTACTTATGTCCTGCTTACATTTTATTTAAATTTATTCAGGTATTATTTAAAGTGAATTAAAAGAAATAACACATTGCATATTTTTTAACATGCATATGACTGTATGAGTAAAAATCTTTTACCTTTAAAATTATTATTACATTTACAGAGATTTTTAAATGCTTTTTTTTTTTTAATGCAGATTTGTTTTTGTTTTTATTAATAAATATACTTAAGAATCTTTTTGATACTGAATATTTCACGTAAAATGACTTAATACTAAAGATAGAATGAAAAAATAAGTATTGTTATGATATAAAAACAAACTACTAAACAAATGGGTTTTTGACAGTTTTCGACATTTTTGACAAAGAGGTTTTTCACATGATGGTAAAAACCATGGTAAAATATGGTAAAAAACATGGTAAAATACAGTAAAAACTGTCAGGCGTCAAAAACTTGCCAACCCTGAACAGCTCAATATTATTTAAAAAATTCAAATTGCTTGAGTGCCACCATTTTTTAAGCAACAATATTTGTGTTATTTAATAACAGATTAAATAAAATAAAAAATATGGTTAATTATACTACAGTCGAAGATCGATAATCCACACACCAATTATCTGCAATTTTCTACAATCTGTATTTCTTAGAAAAAATAAATATCATGAATTTTACCAACTTGTTGCTGAAAATTAATGTGAATTTTGAAAAATGGGCATTGTAAAAAATTACAAATTTCATCAATCAGTCACAGAAAAAACACGAATTTTAACAAACAGTTTCGAAAAAAATTACTAATTTCTTAAAATGATTGCAAAAAAAAAAAAAAAAAAAAAAAAAAAATACAAATATCATCAAAAGATCACAGAAACAAAAAGCAAATTTTGCCAATCTGTTAAAAATTATCATGAAGATTGAGAAGTGATAAAAGAAAAAAAATGCAAATTTGATAAACATTTGAAAAAAAAAATTGCAAATTTGTAAAAAGATTGCTGAAATACATTGTGAATTTTGTAAAAAGATTCCAGAAGCATATAGCAAATTTTGCAAATCAGTCACTGAAAAAATCTCACAATCTTTGATAGACTGTCACAGAAAAAAAAGTAAGTCACCAATTTTGTCAATTAATTGCAAGAAAAAAAATTGTCAAAAATATTAAAAACATGAATTTCAACATTCATTCATTTAAAAAAAAAAAAAAAAAAAAAAAAAAAAAAAAAAAAATCAAAATTTTCTCAAAAGATCATAGGGAAAAAAAAAAAAAAAAAAATCTTGAATTTCATGAAATGATCGCTGAAAAAAATTCCAGTGTCATTAAATTGTTGCAGAAAAAAAATCCTGAAATTCAATTGATTATGATGTAATAAGCCCAAGCTCAATATCAATAGTTATTGGGTTGGACTGTGAAATACACTAAAAGATGCCCACAAAATTGAGAATAATTGCAAAAAATAAAAATTTCTATATAAAGCAAAAAGATTGAAACAGTGTTTCTTTTCCAGGGCTCCCAACAGATTTTAGTCCTCAAAATGGGGGAAAGGGGACCATTTTCATTTAAAAAGGGGACTTTGGGGGACCATTTTTGTTTAAAAGGGGGACTTTGGGGGACCATTTTTGCTTAAAAAGAGGACTTTGGGAATCAATTTTATTAAAAACGGAAACCAAATAAGGATCATATGTGTGTAAAAATATAGCACAAATTTTCGTAAGTAAGAAAGTAAATTTTTAAAATTACCCCAGAATATATGTTATATGGTTATCTTTAAAAGATTTCATTAAACAATGTACGCAATTTTATTTAAACACTTTTAAATATGCTACTGAAAAAGAATATAAAGCAATCAATATTTTCGCATTCACATTGATAATTCTCGTTACAGGTAAAAAACTAGTTGGATGTGCCAATCCCAAAACTTTCTTCTATCTCATACTTCATTTTATAATTTAAAAAAAATAGTTATTCATTTTAATGCTTTAATAATTTTAATTCAATACCATACCAACTTTGATTTTCATCTTAAATTTCTGCTTCAGTCAATTAATCGGAGTAAAAACAAATTTCCGTCTCTGCACGAGCCGATGGGCAATAGAATGATAGGCAGATTTTTTTTCAAATTCAGGAAAAACCTACTTGCCTTACCAAAAAAAAAAAAAAAATATCATATACAAAAAATTTAGTTCAGTTCTAGAACTAACTTCATACACTTTTAGGTGGTACAATATTGCATCAGAGGTGCCAAGTATTACGATTTGTCCGTAATTATTACGGATATGCAACAAAAGTTACGGCGTTACGGGAATCGGATAGAAATTACGGATAAAAAAATCGCGAATTTCGTCAAAGGATCGCTTGAAAAAACGCAAATTTCAATATAAGATCTCGGGAAAAACAGAAAAGATTGCGTAAAAGTACGCGCATTTCGTCAAAATGTCGCGAAAAACGTGCAAATTTTGTCAAAAGATATCGAAAAAACGGACTCATTTCGTCAAAAAATCGCTTAAAACGTGCAAATTTCGTCAAAAAATCACTTAAAACGGGTTAATTTCGTCAAACGATCGCGGAAAACGCGCTTATTTCATCATAAGTTCTCGAAAAACGCGCTCATTTCGTCAAAAATCGCTTAAAACGCGATTATTTCGTCAAAAGATCGCGGAAAACGCGTTCATTTCGTCAAAAGATCGCGAAAAACGCGCATATTTTGTCAACAGATCGTGGAAAACGCGCACATTTTGTCAAAAGATCGTGGAAAACGAGCACATTTTGTCAAAGCATCGCGGAAAATGCGTTTATTTCGTCAAAAAATCGCTTAAAACCCGCAAATTTCGTCAAAAAATCGCTTAAAACGGGCTAATTTCGTCAAACGATCGCAGAAAACGCGCTCATTTTATCATAAGATCTCGAAAAACGAGCTCATTTCGTCAAAAATCGCTTAAAACAGGCTTATGTCGCCAAAAGATCGCGGAAAACGCGCTCATTTCGTCAAAAAATCACTTAAAACGCGATTATTTCGTCAAAAGATCGCGGAAAACGCGTTCATTTCGCGAAAAGATCGCGAAAAACGCGCACATTTTGTCAAAAGATCGCGGGAAAACGCGCACATTTTGTCAAAAGATCGCGGAAAACGCGCTCATTTCGTCAAAAAAATCGCTTTAAACGCACTCATTTCGTCTAAAGATCGCGAAAAACGCGCAAATTTTGTCTAAAGATCGCGAAAAACGCGCACTTTTTGTCCAAAAATCGCGAAATACGCGCACATTTCGTCCAGAAATCGCGAAAGATGTGAAAATTCCGTGCAAACATTGCAAATTTCCCCCAAAAGATTGCGGAAAAAGAAAGAATTTTTGAAAATTTGCCCCCCCCCCCCAACTCTTCTCTGAACTTTGGTTACTGATAACTTTTATTGAAACTTGGCACCTCTGTAAATGGCATAAAATTTGCTATTACAGCGCCCCCTTCTGGCAGATTTTTTTTCAAATTCGGGGAAGACCAGCTAGCCATAGCCATACAGTTACACAAAAAATTTGGTTCAATTCGACGCATAATTTCATGCGAAAATTTTTTTTCCGAGCACCTTCATCGTTCCAAGCCCAAGCTTGCACTCTGATTGGTTGTTGCTATCGGCACTGTTTTCATGTAACTTGGCGATAACCATACTTGGCGAAAAATACTTTGCTTGTAAGTGAACGAGTAAACCTAAAACCTAACCTACTCATTCTTATTCTTCCTTCATTCTTATCCTTGTGGTCTTGTGCTCTTGTGTATTATTATCTTGTGTTATTTTATAAAATGGCTAATGCTTTACTTATTAATAAACAGGAAAAGTTACTTTGTACTCGGCTCGGAAGGAAATCAAACTCCTCGATGGAAGCATCTATCGCTACACCAAGTATGATTATCGCCAAGTTACATGAAAACAGTACCGAGAGCAACAACCAATCAGAGTGCAAGCTTGGGCTTGGAACGACGAAGGTGCTCGGAAAAAAAATTACGCTAATTTCATATACTTTTGGTCGGTACAATATTGAAAATGCTTCCAGCGGACTTTTCTCAAATTCAGGGAGGACCAACTAGCTATAGCCATATACTTACACAAAAAATTTGGTTCAATTCAATGCATAACTTTATATACTTTTGGTCGGTACAATATTGAAAATGGCACAAACATCGCGATTGCAGCGCCCCCTTCTGGCAGATTTTTCTCAAATTCAGGGAGGACCAACCAGCTATGGCCATATACTTACACAAAAAATTTGGTTCAACTCGATGCATAACTTCATATACTTTTGGTCGGTACAATTTGAAAATGGCACAAACATCGCGATTGCAGTGCCTCCTTCCGGCAGAATATCTCAAAACTTGAGGAGGACCTGCTTGCCACAGCCAAAAACATTCACAAAAAATTTGGTTCAATTCTATGCATAACTTCATACACTTTTTGATGGTAGAATGACGACATACGGACACACACACACACACAAACAGACATTTTGTAAAAACATGTTTTTTGGAATCTCTGACCCCTAAAACGTGCAAATCTGTCAAAAACCGGAAGTCGAAAAAATTTCAATTACGATACTCTCTTCTATTGAAGATAGAGGAAAGTAATAATAGTGATCAGTTAATAAAAACAAGTGGGTAAGTGTGATCACAGATCACTCAGAGGGTTTTATTTAATATTCCTTTCATAACGTTCTAAACTTTAATTAATAAACCAAAATTGTTAATAATGAAATTTGTTAAAAATTAATAATTGTTTATAATGATTAAATCCTTACATAGATGGGGATGATATAAGACAGTGAGAATGGAGGTAGAGATAGTGTGTAGAGTAACATTATTCATAACCTGGCTTTTAATTTAAGATATTACATGCCATATTGTAGATTACATTTTTGAAAATTTATTTCAATAGCGTCCCCTGGTGACAGAAAGGAATGAAAAGATGCTAACCGTTGAGATGTGTTGAGCAGAATTTTTTTTCTTAATTTTTTAGAAAATTTATGAAGTAAGGAACACAATTAAAATTAAACCATCTACTAATGGTGAAAAAATGAGTTAAGATGGTGGGAAATGGATGCTTAGGCCAAGAATTTTAAAAGGATGTGTGAAAAAAATCAATTTTCTGATTCCCCATCCCACATACACATGAAGAAATGCCCCTAATTGTCTGGGGTCAAAATAGACCCTAGCAAAATGTTGGGCTCGATGAGATACCTCCTTCGGTCAACCCTACAAATGAGATTGAATCTTGCTGTACTTTAATTAGGGGTTGAGTTTGAAAATTGCTGAAGTTTTATGAAAATCAGTGCATTAGTTCTTGAGATAGAGCTATTAATGAAATTGTGAATAATGCAGCATAACAGTGTCACTTGTTGAGCGATATACACTAAAAACTAATTTGCTCTAATTTATATCAAGGTCTAAGTGAATCTAAAGTTTGGGCATTAGTTCTTGAGATACAGCGCTTTTTAACAGACATTTTCTTAAAACCACTAATATTGTGTTCAGGACCTTCTAAAATGTATAAATCCATCAAAACTGGAAGTCAAAATTATTTCATGTATTCAATATTTCTTTGTGTAAAGGTAAACAAAAGGTAAAAAAATGTGAAAAGGCATTTTACTCCAACCATTTTCTTTAATATAATTAAGAGTTGTGGACTTTAAATTAATTTTTCTTAGTTTTAATCGTCTGTTTCCATACAATTCAATGATTCTTTCCATTCAAAAAAGCTTCACTTTTTTTTTTAGGTGAGGGGGGTGGGGGTTTGAAGCATGCCAAGGCCCGTTATTGAAGACTGGTCAAGCAGTAGTTTAATATAGTAACTTTTGTGTTTCACAATTTTTTAATTTTTAAGAATTTTAATGAGATTCTTAAAATTTGCCTGTATTCTGTGATTTTTTAACATTTAGATTCATAAAAGAATTTCAATTACAACGCTTTTTTATACCCATTATAATGCTTTTTTACACCCACTTTAAAAAATTTTGTCTTCTTGGGTTTTTAAGCTTTTAGTGATTTTCAGAGTTTTTTTTTTATTTTCTGGCGATTTTTTTCAGACACAGAAAAGGGGACTTGGGGGACAAAAATACAAAAAAGGGGACTTTTGGGGGAAAAAGGGGACCATTTGGGAGCCCTGCTTTTCTGAATAGCAAAAGACCCGATACTCCCATTTCCCCTCCCCTTCTTTGCAATTCTTTATCAGTGTCTGCAATAATTTTCTTTTAAATCCTTTCCCATTAATTGAATTTTCTGCATCTTTTTTATTTATTAATTTTGTGCATAATTTTTTTTTTAAGCATACTTCCATTTCCCCACCTCCTCTTTACAATTCTTTATCAGTATCTGTAATAATTTTCTTTTAAATCTTTTCCCATTACCGTAATTTCTGGAAGAAACGCCGTAGCGGCGTAAACGCCGCAGCGCGGAAAATCACTCAAAAAAATTTAGAAAATGGTCGTAAACGCCGCAGGTGAAATTTCCGCGGTAATCGCGGTTAACATGTTAAACAGAAACACATTAATAAGCTGTATTAAGAAATCATAAAAATGAAATTATTAATCAGAAATTAATAAATAAAAACAAAATTAATAATATTATTTAAATACCGTATTTTCGGGAATAAGTGCCGCAACGCATACGAGTTTACAAGTAAAAATATGCTTAGTACGGCGCAGCCGATATGGTGATTTTTTTCCCTAACAGTACCGTAAAATACCGTTAATCCGCCCCCCCCCCCCAAAACGTGATGAAAAATCATAAAATAATTAGAGAGGGGCGCTTACACGGGATTTTTCCACGATCGTTTCACAAAATTTTCAGGAATGAATCGTGAATCTTTGAATGAATCATGAATTTTGATAATTGAAGCAATACTTGAAAAAAAATTGGTTTAAGAAAACGTAAATTCTGTCGAAAAATGCAGAACAAAGGAGAAATTTGTAAAAAAAAAATACAATTAAAAAAATCTTTAAAAAAGCACATTTCATCAAAGATTCATGATTCATTCATTTCATCATGATTCATCACTGAATCTTTGGGACAAGGGAAAAAAAATCGGATTCAGAACAAATTTTCTGAAAGTTATAAAAGAAGGGGAGGGGAAATCCAGGAAATTCATTCGAAAATGCAATTTTCGTTTATTCGTAATCTAATGCGAAATTTGTGTAACTTTTTGCAGTCTTTTAATGAAAATTGACATATTTTCGCGATATTTTGACGAAATTGAAATTAATTTGTTTTTGCAACCATTTGTCGGAATTCGCAATACATTTTATGTCCGAAATTTTCAAATTATGATCGATTTTTTTTTTTAATTTTCAAAAAAATTCAGAAAAATATCATGCTTGTTTGAAAAAAAAAAAATGCTCGTAAAGGCCGCATCGGTAGAAACGCCGCATCGCTTGAAATTTCAGTTTAAAACATGTAAACGCCGCGCCGTTTCTTCCAGAAATTATGGTAATTGAGTTTTCTGTATTTTTTTAAATTTATTTATTTATTAATTTTGTGCATATTTTTTTTGTTTTAAGCATTTTTATTATACTTGCTGAAAATGCTCCTAAATTAACACTGTATTTTCGGGCATATGAGCCGTGGTGCATACGAGTTTAAAAGTTAGAAAAATGCTTAGCGCGGCGCTTCTGCCGGGGCGGCAGATACGGTGTTTATTTTCCCCCTTGTTCAAATTTTCCCGAAAATTCTGCAAAGTACAAAAATTCGGAACACTAAAAAATATTGAAACTTTGGACAATTGATCGCAAGTAACAATAATTTTTGTAAATCATTCGCAGAAAAAATAGCAATCTTCATCAAAGATTGGAGAAAAAGCAAGAATTTTATCAAGGAATAGGGGGAAAAAGATGAATTTCGTGAAAAGATCTCGGGAAAATGTAAATTTTGTTTAAGAACTGTTGAAAAAATATATATTTCATAAATGTATCGCTGAAAAAAAAAACCATTTATCAAAGGATCCTATGAAAAGAAAGTGTTTAAAAAACCATGAATTTAGTCATAAGTTTTTCGATTTTGTTTACAGGATTTTTTTTATTTATTTATTTATTTAGATTTTCCTTGTCAATGACAAAGGAAATCAAAAAATAAAAAGCAGTCTTTGTAAAGATCGATCTCTGCTAGCTAATGCAAAAATTAATTAATAAAACGAAATTGAAGTGCCAGTTAGATATTTTAAAAGAATGTCTTCCATTAGATTAACATTAGCATGGGGATGTTCTCATATAAATAAGTGATACCGAATGCATTTTCTATTGGAACATCATCCAAAATGACATGTGTTTATCTAAATTCTTCAGGATTTCATTCGTTAAAGTTATCCTTTCATTATAATGCTAACGAACATTACATGAAATTTTTGACAGACATTTGTTAATAGAATGCTTATCTGATTTTCATGGCGTCTCTGAGCACATGTGTGTTTTGCTCAAGTTCAACTGAATTCCAGGAAATTCTTTCTTCTCAGGGATGCCACTCAGAAATTAACCAAAAAGAGGAAATTATGTGTAAAATAAAATTTACAACATTTTTCGCACCATTTATGCAGGAACTTTGTAAACTTTATTGTTTATAAAAATTAAATATAGAATTAAATTTATAACAAATTACTTTTTAAAAAAGAAAGAAACCTTTTTTTCCTTGTTGTAAACCTTTGACGAAAGTCTTTCTTAAATGTGCATTTGTCAAAAAGTTTGAAATATGATGTTAATTCATTGTGCATAAAAGCTTATAAGAGTAAATAAAAATATTTTCTTTAGTTCACAATACTTTACATCAATTAAGGTAACCCAGCAACAGATTTAGTGAGGAGTTATGTATTGCATCATTTTAAATTAATTTAGATAACTAGGCTATAGATTCTATAACTTTTCCATGAGTAAATAGCAGAAATTTGCAGGTTTTTTTTTTTTTGCGGGGGGGGGGGGATTGTTTGACAAAAATCGCCATTTTACATCGCGATTGTTTGACAAAAATCGCCATTTTACACCGCAGTCGTTAGACGAAAATAGCCGTTTTACTTCGTGATCGTTCGAAAAAAATCACTAGTTTATACTGCGATCGTTTGACGAAAATCGCAGTTTTGTTTTGTGACCATTTGAGGAAAATTGTTGTTTTATATTGCGATCGTTTGACGAAAATCGCCGTTTTACATTCAGGCCCGTAGCTAGACCCTTCTTCCAGGTCGGGCAAATGTTTTTCCAGAAAGGGCAATATTATTATTATTATTATTATTATTATTATTATTATTATTATTATTATTATTATTATTATTATATTTTTTATGACTTTTAAAAGTGTATATTAAGTATTCAGTATAAGTTTATAGCTCTTCATAAAGTATGTGATATTCTTTCATTTCGCTGTCTATTAATAAACTAATTTTTGTGAATATGTTTGAGATAATATATTTCCATAAAAATGTTAGATGTTGTTGAGGATTGCTACAGCTGCGTGGCCAGCCTGTTGTCTTGTGGACCTCCCCTCCCCAATCTCCTGTCGTCCGCTGAAAAATCTGCACACATGCATTTTTATGTTTCATTAAAAATAAACGAATAATTCATTCTTCCAAGAAATTCACTTAGTTAAATCTGTAAAAATAAAATCGCAAAAGGTATAAAAAATTTCGTTTTAGACAAGTTTTCATTGTATCAGGTATAACTGCAGTGTTGAATTTAGGCATTTTTTCCGGAAAAGATTAATGATGCTCCAGGAGTGACATTTTAATATTTAGGGGAGAATCCTCTTCCCGTATTACCCCCTGAACTCATTATTTATTGTATGGTATTCCTTTCAACGGGACCTTAAAAGGGCTCGCACGTAATACAGAATTGTGTTACAGACAGGCTCTATTTACAGATTTTACAGTATTTATGAAATTTTACATGACTTAATATTTAATTTAAAGAAGAAATTACGTTGATAGTTACGTCATTTATTTACTATGCACGCAAGATCACAACTAAACATTAATACATTTTCATTATTTTTTATACATGCTTCAAAACAATGATATGTGTTTCTAACTGATAACATTTTCAAACAGTTTCGATATTAGAAACGAAATCCCATCGGCTCTGACTGCAAGCACAGACAGATTTCAAAGTTCTAATTACATCAAGTAAAATTAAATCAAGATTAGAGATAAATATAGCATAACAATATTATCTGCCCGCTTTTGACGAATCTTTAAGTTCATTTTTCTGTAAGAGTTGATTTTATCAGAATCGTGTTAATACGATATTTTTTTCTTCAAACCCAAATTTTTCATCCTTTTTGGACATTTTTTATATCATGTATTAGAAGAATTCATCATATCAGAAACTTGTTGCCACTAAAGTTATAGATAATAATAATAATAATATTTATGCAATAAATTCAAAACATGTGGTGACTGTTTCATTAAATGAACTACACACTGTATTTTAAATACTGACGTGCTTTTCATTGAGGTACGTGCACGTTTAATGATTCAACTGTATGTACAACTCCTCTAAGGATTGTCAAAAATTTTCACCACACTAGTGATACTTTTTTTATTGACTTAGTAACGGAGATGTTTTTATTAACGGAGATGTGATTTTTTTCCTTCTCAATCCCTCCCTTTATTTTATTATTATATTTATGTTTATTTTTTTTTCTGTGTGTGTGTGTAAAAGGAAGAAGATTCATAATAAATTTAAGCGGGTTTTGATACCTTGTGAATTAGCCCTACTTTTTAACTTTCGAACAAAGTTAAAAAGTGTTTATGACTTCGATTGGTCTGTCCGTCTGCCTGCGCTCTCATAAATTAGATGTTATCTCATATTTTAGAAGTAATTGACGATTACACCAGAACGAACCTTATTTCAAATAAAGACAAAAGTTTTCCGTTGCATCACAATCAATGGAAAAAAATAATTTCAAATGAATTTTAAAGTTGTTATTTCCTTTAAAATCATAATAAAATTGATACGCAATTACGAAGTGCACTAAAACATACATTCTGTAGAATATGCGGTGCAAAGAACAGTTATTATTCATTTACAGGGTTACACAAAAGAATTCCATTATCATGGGTGGAAGACCTTCAGTCTTGATGAAATTTTTGACTAATTCTAAATTCTACTTTATATACTTAAATAACAGCAGTTTTACCATCAAGAACATTTAATAACTTTCTTTTATTGTAAGAGATCAATTTTTAGCCATAATGCAAGACTTAGAAATCTCCTAATCCCTTTTCATTTAGTTATTTCTAACACTCAGAAAAGATTTCAATCTTGACTCGAATAGACATCTTGCACCCATGTCCATTATATAATGATAGAGGGGAGGGGAGATTGTTTGGCTTAATTGTTTTAATCTATATCATGTATAATGAAATTGATATACGTCGCTGAGGTTTAATATAAATTATTTCATGTATAATACAAAGTACATAGCATTTATAGGTACAAAGAAAAGATTTCAAATAGTATATTCTATCCAAAGTACTGTTATTAGAAATGGTGACAGGAAATGCATTTTTAATTGTGATATGCGCTTTTTAACTATATGTATGTATGTATATGTTGTGTATAAATGCTACAGTTGATATACAGGGCTAGATAAAAGAGTTCGTAAAAGTTACTGAGTATAAGCATAAATTACTTAATAGTGGTTTTTAAAAGAGTTATGCATTTTTATGCTGAATGGCATTCAGTTTACTAATAAATGTTTGTAGAATATAGATAAAAGGATATACAGGACCAGGCAAAGAAATGGATTCATGACCGTGAATGAATGATAATTTTTGAAAATATGATTTCAGTAGCTTCAAGTGTATTTTAGTTTGAATTAAATTATAGCTAAATACTGGCGTGCACGTATTATAAAGGTAATAGGTTAACGACAAGACTGAACAAAAATAGTCAAGTGTGTTTACATCTATTAGTGTAAAATGTTGAAAGAGAAATTTCAACATGTTAGGCGTTTTCTTGCTAAACTAAATTTTTCCATTATATAGTATCTATGTCAACTTACAGATCAAATACAAGGCTATTCAAAAGTATTGGAATAAATATTTTGTCTATGGATGGTAACATCTTATTTCCCTAAATAACGAAATTTTGTTAAAGATTTCAGGAAATATTGGAAAGTGTTGCATGATCTATTCTTAATGCATAATTTTTCTTATTTGTTTTGCTGTAAGAGTTTGTCTTACCAAAATGTTGCCAGTATAAATATTGTTGATAATTTATGATAAATTAAGATGTTGAAGATTTATGATAAATTAATGTTGATTTCATATCTTGTGAACTGACGAAGTTAGGGTTTTTTTTTTCTTAAAACTCTATTTTTTTCACCTCATGAAACCATTTTTTAATGTTATCAAAAATCTTTCATTTCTACCCCTTTTGTTCCATTTGGAAGAGATTTGTACAGAATTATGGAAGTTATCGTGTATGTAAAAAAAGGGACATATAAGAGATAGATAGATAAAATTTTCAGCTGGGAGGAGGGGGGTTCTGGGGGCCACGTTCGGCGTAGATCTGCGAAATTTTTCTATCACAGGGAAATGTAATAAGTAGTGTTTCTTACGAAATGTACCTTAAAATCTTTTTTCAAGCTTCTTTCCAATTAAATATCAATAGTTTTCTACGGATCTTGTGTACAGGCTTTGAAACCATTATATTTATGACTTATAAAAATTTCAAAGAGTTGAGACAATTAGAACTATTTTTTTTTAAATATTAAATGTCAGTACTGAAAAAAAAAACTGTAAAGTTATTAAACTTTTTCATAGAAACTGAGATTCCGAGAACTTTTTATGTAACTACAACAGCAAAAATTCATTTAAGAGAATCGGTTACACGAATTTTTGTTGTTACCGTTAAGTGAAAAGTTTTAGGAATCCCAGTCTTCTAGAAAAAGTTTCATAAATTTAAAGTTTTTTTTTTTTTTTTTTTTTTTTTTTTTTTTTACAGGGTAATAAAAGATTTTAAAAAATATTCCGTTCTTTTTAAAATTCTGAATTTGCCATTATTTTTTGTTGTTGTTCAAATATGGAAAAAAATATAAAATATTTTAAAGAGCATACATTTCACTTTAAAAGTTGCATTCGGTATAAATATTGCGGGACCTCCGATACGAAGTTCATTAGCATATATTTTTGTTTAAAAATATCATTTTTTTAAAAATCGAATTAAAGATATAAACTAAAGCAAATTTAAAGTTAATATCATCACATCACTGGCAACGCCGGGTTGGCCAGCAAGTATCACACCAATTAAAATCTATCGTGAAAATGTACGGCAATATAATGCACTGTTATAGTATCTATTATAATTCCCTAACACAATCACGAAAATATTTTTATGTTCATAATGCCATAAACTTGCAAATATTTTTATTCTGATCCCACAATAACAAATAACGCCTTTCCCCAATATAAATACAAAGGATATTTCAGGAAAAAATACAAAGTAAATGTTATGAACCAATTTTTGAAACTAGGAAAGGCAATCTGAGACACTATCTTTTGAAGCTCAAGTTTCAATGCATTTGTAAAAAAAATGAAGAATGCTCTTCGAATCTAAAATACTTCAATAATATTGCCTGCGAATGTAATGCCTTTGTATTTAAAAATAAATCCGCGAATCCATTAAACATTTCGAAAAGTAAAGTGAACAAAAATATTTTTATAAACAGCCGTAAAAGAATATTGTTTGTAAACTGTAACTATGAATTAAGATAATATAAAAATGAATATTTCATAATCTGAAAATTTTAATGTTTGTTTGGTACTTTTGATAGTTTTTCAATTTATATTTCCACTTCATAACCATACATTTATTTCCCCTTTCTCACCTTATCTAGATATTGCAATTCTGTATGATAATGATGTTAAAAGGTTTTATAATTTGCAACAGTGTCAAATAAAAAGGCCAAAGAACATTTTCCAAAGTTGTTGAAAAGCCCTCGAGAGCAACATAGTGAGGTTAACAATGACAAAACCATCCGATTGTAACAGATGATAGTTGCCTGTTTTGTAGAACCTGTTATGTCAAGCCAAAATAGATAGCCAACTGCAACAGAAACTCCAAGCCTTTGCTTTTGTCCTTCCTGCTTTTAATAAATTTAATGTATGACAGATGCACAAAGAAAACGATTTTCGCGGACATTAGGATCAGTTTAAGAAAAAGAGGATTATCTCTAAACCCTATTATTCTCTAAAGTTCGCAGTTTGACTCTTTGGAGTGGCGGTGAGGTAAATTTCTACAAAGCAATAAAACGGGAAATTTTCTACAGCTCCTGGAATAAAAGCAAAAAAATATGTTTTTACAAATGAATTTTTTGTAACTGTCTGAATTGAGAAGTTATAGGGATGAGTGTCTGTTTAAATTTCTAAAAAAATTATTTTTTCAAAAAAAAAAAAAAAGTTTAGAAAGTAAATGTGCCAGTCAGTTGTCGATCAAGTTGCCAGACAATTGTGCTAGGTCGGGCGTTGCCCGACTTGGCCCCCACCTGGCTACGGCCCTGTTTACATTGCGATCGTTTGATGAAAATCGCTGTTTTATGAAAATTGCCGTTTTACATCGCGATCGTGTGACGAAAATTGCCGTTTTATGTCAGAATCGTTTGACAAAAATTGCCGTTTCATTTCCCGATCATTTGATAAAAATCGCCGTTTTATTTCGTGATCGTTCGACGAAAATCGCAGTTTTACATCGCGATCGTTTGACGAAAGTCTGCATTTTATTTCACAATCGCTTGACAAAAATCGCCATTTTATTTCACAATCGCTTGACAAAAATCGTCATTTTATTTCACAATCGCTTGACAAAAATCGCCGTTTTATTTAGCGAATGTTTGACGAAAATCGCTCTTTTATACCGCAATCGTTTGACGAAAATAGCCGTTTTATTTCGCGAATGTTTGACGAAAATCGTTCTTTTATACCGCAATCGTTTGACGAAAATAGCCGTTTTATTTCGTGGTCGTTTTTAGAAAATTGCTATTTTACTTTGCAGTCGTTTGATGTAAAATAGCTGTTTATTTCGCGATCGTTTGACGAAAATCATTATTTTAATTTGTGATCACTTAACGAAAATCGCGGATTCTTAAAAATTAAAAAAAGCAGAAATCCGCCTTTCGGCGGAAAAGTGGCATCCCTGTCTTCTTCTCCCTTCTGCAGTTTAATGAATAGAAAACGAGTATATTACAATGATTCAGGAGACAAATGTCTCAACTTTATTTAAGGGAAAGGTCTCTTTCCCACAGTGTGATTGAAATTGAACTGGAAAAGTCATTATATATCAAACACGCCGCCTGTGAGCGAACATAAAACATGCAGACTTCTAACCGCAAAAAGTAGTTGTGTGCTCGCAGCCAGGTTCGAGTTCACGCAGCTAAATAAACAACCATGTCATGATAATGAAACGTTTTATTCAGTGAATCTAAGAGTGAACTTTTTTATGGATACCTATAATTTTCTTAAAATTTATTATATTTTAATAAAAATTTGGTATGCAGCCTAATCTATTATTATCACGAGTTGCTGAAAATTTGAACAAAAACAGTCAATTATTAACGAAAATAAAATATTTTTTTCATTTTTTAAAGTAAGAAGAGATTTATTTTCAATTCATTATTTCTATTTGCTGCTCAAACATTTTTTTTTTTCAACAATGCAAAACTTTTTGACTTATTGGGATCTCCTTTTACTTTTAAAAGAATACAATTCGCACGAATACTCAAATGATTTGGAATTAAAAAGGATATTCCTTTTTTCAAAAAATAACATCTTGAATTTAAATATTTGGAAATCACAACAAAAATTGAAAAAATTGAAAAAAAAATTGCGAAAAATTAAAAAAAATAAATAAAAAACAAGTGTAAAAATTTAAAAATCGCAGAAAAAAATGTTAGGTTAAAAATAAATAAATAAATTGGATTTCTTTTATAAATATCAAAAATTACCAAGAAACACGTAAAAAATCGTACTGAAAATCGCTGATGAATATGATTAAACTTTATTAAAAAGAGGACAAAATTTGTTATATTTGGATAAAATATTAATTTAGTTATAATAATAATAGTTTTTGTAATTAGTATTAATACATTTCATAAATATAGAAGAAAATCACTGCAAATTGTAAAATAAAATTTTTTAAATAAAATATTTTTTTTTTCTTTTTTTTTTGGGGGGGGGGGGGTGTGGGGGGAGGAATAAAACGTGATCAATAAAAAAGCTAAAATAATTTTTTTTAAAAATCGAAAACTGATTACCTAGATTAATTTTTTAAACAGAATTTCTGTTTGAAATTTCGAAAAATCTCCGTAAAACAGGGGAAAAAACTGTAAAAATCGTACAAAAAAATTCTTGAAAAAATGGCTGCAGGAGTTTAAATTAAATTGTGTCATAAAAAATATACTATATTCGCTGCAAAACGTGAAAAAACATGGAATATAACACATTTTTAACATTTTGATGTATTTTCATTTCTGACAATTATTTGTTTTATTTTAATGTATTTTTGGAGGTGTGGCGCTTACGGTGGGTGCGGCGCATACTCCCAAAAATACGGTAATAATAATAATAATCTTAATTCTCATAATGTATCAAATTATGAATATTATATTTATTAATCTTTAAATATTTAATTTCTTTAACTCTCTGATAGTCTTGCAAAAAAGCAAATTTGTAATGTTGTTTTTTGTGCATTTTGTTTTAAATGCTAAAACATGATTTCTTTTATATTTTATAAAAATATTTTATTACAAATATGAATGTGAAACTTGGGAGTATTAGTCATTGTACAATGCATTAAATTTGTAGATTTATATTACTTTAAATATTACTCATATTGCAGGGAAACCTGAAGCTTTGTGGGTTTCATTGGGTTTTGTTAGTCAAAAAACTGAATGATAGTCAATAGACAAGAAAACTTGCTGTCAGTCCATGCACAATATTAGTGATCTAATATACTCATTTTTTATTGAGCAGAAAATAATTGAAAATATATATGATAAATTTAAAGCTTATTTCTGAAATACATAACACTGATAATTACCATCTGTTCAGGTGATTTCAGGCAATCATTTTTTTTCCCAGGTGGTGCCATGCTATCCTAATCAAAAGAAAAATATATACATGAGCAAAAATAATTTTTTCAATAAACTTATATAATTTTTTTTTTTTCATGCAAATATTTGCGATAAAAAGGTCTTGCAAAATTCTGATCCAAACTTCGTTAGAAAACATTAAAATCTAAAGATCAGGTACAATTTAGACATTCTGTAATTATTATTAAAGACATTCTGTCTTTATTTATTATTTATTGTCTATATTTATTAATTTATGTTTTCGAGACGATGGGGGAAAATATATATGTTGTCCCAATCATGCAATATGCTATCAGTGGTCATTCATTGATAATGCAATATCAGTATCAATTGATATTGCATTACCAATGAATTATCAGGTATAATGAGCCTTTTCCCTCATTTTGAATACAAGTTATTGGGTTTACACAAGAAACAAACTTTGTCATCTAACACTATCAATTCTCTTCATGCGGTTTTAGTTAAAACATTTTTGTAATTCTCACCATTACCAATATTATTTTCAAGTATCCCCAACAGGGTCTGCCATGTACCCTAAATTGAGAACTGCTGAGCTAGGAGATATACTGCAAATTGAAATAAACTTTACATCACCATCTTCTATTAATTATCTTCACATCATCATCTTCACCATCTTCTGCACAACCTTTTCAAGACAAGGGCCACATACAAATATGTCTACGTGGTCAAGGGCCACATCAATAACACAGAGAGAATTCGATTTCGAGGAGGTGATTTGTGGCCTATAATTGGATAAAAAATATGGTTTCAGAGAATTACCTCTTTTAGTTTGCTTACCCAGTAAAAATATCCAATTCAGTTGGTAAGGATATATCAGTAGTTTTAAAGTTTGTATACATAACAGCTATAGCAATGATTATTTTCAAGATTTAATAATATTCCTTGACTTTATTCAGGAAAGTAAATTTTGTTTTATTAAAAGCACTAAAAAGCAAACATAAGTGACTGGTGCCAAAAAAAATGTGAACCTTATAAACAAAGGAGAGAGAAGATGTGCCTGTTTAATAAAATTCCTGATTTTTCTGCACCCGATCAACGAAATTTGCAAATTTTCCATGTCTGATCAACCAAATTTGCATTTTTTACGAAACCAATTTACAAAATTCATCATCTTTCTGTGCCTGATCAACAAAATTTGTGATTCCTATGAAACCGATTGGAAAAGTTAACGATTTTTACCTGCCTGATCATGACTTTTATGAAACCAATTGACACAATTCGCAATTTTACAAAGCTGATTGACGAAATCTTCGACTTTCTCACACCTCATCAGTGAAATTATCGATTTTTTTATTCTTAATCAACACAATGTGATTTTTACAAAGTCGATTGATAAAATTCGTGATTTTTATAAAGCTGATCAACAAAATTTGCAATTTTCACATCTGATCAATGAAGATTTACGATTTTTACTAAATTGATTGAAAAAACTCACATTTTTTTTTCTGCACATGATCAACAAAATAAGCGATTTTTATGAAGCTGATCGATGAAATTTGTGATTTTTACGAAGCTGATCGATGGACTTTACAATTTTTATGAAGCCGATCGTCACAGTTCACGATTATTATGAAGCCAATCAGCAAAATTCCCTATTTTTACAAAGCTGATCAATGAAATTTGCAATTTTTCTTCGTATGATCAAAGAAATTCACAATTTCTCCAAGCCTGATTGACAAGATTTGTGATTTTTACAAAGCTGATCGAGAAAATTTGTGATTTTCATGAAGCTGACCAAGAAAATTCCATATGTTTCTGCATCTGATCAGCAAAATTCCTGAATGAAGCCGATTGACAAAATTCACGATTTTTACAAAGCTGATTGACAAAATTAGACATTTTACCTTGTATAATTGATAAAATTCATGATTCTTCCATGCTAGAGTGACGAAGTTCGCAATTTTTATGAACCTCATTGACGAAATTCATGATTTTTATAAACCCAATTAACAGAATTCGCGATTTTTACAAACCTGATCAATGACATTTGAGATTTTTGCAAAGTTGATCGATGACATTCATGATTTTTCTGTATATGATCGACAAAAATTTTCAATTTTTTGACATGAGATTGACAAAACTCACAATATTCTCATATCCAATCAATGAAAATTGCAATTTTCCAGAACCCAATCAATAAAATGTGATTTTTTCGTATACGATCGACAAAATTTGTGCTTTTCTGCCTTTAACTGATGAAATATGAAATACGCATTTTCTCATGTCCAATCAACAAAATTTGCAATTAGACGAAACTTTGACAAAATCTGCAATTTTTTTTATGTGACAAGATGAATTTTGCGATTTTTTTATCTTGATAAACTGACAAAACTCAATCTTAAATTCAGATGTCTTATTATAAATATTTATCTTTATTTTATTAATATAAAGCTAAGTTTATTTATATTACGATTTAAACAAATTAAACATTTTCTGAGTTTATATTTTTGTCCAGGAGTGTATGTAATATAACACAATACCCTTCAAGGGGTTAAAATGAAATAGGAAGCATATATTGTAAGTAAAATAAAAAATAACTTTATCATTGTAAACAGGGTAAAAATTACAGTAGAGGACCTATTATCCGTAATCCTCAGGACTGAGGGCTTTCCAGATTTTGAAATTTTCTGGATTTCGGGTCCTTCCAAAACTCAGAAGTCCCCACCTCCCCCAAAATCTGGAATTTTAATAAAAATATAAAAATGGCAAAATTAAAACAATCTATGTTGAATATGAATAAAACTTATGTTTTGAATGTTAAAATTATGAAAACAAAAATTACTGCATTATTCAAAAATAACAATGAAAAAAAAAATGAAACAGGTTAACAAATATTCTATCCACAAGCTCTATCTTTTATTTATTTATTATTTTACAACTATATAATTTACATAAAAAATTTTGAAATATCTTTTTTAATAAATATTACTTCTTAAATTATTGCACTTAGTGAGAACGCTGGAAAATGTTTTCCATGACAAATTTTTAAAACTGTTTGCAAAATTCATCAGAAAAAATTAGAAACAAAGAGCGTCTTTTTTTAATATACTTTTTTGAAAATTTTTGAATATTTTTTTTCTAATAATAACACATTGCACAGTGGTGCACAAAACAGGAATTTTAATATACATTTGTACAATTAAAATAAAATAAAACTTTCAACGTTTCGCGCCATCTTCTGCGGGCGTCTTCAGGAAAATATGATAATGGAAGGACTACGTTTGCATCTTGATCGAGAGATAATATTTCTACTAAATTAAAATCTAAATGAATTAAAATTTTAAAAATGTTGCCATTTACACGTGAGTAAAAATTAAAATATTGCAAGGAAATAAAAATTTTAAGATTTTATGATGTTATGCCATATTTTTGGTATATTGTAGGATAAATTATCATTACATGGTTTATTTTCTCATGCTATGATTTCGATGGATTCTCTTATTTTACCTTGAACTGGGTTATTGCATGGAACAATGATTTTGGCTTCCTCAAAATTAATATGGCAACCCTTGTTCGCCAAGTAGAAGCGAGCAAGGGCAGTATTCTGTTTATATTGTTCTATATCTCTGCGATGCTCTTTAATTCTAATTAAAAGTTTCCGTGTAGTCATGCCGATGTAGACTTTTTAAAGATTATTAGATAAAGTGATGGGGATTTCATAAATACCAGATTTTTGATCTATTGGAATTTTGTCGATCTTATCTGTAACGAGGTCAATGAGATATGGAGGAGGAATGGCGACAAGTTTTATGTTATATTTTTGTGCGATCTTTTTTACTTTTTCAAATATGTAAGGGATATAATGAAATTTTCTGTAAACCATAAGTTTATCCTGTCGTTGTCCAGATATGGGAGGAGTATTGTACTGTTGAACTATTTTATTTACAAATTTTGCTGGAAAACCATGGTCAAAAGCTATTTTCTGTATAAAATCAATTTCTTTATTTAATGTGTCATCTGAACAAATCATAAAAGCTCTTTTAATAAATGACCTGAAAGCAGATATTTTGTATTCGAAAGGCATGTTGGCTGAAAATGGGATAACTGTATTTTCTTTTATTGGTTTTCTATAAACTGAAAATTTTAAACTTGAATTGCATCTATTATTTTGAACATCTAAAAATGGAAGGGTGGCGTTTTCTTCGACTTCAAGGGTGAAATTAATACTATTGCTTAATTTATTGACATCTTGTAGAAAAACATATAAATCAACCAAACTGTGGTTCCATAAGATGAAAACATCATCAACATAACGGAACCAACATTCAGGTTTTAAATTAAACGTATTAAAAATATTTTGTTCTAGTGGTTTTAACACGAATTCAGCAAACAAACCGGATACTGGTGATCCCATCAGCGCACCATGCAGCTGTAGGTAAATATTCTTATTAAAAATGAAAATGTTACTGAAAACTATTAGGTTTAGGCCAGATTTAAGGGAGGATTTGATATCTTGAGATATATTTGAATTTTTATCTTTTATCAAATTAATATATTCTATGACTTCGTGCATATTGATGGAAGGATATAATGAAACTACATCTAAACTAGCCATAATGGTATTTGTATTAACTGGAATGACTTTATCAATAAAATCTCTTGTAGACAAAATTGCAAATTCTGAAACAGGAAGTATCGATTTCAAGAAGATCAAGAAAGCCTTTTCTAAAAAGTATGTGGGTGCAACACAGCGGGAAACTATGGGTCTCAATCCACCATGTCTACATGTCTATATGTCGCCATTCCTCCTCCATATCTCATTGACCTCGTTACAGATAAGATTGACAAAATTCCAATAGATCAAAAATCTGGTATTTATGAAATCCCCATCACTTTATCTAATAATCTTAAAAAAGTCTACATTGGCATGACTACGCAGAAACTTTTAATTAGAATTAAAGAGCATCATAGAGATATAGAACAATATAAACAGAATATTGCCCTTGCTCGCTTCTACTTGGCGAACAAGGGTTGCCATATTAATTTTAAGGAAGCCAAAATCATAGTTCCATGCAATAACCCAGTTCAAGGTAAACAAGTTGGAAATTGCACGTGAAGCGTAGCAAATTAGGTGCGTTCGTACGCTAACGAAATTTTAAAAATATTACTTTCATATATCAATCTCATAAAATCGTAAATAGTGAATTACAATTAAAACGCTCATCAAACAATGTTCTCCCTATACCATTATGTAATGGAATACTTTTGTGTGGCCTTGTAAATCAATAACAAATGTTCTTTGCACCACAAATTTTGTATGATGTATATTATAATATGTACTTTATAGTTGCATATAAATTTTATTAAGTTTGCATGAGTGTAACACGATTAAAATGCATTTGAAACATTTTTTCCCATTGACCGTAATGTAACGGAATACTTTTGATTGCCCCTGTAATTTATCTATGCATCCGATTTTAATAAAATTTAAAGTAACTCGACAAAATTATGTAATAATTATGTATTTTAAATTTCAAACGTATAGAATACATTTGAAACTTTTTCCCCATTGACCATAATGTAATTGAATACCTTTGATTGGCCCTGTAATTGATCTATGCACACGATTATCAAAATATTTGAAATAACTCGACAGAATTATGTAATAATTGCGTATTTTAAATTTCAAACGATTAAAATGCATTTGAAACTTTTTTCCCCATTGACCGTAATGTAATGGAATACTTTTGATTGTCCCTGTAATTGATCTATGCATCCGAGTTTCATAAAATTTGAAATGACTCGGCAAAATTATGTAATAATTATGTATTTTAAATTTCAAACGATTCGGTTGGGTAGTTTTTGCGTTGTTATATGCGGACAGACGGACGGACGGACAGACGGACGGACGGACAGACGGACGGACGGACAGACGGACGGACTGAACGACCACTATAGGTGCTACGTATTATATAATTACGAACGCACCTAAAAAGAGAATCCATCGAAATCATAGCACGAGAAAATAAACCATGTAATGATAATTTATCCTACAATATACCAAAAATATGGCATAACATCATAAAATCTTAAAATTTTTATTTCTTTGCAATATTTTAATTTTTACTCACGTGTAAATGGCAACATTTTTAAAATTTTAATTCATTTAGATTTTAATTTAGTAGAAATATTATCTCTCGATCAAGATGCAAATGTAGTCCTTCCATTATCATATTTTCCTGAAGACGCCCGCAGAAGACGGCGCGAAACGTTGAAAGTTTTATTTTATTTTAATTGTACAAATGTATATTAAAATTCCTGTTTTGTGCACCACTGAGCAATGTGTTATTATTAGTTAAATTTTATGGTGCAACTGTCCTATACATATATACATATTTTTTTTTCTTTTCCAGATTTTGGAATTCTGGATAATGGGTCCTCTACTGTATGTAGAAAAAAAAATGCATAATTTTACACTCACAATTAGTTACTTACCACAATTAATGGTACACTATGATGAAGAGGATAGCATTCCTGTTCATGATTATCAACGCCTGAAAAAAAAATAATATTTTAAAAAAGGTAAGGAAAATAAACAACAACAGAAAAAGTATACATTGTATATGCAATTACAAAATAGCAGAACTTGTGAAAGGGGAAAAAAAAATTGTTTCGTAAAAATGCTCAGAATAATTAACTGTGTTTGATGCAGTTTTTCTTTTTTTTTTTTTTTACCTGCATACTATCCCCCCCCCCCTTTTTTGGCACTACTGATGTTATAAAAAATGAATTATGAAAATATATAAATAAATATCCATCACATGAAACAATCACATCTATACAGTAATAAAGACGAAAGGAACCAAAATTAAAAACTTTAATTGAAAGGCTCCAGAGGAAAGTGCTTAAAAGTCAAGATTTTTTTTATTCAGAAATCCGAATTTAAAATTTAAAAATTATAAAAATATAAGGCTGGAACAGCTCCAAATAAACTGAATTTGTAATATTAGTCTATTCTAAGGGGAAATGTAGCATGTCTGATAAAAAAATGGCAAAAAGGAAAAGGAAAAAAGCATGGAGGGGGGGGGGGGGGGGAAGAGATTTCCGAAAAGGAAATTGAAGAAGAATGCAGGATAAATGACGCCAAAAAAATAAATTTGGCAAAAAATTTATCTGAAAAATATTGGAAATACCCTTACAATATAGCAATATACCCTTACAAAAACCACTCTCTCCCTAAAGAAAAAGGCACTCGGTAAAATCTGATTACTGAACTTGATGCAGAATTTTACAGTTAAGTACTTTTATTCAATTCAAAGATATTTATATAATAAAATTTAGATTACACAAACCTAATCCAGTAATTATGAAAAAAGAAAAAGTTCACAACCCAAAGAAAAAAGCAGCTTATTTGATTTGATTCAGGACTTTATTTTGACATATTTTCATTAATTGAAGAGTAACTATTATAAAATGAAATTCTGATGATCAGAAAAGAATTTATAATTTAATTCAAACCTAACACAATAAATGGTCAGATTTAATTTGGGTTGACTCTATTTGTTTCAGCTTTGGGTCAGTTTTGAATTGAATTTTGATTCTTGAAAGTTTGGTTCATTTTAATCTGGTTTTTCAAAGGAAAGATCAGAATATTGTTTCAGATTTAAAAAATATATATGTATATATATATATATATATATATATATATATATATATATATATATATTTGATTATGAAGAATTGTTCACAGATTCATTTTGAACATAAAATTGATATTAGATATATGGTCTATATATGGAACATATACACTAGTTTTCCATTACTTTATATAGTGGATAATTTTTTTTCCGATAGCTGGTTTCCAATCAAAGAAGAAGAAGAAGAAAAAATGGATTTCAGGTGGAGTCTGCATTGGGCCAGGTGCTCTATTTTACACAACTCACAGTTCAAGTTGGGTTAACTAATTGTATTGGGTTTGGATCTGATTATAGATATTTTTAATCCTATCCATAATATTTTTATTGACAAGTTTTTGATAGGGCCAATTCTTACAGAAAAAAAAGGGGAGGAGGGGTTGAAAAAAATTAGACTTAAAATTTTCAGACTTAAAATATTTTATTATTCAGGTTTTTTTTTTTATTGTTATTGTATCATTTTTTAGGTTTTAATTAAAGATGGAAAACTCAGAAAAACATGGCAACACTACTTCTCGGCATTAAAATGCATTTATAATGATTTGAGAATATGAAGAGGATTTATTAGATTCAATTCTTTTCTTAAGAATGAACAGATAAGTCAACTGTTAATTTAATTAAGTTTGTATTTTAAGAGAACATATGATTATGTTATAATTTTTTTAATGTTTCTTTTTATAATAAAAATGGCAAATTAAAATCTGATGATTTTGTTATTACATTTTTTATGTTCCTTTTCCCAATAGCAGAAAGTTTCGATTATGTCTGTAACAGAAATTTAGTGGGATAAAAATTGTCTGTGAATTTTGCTGTTTTTTACAGAACCTTTAAAGATTTTAGGTAGATTTCGTATGAAATACTACTTATAGCATCTGCACCAATGTTGGAATTTCTGAAAGATTTTTGCAGATCTACACCAATCATGACCCCTAAACTACCACCAGTAAAAAAGTTTATATGTATGTATTTACACATATATCACTTTTTTTATGGACACAATAACTTCTATAATTCTGCACCAAACTGATACATAAAATCAAAGGGTATAAAATCTCGGGCGAGTTCATTAATGGGCAAAATTTGCTCAAAATTGCTATTTTCTCAAACTTGATCAAGGAAATTCGTGATTTTTCCATGCCTGATCTACAAAATTTGCAATTCTTAAGTGATTGGGGAAATTTTATGTTTTCCCGTTGTAAATTGACAAAATTTACGACTTTTTTCTGCGACCTATGCACAAAAATTAGTTTTTTCCAGTTGTAAATTGATAAGACTCGCAGGCTACACTTTAACCCATCGCGGGCCACTTTTGGCCCACAGGCTGCAGGTTGTGCATCCCTAACTTATGGTAACTTTGATATTACTTATGGCTTGCAAACAGCAAGAATTGCTCTTAATTTCCCAGAGTAGACTGCCATTTTGGCAGGTTTTTCCAGGTTTGGGCAATTTTGTGCATTATCTCCTGAGATTCCCCTAACTTTTACAACCTAAAATTCATCCCCTGATTTTCCCAGCAATCCCATATTCCCCTGATCAGTATGAACCTTGATAGGGCTTGCAGCACTTCTAGTATTGGGTAACAGTCATTGATGACATGAAATGGTTTAGAATTTGTAGCATAAGTAAAGCATGATGCACTAAATTAGTTTATAAATGTAGAGACCTGGGTTTGAGTATATACACATCTTAATTAATGATGCAACTTAAGAGGTTTTTAAAGAAGAGTTGCTATTGTTCTTTTAAGATTTGTTGAATGAATTTAAATTGAATTTTCTCAATGGTTTTTAATATCGTGGTTGAAGGTTTGATCAGTTGTGTTTGATTAGTTTAAGGGAATGCTTGGATATTAAAAGAAAAAAAAATAATAAATAAATAAATAGAAAATTAGCATTGTTCTAGATATTTGGCCACATGAACATATCCTTCTCATTCATATTGTATGTATTAACTTGTGATTTCATATTTGAGTCTCAGTTTACACTGTATGTGAGAAAATTAAAAATATATACAGTAGAGTCCCTCAAATCCGCAACCCTAAAATTTGCAACTCTCTAAAATCCGCACATAATTTATGGATGTAAATAATGAAACATTCAGTTCAGATATAGGGACAAAATTTGACTTTTTTAGTTTATATTGATTCCATATATATTTTAATTTGTATTTTTTTTTAAATCTTACTGAATTCATGTTTTTTCATAAAGGAAGAAAATATTTATTTCTGAAAAAATTAAAGATATTGCTGACATTATTGGTAAACACAATCTTCTTATAAAATATATTTATGTATTAATGAAACTTTTTTTGGTTATTAAGTCTGGCTAAACCCGAAATTTATTATTTTATGATTTTGATGTGAATTAGTAATGTACCTTTATGAGGCAAGTTTCATTGAATAATTTAGGAAAAATACGTTTTATCTTTATAATGAATATTTAATCATACATTTGATTATTAATTTGACCTTTGCCTTTAATATTTTAATCATTTTAAAAATTATCGAATTTTTTATTATTTTAGTTTATTACTTATTTTAATAATTACGTAATAACTTTATATAATACATATAATTTATTATATTGTAAGCATCTGTTAGTTTTGATTGCATTGTTAATTACATTCAAATTACTGTTTAAAAAATGTAAACAAAGCAATGACCAGAAATTCACAAAATTCTCACAACCTCTCATCCCAAGCTGTGCAAATTTGAGGGAGTCTACTGCATTGTGATAATAAATATATACTATTGTGCTTATTTATATATCATATCCATATCATATATATCATAAAGCAGTGAGCTCTAAAACTTCAGCTCGAATGTTTTCGAAAACTATCTGATGCATTTTCTTTTTGCAAATTGTGTCATTGGACGGATAATATTCCTGTGGTTTATGTGTCAAATATACAGAGATAACTATAATTTTTGTTAATAAATTTTGTAATTTATTGTTAGTCTGTATGAAAAGGTATCCAGTAATTAAATTTTGGCATCATTATTGTTTGTTAAAGAGTTGAAATGGTTATATTATATAGAAAATAATGTAAGCAACTCGCTGATCAAAAGAAAAAACTTCTATTCATTTAATTAAAAAAAAAATCTTTTAATGAGAGATAAATTTATAAAATGAAAATATTTTTAATTTAAACACGAAAGGAATGTTTCTAAAGCTTAAAAAATAAATTAGTTTGAAAGAAGCAATTGATACATTATTTGGCCCTTTATTGCTTGCGCCAGATTAATAAAACTGTGTTTGAAAATTTGATGAACTTTAAGCAACATTCTTTCAGACTGTTTCTTTTTCTTAGTTTAATTATCATTATGGAATTCTGCCATCATATGTCTTGAAAAACTAGAAGTAAAAATGGCTATATTAGTGAATTACATGCTATTTAATTACTACCTTGGTTGCCAAATAATGCAATTTTAAGCCACAAAGGCAAAAGCTGAAATAACCCAAGCCAAATTCTCTATGACTTTTTTTCTTTTTAAGTAAAAGAGAACATTTTGGAGTAAATTTTTATATTCAAATGTAAATAATATAAAAAAAGTTATAATTATGTAGAAGTATCATTTTTGTATAAATATCTGCTATGTACACACATATACTAACATAATTTAATTTCAAAGATTTAAAATATTATTTATGAAACATGCCATTTTGTTTTCTCCAAGCATGTGATTTTAATATCCTCAAATTCAGATCATTACTTATTAATTGCATATTTTTTATTATGTTATTTTTTAGCATGTCGAGCATATTCCCAATTTCACTTATAGGAATATTCGCTGCTTTAAAGTTAGGATGTAAGAATATCTTCAAGAAGATTTCTGCAATTAGGCATTATTACTGTAAATAAAAGTCTACATTTTGCAATAAAAATTGCTTGCTGAATTAAATTTCAGATAATTTTTCCTAATGGACAGTATTTCTGTGACATCACAATTGGTAAAATTATGATTTTCAAAGCCTCAAACTGAAAGGAAGAATATAGGGTGCGTTTCTTTACCTATTACTAGCTGGAAAAACTGCTAGACTACTGGTATTCTTATAAATGTAAACAAAATTTTCTGTAATCGTCTGCATGCAGTAAGTACAATAAGCAGTATTCATGTGACGTCACAATTGATAAAATAGTAGCTTTTTATAGCCTCAAATCGAATGGAAGAATACGGTCCATTCCTCATTTTTTTAAACATCTTTTTCTGCAAAACAAATTGGACTAATCTGACAGAATTCTGTCAACCTCCAATTAGCGTACTTAATATATTTTTGGAAATTTCATTTATGTATGAAAGAAACTTTGAACGGCATAACAAATTACAGAAGATTAGACAAATTTTGAAATTAGTGATTGTTAAAATTATGGTTTATCTGATTAAGCATATGAACAAAAGAACATTTATTATTATTTACTTTTTATCTGAAATTATTTTACTTGCATAAAAAACAGTAATCTCAATATAGAAAATAAAAAACTAATTCCAATGGTGGCAAATGGAATCAATGTCTGAGGACTTATCATTTCAGTCTAGAAAGGATAAAATTATCTCAAATTTCGATTTTTATAATAAAATACCGCCAACCTGGCACTTAAACTTTGAAAAGAATTAAGATTTATTTTCATAATCTGACTTAGATACACAATGCACGATAAATTGATTTACTCTTGAATATAAAAGAAACAGCTAGTGTATTTGTTTGTCTGTGTTATTATGCTCTTTACAAATATGCAATACAAATCTTCGGTTCAAGTATACATTAAAATACATATTGCTAAAATTTTTGTATAACTAACTTTATTTATCATTATCAGCTCTATTTAAAGCATATTTATTGATAAAAGACCTATAACTGAATCAACAAATATTGAACATTATTTATTGGAACTAACTTGGCGAGTAATTAATTCTGGTAAATATGTACTAATATTTGTGCATTATTTTTAATGTTTCACGTCAACTATCAAAATGGAGTTGATTATGAATGATAATTATTAGAATGATTTTATTGAATACAAAAGGTTTATTTTCCTACAGGATTAATTCATTGAGGTTTGTCATGTGTAAATGTTTACATTATTGCAAATAGTCTACAAAATGAAAATGCAGTGAAACATGACATTTTAATTTTATTCAAACAATTCCACTTTAATAACATACATTTTTATGTTTTACTTTTCTTTTAAATATGAAAGTTAAACATTCTTTTTTGTCTGCAAATGATTCAATACATTTTTCACAGTAATTATTCTGCTGTAATCTAAAGAGAGAAAACATTAGTAGTAGACCTGTCATAAGAGGTTTATTAAGAATGTAACATTCAATGAGATTGTATTTAAGCTACAAGAATTACATATTGCAGTCGAGTTCAAGAACTAACAAATGGAATTGAACCACTTGAACATTATTCATGTTTAGTGGTCAATCTCTGCAATCATTGTAATGCTTTCTAATTCAGCAATGTCAGATGAGAGAAAATTTTATTTTCTACAGGGTTCCCAGCAAAACATGATGAGCAAATTCCCTGATTTTCCATGACCAAATATCAAAAATTTCTTTAACAAAAGGGAATACTGTGAAATTTGCCACTTATTTTCACAATCCTCTATCAAAACTGATGTTTTTTTTTCAGCAATTAATCTTCAAATTTCTAGGGTTTTTTTTTATGATTGTTTGACAAATTTTGTGATTTTTTTTACCGAAACTATTTCATGACGTTCACATCATTTTTCATTTTGTCTCCAAGACTTTTTCATGATTTTTTAGAAAGTATTTGTAAATTCCTTGATTTTTCCTATATGCAGACATGGTACAGGCTCAACAAGAAAAAAGCTGAACTTTCATGGCATCACAAACTTTTGATGTAATTTGTATTTTTTTGCAGAGTTTTGATGAAATTTGCATTTTTCAGCAATTTATTAATTAAATTAGCTTTTTCCTGCGACCATTTGATGAAAATCGCACTTTTTCCAGCCTTTTCAATGAAATTTGCAATTATCCACGATTTGTTAGCAAAATTAAAAGTTTTTCTCTCTCACTTTCTAGAAAATTTGTGTATTTTCTGCAATTTTTCGAGAAAATTTGCCTATTTTCCACGATGTTTATAAAAAATTCGCGTATTTTCCACGATTTTTCCAGAAAATTTGCATATTTTCAGAGATTTTTCGCCAAAATTCACATATTTTCAGTTATCTTTCTTCAAAATTCGCGTACTTTCCGCGATCTTTCGTCAAAATTTGCAAATTTTCTGAGATTTTTCGTCGAAATTCGCAAATTTTCAGTAGTCTTTCTTCAAAATTCACATATTTTCCGCGATCTTTCGTCAAAATATGCCTTTTTTTTCTTAGATATTTGGAGAAAACTCGCGATTTTTCTCCGATCTTTCGGCAAAATTAGCATATTTTCCGCAATCTTTCTACGAAATTTGTTTATTTTCTTCGATTTTCATCAAGATTCTCGTATTTTCCGCGATCTTTCGACAAAAATCGCGTATTTTTCGCCATCTTTTGACAAAAATGGCAGACTTTCCTTGATCTTTCGTCAAAATTCTCGTTTTTTTCACGATCTATCGATAAGAATAGCCTATTTTTCGCATTTTTTCCACAAAATTCGCGTATTTTACCGATCTTTCGACAAAATTCGTGTATTTTCCCAGATTTTGACAAAATTCGCATATTCTCCACGATCTTTCGACAAAGTTTGAGTACTTTCGCAGCAATTTTCTACAAAATTCGAATATTTTCCATGATCTTTCGATAAAATTGAAGTATTTTTCACGATTCTTTGAGGAAATTAGAGTATTTTTCCGCAACCTGTTCACGAAAATCGCATTTTCCCGCAATCCTTTGACGTAAATCGCGTCTTGTTCGGGATCCTTTAACAAAAATCATATCTCTTCCCGCAATCTTTTGACGGAAATAGCGTATTCCGCGATCCTCTGATGAAAATAGTATTGTTTCCGCGATTATTAAAGAATTTATAGTTTTTTGCGATCTTTTGGAGAGATTCGCGTTTTTTCCTGCAATTCTTTGAAAGAATTTGCGTAATTTGAAGCGATTTGCACTCGCCTTTTTGTTGTATTGTATCCGTTACCCCCCCTTAAAATGTCAACAAATTTTAATGCATATTTGCATCGATCCCAGGGATAATAAAATTCATCGACAAAAAAGCGGAATTTCGCGTTTCCGCGGGAAAGTAACATGTCTGTATATGTTTTGAAATGTCCATGACTTTCCCTGACTACTTTCAAATTCCATGACTTTCCAGATTTTCCCTGACTTTCCATGATGCTGGGAAGCCTGTTCTATTGTTATAATGGTCTCATTTCCCTACCTAAAGTGCACTGTTAATAATTAACTAAAAAATTGCTTCTTAATAGATAAATTTTGTCTAACGCTTAAGATAATATCGCAATGGCATTTTCTTCATTTTTAGTGATGAGCAAATCCAGATGAAGGTCCATATTGCTAAAACACAAGTTCGAATTCAACATTTTGCTGCATTCAAGGTTGATTTTGAAATACTGACCAGCACAGTGGGCATAGCCTGCTAGTATATTATAAAGCAGAAAGCCCTAAAAGTTCAACTCGAGTGTTTTCAAAAATTACATGGTGAATTTTTTTTTGTAAATTGTATCATTCAACAGAGAATATTCCCGTCGGGGTTTATGTGTGAAATATACAGGGACAACTATAATAAATTTTGTATTTTATTGTTATTTTGAATGAAAAGGTTGTCAGTAATTCATCTTGGAATCATTAAATTGGTTAAAGAATTGCAAAGGGCAATATTAGGTAGAAAACAATGCACCACAAATTAAAAGAGAAAAACTGTTATTCATTTAATTAAAATAAAAACTTTTTTAATAAGAGGAAATTATTTTTTAAAATGAAATAATGCTTTTATAAAATGGAAATATTTAAACATGAAAATAATATTTATAAGGCTTAAAAAATAAATTAATATGAAAGAAGCAACTGTTAGATTATTTGGTGCTTCATTGCTTGAGCCAGATTAATAAATAAAAATGTGATTGAAAACTTATCAGTCTTTTTTTTTTTTTTCAATTATTATTTTTTATAACTGTATCATCATATGACTTACAGGAAAAACTAAAAGAAGTAATTGTAAAAATTGTTGTATTGCTGATGTAAAAATTGAAGAAAATGACAAAATTGCAATAATTATTAAGAAAATACAAAATTCGGATAGTTATAACATATGGATTGCACAGATTATGGATTACATAGTAAAAGATAGAGAGGACCAGGTGTTAAGAGGAAAAAGAGAAGGAATAAGAGAGAGAAAGGCTAGAAAAAGAGAGAGGGAAAACAAAAGGAGAGAGAATTTCATTTAGAGCAACTTAGGTTAACGCAAAATGCTAACAGACGAAGCTCTATTTCGAGTAACAAATCAGAAATAGCACCTAAAATTTCATTAAAAGGAATTATGCAAAATTTTGATCCAGAAAAGAATTTGAAAGACAAGCCGAGAGACCCGGGATAGAAAGTGACAATCTCATGATGCACATGTTGGCATTACTGCCCATAGAGATCGCAGAATTAATATTACGCAAACAAAAAGAACTTGTGGACAACTTTGAAGATGTAAAATCAATTTTATTGGCACGATACAGACTGAGCCCAGAAGTGTATCGACAAAAACTGAACAAACATGTGAAAAATCCAAATGACCCTTGGAAAGATCTAATTTTTGAATTAAATAGCTTTCAGGATGGGTGGTTAAATGGTATAGGTATCACAAAATTTGAAGAGCTCAAAGATCTGTTAATTACAGAGTAAATTAACCGGGTAAGTCTCCATCAACCTGAACCACGAGTTCAGCACTTAACTCTCCGTTGAATGTAAATTCTAATTTACCGTCAACTCAACCTGCCGAATTCTGAGAAGAAACCGAAACAAAAGTTGAGTTACTCAACCTTGATATGGGACAGGGGTTATTCGACCGCGCATGCTCAGTCCAAGCAAAGATGGCGGCTGTTTTGAATTTAACATTGGTGAATTTTTTTCACAGAGATCTGTTTGTAACTCACTAGGTAAATGAAATGTTAATTATAAAAGATGTTATAAAAGAATGAATTGCTTTAAATTTTTGAGGGTTTTTTTACCTCTATTAACGAAAATTATATTGATTTGTGATGAGTCTCTAGGCTTTGAAGGTTTGAGTTTGCCTAGCAATTTTGATATCAGGTAGCGCCATCTGTTGAATATGAATAGAAAGAAAGTTTTGATATGAAAAATTTTGGTTACATAATTTAAATTTTTAAAAAATAATAATAAAAAAGCAAAGCAGTTTTTTTTTCACATTTCAGTCTCAGCTTTTTTACTTAGTTAAAGCATGCAATCGTCAAAGCAAGAATTTTATGACCGCAAAATAATAAGCCGTTGAACTGTAATACACTATAATAATTAATTTTCTTACTTGTTTTAAATAATTACTTTTGTTTAGAAAAAGCATTTCTCTGAAGATTTATCTTGAAATTTTTCGCATTTAAAAATTTGCACATCAATTACATTAGTTAAATTAATTAATACATTAGATTTACATTAGAAAAAATATATGAAAAAAATAGATGCATTTTCAATATTTTAATTTTCGTTGAAAAATAAATAAACTAGCTCGTTAGTTTCTTTTATTCTAATTGCTATTGCTAGCCTGGTTAGAAAATCGTGTATTAAATTGAATTATTAAAGAAAAAATATAAATTTTTTTTCAATCAAGTAACTTTTATGAAAAAATGATACTGTAACGCAAAATCTTGTAAAAATAAAAATCTTATAACTGTATTGGTATTTCTAATCTTTGAATCTAATTTTGTGAACAAACAAAACTACCAAATCACAACGTAATTTGAAATTTATCGATCTAAAAATTAAACACAAGTATGTATTTCAAATCTTGGTTTTGCTTCGCAATTAAAAATTGGTGGTACGTGAGGATCGAACTCATGAACGCGATAAGTATGTCATGTGATACCTTTGGCCAATCAGATACATCATGACCATCACATTTCAACCTGAAGTTCACTAACCCAAGGTTGAGTAATCTCGGCTGTAAAGTTAGTGATGAATTTCAAATATTAACCAGCGGTTAGAATTGCTAACCTGAAGTTTCTCAACTGTGAGTTGAATCACGAGTTGAAGGTTGATCGAGACTTGTCTGGTAAGAGGCGTGAGATAAGGGATTATTTCACTGATTCGTGGGCATCGTATAAAAATCCGGAAACGAAACTCTAGTTAAAGACTTGGATGGATACAACACAATCAAGGGTGCTGCAAAAAAATTGTGGAACCCCAGACCACAATTGGATAGAAGATTCAAAGCACCCAAATATATGGAAAAAGGGAGGGACAAATGTCTGAAGTACAAAAAAATTGGCATAAAAAAAAAGCAGGGAACGGGAAAAAATTTTTGAAAAAAAAAAGAAAAATACTTTTTTTTTGTGCCAGAGTGAAAAACATTTCGACCATGATTGCCCAAAATACAAAAATAGAGAAAATACACCAAATAAAGTTAATCATGTCAGTAATGTCTTAGAATGGATGAAGGATTTAAACCTTACTTAAGTCAGGGTAAAATAAACAGAAAAGGAATTACCATACTTAGAGACATGAGCAGTAACAATGATGTATGTCCGTGGCATTTTATTAATCCAGATCAACTAAATGGAGAAATTAGGTGGGTCTCTCAACCATTTCTAAATGATATTCAATGTTTACCTGTAGTGCAAGTAACATTAGAATTAGAAAATAAAGAAATCGTAAAAACAAAAGCGATAATAGCTAATAAAGAAACAGATATATATCCTATTATATCTTAGGAAATGAAACCCAAAAACTAATTGACAATCACGGAAAAGAAAAACCCACAGTTTTACACGCAGTAGTGATCCGAAGTAAATCCAAAACCAAGTCTAAGCGCGAAAAAAATAGCAAACAAATAGAAACTTCCGCATTATACCCCAACCGATTAAAAGAACAAGAGTCGAATCTGAGAGAGGAATGTCAATCAAACAAGATTTAAAAAATGTGGGGAGAAAAACAGAGTGAGGAAGAGAAAAAAAAGCCTTGCAGGGACAGAACAAATCGAAAAAGATAGGAAATGACATTCAACTACCTGTGATTCAGGAAGACTCAGTTTTGTTTCTAAGCAGAGAATGGAAAAATGAATCGGAAAAAGAACAAAAGGCAGATAAATCGTTGGAAGAAGTATGCCAAAAAGCAAATCAGAAAAAGTCATTTTTTGAATTCAAAGACTCAATCATTGTCAGAAAAACTTCAAATCACAGAGGGTTGGAAAGAGTACAACTAGTAATACCATCAAAATTTAGGCAGTACATTCTGAGTGCATGTAACAAACACATTGCAGCACACCTAGAAGAAAAACGAACAAAAGATAAACTTCTTAGATATTTCTTTTGACCGAATGCCAGACTTGTATAAAATCAAAAACTTTCTGCACATGTAATAGTGGGTCAAAAACTTTCTGCAAATTAATTTAATGTTGGGTGTAATTCGCGTTTTCTGTGCAATTCATGGACGCAACTCATGTTTTTATGCGATTTATGAATGTAATTTGCGTTTTTTGAGCGATTTATTGACATAATTTACGTTTTTCATGCGAATCATGAACATAATTAGTATTTGTTACGCGATTTATGGCCGTAATTCTCTACTTTTATGTGATTCATGGATGTAATTTGCCTTTTTGAGCCTTCTGCCGATGAAATTCGTGTTTTTTGAGCGATTTATGGACGTAATTCACATTTTTTATGCGATTTATATGAATGTAATTCGCGATTTTTATGCAATTTTTGAATGCAATTCGCGTTTCTTACACGATTTATGGACGTAATTCCGTTTTTTATGCGATTCATGGACATAATTTGCGCTTTTTGAGCGATTCATGGATGTAATTCGCGGTTTTTTTCGCGATTCATGAATGTTAATTTGCGTTTTTTGAGCGATTTATGGATGTACTTCATGTTTTTTATGCGATTCATAAACGTAATTTGCATTTGTTACGCAATTTATGGACGTAATTCGCTATTTTTATGCGATTCATGGATGCAATTCGCGCTTTTTTGCGTGATGTATGGATGTAATTTGCGTTTTTTTGTGCGATTTATGGACGTAATTCACGTTTTTTATGCGAATCATGAACATAATTCGCTATTTTCCTGTGATTTATGGATGTAATTTGCCTTTTTTCAGCTTTCTGCCGATGAAATTCGTGCTTTTTATGCGATTTATATACGTAATTCGCGTTTCTTACACGGTTCATGGACGTAATTCGCGTTTTTTTACGCGATTCATGGGCATAATTTGCGTTTTTTGATCGATTTATGGACGTAATTCACGTTTTTTATGCGATTCATGAACGTAATTTGCATTTGTTACGCGATTTATGGACGTAATTCGTTATTTTTATGCAATTCATGGATGTAATTCGCGCTTTTTACACCATTAATGGATGTAATTTGCGTTTTTTTTGAGCGATTTATGGACGTAATTCACGCTTTTTTATCCGAATCATGAACATAATTCGCGTTTTTTATGCGATTCATGAATGTAATTTACATTTGTTAAGCGATTTATGGGTGTAATTCTTTATTTTTATGCGATTCATGGATGTAATTTGGATTTTTTTAGATTTCTGACGATGAAATTCGCGTTTTTTGAGCGATTTATGAACGTAATTCATGATTTTTATGCAATTTTTGAACGTAAGTTGCATTTCTTACACGATTCATGGACTAAATTGCGATTTTTATGTGATTCATGGACATAATTTGCGTTTTTTGAGCGATACATGGGTGTAATTCGCATTTTTTACACGATTTATGAATGTAATTTGCGTTTTTCGAGCGATTCATGAACGTAATTTGCATTTGCTATGCAATTTATGGACGTAATTCACTATTTTAATGCGGTTCATGGACGCAATTCGCTATTTGAATGCGATTCATGGATGTTATTCGTGTTTTTTGAGCGATTCATGGATGTAATTTGCGTTTTTACGCGATTCATGCTCAAAATTAGTGTTTTTACGCGGTATTTTGTCGAATTGTTTTTTACACGATTCTTTATAGAAATGCACGTTTTTTATGCGATTCCTTGTCAAAATGAATGTTTTTGCGCAATTCTTTATTGAAATTCGCGATTTTTTTTAGGGTTTTTGACGATATTCGTGATTTACAGTAAATAATTTGTTCATAAAATTGAGGGTAATATTTTTATTTTTTAGTACTAAAAATAAGTTACAAAAATAAAAAAATGTTTCTTTCTTAAAATTTTCTGTGCACGGCGAGCATCTATATTATACAACTCTGCCGAATGCAATACGGGAGATAGAGGAATGTGTGAAGTCATGTGATGCTTGTCAAAAAATAGGGCTTGCAGGTGAACAAAAAAAGAGCCCCTTTAACTCGGGTAGCAATAATTAAAGAAGTTTTCTGTAAGCTATAAATTAATTTAATCGGCCCTTTAATACAGTCAAAAAAGGGAAATAAATACATGCTAACTGCTTTGTGTTTTTTGTAAGTACCCAGAAGCTATTCTGATACCAAATATGCTTTCAGAGACAGTAGTGAAGGTTCTGATGTTTTCTTTAGTAGGGTAGGTTATGCTTCAGAGATACAAAGCGATAGAAGGCGGAGCTTTACATCATGTCTTACAGAAATTTTTTTGGAAAAATGCGGTGTAAGAGTGAGGCATTTTCAGTATGTTTTATCCTGCCTCAAATAATGTGGAACGGGCACACAGGACAAAAAGTTTACTAAAAGCAATGTGCGTTGAAAATGGGGAAGACTGGAAAACAAACTTGCCCCATGCATTATTAGCATTGAGGAATGCGGTAAGTGACTTAACGGGTTACAGAGAAACAGAATTAGTCTTTGGGAAAAATCTAAGACACCCAAAACGTTACTATACGAAAAGTGGACAGGGAAAACTCAGGAACCAAAGTTAGTCACGGAATATGTATTCGGATTAATAAATCGGTTAAAAAGATGTCAAGAATTGGCAGCAGAAAATATGGTAGACAGCAGAGAAAAAAGAAAACTATGGTATGACAAAAAAGCCATAGGAAGAAAGTTCGAACCAGGTGATCAGGTCTTAATATTAGCAACGAATAAACCACATAAAATGTCAGTTAGTTGGAAAGGGCCAGGTAAGATAATAAAAAAAAATATCGGAGACAAACTATGTTGTAGAGGTTCCGGGCAGGCGGTGTGGAGCATGGAGAAAAAATAAATATTTTAATGCATGAATATAAAGATTTAGAATCTTCTCAAAATTAAGAAATAGCATTTCCAATAGAAGATGAAAATTGTTACAGCTTCAAAGAAATAGCGGAAGTTAGCAAATTAAATGAACACTGTAACCCAGAACAATTGTGTGAACTAGAAAAGTTACTAGACGAATTCAACGAAATTTTTTCTAACAATCCTGGAACAACAAATCTAGCGATTTATGATATAGAAATTATGGAAAATAAACCGATCAGGATAAGGCCCTATAGAATGTCAATTAGACAAGAAGATATTTTAAATAAAGAAATAAAACGGATGTTAAATATAATAAAAGAAGGAGAATTGGACAACAATTCCCCCATGATATTAGTGGAAACCCCAGGAAAAGAGCCACAACCCTGTATAGATTACAGAAAACTGAACATGATTACAAAAGTAGAGTACTATCTGCTTCGAAATACAGAAGAGCACGTAAAAAAAGTAGCAGCTGCAAAATATATAAAGGTATTAGAGCTAACTAAAGGATATTGGCAAATACCAATGATGCCCAGGACAAAAACTTACCACATTTGTAACTAGCTCTGGAAATTTCTACTCTATGAAGATGCCATTCGGGATCATTAATTCGTTATTTAGATTCTCAAAATTCATGGCAAAATTACTAAGAGGCTTAGAAAAATTTTGTCTACCATACCTAGATAAGGCAATTTTCTTGGAATCATGGGAAGAGCATATCGTGCACCTAAGAGAGGTATTGATGAGAATCAGGGAGGTGAAGAAATACAGAAAAATAGTGAAAAGCAAATTTGCACAGAAAACTGTTAAATACTTGGGACACATAGAAAGAGAGGGTCAAAGAAAACCTGCAGAAGCAAAGATCAAAGCAATAACCGAATTAACGCCACCCAAAACCAAAACGGAAATCAGAAGATGCTTAGGGATGGCAGGATATTACTTGAGTTACATGAAAAACTATGTGTCAATTATAGAACTCCTCACGCGGGCACTCAAAGGAAAAAATAAGAAAGAAAAAGTAACACGAAATGTCAATAAGAACCTTTTCATAACTATTTTAATTGTTTGTGATAATGACCTTTTGTAACCTAGATTCATATTTTCTTTAATAAATTTTTTAAATACACTGGTCGACGCCTTATCAAAGAATCTGTTCATGCTACCCGATCTTCACATTGAAAGCTTTACAGGGTAATTAAGTTTGCTTTGTAATTAACTCTGATTATTGTGCAACAATGTTAACTATACAATGAGTTGATTATGGGTGATTAGAATGTTTTTATTGGATGCAAGAGGTTTATTTTTCTACAAAATTAAGTCATTGAGTTTTGTCATGTGTAAATGATTACATGATTTCAAATAGTCAACAAAATGAAAATTCAATGAGAACCACATCATTTTAATTTTATTCATACAATTGAGTTTTAAAAAAACACTTTTTTTTCAAATTTCTTTTGAATTTAAAAGTTAAACATTGTTCTTGTATGCAAATCATACAATGTATTTTTTACAATATATTAGCTGGAATTTAAAGAGAGAAAACAGCAGATGTAGACCTGTCACAAGATGACATTTATTAACCTTTTGAGGAGCAAGCAGTTGCGTTTGTATAATGCTGCATTCTCACCAGAAATTTAGAAAGAAATTATTTTAAAATAAGGAAAATAATTTTTTAAGTCTTTTCTTGAAAGTTACAAAAGTAAAACTTAAAATTAACTGGTGCAAATTTTAATTAAACTTAGATGGGATATAATATATCCCACCACCACTCAAGGGGTTAAAAAATACACTCAATTCTAAAAGTTAAGCAGGAAGGTGTAAAATGAAAAAAAAAAAACCAACAAATACTGCTTTGATTGACAGAAAATTTGGAGGAAAGTAGCATATATATTTATGCCTAAAACAAAATCAATAATTATATCCAGAAAAACAATATTAAATTTTTATAAGTTATCAGATAATGACATACTGAAGTCTTAAACAGAATTATGTATAAAGTGAAAATAAACTACATAAAATGCAAAACAAGACATTAATAGGGTATGTGATCCCCCTCATCTGTATACAAAGTTTACACCTTGTGACCATGCTTTCAATTAGGTGGTCATTTCCAGCTCAGTAAGAGTGGCTGGAGGTGGGAAACATAAACATACAGCATGACCGAGAGCATCCCAAAGATTTTCAATGGGAATAAGGTTGGGCGAATATGCTGGCCACATCCATACGTGCAATCCGTTCACTCTCCAGGTAGTCAAAGATGATGCCAGCTCTTTGGGGAAGTGCGTTATCGTCCATTAAAACAAAAGTAGGGCCAACTGCTGCAGCATACAATCTCACAATGGGTTCTAGGACTTCATCTCGATAGCGGACAGCCGTCACAGAACACAGTTTAAAGATGTGCAGGTCAATGTGGTATCCTAATGAAATGTGTTTTTCAAAATTATCTGGGACTCAAAGGATTAAGATAAAATAACATTGCAGTGGCATTTGCATCTTTTTCAGCAAAGAGCAAGATTCAGCTGAAGGTCCATGTTTTTTAAAATGCAAATTCGAATTCACCATGTTGCTTAATTCAAGGTTCATTTGGAAATACTGACCAGAGCAGCGGACATAGCCTGCTAGTATATATATAAATGGTAAATAATATGACACACAAGATATTGAACTTGTTAAGTTTTGTTTTGCTGGACACTTCCTATGAAATTTTGAGTTTGTATTTTACATGTACAGTAGACTCCCTCAAATACAAAACCCTAAAATCAGCTCATAATTTATAGATGTAAACAATGAAACATTCAGTTCAGATATAGGAACAAAATTAGATAAAAGTTCCATTAATAAATGCTTTAAAATAAACAATTTCAACCAAGAATGTTTTGTGAAGCAAAACCAAATGTAAATTGTATTCATTTAAAAAAAAAAAAAATCTTTTTTTCACATAATAATATTTTATTTTTCATTAACATCTTCCTTTAATGTCTGTTTGCATTGTAATGAAAGCATAACTTTAAAGAGTAAAATCCTGAGGAAGTTACATAAACATGTCGTTCTTGGGGGATTTTCAAATTGAAAAGGCTATCAATATCAGTTATTTATATGAGAACACCTGCTTGCTAATGCTAATATAATGAAAGACTTTTTTTAAATATCCATCTGGCATTTGACTATGTTTATTTTGTTTTATTTATTTATTTATTTTCACATAAGCTAGTGGAGATCGATCTTTAAGAAGGCCACTTTTTACTTTTTTGATTTTCTTTGCAGGTTTTTCTTAACAGGGATACCTTCTCTATCGAAACCGGTTCTGGAAGTAAAAATATTTTTTAAAAAGGTAAACAAAACTATTATTTTGAAATTCCCATTTTTTCCCCACAATCCTTTGAAGAAATACACGTTTTTCCACAGTCTTTTGGGAAAAAACTTGGTTTTTTTTTTTTTCGTAGTCAGTCCTTTGACAAAATAATGTATTTTTTTCATGTTCCTTTGATGAAATATTTTGTTTTGTCTCCGATCTTCAGATGAGATATTTTTTCATATGATCCTTTGAAGAATTTCATGTTTTTTCCGCAATCCATTCATAAAATTTGCATTTTTATGAATTTTGTGCTTTTTCTTTGACTTTTATGATAAAATTGGTGTCTCCTCACCCCCCCCCCCCCCAAGAGTCCTTTGACAAAATTTGCATTTTTTTTCACGCTCCTTTGATGAAATATTTTGTTTTGTCCTTGATCTTCAGATACTTTTTCATATGATCCTTTTTTGAAGAATTTTATGTTTTTTCCGCAATCCATTCATAAAATTTGCATTTTTCAACGCTCCTTTGATAGAATTTGCATTTTAATGCAGTATTTTCACGAATTTTGTGTTTTTTCTACAACCCTTTGATAAAATTGGTGTCAACACTCAAATTAAAGCCTGAACTAGCGCACCCACTCACAAAACAAGAAAAAAAACTGTTTATTAATCCTTTAATAATGTGGCATGGGGTCTAGTGGGGGAACATATAATATGTTGCCTCTGACTGTTTTAACATTTAATAAATTCTTTTTGCTGGTTTATATATATGTATATATATATATAATGTATTTTGGTTGCCGAATACTGAATACTTAATATACACTTTGACCAAATGTTCAATATTTGTTAATTCCTGCTTCGGTCACTCCCTGCCCTGAATGGATAGTATTATACATATGAAAACATCTAAATTTCAAGCAACCTGTAAATCTAGCATTTTTATTTTTTATTCAATATTACCTTATGTTCTGATAATAATGATCAAAAATTGTTCAAAATATAAATAAAACAATCTACACTGCATAAAAAAAGCAGGACATTAGACTTTTTGCTAAAAAAAAGTACAACTGAGTTAGAACAAAAATTTTTATTTGTATTACATTTTACAATTAAATGAATATAAAATCAGAATAATTAAAAACAAATTATGAAGAGAATTTATTTTTTGTAACAGCTTCTGTAGCTTGCATGAAACCATATCCCCCCCCCCAAAAAAAAGGGGGAAGTATACAAGTATTTTATATAAAATTTTAAGTAAAAGGCAAAATTAGTACTAGACATATGGTCACTAAATGAGAAAAAATAGTTATTTGTAAAATTGTTTTTCAGCAGTCACCTTATAGCCTATTTCCAACAAGGTAAGAATAATATTTTCTAGTATTCCATTAAAGATTTTGCTTTTTTCTGTTTGAAATATGTTTATACAGTAGACTCCCTCAAATCCACATTGCTTGGGATCAGAGTTGGTGTGGATTTTAGAACTTTGTGAATTTCTGGTCACTGCTTTGTTTGTTTTTTAAACAGTACTTTGGATGTAGTAATGCAATCAAAAGAAAATGAATGCTTGCAATATAGTAAAATATTAAAATAAAATGATAAAAAGTATGATAATTTTAAAAATGTTAAATTATTAATAAAAAAAAGTAGTTGAGTGATTCTGAGTAAAAAAAAAAATCTGAAATTTACAGCAAATTTTCTAAAAAGTTACAACAGGATGAGGAGGGGCGGTAGAAGGAAATTCCAGTCCTGGCCTTTTTTTTGTGTGCCCCTTAGACAAAATTTGTGTATTTTTGTGATTTTTTAATAGTTTTTTAGCTCACAGGCTATCATAGCCTGAGAGCTTATGTGCCCGTCCGTTCTGTATGTATGTTCGTATGTACGTAACGCGATAACTCATGATAAAAATATCCGATCCACTTGAAATTTTGTATGTAGGTATATCCTGACAAGGCGCTTCCCTGATTAGTTTTTGGAGTTCATTCGATATGTATAAGAGGGGGAACGGGGGGCTCATGCCCCCCGTTAGTTGATATAGATGGGATTTTCATGCAGAATTAAGTTTTCAAAATTTAGATTAGGATCATTCTGATGAGGCGATTCCGTGACTGTTATTAGGTGTTCATTGATTAAGTATAAATAGGGGGAACAGGGCTTCTAATGCCCCCCCCCCCCCCCCCGTTAGTTGATATAAATGGGATTTTAATGCAGAATTAAGTTTTCGTTCAAAATTTAGATTAGGATCATTCTGATGAGGCGATTCTGTGACTGTTATTAGGTGTTCATTGAATAAGTATAAATAGGGGGAACAGGGGTTCTAATGCCCCCCCCCCCCGTTAGTTGATATAAATGGGATTTTCATGCAGAATTAAGTTTTTGTTCAAAATTTAGATTAGGATCATTCTGATGATGCGATTCCGTGACTGTTATTAAGTGTTCATTGAATAAGTATAAATAGGGGGAACAGGGGCTCTAATCCCCCCCCCCCCCCCACCGTTAGTTGATATAAATGGGATTTTCATGCAGAATTAATTTTCGTTCAAAATTTAGATTAGGATCATTCTGATGAGGCGATTCCATGACTGTTATTAGGTGTTCATTGAATAAGTATAAATAAGGGGAACAGGGGTTCTAATGTCCCCCCCCCCTTAATTTATACAAATGGGTTTTTCAAGCAGAATTTTCAGATTTCGTTGAAATCTCTGAATAGTTTTGGAAGTTTAATGGTTAAGTATAAAAGAGGGGGATAACTCTTTTTAAATTATATAAATGCTAAATGGGTTTTTATTAAGAATTATCTAATTTGCTCTGAATTTTGGATATAGATTTTTTATATGATAAAGCATGTCTTTGATAGTATAGGAGGTTCAATGATTAAGTATAAAAAAAGAGAAAAGGGGAGAGCTGTTTCCCCTTCTTAATTTTTTTTTTCGAATGGAATTAACCCTTGAAAATATAAAGCTTTAATGTGCAATTAGTATTTGTAGCCTGTGAGCTCAATGCCTTCAGTTTAACTGGGCAGTATTCTTTTTTATTTTTATCTTTTGATGAAATTTGTTGTTTTTTAAGCGATATTTTAGTGGTGTTTTTCCCACAATCCTTTGACGAAATTCACATTTTGCTTGTTAACAGTTGATGAAATTCACAATAAATTTTATGTCCAAATTTCTGGATTTATGACTTTTTTTCTGGAAATGACTGTTTTAACTTTTCAGAAAATTTGGAATAGAATCACCCCTGTAATAAAAGTCAAGTAAGTAACAATGTATAATTATATATGCATAATAATGATGAGATACATTTCCTTGAATTATTCCCTAAAATTTTCCTCATAAAGGTACACTATTATCCTATTAATTCATTTAAGTTTTAATCTATTTTAATAATAGCAAAACATGTTTATTACATATATATATTTTGTAAAAGGATTGTGATTACCAGGTGATGTCAGCAATCTCTTGATTTTTTTGTTTTTAAATATAAATTTATACTTCCTTCATGAAAAATCACAAGTGCATTTATACTATTAAAGTTGGTTGGTTGGATGAAGTTTTATGTCACAAGGTCCCTTTAGGGACATGCTGCGCCAAGAGCAAGGTGAGGAACTCATAAGAAAGTATAAAAGTTACATTAAAAAAATAAATAAAGTAAAATGAAAAAAAATAATGTGATAAAACATGTGATTATAAACAGTCAATAAAACTAAAATAGAAAGATTTAAAAAACTAGTTAAAATCTTATGAACAGTAAAGTAATGAGATAACATGAAATATAACATTAAAACAATACTACATAAAACCATACATATATTTAAAACACAGATTAATACTCAGGGTTCGTACTCATTTAATCGTACCACAAAAATTTAAGTGGCTGGAATATTCCAAGAGCAGAGATGCTGTATTTTGTTATCCTTGTCAACAGTTTCCTCATTCGGGGACTAAAGAAAATCCATTTATCTCAGCCGGTTTCCGGAATTGGAAAAAAGCATTGTCCAAGGACAGAGGGTTTCAAAAGCATGCTTCGTCACAGAATCATATAATATCAATGAGCATGTGGACAGAAAGAGAAGAACGTGAAAAGATGAATTTAAGTGCGTCATCTTTGGTATGTAACGATGTTCTAGAAAAAAACCGATATTATGTTCAATCTATTGCAGAAATCGTACAATTCTTAGTTATAAATGAACTTTCATTACGTGGTACGTATGATATAGATGAACACGAAGAAATTAGTTTATTTCAAAACCTTTTTAAATACACAATCAAAAAGGACAATAAACTTGCAATATGTGTCAAATCAGTGCCAATTAATGCAAAATACACTTCACCTGAAATACAAAATGATGTAATACAAATCCTTGCTGAAATAGTGTCAGAAGATATATCAAATGACATTAACAATGCTGATGTTCCCTGGTTTTCGATTTTGGAAGACGGAACGCGTGATAGAAATAATAGAGAAAATGTTGCATTAGGAGCAAGATACGTAAAGGACGGGAAAATAAAAGAATCAATTATCGCAATAAAAACATGTTCTGATTTGGATGCAAAAACATTTGATGATTTAACTTTAAAGATCCTTCATGATTGTAATTTAGATAATTCTAAAATTTTGAGTCAATGTTTTGATGGTGCTTCAGTCATGAGCGGTGAAAAAGGAGGGGTCCAAGCTATATTGCAGAAACATCTTGATAGAAATATCCCATATGTACATTGCTGCAGCCACAGACTTCATTTAGTAATTATAAAAGCAATAAATGATGTAAGTGAAACCAAACAGTTTTTTGATCAGTGTTCCATGCTGTACAACTTTTTGAGAAAAGGTAACATAGCTAAAAAATATGAAGGTCAATCCCTTGTTCGTTTATTAGAACAGCGATGGAGTGGACATTTACATGTTACAAAAATTGTGATTAACAATTATAAAAAAATTCTGAATACTCTAGAAGAAGTAAAACTGGACAGAAAACAAGATGGAGTAAACATTGCAGAAAGCACTGGTTTGTTAATGATAATGAAAACTAAAACTTTCAAATTCTGCTTAATATTTTTGAAGAGAATTCTTGAAACGCTAGATCCTGCAAACCAATTATTGCAAAAGCTAGAAACTAGTTTAACTGATTCTTTAAGAATTGTAGATTCTACAATAGATTCACTCACTTGTTTAAGGTCAGTTGAAATTTACGAAGAAATTTTAAATTTGATGTCCACTGAATTTGTTGTTGAGGAAGAAGAAGAAGAAATATGTTCAAAAAAGCGAAGAAAAACCACTTCTACAAAACTCAGAGATTATTTAATTGTAGAAACTACAGGTACTAGCTCGAATATTGATGAAACATTACATCTAAAAGCTATTTATTTTGAAACTTTAGATATAGTATTAAATGAAATGAAAAGGCAGTTTAATAATAACGATAAGTTACTTCTAGCGCTGTCAAGTGCAGAGCTTGATATGGATTTAAACAAAATGAAGATATTAGAAAATTATAATGTTAAGCTTCCATCTAAAGATGAAATAATTGTTGTAAAGAATTTCATAAAAAGAACCATTGAAGAAAATCCAAATACCGTTGTATTTAATGAACTTTTTAAATATAGGGTTGCATTTGAAGACACTTATAAACTATTAGCAACTGTTAAAACTTTTGGATGTAGTACTGCAATATGTGAATCAACATTTTCAGTCCTTACAAGAATAAATCGTCCACAAAGACTAACAATGTCTCATCAAAGAATGGCCAATTTGAGTTTTCTTGCATTTGAAAAAGAAAGAATAGAAACAATCAATATGGAAGTTTTCCTTAAAAAATTTAATGAGAAAAAGAATAGAAGACTTCAGTTGTTTTAAAGCAGGTGAACTTCAATTTGTTGACACTACTTTATTCCTTTTAAATCTACTTTTTTCAGTTTATGTATTTAGTATACACTACAAGGTTAGTTTTCACATTTATAATGCTTATATAACCATTCATATTTATATATCTACAGTAGACTCCCTCAAATCCGCACTCCTAAAATCCGCAACTCTCTAAAATCCGCACATAATTTACGGATGTAAACAATGAAACATTTAGTCCGGATATAGGTGCAAAATTTGACTTTTTTATTTTTATATCAATTCCATAAGTATTTTAATTTGTAATTTCATTAACGTTACTGATTTCATGTGTTTTTATGAAGAAAGAATAAATTTATTTTTGAAAAAAAATAAGACATTGCTGATATCACTGGTAATCACAATTTTTTTTACCAAAGATATTTATGTATTAACCAAACTTTTTTGGTTATTAAGTCTGGTTAGACCTGAAATAAAACTTTCTTATATTATGATTTTAATGTGAATTAGCAATGTATCTTTATAAACCAAATATCATATGAAAAATGTATCTTATCTTTTAAATAAATATTGTATCATACCTACATTATTGATTATTAACTTGACCTTTGCTTTTAATATTTTAATCATGTTAAAAATTAGCTAAATTTTTATTATTTTTGTTTATTACATATTTTAATATTTTATTATATTACAAGTATTCATTATAGTTTCAATTTCATTGTTAATTACATTTAAATTATTATTTAAAAAATGTAAACAAAGCAATGACCAGAAATCCGCAAAACCCCTGGTCCCAAGCTGTGCGGATTTAAGGGAGTCTACTGTATTTAACTTAAATATTTTATATTGTTTCATGTATCCATTAAAGCATACTTCATTATATTTTTCCAAATTAGTTTTAAAGAAATTCCATTTGTTACAAGAGTGTGTTTGTTGCATGTACTATTGTTTGTTTTTATTATTTTGTTTTCGTGTTACATGAAAAATGCAGTTCGTTGCAATTTGGTATTTTAGCATTTTGCTATAAAGCGTTTTTTCTGAAGAATTTTTTAATCCTGTTTTGCTTCTAGTATAAAATAAAGTTTTAAGTATTCATATTTTGCTTTGTGTATGAAGTTTGAGTCATGGTATTTCAAATTAAAGAATTATTTTAATAGTATACTCAATTGCAAATGTTTTTAACATTTGACTGTGCATAAAAATAATTTTAAAATTCTTTATCTATGAGTGAATTTGTTTATGCTTTTATTATATAACAATAATTGAAGTTCTCTTTTTGTTAAAAAAAGATAATGATTAGAAATGAAGATTACAACTCGTTTTAAATAGGTAAAATGCGAGCATTTTAATTACTTTTGACATAATATTTATATTATATTGTATCAGCATTAGTTATATACTGAAAATATTTATTCTGTAGCATTTTCTATTACTAGCATAGATCAAACTTATAATTAATTTTATCATAAATATTATCTTATGATAAACATTTTGTTGTATATTGGAATATTTCTAGTTTAAATTTTAAAAATATATATATGTCCTTGATTTATGAATGGTAATCAAAGAAAAATGCCAGTAGCCAATTCAAATGTACATGTTTTTAATTTTTGAATGAACACAGTAATAATTTTAAATGCAAAATACAACTTTGATTTTGTTAATGTTTTTATTGTAAAAGAATGAAACTTAAGCTTCCTTGAGGGCGGATTAATTAAAGGTTGCAACTATTTCGAAACAAGTGAACTGTAAGCTTTTATTTACTTGTTGACATCATCATTTATTTCACCAGTATAAGTATTAGAGATCGAACGCCAATTCTTTTGTGTTTTCGACCAAAATTCTGAGTTTTACGAAAATTCGTTTTTGACGAAAATTTGTTTTTGACGAAAATTCTATAACCTATATATTTAAACCTATGAACTTCTTTTTTTATAATTATCTGTCATGAATTACTCAAGACGCGAGTCAAACTATAAAGATAGCAATGGATATATATGACTAACTTTTTCATGTGCTTTTTAAAAAAAGCAGATTTAATGTTATTAGAAAATTTTAATTCGAAAATGCAGAGGCATTTCAATTACTCTGTCAGAAAGTTCTAGTATGACAGATAGGGCCGTAGTTAAGGATGTGCTGGCTCAGCCCCCTCCCCCTCCCCCAACCCTTAAAGCATTTTGAGCCTCTCTTAGAAAAGATTTCATGGTTACTCAATGAATTTCTTTTTTGAAAATCCAAATGAAATTCTGTTCAAAAATCTAATTTAGTTTTGAGGCCTTTTCAAAGTTTTGTAGAAATACTAAATTATAACTAAAATAAGTTTCAACACTTGCTCTTCCTATTTGCACATACGAAGCTAAGATGATGTTTAATTTTGCACTCGTTATACACTCGAATTTTTCATCAGCTTATTCTTCTCTTAGCTTAAAATGCGGTTATTACAACAGTTTAATAAAAAACATAGTACATACAATATGAATATGCACTAATTTATCTTTCTACATCAGAGTGAGAGAAAAAAAAACATGAGCCCCCCCTACACTTTCTTGAGCCCCCCCCCCCCCCCCTATTATTCACTTCTGGCTACGGCCCTGGTCAAAGGTCCATCAGATGTATGTGCGCAGTACATTCCAATGAAACCAGGGGATCGAGTTTAGTGCTTTTCAAATAGCCAGCAGAAAGATCTCAATAGGGCAGTTGCAATTGACGTCATACTGGAAGTCACACACTAGAAATAGACAGTTCTGATTGGTGGAACTGCCCTGACCCCCACTTCAAATACAATGGCTATCAGCTGATTGCAAGTTCCCTATTGAGAACGACTACGCATTTTGCAAAATCCATACAAATATAGTACTTCAGATTTAAAATAAAATGCTTTAAATGTTACTACATAATTTATTAAACTCATAAAAACATTTAAAATGTTACATTCAAAAGATTAACTAAATTAATTCACGAGTTGCGATCACAAGGAAAATAGCGAATTCCGTTATACGAGTGACGCTGCTACCGAGCAACTCAACTAAACATACACGATCAAAATAAATGCTGATTTGGCGGTTTGCCTGCTGAAAAAAAGAAAAATAGAGTAAATCCTGATAAATAAAAACAATATGGGGGGAAAGAAAAAAAAACATAAAAATAAATGAAAAGGCATGAAAAATTATGCAATGTTAGCCTACAGTAATCATCAGGTGGGCTGCATCTCCAAAAAAAGTTACTTTTTTTTTGTAAGCGCCGCGGCACTTCTCCCGGTTTTTACGGTATAATTTTTCCATATTAACAATTAACAACATTTTGATATTACATATGATAATAAAGCACGCAAACAACAATTGCCCCCAATTTTCCAGAATAGACTGTCATTTTGGCAGGTTTTCCCACGTTTGGGAAATTTTTTGTATTATGCCCTGAGATTCCCTGATTTTCCCAGGAATTCCATATTAACCTGATGAGTATGAACCCTGATACTGTCAATCAGACACAAATTCTTATAGCATTGCATTTTTTTCAGCATCCAAGTCATTGCTATATGACTCAGATTCCATAGCATCTTCCACGTACTGCTGCAGCTGCTTCGGATCCTTCACATTTCTAATGTATGAACTAAGGCCAGATTTTTTCTTCTCTCTCCCCACAGTCTTTCATTGTAAAGAGGCTGGAGTTGAGGTTTTCTTTTGCTATGTTTGTACACAAGCTTTCTTTTCCTGACTCTGTTTTCTAAGAGTATCAGATTTCTGCAGTATTTTGCTACTTGTGTCAGCTTTGGTCTTAGTTTGGGTTCAGATGACTTTTTGGATAGAGCTGGAGATTTTTGTTGCTGACTAGCTTTATTATTTTAACAGCTTCTGAAGATGATAGCCAACTTCTAATAATGGGGTCCCATAACATTTGGAACCAAGACTGACATCATGGCTTTCTTTAATAGGTGTGCTGGTTGATTGTGTTATGATAAATTTACTTGGTAGAAGTGAGGAATCGGTTTGGGTACTGTGTCTTACAGATTTTGATTGGTTCTTAATTAAGCTGGAGTAAGAAATTCCAACAGATGGGGTTCTGGTTTCAAAAAGTTTGCAGGCATAAGGATAAGACAATTTTTAAATAATTTTAACTGTAAGAATTTTTTTTTCACGTTTCCAATTAGAACAAGTATGAGAATATGTTGTATGACCACCTTTACAGTCTACACAGCGTCCGGATTTTTCCCAAGATTTATTGTCATGGCCGACTTGTACACAACATGTACAGGTAACAGATCCACGACAGGTAGTGTTAGTATGACAGTAACACTGGCACTTAAAACAACGAAGAGAGTTTGGTATAGAGGGTCAGACTGGGCAGCTTAGATAGCCTGCTTTAATTCCAGTTGGTAATGTAGGGCTATTAAATGTTAGAATAATATGCATTGTCAGCAGCACTTGTCCATTCTGATGGATAGTAATATGATGTACACCTATTACATTTTGGTCTTTTAAATTTTCCCTAAGTTCATCTTTAATGGAGAATAAAAGATCAGGTTTGGATATTACACCATGACTTATATTTAGAGTTTTATGTGTTTGTACAGAAACGGAAAAGGTTGCCCATTGTAGAGCAATTAGAGAGAAGCTGTGATTGTTTGGCTGTAGAAACCTCAACTAGTAAATCCCCAGATTGCAGTTTTTTGAGAGAATGGCCATCCCCCAAGACAGACTAGAATGTTTTTGCAATGAGAAATGGTGAAGTTTTTTTTAAAAGAACTATCAGATAGATTATTAGTCCATTTAATAACAAAAAAAATGAGTGAATGATGAAATCTACGATTTGTTGCTCTCCACAAGAGAGACCAATAGAAGGAATTATTTCCATCCATATTGAAAAAAATAAGAATTCAAACCCCGGCCGCACCACTCACTACCAAGCCCAACAAGATGTACATTCATGCAACAGTGCTAACCAGGGCCCGTACAGTTACAAGACAACACTATGTCAGCCTCCACCCATAACGAGATGACTGTAGTTGCTCAATCACTTCATCCCTTAGCCAGTGACAAAAGTCAGCTGACCAGCCGACTGATGCATATGGGACCAATATGCACCTCCCGTCTACCTGAAGCAGAGGCCAAAACAGTGTGTTGGTTTCCGTCAACTGCCAGGATCTTTTATTCCAGGGACACGGGTTGCCACACATGTCAAACACGTGGGTGGTTTACAATTCTCCATAAGTCGTGTGCAGGGTTATGGAGCCCCTTACTTATTACTAAAGGAGTTTAGCAGAGTTGAAAAATGTAGCAGAGTAATAGGTACTTTGAAATCTTATTTTCCATAAATAAGCAAATTTCTAATATCAGTTATACTTCTTGAAAAATAAAATAAGTGAAAAATACTCACAGTAAATGATGAATCACCAACAATTCTCTTCATGACATTTATTAAGGAAAAATAAGATATTCTTGATAACACACTTGGTTATTGAAGTATTTCACTGATGAAACTCTGTAACCTTGGCCAAAATGGATACCTTGTTCTTGACTTCAGAGTTAGTATTCTCATAAACCTTTTAAACATAGCTTATCATAAGTTACGCGAAACTTATTGAACTTTGAAACATTGTTAAATATATCCAAATTTATCAAAAAACTTTAAACAGAGCATTAAATTGTAAAAAGGCATCTTTAAAAACACCACTTGAACTGTTCACACACCACACCCCACCAAAACATGAAAACTGTCCCTTTAAATTGGAACGAAAACCTATTAGCCAATCACAAGCGACTTTGCAATTTGCATAAGTCAGACGATAATTAACATTTTACATTAAACATTTTTTTTTCTCTTCAATTCATTAACTTTATTAAATACATTTAGAAAAATTACTTAAAATATGAAAATTACCTTAAAAATGCTTTTGTTACTTAATTAAATCAAAATAATATTTGTAACTTAAAAGGAACTTTAATACAGGCGAATGCGATCGCAAGTAACAATTTCTGAATACGCTCCATGACTGAGCGCGGCACGAAACAACTCAACCGTACCGTTGAAAAGCGTAAACAAATGCCGATTCGGCAGGGAAAATGTGAACAAGAACTGCAGGTTCCATTTTGGCTTTACAAAAGATAATTCATTTAAAATAAAAATGGATGGGAAAAACTTTCCCCCACAGAATGCTCCCCTTTTCCATTCATTTTGATTTTTCACTGCAAATAGTTCATTGCAACAGTTTATGCAAATGCAGGATCAAAGAAGAGTTTTTTTTTCTTTTGATGGCAAAGTTCATCACCATAAGTAGGCATCACGAAAAATTTGAAATGAGTCTTTGACTAAGGATTTTGTCAAAAGATCAGCGACGTTTTCTTTATAGAGGACACGTTTTATGTCAAAAAGTCCTTGGCTGTACCAATCTCTGATAAATTTGTATTTTAAGTCAATATAGCGATTTTTGATTGTATCAGTTTTGTGCTTCATAAAAGAAATGGCTGCAGTATTATCACAGAAAAGAATGGGATGTTAAATGATAATGTCGTTCAGTTGTAGACACTTTTCGAGCTCAGTAATAGACATCTGTAAAAATTTTAAATCTTTAACAGCTTCTGTTGCAGCGATGAATTCAGCCTCCATGGGGCTTAAGGCGACACAGCTCTGTTTAGTAACTCTCAAAATTACTGGCATACTGTTTAAGAAGGCAGTGTATCCAGTCCATGACTATCGGTCAATGGTGTTACTTGCCCAAGAAGCATCCACGTAGACATCTAACTGGATTGGAGAGTCAGACCTTGTAAATTTCAATCCAAGAGATTTTGTTGAAGACAGGTACATCAGGATTCGAAGAAGTGCTCTGTAATGCAAAAGATTTGGCTTTTCGGAAAATTGTGAAAGTGCAGCAACAGGCCATGAAATATCAGGACAGCATCGATGAGCAATATATTGTAGACAGCCAAGCAAACTTCAGTAAGGCAGATTCTCAGGAAATTCATCTTCTTCTGCAGCTGGAACAGGATTATACCCAGGTGGAGAAGAAAGAGAAACATTAGTACAATCAGGAACATCAAATTTCTTTAAACACTTTTCTATATAATGTTGGCAATTGATATTAAAAATTTCATTATCTTCTATTTTAAAGTTTATGCCTAATAACATTGTGATAGGACCTAAAATTCTAACTTCGTAAATTGATTTGATTAATTCTACTACTTCTTTTAAAACTTCATCATTTTTTGCAAATATTGGTAAATCATCCACATAGACTATCACAAATGCTTGACTTCTGTAAGAATAGACACATGTTAACCCTTGAACTTCAGTAAAACCATTTGAAATTAATTTACTATGCAAGTCATTGTATCAACGTTTTCCAGCCTGATGAAGGCCGTATATTGCTTTCTTCAACTTTAAAACAAAATGTTCTTTCCCTGGAATAGTGCAATCTTGGGGTTGCTTTATGCAAATATCTTTGTCAATTTCGCCATATAAATAGGCGCACTTTACATCAAGTAGACAATGTACCCAATTAAAAATTTTAATGAAAAGTGCTATGAAAAGACGAATAAGTGTGAAATTTACAACAGGACTGAATGTGACGTTATAATCCAAACCTTCTCTTTGATTATTTCCTAATGCAACCAGACGTGCTTTAAATATATCTCTTTTTCCCTCACTATTTTCTTTTACTGTATAAACCCATTTGGTTCCAATCATCTTTTGATTAAGTTTTGGGACAGGTGTCCAAACGTTTCTATCTAACATAGTTTGGATCTCTTGATCCATTACCTCTTTCCATTTCTGAGCTTCTGGAAGTTGTTTCACTTGTAAAGGACTTTGAGGTATGATTATTTCAGTTAATAGTGCTTCTTCAGCCAATTCGCTTTCAGGTTCTTTTTCTAACTTAATGGGTCCTTCATAAGTATTTGCTGAACTAATATTCGCTAAAGTGTCATCTAAAATAATTTTATTTACTTTACAATATTCTAAAAGTTCAGGCGTTGACCTAAGGTGTTGAACCAGTAGGCGACAATAAATAAATATCTAATTTACCTTTAGTTATTAGACCCTTTCTTTCTCGTCTTAAAATATCTGTAAAATGTTGCTTTTCCCTCTTCCTTTTCTTCTGAAATTTCTGGAATTTCATCCTCAGATGACACATCATCTTCCAACTTTTCCAGAGAGCCTGGTTCCACCAAATTCTCTTCTTGGGTGGAAGTTTTTGAAGTAGAGGGCAACTGTTTAACCGATTCAACCGTTATGGGTAGATTATCTGGACCTGTAAAGAAGTCATCATCACTTGTAAAATCAACAAAAGAACGATGTGTTACTTTCCACTCAGGATAGCCATCTAATTGGGCCTCATCAAACGTCACATGTTTTGACTCTACTATAGTGTTTTCTCTTGGGAAAAAAAATTCGATAACCACATGATCCTAAACCATATCCTACGAATATTCCTTTCTTCGCTCGAGACTGGAACTTGTTCCTTTTCTCCTTTGGCTGATGTACATAAGCGATACATCCGTAACACTTTAAGTGTCGAATGGATGGTTTAGTTCCATACCATCTTTGAAAAGGTACAGCTTCAATTACCTGTATGAAAAATTCTGTTTCATATGTAGTTTATGGTCATAACAGCTTCAACCCATAAATTATCTGGCATGCTTGCAGCTTTCATAACAGTTCTCATTTCATCGAACAATACTCTATTGCATTGCAACATTCCGCTGTTCCGTTCATTTGCGGACTGTATATCGTGGTTCATTCTTGTTTAATTCCCAATTTATTTAGCATATCTCTGACCTGTTGGTTACAATACTCTAAGCCGTTATCAGTTCTGATCGCTTTAACTTTCTTATTAGTTTGGCATTCTACAAAAGTTATAAAGTACTTTAGTTTAGTGAAAACTTCATCTTTAGAGCATAACGGATAGCAAAATGCTCTTCTGCTGTAGTCATCAATAAAGGTAAGTATGTAACGTTGCCCGTTCCTTGAAGTGACTGGGGCTGGCCCCCATATGTCGCTGTGTATCAATTCACAAATTTCTTTTGATCGAATGTTTTGTAACCTAGGATGAGTTAACCTAGTATTTTTGGCAAGAATGCAAGGTTCACAAGGAGATTCCTTCCCCTGTAATGGACTACAGCCTTGAACCAAGTTTTCTCGAAACATTTTCTTGACTAAATTAACATTACAATGTCCCAGCCTTTCATGCCATAGCATTATGTTATTACTATGCATATGAAATATTGTAAAGACAATTTGACTCTTGTGTATTAGCTTTATTTTGAATATAAACTCTTTTAGGATTAGTGTTACAAGTTTCAAAAGATTCAGTACGTGCAAAAACTCTTACTTTATCTGAACTTAGAGAAGAAGGTTCACTAGAAAGTTGTAAACATGGATTTTTAACATTAGGTTTAACTTCACTGTCATCATAATTTCTAATTGCTTTTAAAACATAAAAATTCTCTTTTAGAGTGGCTGTGTATAAATATTTCCAATTCTTATCAAACACTTGATCCATAGTAGCATGAAGGCCTGCTTCATCTATTTTTGACATAGAGATTAAACTTTTATGTATGTTTGGAACGTACAAAACATTATGTAAATTTACAATTGATATCTTATCTTTTTCTTTAATTTTAAAACTAACTTTACCAATTCCTTTAACTTTATGAGGTGTGGTTCCCATTCTAATTACTGCACCCTCTGGTGGTTCTCGTAGATGAGTAAAAAAATTCTTATTCTGACATACATGGGATATAGACGCTGATTCTAAGGTTCATTCCCAACAAGGGGGGGAAATTTTGCAATAATCATTATTTTTATACTTTAATTCAGTAACATATGAATCTAAATCTACTTCTTGAACCCTTTTATTTATCTCTTGATTCCTACAGTTTCTACCTAAATGGTATTTTTCCCGCAGTTTTCACATTTTAAATTATTTCTACTTTGAAAATGAGATTAAGGAGAAATTTTTTCTGACATATGAATGCTTCTATCAGCCATAAGGGTTTCATTACGTAATCTTTCTCTTAGATCACGTCTCTAACACTCTTTTAAAATTTCATCTTTAACATCGTTAAATTTAAATTTATCTTCTGAAAGACTGTCTAATTCTCTAATTAAATAATCATAATTTTCTGGTAAACTTTCTATTAACTGGTAACACCTATGTTTTTCGGCAATTTCTTCTCTGGAATCAATTACATGGCGATACGCTTCTTCAAATGTAGCAATATATGATGGAATATCTTCATCCGTACTTATTTTTAAATTTCTAAATTCATTTACATGAAATGATTTTAATGCTCTACCAGGAATTTCTAGGGTTAATTTCAAAGTTTCCCAAATTTTAGAGGGATCATCCAAACGCCCTATTGTTAATGCAATTTCAGGACTGACATATGTTTTTATAATTCCTACTGCTCTTTGTTTTGATTGATTCAGTTTAAACTTATCAAGAGGCTTTAAATCAGTAAGTTCAGGCCATTCACTTTTCTTTACGCATGTAAATAGCCCTTCAGTTTGTAATATACATTTAATAAATCTTATCCAGGTTTGGTAGTTATCTTTTGTTAATATTACTGTATCAGGTGCAGTGGCCATTATTCATTTAATTTCAAACAATAAATATATATATTAGAATTCATACACATAAAATACATTCAGATACTTCAATAATAAATATATTTTCAACAAGAAATATTTCATAAACATTCTCTTATTTATAAAATAAATTTTTGCATTTGCAAGAGCTTCTGGGCCCATAACCTCTGTGCGGGGTTATGGAGCCCCTTACTTATTACTAAAGGAGTTTAGCAGAGTTGAAAAATGTAGCAGAGTAATAGGTACTTTGAAATCTTATTTTACATAAATAAGCAAATTTCTAATATCAGTTATGCTTCTTGAAAAATAAAAAAAAGTGAAAAATACTCACAGTAAATGATGAATCAACAAAAATTCTCTTCATGACATTTATTAAGGAAAAATAAGATATTCTCGACAACACACTTGGTTATTGAAATATTTCACAGATGAAACTCGGTAAACTTGGCCAAAATGGAACCCTTGTTCTTGACTTCAGAGTTAGTATTCTCATAAACCTTTTAAACATAGCTTATCATAAGTTACGCGGAATTTATTGAACTTTGAAACATTGTTAAATATATCCAAATTTATAAAAAAAAAACTTTAAATAGAGCGTTAAATTGCAAAAAGGCATCTTTAAAAACACCACTCGAACTGTTCACACACCACACCCCGCCAATACATGAAAACTGTCCCTGTAAATTAGAACAAAAACCTATTAGCCAATCACAAGTGACTTTGCAATTTGCATAAGTCAGACGATAATTAACATTTTACATTAAACATTTTTTTTCTCTTCAATTCATTAAATTTATTAAATAGATTTAGAAAAATTACAGTATAGAACCATTTATCCGGAATGGTTGGGGTCAGATGTATTCCGGATAACTGGTTTTTCTGGTTAACTAGTTGGGCATTAAAGCACCATCCATTTGATAAGTTTTGTGAAACATGTGTAGTTGTGGTATTACCTCTAATTTTAAATTGATTATTAGATTACTTGAACCAAGAATCTGATGCAAGTAAGATCAATTGTTAGAGTTTTAAAGAAGATAATTTATGGGAACTTCTTGAACAAAAATTCTTCTGTTTTCCTGGCATAAAAATGAAAACATCTATAATATTATAATATTATTTATTAACCTATAATATGATTATATGCTTCTATTTCAAATACTAGATGCTGTTATCAAACTATACAATTGTTTCAAGCAATGTATATGTCAAACTGATTGTGTATGACACTTTTTTCTAAAAAGATTCTAACATCAATCTATTAGAAGTATCATTCCGGATAACTGATTTTCTGGTTAACTGGTTTCCAGATAAATGGTTCCATACTGTACTTAAAATATGAAAATTACTTAAATGCTTTTGTTACTTATTTAAATCAAAATAATATTTATAACTTAAAAGGAACTTTAATACAGGCGAATGCGATTGCAAGTAACAATTTCTGAATACGCTCCATGACTGAGCGCGACACGAAACAACTGTACCATTGAAAAATGTAAACAAACGCCGATTCGGCGGGGAAAATGTGAACAGGAGCTGCAAGTTCCATTTTGGCTTTACAAAAGATATTTAAATTAAATTAAAATAAAAATGGATGGGAAAAACTTTCCCCCACAAGTCGATATGCAGAATGATATCGGCTCACACAGAATTGCTCTCACCTCCAAAGAGGAAACCACAACGAGAGTGAAACAAAGAGGAAAAGAGGATAAGAGAAATAAGAGGAAAATAAAAAGAGAAAGATCACTCAGGTGCTGATTTTAGTGGTTGACTCATAGGTTTAGCATTAGCATTGTGTTTTCTTGCTCACAGCCCTCCATGTTTTCATACCTTTGGGTATAGGAAAACACAGTGGTAAACCTATGAGTCAATTGCTAAAATCAGGTTTTCAAGTATGTTCCACCAAGATATAACTTGGCAGATTGATTGTGTTTTAATATGCAAATTGAGTTTTTAACTATATTTGAAATTTAAGTCATGAACTGCAAGATATGATTGTCCGTGTTTCTGCTTCTCAGTTTATTAGCTTTGCGGCAGAATTGTTTTAAGCTTTCTGTGACAAATGCTGTTAATAGCAAAATTTGTCTGCAATGTAATATTTTTTAACAGTAAATGTGAAAAATAAATTTATACATAGCAGAATTAGAAAAAATACACTGAAGAACTAACATATACATAAAAGCATGTATTATATAGTTTTTATAAATAACGGCCTTACATGTTTTTAGACTTTATGTTAAAAAGGCCAAAAACTTAAATTTATTGACTCAGTGTTAACAAAAATTATTTAACATAATTACAACAATTTATAATAAACAAGCTGGGAGTCAAATGTTAACTGGTTCACTCAAAAAATTAACATGAAACTTGCAAAATCATAATAGAAAATCTCAACAATATTTAAAAGTCATTGCACAAATTTCGAATAAGCATAAAAAAAAAAAGAAATTGTATATTGAGCTAGAAAATTTAAACCGGATTCCTTTTACAAATTTTGAAAAGTCATAGTTAGGCCTGGGCCTTAAATCGATTTATTTCTTAAATCGATTAAAAGCTTACATCGGAAATCGCGATTTAGTCAGTTTCTTAAATCGCTACATCGGAAATCGCGATTTAGCCATTCCCATACATCATGATTTAGCCATCGCCTTACATCGCGATTTAGCCATTGCCTTACATTGCGATTTAGTTAGTCTTAAATCGTGATTTAGCCATTGGTTTTAAATCGTTTTCAAATAATGATTCAGAACTAACATCAGAAAATTGAATTATCTACTTTGGTGTATATACTGTTTGCATGTCAAACTAGTGTTAAATCGATTTAGCGATTTAAGCAAACTTTGCAAGCCTCAATGCTTTCCGATTTAGGAAAAAAGTGATGTAAGAAAAAGATGATTTAGGGAAAACAGCAAGTTGGTGTTAAATCGATTTAGAGGATCCGATTTAAACACACATCATAAACCTCAGTGTTTTCGATAAAAAAAAAAAAAAAAAAAAAAAGGCGATTTAAGAAAAAGACTATTTAAGAAAAACATTGCAAGCTGGTGTTAATTTGATTTAGTAGGATTTGATTTAAAATTAGCAGCGGTCACTTGCCATGTGGTTATTAAAAATGTAAAAATGGCAATTAAAAAATTTTGTTTGCCACCCTTGTCGTCATTCGCCAAGTGACAGTTAAAAAAATCTATTTTCGGTCGCCCAGTGAAATGCAGTTTTTTTTATAGAAGTAATCATCTCTACATTAATCACATCTAATTAGGAAAGTGTTTTCTTTTTTTTCCTACTGGATGCAAACAGATTTCAATGACATAGCTGAATCTTCACTATTTTGGTTTTTTGCAGAGTTCTTTTACTGTGTTCAGTTTGATATTTTTTCGAGAAATGCAGTTTCATTTTGCAAAAATGTATTCATCAGCATTGATTCCACACACATTTCAAGTAATTTGTTGGCTATCGATTGCCATCCTAGTCGTCACTCGCCAAGTGGCGATTTAATAGATCTAATTTCAATTGCCAAGTCAAATGCAGGTTTTTTCATGGAAATATGCATCTCTACATTAATTATATCTAATTAGAAAAGTAGTTATTTCTTTTTCCTACTGGATGCAAACAGATTTCAATGACATGGCTGTATTTTCAATATTTCGTTTTCTTTGTCGCATTCTTTTATCTATTTCAGTTGGATGTTTTTTTCAAGAAATAAAGTTTTATTTTGCAAAATATATTCATCAGATTTGATTCCATGTGCATTTCAAGTAATTTATTGGTCATCGATCGTCACACTAGTCATCACTTGCCAAGTGACGATTTAAAATAATAATTATTGATCGCCAAGTGAAATAGTTTTGTTCCATCAAAATTGAAATATAATTACATTGATTACTCTAATTAGAGAACTGGTTAATTCTTTTTTCTATTGGATACAAGCAGATTTCGATGACGTTTTTGTATTTTCAATATTGCGGAGATTTTTTGCCATTGTGCTTTTAGTTATATTCAGTTTATTTATTTTTTCAAGAAATATACCTTTATTCTAGAAAATATATTTCCACATGCATTTCAAATAACTTATTCCTTTTTTCACACTGGATGCAAATGGATTTCAAAGGCATTTCAGTACCTTCAATTTTCGACTTCTGTTGCATGCTCAGCTCTTTATTTTTTTTCCCGAGATAATAGTGTTTAATGATGCGAAATACACTCACCAGTATAGATGCCAACTGTATTATGTTGGTAGTATAAATTTGGTGCCTCCTAAATTCCCACGCCGGGGCGACCGCTCCCTTCGTCCCCCCCCCCTCCCACCTTTTTGCACGGCACTACCCTCTCAGAAATGTATGCTGTATCTCAGCCCCCTCTGAAATGATAAATCTAGATACGCTACTGCTAGCATAGATGTCAACTGCATGTAATGTGTGTAGTGTATTACTAACACATTTATTAAGGGGGCCCCTCCCCTGGAAATTCTGTGTTTTTAATGGTCAAAATGTGCAATTTCTCCCCCCCCCCCTCGGAGCCACAGAAATACCTCCCGGAGAAGTGTCTGAATTCAACACTGCATTTATTTATTAATTAAAATCCAAAAAACAATTTATTGTGTTTTCTTTATTAATAATTCACTATTTATGACTGGGGCGTGGGGGGGGGAGCAATTTTAAAGTTAAAATTCAAATTTGCAGGTCTGAGCCTTAAATTGTTTCAACGCTTACATTGGAAATCCGATTAACTATTGGTCTTGAATAGATACATCGGATGTCGCGAAACGATGTAGCCTTGATTTAACGCTTTCATCGGAAATCCGATTTAACTATTGGTTTTCAATAGATACATCGGGCGTCGCGATTTAGCCAGTTATTAAATCGCAATGCAGCGAAACGATGTAGCCTTGCCTCAATGCTTTCCGATTTAGGAAAAAGGCGATGTAAGAAAAAGACGATTTAGGGAAAACAGAGCAAGTTTGTGTTAAATCGATTTAGCAGGGTCAGGACAGGATCGTAGCTAGAAGTGAATAATAGGGGGGGGGGGGCTCAAGAAAATGTACGGGGATGCTTATTTGTTTTTTATCTTTCTCTGACACAGAAAGATAAATTAGTGCATATTCACATTGTAAATACTATGTTTTTCATTAAACTGCTGTAATAACTTCATTTTATGCTAAAAAAGTACATGATGATGAAAATTTTGAGTCTAAATGGTGAAAAATTAAACATCATGTTAGCTGCATATGTACAAATAGGATGAGGGAGTGCTGTAACGCTTATTTTAGATACAATTTAGTAATTCTACAAAACTGTGAAAGGGTTTCAAAACTAAATTATATTTTCTTCAAAAGATCGCGAAAAAACGGTAGTTTTCGTTAAAAAAATCCAAAAAACTGCAAATTTCTTTTAAAAAAATCACAAAAAAGGGCAAATTTCTTCAAAAGGTCGCGAAAAAACGGCAAATTCCTTCAAGAAATTGCGAAAAAATGGCAAATTTCTTCAAGAGATCGCGAAAAAAACAGTAGATTTCGTCAAAGGGGACCCCCCCCCCTCTTTTGGACAATGTATGAGGTGTTAAAAATTCTGAGAACAAAGACAACTTCTTTTTAAAAATACAGGGTAATTCAAAAAAGATGGGAAAAATTTTAAGGGGTAATAGTATACATCAAGACAAACAATATTAAATAGAAACCAAGGTTCCCAAGCGTTTTCCAAAGGAGATAGCCGCTATTAAAGTTTAGGGACCAAAATTTCAAAAAAACATAAAAAACGGAAAAATCTGTCGATTGATTTGCGGTTTTTACTAAAATTATTCTTTATATTGGTATTTTCTTGAAAATAAATTATAAAGACAAATTCCGAAAAATGTCGATAGAGGGCTCTTTAGACTTTAGAGTAAAGAACAACTGTTTTTTGCCATTATTTTTTGCATTGCATTAAATGGTTTCGCAAGCTTAGACTTAAACTTAAATTTTGAGCTCAAAATCTGAATAGTTGGGAGCGGTTAAGTAGCTCAAACTGAACTGTGTTCAGAGGGTTTAAATTTCAAATGATTATAAAAAACGAAAAAATTAGTCTATTGATTTGCGGTTTTCACTAAAACTATTCTTTATGTCGGTATTTTATTGAAAATAATTTATAAAGCTAAATTTTTAAAAATGGCGATAGAGGGCGCTTTAGACTTTGGAGTTACGAAAAACTATTTTTTACCGTTATTATTTGTATCTCGTTAATTTTTTTAGAAGCTTAGACATAAACTTACATTTTGCGCAGAAAATCTGAATCATTGAGAGTGGTTAAGTAGCGCAAGCTGAACTGTGTTCAATGGGGGTGGGGAGTTTCAAATTTCAAATGATTATGAAAAATGGAAAAATTGGTCGATTTGTTTCTGGTTTTCACTAAAACTATTCTTTATGTCACGGTTTCCTTAAAAATAAATTTTAAAGATAAATTTTTAAAAATTTCGTTTGAGGATGCCCTTAACTTTAGAGTAACCAACAACTATTTTTAAACGTTATTTTTTGCATCTAATTAAATGCTTGCAAAAGCTTAGACTTAAATTTTGAGCTCAAATTCGAATCGTTGGGAGGAGTTAAGAAGCGCAAACTGAGCTGTGTTCAGGAGTTGAAATGTTACCCTCATCACCCCTCGAACACAGCTTAATTTTGCGCTACATAATTACTCACAACGATTCAGATTTTGAGCTCAAAAGTTAACTATAAGCTTTTACAAGCATTTATTAGATATAAAAAATACCAGTTAAAAATAGTTGTTGTTTACTCTAAAGTTTTAGGCGCCCTCTAACGGAATTTTTTGAAATTTATCTTTAAAATTTCTTCTCAAGGAAATACTCACATAAAGAATAATTTTGGCGAAAACCGTAAACGAATCTACCATTTTTTCTGTTTTTTATGATAACATGAAATTTGAACCTCCCCACCCCCATTGAACACAGTTCAGTTTGCTCTACTTAACCACTCCCAACGATTCAAATTTTTTGCGCAAAATTTAAGTTTATGTCTAAGTTTCTAAAAAAAATTAACGAGATGCAAATAATAACACTAAAAAATAGTTTTTCCTTACTCCAAAGTCTAAAGCGACCTCTATGGTTACTCTGAAGTTTAAGGCGTCCTCTAACGGAATTTTTTGAAATTTATCTTTAAAATTCATTTTCAAGAAGATACTGACTTAAAGAATAGATTTAGTGAAAACCGCAAATCAATCGACCAATTTTTCCATTTTTCCATCATTTGAAATTTGAACCTCTGAACACAGTTTAGTTTGTGCTACTTAACCACTCCCAACTATTCAGATTTTGAGTTCAAAGTTAAGTTTAAGTTTAAGCCTGCGAAACCATTTAATGAGATGCAAAAAATAACGGCAAAAAACAGTTGTTCGTTACTCCAAAGTCTAAAGCGCCCTCTATGGACATTTTTCGAAATGTATCTTTGTAATTTATTTTCAAGAAAATAACAACATAAAGAATAGTTTTAATGAAAACCGCAAATCAATCGACCAATTTTTCCGTTTTTTATGTTTATTTAAAATTTTGGACACTATACATTAATGGAGGCTATCTCCTTTGGAAAACGCTTGGGAACCTTAGTTTCTATTTAATATTGTTTGTCTTGATGTATACTATTACCCCTTAAAATTTTCCTCATCTTTTTTGAATCACCCTGTATACTTTTCTTTTGTCTATCACAAATACTTAGGAGGTTTGAGTGCATATAATGTAATGCGAGGGATTGGTCTGCAGACTGTTTTTTTAAGTTTTTACTGGTGTTGCAGACTGCATAAAAAATTTCTGCTGCTGGGTTTTCAATATTTTGGTTTTTTGTCATGTTCTTTTAGTGTGGTCAGTTGGAATTATTTTTCCAAGAAATAAAAGTTTTATTTTGGAAAATATATTAATTCATCAGGTTTGATTTCACATGCATTTCAAGTAAATTTATTGGACATCGATCGCCACCTTAGTCGTCACTCACCAAGTGGAGATTTAAAAATCTATTTTCAATCGCCAAGTGAAATGCAGATTTTTTTTCATGGAAATATGCATCTTTATATTCATTACATCTAATTAGAAAAGTGATTATTTCTTTCTCTTACTGGATGCAAACAGATTTCAATGACATAGCTGTATTTTCAATATTTCGGTTTTTTGACGAGTTCTTTTATCGTGTTCAGTTGGATTTTTTTTTTTTTTTTTTTTTTAAATACAGTTTTAGTTTGATTTTACATGCATTTCAAGTAATTTGCTAGTCATCAATCGCCACTCTAGTCATCACTCGCCAAGTGACGACTTAAAATAATAATTATTGATCGCCATGTTAAATACAGTTTTTTTCATCAAAATATGCATATCTACATTGATTACGCCTAATTAGAGAACTAGTTAATTCTTTTTTCTATTGGATGCAAGCATATTTCGATGACGTTTTTGTATTTTCAATATTGCAGGGCTTTTTTGCCATGTGCTTTTAGTATATTCAGTTTAATTATTTTTTCAAGAAATATAGCTTTATTCTGGAAAATATATTCATCAGCTTTGATCCCACATGCATTTCAAATAATTTATTTCTTTTTTCAGACTGGATGCAAATGGATTTAAAGAACATTTCAGTATCTTCAATATTCAATTTCTGTTGCATTTGCATGCTCAGCTCTTAAATTATTTTTCCCACAAGTTATACTGTTTAATGATGCGAAATACACTCACCAATATAGATGCCAACTGTATTTGATGTGTGTAGTGCATTAAAAACACATTTATTTATTTATTAAAATCCAAATAACATTTTATTGTGTTTTATTTGTAACTGATTCACTATTTATGTCTGAGAAAAATAAAAAAAAGTCTTAAGGTTAAAATCTAAATTAACCCATTCTTAATTTATATTTTTATGCATTATTTTGATGAAAAATTATTTTTCATATGTTTGTGTAACATTAGAATACTTTAGTTTTAATTAATTAATTAAAAATATTTTAAGAGGGTTCTGTAATGTTTCAGGTAAATTTTTTTTACTGCAGAATGAGGGAGCATTCAATGGATTTTTCTGTAGATTTGCGGTTTTCTACTTTTTTTGTCATTTACTTATCATTAAAAAGATATGTATATATTTAAGATTATTTTTTATTACTAATCTTACAGGGGCCAACAATCTAAAAAAAATCAGGAACTTTGATAATGTGGCCTTTCAATCTTTCGCGATTCACTATATGAATATCAACATTTATATTAAACACATTTTATTATAATCTAAAAAAAAAAATTGCACCTTTTTTCTCAAATTCCTCTTCTCCTCCCCTCTTTTTTTTTATACTACTATTCTTCTGATGGTAAATGAACAGCTAAATTTATCAGTGACTCTATTTCTGTCTTACTTCAATAAGTTTTTAACTCAGTGTCTGTAAAAACAAGTGCAAGCATGTTATTAGCAATGAAGTGCTATTTGAGCGTGTAATGGGAAGTTGCCCCCAGGTTCCCCTACTCAAGTAATTTAGATTGTAGCATCCAAAACAAGTCAGACACTATGAAAAAAATCCTTTTTTATTTTATTTCTTTAAGGATGAGTTTATAAAAAATATTAAAATACATCACTAATTAAAATAAAAAACATTGTTTTTTTTTTTTTGTGTGTGTGTGTGTGTGTGTGTGTGTGTAAAATATATATTTTTTAGCTATTGGAACAATTAAATGCTAAATTAATACAAACGGGGGGCGGGGCATAAAAACCGTATTTTGTTATGAAAAATTAAATGATAGGTTTCGTATTATAGAGGGTAAAATTAGTGCTAAATCGCGATGTAGCACTAAATCGCGATGTTAGATGGATGATAAATCGATTTAAGAAATCTCTACATCGCCCACTCCTAGTCATAGTGAATAGTGAAAAATTACTAAAATCTCCTTTAGCAAAATGTGTGCAACATTGCCACGGGCGTTGCAAACTTTTAAGGATGCCTGCTGGCTCAGCAATGCCACGGATGCACTGCAACATGTAAATTACACAAAAAAAACAGGGATGGGATGCAAAAAACAGCTTGTGTGACCCATGGGACGCATAATTTCGTCAAAATATAATGGATTAAGCCTAAATTTTGTCCAAAGACTGCAAATAATCATCAAAGCATCATGAAAAAATGGCAATTTCTTTTGAAAATCGCGAAAAAACCCGACAAATTTTGTCAAAAAATCCCGAAAAAAGTCCGAATTTCATTAAATGGTCATGGGAATAAACGAATATTTTATGATAACATCGCTAAAAAGGGCACATTTTGTCAAAAAATTCACTTAAGACAGAGCACCATGGGTGCAAGTTTGAAATTTTGCCAAGACTGAAAATATTTTTCGCCCTCCCCCCCACTGAGTGAGAACATGAGCACGTAACTCGTGTTTTTTTTCCATGACCATATGACGAAATTAGTTTTTCCCCCAATCTTTCAACAAAATTTGCGACTTTTCTACAATTTTGAACAGAATCTTATGATTTTCTACTATTTTTCACCGAAATTTGCGATTTTTCTACAGTTTTCAGCAGAAATCTGCGATTTTCGACAAAATCCAAGTATTTTATACGATCTTTTGACGAAATTCGCGTCTTTTTCGTGATCCTTTGACAGAAATCGCGTCTTTTTCGCGTTCCTTGGATAGAAATAGCATCTTTTTCGCAATCTTTTGACAAAAATCACGTTTTGTCTGCTATCATTTGATGAAAATCGTAGGGTTTTTTTTTTTTGCGATCAAGTCATGAAAATCGCGTTTTTTTCTCGATATTTTGGCAAAATTCGCATCTTTATTGCGATCCTTTGACAAAAATTGTACATATTTTGTATTCTTTGACCGGAAATAGAATCTTTTTTGCGATCCTTTAACACAAATCACATCTTTTCACGATGCTTTGGCAAAATTCGCATCTTTTTCACGATCATTTGATAAAAATCACGTTTTTCCTGCAATCATTTGATTAAAATTCTGGAATTTTTGTGATCATTTGACGGAAATCGCGTCTTTTTCTCGATTCTTTGGGAAAATACGCGTCTTTTCCACGATCCTTTGACGAAATTCACGTCTTTTCCACGATCCTTTGACAAAATTCACGTCTTTTCCACGATCCTTTGACAAAATTCACGTCTTTTCCACGATCCTTTGACGAAATTCACGTCTTTTCCACGATCCTTTGATTAAATTCACGTCTTTTTGTGATCCTTTGACAAAAATTGCCTCTATTTAGTACTCTTTGACTGGAAATAGCATCTTTTTCGCGATTCTTCGACGAAAATAGCGTCTTTTTTTGCGATTCTTCGACGGATATAGCGTCTTTTTTTTAGATTCTTCGACGGAAATAGCGTCTTTTTTTTTTGATTCTTCGACGGAAATAGCACCTTTTTTCGCGATTCTTCGACGGAAATAGCACCTTTTTTCGCGATTCTTCGACGGAAATAGCATCTTTTTCACGATTCTTCGACAGAAAAAGCATCTTTTTCACGATTCTTCGACGGAAATAGCATCTTTTTCGCGATTCTTCGACAGGAATTGCATTTTTCTGCAACCTTTTGACAGAAAACTCATCTTTTTTGCGATCATTTGACAGAGGGCGCGTCTATTTCGCAATCTGTGACCGAGATGACGTCTTTTCCGCGATCTTTTAACAGGAATCGCGTTTTCTTCACAAGCTTTTGACAAAAATCGCGCCTTTTTTCACAATTCTTTGATGATATTAAAGTGCTTTTCGTGATTTTCCGACAGAAATAGCGTGTTTTTCGCAATCCTTCGACAGGAATAGTGTTTTTTCCGCAAGCTTTTGACAAAAATGTCAGCCTTACCCATATCCTTAACACTCATATCCCTAAGCACATATACATATTGTAAGGGAATAATATGGCATGACTTACTGGTTTTTATTTTATTTCAATACTATTCGATCTTTGTCTTATCTCCAATTCTTTTATTTTGTTTTCCTGGTTCCATAGCATATTCCACCGTTTAAATGGGTTACTTATTTGTTTACTTTCGATTTGATCATCTTACGTGTGCGTTCATGGTCGTTTTCTTCCGTTTGATCGCGATTTGCGATCTTCGCAAATCGCAACTTACGAGTAGCCGTATCTCCCTTTCGCAAAGCAGGAACGCTTTCGCTCAACTTCTGCAGACGCAAAGGGGCGTTGTCGTCTGGCAATATCTGGAATCGCGAGGGGTATTTAAATCAGTCGGTTTGTTTTGACGGCGTGTGGTCTGACGATGTTTTGGCCTAGTAAAAGGCCGTTTGTTGTCATAAATATTAATTATGAAAGTTCAATTGTAGTTTATCTTAAGTGGTGAAAGATGGTGTAGTTTTATGAAATAACTTCTGTTAGTTAATAGCGGGAATGTGATGATGAATATGTTGCTGCCATGAACTGTGTTAACATCCAAGGTTTTTTATTTTCTTTGAACTATTCCTGGACTTTACTTGTTCGTCATCGTCCGTTTTGAGAATTGCTTTTTCCAGTGATGCCATGGTGAGTTGTTCGTTTTGCAAACCTGTACTGGTCTTTTAAACTTTACCTTACGTCATGCCGTTTAAATTAATTAAGTGCTTTTATCATGTTAAAGTATTACTCTAATTCTATGGATAATATAATTTCAGAAATTATTGTTTTTGATTGATTTTACCAGATATAATTTTCTCTTTGTTTATTATTTCATATATACATATATTTTAATTTGAATATGTTTTTTTGAAAAATAAACGTTAGGTTATATTTTAATCAAATGCTTCTTTACTGACTTTATAACGCAATCACACATATTGCCAATATTTTTTCAGGTCACCATTTTTTATTTTTTTTCAACCTCTGCTTAAATTTTATTTAATTTTAGAACGGTTCTGGCCTCAGAACCGATCACGGGTTATGGGCCAAAGCGACTACGCTTTTAACCTGTTATGGTGGCCATAACCTTCGTTGGCAATATCTTAAATTAGTGGTAGCATGCGGCCATTAGACCTCCAAGCGATTTCTAGTGGGGGGGGCCGCAATAGCATTTGTATTTTAATTTATAATCATATCTAATTATTCTAGTATAAAATAGAAAGGTTTTTTTGGTAAATTTTTTTTTTTTTTGTCGTACTATTTGACTATTTTAGAGTACGTTTTTTTTGGAAAAAAAAAAATTTCTTTTCCTTTCTGTTTAAATTTAATTAAGAGCATGGCAATGACCAACGTACAGGTTAGCATAAACAAATTGAACTCTCACAATTATGCAACCTGGGCAGCGGATGTCAAATACCTGCTGCTCGACAAGAATGCTTGGGGCATCGTAAATGGTACCGAAGAGGCTCCGAATACCAGTGATGCAGTAGCAACAAAAGACTATCAGGCACGGCTCAGGTCAGCACTATCCATAGTATACCTAAACGTCGAAAATGAGTTCCGGAGGATAATTGAAAACATCGATGACCCTCATGAAGCGTGGACAAAGCTGAAGACCCACTTTCAACCTGACAACCGTGCACGTCACATGCAGTTGTTTGGCGAGATCCTGTCCTGCAGAATACAGCCTGACGAGCCAGTCGATATGTTTGCTGCACGCCTACAGAGACTTGCTGATCAGCTGGCTGCCATGAATGAGCCGATAAAGGAAATTTATCTGACATTCCAGTTGTTGAGATGGCTCCCTAAAAAGTTTGACAATCTCGTCCAGGGAATCTTGCGATGGCCCGAACAGCAGTTCAAATTTAAAGATGTCCTGACCGAGCTGGTGGCCGAGGAATCCCGCATCAAATTACGTGAAGAAGACAGAGGTGACCTGGTCCAATCCCATTTTTCTCGAGCTCGCACACCCAAGAGGTCCGTATATAAGCCTAAGTTCAAGGGAAGGTGCCACAGGTGTGGCCAAGCCGGCCATGTGCTTCGACAGTGTAAATTGCCTCAACAATCTTCCAATCCCGAATCCTGCCTCCATACCACTTCCAGAGACTCCTCAAACTCCTCGTTCCAGAACTCCTCGGTGTCCAGAGGTTCATCAGTGTCCAGTCCAGTTCGAGTCCAACCCTGTAATTCCAGACCTAGCAGAGATGTGCCTCGCAATAGAGCTAGAAACCAACGTCAACGTAAGCCAACAAGCCAGGTAAACTACCTCATTCAATCTAATCTTAGTAATATTAAATGTGGTGGAGACGCCTGGGTCTTTGACACAGGTGCCTCCCACCACTTTTGCAAAGATAAAAACCTGTATGTAAAATTTAAACCTTTGCAAAATGAGGAGTTGGCTGTTGCCGTTGACGGAGCAACTTTTCCTATTGAAGGAACTGGTCTAGTGGACTTAAAAATAAATGGGGAAATGGTTCGCTTCGGCGATGTTATGTATTGCCCAAGTTTAAGGCACAATTTGATATCTGGCCCTAGGCTTGATAAAACTGGTGCCAAGTTCAGAGGAGGTGAGGGCAGGGTTAGAGCATATCGTGACAGTGGTACCCTATTTCGTGCTTTTCTTAAAGATGGCATTTACTGCCTGTACCCAGATCCTAGCCCTAAAAATAAAATTAAAACTCAAAATAGTCAAAGTCCTAAAAAGGTGCGTTTTCAAGCCTCTACTGTCCAGAAGGACGACTTTAAGTTATGGCATAGACGTTTCGGACACATTAGCTCCACTTTAATCGAACATACTGTTAAATGTAATGGTGTAAGGGGCTTACCACCTATTAAAAGTAAAGACTTTGAATGTGAGACATGTAAAATTAACAAACACAGGCGAACTTCCTTCCGTCCCATAAATCAAATAAGATCAAAACGACCCCTTGAATTACTTCATACTGACTTGTGGGGACCGACACAAATAACAGGTAGAAACGGTGAGAAGTACTTTTTAACCATAACTGACGACTTCTCACGTAAAGTATCAGTCTACCCCTTATGTAACAAATCACAAGTATTCAAGGTGTTCACTAATCACGTAAAAAGAGCTGAAAGATTTTTAGGCACTAAGGTAAAAGAAGTCCGTAGCGACAATGGGCGGGAGTTTGACAATGAAGCATTTAAAAGATATTTTGAGGAAAACGGGATACACCATGAGTTTACCAACGTGTATTCTCCGGAACAAAATGGGGTCTCGGAACGTTTAAATCAAACTATAATGGACGGGGCACGCTCAATTCTTAATGAAAGCAAACTCAGTTTAAAATTCTGGCCGGAAGCAGTTCTATACATCGCGTACACACTAAACAGGGACATCTATTATTATGAGATGGGTGAAACACAACGTTTAAGATCACTCAGAGAAGTGCGGGAATACTGTCAGTCTAATGGTATAAAATTTGATCCAGCCATGTTCAGTTTCAAAGGGGAAAATAAATACCAGGGTATTGTAAAATCTAATTCCAGTGCTAGTTCAAGTCCTAGTTACACACCTCCACACACATCCTTATCAGAAACACGTAAAAATAATATATGACTAGAAGACTCCATACCAAACACATATAAGCAAGCCTTAAAATCCCCTCAGTGGGAACTCTGGAGACAGGCAATGCAGGAGGAAATGAACGTAATAAATAAAAGACATGTATGGGAATTAACATCATTACCACCCAATACTGAACCTCTAGGCTGCAGATGGGTCTTCACCATCAAACGAGACGATAAAGGGCAGGTGGCAAGATACAAAGCAAGACTAGTAGCCCAAGGCTACAAACAGGTCAGGGGTGAAACCTATGACGAGACGTTTTCACCAGTCGTAAATTTTAGTTTAATCGGCTTTTTCTTTGCCGCCCTTGTCTCATGTCTCGGATGGATTCACACGCAATGCGATGTGAAAGGAGCCTATCTGTATGCCCCTCTCTCAGAGAACATCTACATGAAACAGCCTCCTGGATTCGAAATAAAAGGGAAAGAAAATTTGGTCTGTAAACTCCAGAGGGCACTTTATGGCCTCCATCAGAGTGGCCGGGTGTGGTTTTATGAATTACATAAAGTTTTAATTTCTCTTGGTTTTAACAAACTGGATTGGTGTAATTGCATCTACACATTTTCTAATTACGCTGTTTTATTGTTATATGTTGATGACTTTGTTGTTTTAAGTAAGCATCAGAAACACATAAATGAGATTTTAAAATTACTAGCTGAACATTTTGACATCAAAATCCTGGGGAAAACACGTAAACTCCTTGGGGTTGAGTTTGAGGAGGATGGGGAAGGTGTAGTGTCAATCCATCAAATGCAATATATTGATGATATCTGCACACGTTTTAAGGAATATAACTTTCCCATCACATCACTTCCCATAAGTAAAGGAGTAGTGTACTCCAAAGCACAGTGCCCTCAAACAGATACTGAAACCCAGGAGATGTCAAAATATCCGTACCGAAGTGTTTTGGGTTGCTTATCTTTTCTTACAAGCAGGACTCGCCCCGACATATCCTATGCAGTAAATATCTTCAGTCAATTCCAGAGTAATCCGGGCATAATCCACTGGAATGGTCTTTTAAAATTACTGGGATATGTACAAAGCACCAAACACTACAAATTGAAGCTACATTGTCATAACATAAATCTAATTACATATACTGATGCCGATTTTGCCGCCAATCGTGATGACAGGACGTCAATGGGGGGACAACTTTTAATGTTAGACAAATCTCCTATCATGTGGAGAGCTTTTAAACAAAAATCTGTCTGCTTGTCTACCATGGAATCAGAGTTTGTGGCTTTAACAGAAGCAACTAAAGAGCTTCTTTGGTTCAGTAGAATCATAACTGAATGTTATGAGAAACACATTTTTACAGGTTCACAAACTAAGCCAACCTTGTTAGTAGACAATATGGCCTCCATTGATTTCCTTAAGTCTCCCATAGAAAACTACAGAACAAAACACATTGACGTTAAATTATTTTTTGTCAGAGACCTTTTAAACCAAGAGATATTTAATGTAAAACACGTAACTAGTAAAGCTAATCTCTCAGACATCTTTACAAAACCCCTAACGAAGTTTGATCTTAAAAGATTCATTGAAGTGATCTTTAGTTATAAGTAATTTATATTGTTTTAAATATGTTTTATTTAAATGTAAAAAAAAAGTAAAATGTATAAAGATGTTAGATGTATAAGGTGGAAAAAAAAACTCCCCCTCCTCTGGGCTTGGGTCAAGCATTAAGATGCTTGTTTAGTTTTTTTTAAGTTAAACCTTGAAGTTTAACACATTTCATTTTTTTTCAATCTGAAATTTTTGTATATTTCAGTATTTCCTCTTTATAATGTTTGAATATGTGATTATACACTTGTTTTTCTTGTTATCTCATAGTTTTGTCTCATATGCATATGTTCTATTTTTCATACATAAGCTTTTCAATACCCTCATTTCCAACATCGCGGACAATTTAACTCCCGCTGGAATGTGATCAGACTTCAGGATGGTTCATCCTCCGGGACCCGAGCAGCCCCAGGAAGCGTCTCGCAGGGGTGCCATTGTAAATAGCCAGAGTGGTCTGCAGGGGGTAGTGGCCTTCTTGAGTGTTCTGATCACAGGAAGGCCTGTCGCGGGCATCATTTTTTTTAATTTGTAAGTCCCTACTTTTGATAAATGGAAATGTCACATAGGTCCCGTTCGTGGTGTTGAAAATTGAGCTGTATTTTTTTTTTGCATATATAAATATGAAAAGGGTTGTTTTACTTTTAAGAAATTGCATAACAAGTGTCCTTCACATTTTAAATTTTTCTTAAAACATTTGCAAATGTATATTATTTCAAAAGTTTAAGCATGCATGTTGTTGTTGTTATTTTTGTTTTTATGTGAGCGCTCACCGTCCTTATCATTATCATATTTTCCAGTCATTATCATGATCATGATCATTAGTGTTATCATCATTAAATGTGTCTATTTTTGCATATCATGAATTTCTCATACATTATCAAAGTGTTTTTGCATTGTAATTCATGTTTTTGCTATTCCTCATATTCGTAATGTTTATGAATCTGTTGTATAATAATCATCTACTCTAGTGTCATTATGCAAATGTATGTAAATATTAATCTTGTATTGTCAAGGCAAGGATCAAGAATCGACATACTAAAGAATGTTATGGTATGTAACGGTAATCGTAGTCACTTGTATGTGACGAGGTAACACGGTAACAAATTTTTCATGAACTTTTCCTTGAAATGTTTGTGTACCTAAATAGACTTTCAAATTTTTAAGTTACTATGGTAACTAGAGACTTTTGTGCTATGAAAAAAATTGTTAATCTTGTTGTGGTATAGCTATCAAATTGTTATTCATATTGTGTGGTTATTAACATTGTTAAAAAATTGTTCATTTTTCAAATTAACCTTGTTATGTGATGTTGTGAATTTGTTGCATTTATGCACGTTAATGTTGAGTTGTTCTTCACTAGTAACTGTCAAAGTGTGATAGTAGATATACTGATATCTTATGTTGTTCAATATGAACTTTGATGTTATTTATATTATTTGGTAATACTTGGTAATTACTTAGTTTTTAGTATGAGTGTTAAGGGGGGGGGGGGCGATTGTCAGCCTTACCCATATCCTTAACACTCATATCCCTAAGCACATATACATATTGTAAGGGAATAATATGGCATGACTTACTGGTTTTTATTTTATTTCAATACTATTCGATCTTTGTCTTATCTCCAATTCTTTTATTTTGTTTTCCTGGTTCCATAGCATATTCCACCGTTTAAATGGGTTACTTATTTGTTTACTTTCGATTTGATCATCTTACGTGTGCGTTCATGGTCGTTTTCTTCCGTTTGATCGCGATTTGCGATCTTCGCAAATCGCAACTTACGAGTAGCCGTATCTCCCTTTCGCAAAGCAGGAACGCTTTCGCTCAACTTCTGCAGGCGCAAAGGGGCGTTGTCGTCTGGCAATATCTGGAATCGCGAGGGGTATTTAAATCAGTCGGTTTGTTTTGACGGCGTGTGGTCTGACGATGTTTTGGCCTAGTAAAAGGCCGTTTGTTGTCATAAATATTAATTATGAAAGTTCAATTGTAGTTTATCTTAAGTGGTGAAAGATGGTGTAGTTTTATGAAATAACTTCTGTTAGTTAATAGCGGGAATGTGATGATGAATATGTTGCTGCCATGAACTGTGTTAACATCCAAGGTTTTTTATTTTCTTTGAACTATTCCTGGACTTTACTTGTTCGTCATCGTCCGTTTTGAGAATTGCTTTTTCCAGTGATGCCATGGTGAGTTGTTCGTTTTGCAAACCTGTACTGGTCTTTTAAACTTTACCTTACGTCATGCCGTTTAAATTAATTAAGTGCTTTTATCATGTTAAAGTATTACTCTAATTCTATGGATAATATAATTTCAGAAATTATTGTTTTTGATTGATTTTACCAGATATAATTTTCTCTTTGTTTATTATTTCATATATACATATATTTTAATTTGAATATGTTTTTTTGAAAAATAAACGTTAGGTTATATTTTAATCAAATGCTTCTTTACTGACTTTATAACGCAATCACACATATTGCCAATATTTTTTCAGGTCACCATTTTTTATTTTTTTTCAACCTCTGCTTAAATTTTATTTAATTTTAGAACGGTTCTGGCCTCAGAACCGATCAAAAAATAATGTTTTTTTCCCGTGATCCTTTGATGAAAAGCGCATGTTTTTCGCGATCCGCTTCCGTCCTCGGAGATTTTTCCGTCTCCTTTCCGTCCTCAGGAATTTTTAAAAGACGGAATTCCGTCTCAGGACGGAAAAACTTGCACCCATGCAGAGCACACACTAGTCACGTGGTAAAAGCCGAACGCTAATGATAAATCTATGGGCGCAATCTTTTCGGGCGCCCTTTCCTTTTGGGCTTCTCTACGGGCGCAATCGTATTTTTTTCAAAAAATTCTGAGTATGCCCCCAATGGAGACCTTCCTTGTAAGTGGTCCAAAAATGAAGTTCCGCCCTTGAAGGGGTTAAAGTGTAAACAACATGTCATTAATTATAGTTTAAAGGGTATAACATCTGGATTATTATTATTTTTTCAAAGATAAAATTTGACAGGCAAAAGGACAATTTTATAAAAAATGCTGTTTAACTCTTTGCACTTGTTTGTTCAATCTGACTAAGCATAATCTTTCTTTGCAAAATTTGTTTTGTGCTCTAGTAACAGGAAAATAAATTATACCTTATTTAATCAGAGCATTTTTGAAATCGTGTATTTGAAGAAAACTTCTTTTAAATTAGTGATGTCAACCGAATAAAATTTTTGTAAAAACCAAATAGAGTCAAAACAATAAAAATTACAAAACACACATTTTTTCTATAGCTATTTAATATCTTGATCTTTATATCATCCAGTAAGAAATTCCACTTTCAAAATTCTGTTTGGATCCCTTTAAACTGTAAAAAACTTGTCAATGCTTAGAGTTTAAAGAAGACAACATCTGGAATATTATTTCTACAATGATGAATTCTATAAGTGCGAAACTTATGATTCCATCTCGACTGTAAACAATATTCTCATTGGTTACAATTTAAAGGGTACAGGATCTGGAACTTTATTTCTCTAATGATAAATTCTATAAAGGTAAAACTTATGTTTTCATCATTTTAAACTGTAAACAACTTGTCATTGTTTATAGTTTAGAGCATAACATCTAGATTATTGTTTTTCCAATGATAAAATTTGACTTACTTAAAAACAATTTTATGGAAAATGCTGTTTAAAATCAACACAAAATATAGAAAACAGTGATTTCTCACAGTTTATGCAATAGCTATTTAATACATGGAACTTTATATCATTCAGTAATGCATTCCAGTTTCAAAATTCTGTTTGAATCTCTTTAAACTGTAAACAACTTGTCATTGGTTATAGTTTAAAGGGGACAACATCCAGAATTTTATTTCTACAATGATAAATTGTATAAGTGCAAAATTTTTGACTTCATCTCTTTAAACTGTAAATAACTTCACATTGGTTACAGTTTAAAGGGTATAACATCTAGATTATTATTTCTCCAATGAAAAAATTTAACAGACTAAAGAACAGCTTTATGAAAAATGCTGTTTAACTTTTTGCACTTAATTGACCAGATTGACTGGACATCATCTTTCTTTGAAAATTTTGTTTTGTGCTCTAGTAATAAAAGAAGATAAAATATGCCATATTTAATTAGAGCATTTTTTAAATTGTGTACTTGAAGAAAACTTCTTTTTAATTATAGGTGTCAACCCGGTAGCAGAAAGTGCGTGACGCGCGACGTGCGTCGCAGATTAATTTTTATCCTTGCAGACAAATTTGTCAACTTGAAAAAGAAAAAAAAATTATGATTTGGGAGTAAAAATTGGACAGGACGCGAAAAAAAACGGCGAATTCCATCCAAAGATCGCGAGAAAAACAGACATATTTACGTCAAAAGGCCGCGAAAAACTGCAGATTCCGACAAAAATCGCAAAAAAATGGCAGATTTCGTCAAAAAATCACGAAAAAATAGTAAATTTTGTTTAAAAAAATCGTGAAAAACTTTTAATTTCTTTAAAAAATCGCGTAAGAAATGGTATCTTTCGTCAAAAAATCTTGAAAAAACGGCATCTTTTGCCAAAAGATCGTAAAAAAAACAACAGATTTCGTCAAAAGATCGCGAAAAAACGAGAGATTTCATCAATAAGTCATGAGAAAACAATAAATTTCGTTTAAAAAATCACAAAAAAAAAAAAGGTAAATTTCATCAAAAGATCGCAAAAAAATAATAGATTTTGTCCAAAAAAAAAAAACGGTAGATTTCAATAAAAGATCATGAAAAAAGATGGATTTAATCAAAATATCGCAGAAAAACGGCAGATTTTGACAAAAAATCGTGAAAAAAAAGGCTAATTTCGACAAAAAATCGCGTAAAAATGGAATATTGCGTCAAAAAATATTGAAAAAACGGCAGATTTCGTTAGAAGATCGCGAAAAACGACAGATTTCATAAAAAGATCGCAGAAAACGACAGATTTCATAAAGTTCGCGAAAAACGACAGATTTCATAAAGATCGCGAAAAACGACAGATTTCATCAAAAGATCGCGAAAAAACGACAGATTTCGCCAAAAGATAAGGAAAAAATAGTAAATTCTGTTAAAAAAAAATCGTGAAAAACGTCTAATTTCGTCAAAAAATCTTGAAAAAATGGTATCTTTTGTCAAAAGATCGTAAAAAACGACAGATTTCGTCAAAACATCGCGAAAAAACGAGAGATTTCATCAATAAGTTACGAAAAATCAAATTTCGTTTAAAAAATCGCGAAAAAACTGTAAATTTCATCAAAAGATCGCTAAAAAATGATAGATTTCGTAAAAAAAGATCGCAAAAAATGGTAGATTACAATAAAAGATCGCGAAACAAAGGCAGTTTTTGTTAAAAAATCGTGAAAATGTGGTAAATTTCGTTAAAAAATGCTAATTTCGTGAAAAAATCGTGCAAAAATGGAATATTTCGTTAAAAAATATTGAAAAAAAAACTGCAGATTTCGTTAGAAGATCGCGAAAAAACGACAGATGTCGTCAAAAGATCGCGAAAAGAAGGAAAGATTTCATCAATAAGTTATGAAAAACAATAAATTTCGTTTAAAAAATTGAAAAAATGCTAAATTTCATCAAAAGATCGCGAAAAAACGATATATTTCATCAAAAATAGCAAAACAACGGCAGATTTTGTCAAAAGATCGCGAAAAACAGGCAGATTTATTGAAAAAATCGTAAATTTCGTTTAGAAAAATGGTGAAAAAAAGGCTAATTACGTTTAAAAAATGGTAAATTTCGTAAAAATATAGCGGAAAAGCTGCATATTGCGTCTTATAATCAACAATAAAATGAAATTTCGTTAAAGGGGCACAAAAAAAAAAAAAAAAAAAAAGTTGCATATTTTTTGTTACCGAATTCTAGTTTTTTTTGTTCCAAAAACGGATTTTTCTGCATCAGAATTCGTTTTTTGGCTATAACTTAGCACTGCAAATTTTAATAAAATTTGATACACATCCAGTATATTTATAAAAATTATCATTCGGAATTTTATATTTCTTTTTCATAATATTTTCTTTGTTTTTCAAGGTATCACTGCTATAAAACTATAATATATATACTTTATGGTAAAGAAATAGTGCCTTTAAATTTTTAATGTGCAGCCTTTTTGAATAAAATTTAAGGTTTTGATATTTTAAGTGATTTTGTCCCCTTTTTTTGAAAAAAAATTTAGCACATTTCAATATTTTATTTCAACATATTTTATTATAACATTTTATTATGATTTAACAAGTAAACAAATGTTTTGAGAATTTAACGAGGCAGTATGGCATCTACTTTTCAATGGAATTGGAATTGTTTTCTTCATTTTATCACTATTTAACATGTGACAATATAAATGATTTTTTTTTTCTTTAATATCATTGTATTTATTTCTTCTGTAGATTTGAATACTTAAGCAAGTTAAGAAACTATACATTGTTTTCAATAGATGTACACTATATTTCAATGTAATTTTAAATAGATTTAGTCTTAACTTCAAACTTAAAGAACCACTTTAAGTATTCATTATTAATCTAATTCTTCAAAAAATATTAATTTTACTATTTACTGATTCAAGTTATATTATAATTGGAATATAGTTGTCTTTTTATAATAGTAATCAGTAAGAACTATATCTATAATGTATATAAGACAATTATAACACGCCCTTCTGCAGACAATTTTCATCCTGCTGCATTGCTGTCGCAGACACAACCATAACTTTCTGCTACTGGGGGTGTCAACCAAAAAAATTAAAAAAAAAAAAAATTCTACCAAAATCGAAGCAGTAAAAAAAAAAAAAAAAGAAAGAAAAAAGAAAAAATAATGTACAAAACACTCATTCCATGGAATTTTTCAATAGCTATTTAGCATCTGGATCTTCATATCATCCAGTAACGTATTCTACTTTCAAAAGTCCATCTTAATCACTTTAAACTGTAAATAACTTGTCATTGGTTACAGTTTAAAGAGGACAACATCCAGACCTTTATTTCTAGAATTATGAATTCTATAAGTGCAAAACTTATAACTTCACCTCTTTAAACTGTAAACAATTTCTCATTGGTTACAGCCGCTAATGCAGAATCAGAGAAACACTGTGATGCACGTGACACACTCTTCAGAATGTCTGCAGATTATTTTTACTGTTAAAATTTAGGGGGAAAAAAGTTTGCTAGAAAGTAATATCCATGTGGCATTATAATATGATTTGCACCACATACGATTAACGAAGCTCTGATTAACGTTAAACTAGTATTCAGGGATGATACTGTCCTGAATTTTTAGAAAAATTAAGGCAATCATTTCCAATTTTTTAAAATTTAAATCAGTCATAAATATGAAAAATTGGACATAAAATGTATTGCGAATTTCGACAAATGATCTGCAAAAAAAATCAATTTCGGCAATTGTTCGAAGAAAAATCACCAGTTTCACCAAAGATCTTTGAGAAAAAAACACAAATTCAATCCAAAGATAAAAAAAAAAAAAAAAAAAAAAAAAAAAAAAAAACTAAAGATTATGAAAAAAAGGCAAATTTCGACAAGATAAGCCCAAAATTTGTAGAAATCTTAAAAAAAAAAAAAAAAAAAAAAAAAAAAAAAAAAAAAAAGGCAGCAACTTTTGTCAAAAGATCGCAAGAAAACGACAAATTTTGCAAAAGATCGCAAGAAAACAGCAAATTTCATCAAAAGATTGCGAGAAAATGACACATTTCATCAAAAGATTGTGAGAAAATGACATTCTGTTCAAGTATCACATTAAAAAAAAAAGCAGCATATTTTGTTAAAAGAAAGTGGAAAAATGCAAATTTCATCTAAGTATCATGAAAAAATGCTAATTTTGTCATGGGAACACGCGACAACTGCAAATTTTGTTTAAAAAGTCTTAAAAAATGGTAAATTTTGACAAAAGATCCCGAAAAAAAAAAGCAAATTTTTGAAACGGATCGCAAAAAAAAGGGGCAAATTTTGTTAAATAATCATGAGAAAAGGAGTAATTTCATTAAACGACTGAGAAAACGATAATTTTATCAAATGATCGCGAAAAACCCCACTAAATATGTAAAACGACTAAGAAAAAAACATTAAATTCGTCAAAAAATTAGGAAAAAGCACAAATTATGTCCAGTTGTCACAAAAAAAGGCAAATTTCGTAAAAAGATTGCAAATAATCTTGTCAAAAGATTAGGAGATAATCACAAATTTTGTGAAAGGATTGCGAGATAATGACACAAAATTCATCAAAAAATCATGAAAAAAACCCCCACAAATTTCTCTTGGTATCACCAAAAAATACACGAAAAATATCACCAAAAAATACACGAAATATCAAACCTTGCGGTTTATTTCATGACAGATCGTCGAAAATTGTGATTTTTTTTTTTTTTCTCTGGCAAGAAAGAGATTAGTGACCACGAACGTTTGATAAAATTTGCAATCTTATTCCGTGATCCTTTAATGAATATTGTCATTTTATTGTATGATCATTCAATGAAATTTGCTATTTTATTTTGCAATCATTCAACAAAATTTGCTATTTTATCACGCAATAGTTCAACGAATATTAACGAAATCTTCACAAATTGGAGCATCAATTTTTGTCCAATCAAAATACAATATGGCTACATTCTTTAACTTTGAGTGCACATATCATAAAACATGCTCCAGTTGAATTTATATTGTTTAGCCAGGTCAGAAAAAAATTAAAAGAATGTTACATAATCTTAGAACAAACAAGACAAGATTTTGGTGCTGATTTCGACATGTGTCAATTGATAATTTAGCAACCCTTGAAATTCTTCCCAATCGCAACACATGCTTTTCAGCAAACAATTCGTGACTTACACTATTCCGACAAGACCTTCTTTCATAAACTTTCCACAGAATGAACTTGAAGAAATTTTTTTCCAGATTTTTTAGTTTATACACCTTTTTAAGCTCTGGATTTTTCAATTTCCATAAATTTTTCAGTTCATTCATTAAAGCAGTCAGTTTCAAAAATTAAAAAAAAAATTGATTATATAACTGAAAATATATTGCGAATTTTGATTGGTTGCCCCGAAAAAAACCCTATTTCATCAAACTGGTGAAGAAAAATTGCCAATTGAATCAGAGGATCACAGGGAAAAAAAAAAAAACTTTGTCAAGAGATTGAGAAAAAAAAAATACTTTTGTCAAAGGATTACAAAAATGGACAAATTTCCTCAAAAGATAGTGAAAAACAGCAAATTTTGTCAAAGGATCACCAAAAAAATGCATTTTTCAGCAAAGGATCATGAACAAAACGACAAATTTTGTCAAATAATTATGAAAAAAAAGACAAATTTTGTCAAATAGTCATAAAGAAATGACAAATTTTGTCAAATAATTGTGAAAAAATGGAAAATTTCATCAAATAATCGTTAAAAATAAATAAATAAAAAAAAACCTGAAAACAGCAAATTTTGTCAAAAGATCGAAGGAACCCCCCCCCCCCCCTCCCACACACACACACAAATTTTGGTAAAAGATCACAAAAAAAGTGCAAATTTTGCTAAATGATCATAAAAGAAACGCACATTTCATCAAAAGGTTCAAAGATATGCAAAAATATATGCACATATATATATACAGTCGTCCCCGCATAAACGAATATTGACGGTTCCAGAAAAAATATTCGATTAAGCGGGGTATTTGATTAAACGGGGAGGCATATAGATGTAATATTTAAGGTGTAATAAAATGACAAAATTATTAAAAACAGTATATTTAATTACCAGAGTAAGAAAATCGTTAAAAACTTTAATAGAACACTGCAAACTTAATTTAAAACAAAATAATTCAAGTAAGTACGCAATAGTTCAATGTCAGTAAACACATGCAATTGGTTTACATTACATATAATGCAGATAGTGTGAATTGGGTCCAGATTTTGTTATTAGAATTTAATTTACGCAATTTATACAGGTTTAAAAAAAAGATGAAAGTGGCTTATGCGAAATTTAGGAGTAAAAATTGGACGAGTTATTTTTCGAATGGTATCATAATTACCATCTTGAGCCTTTAAGTGACAACATATTATTATTAAGGTACTACTTCAGTCACACGAAAGGATTTGATCATAAGTGTAGAGCTAATGCTAATCCTATAGAAGAAATTTATAAACATATCTCTATCGCATTTCAATATTTTAAATGATCTTTTTTGCAATGGATAGCTGAGATCAATCTGTTCAAAGGGCGGCGGCGTTTTTAGCTTTTTCGATTTTTATTGCTGATTTATTTAAATGAGGCTATTTCAGTTTCGGAATCGGATTTGAAAATGAAAGTGTCTTCATTAAAAATATCTGTAAAAAAATGGAAAAAGTGAAAAAAAATGTCCTTTGTTAAACAAAAGTAAACAAAATTCAAAATTGATCGAAATCATTATGCAATTTATTTCACCATTTTTCAAATTCATACGAAAAAAAGAACAAGAAAAGGAGCTCAATCGACTAATCCACTGTACTCCTGCCAGACGAAAGATCTGGAAATTTGTTTTCTGTGTAAGAACCTAAAATGACAAAAAAGTGTGGAGGAAATTCCAATTGAACCGTGTTTTTCACACCCATTTTTCAAATTGCCTCACTCAGTTGTTATTCGATTAAGCGAGGACATTTCGTGAAAAGTATTCGGTTAAGCGGGGGAAAATAACATTAGCCCAATGGGATTCAATTCGGTTCCGGAGGGTTTTATTCGAATAAGCGGGGTATTCGATTATCTGTTACCCGATTAAGTGGGGAGGACTGTATATAATTAGTGCCATGAATAAATTAGAACCCATTCTATTGTAATCTTTCAGAAAATTTGCTGTTAATTTCAGAATTCTTTTTTTAAAACTCAGAATCATCTCTGGAAAGTCATGGATCAGTAGCCGAATGAGAAAAAAAAAAATCACAAATTTTTTTAATTGTTCATTTAAAAAGCTTGTGAAAATCATCAATTGGTCATGAACCCAGTAGCAGAAAGTTATGGTTGTGTCTGTGACAGCAATGCAGCAGGATGAATATTGTCTGCGGGAGGGCGTGTTATAATTTTCTTATGTACATTATAAATACAGTTCTTACTGATTAATGTTATAAAAACACAACTATATTCCAATAAAAATATAACTTGAATAAGTAAATAGTAAAATGAATATTTTTTGAAGAATTAGATTGATAATGAATACATAAAGTGGTTCTTTAAGTTTGAAGTTATGGCTAAATCTATTTAAAATTACATTGAAATATAATATACATCTATTGAAAACCATGTATAGTTTGCCTAAATATTCTAATCTACAGAATAAATAAATACAAAGATATTAAAAGAAAAAAAAATCACTTAATATTGTCACATGTGAAATAGTGATAAAATGAAGAAAACAATTCCAATTCCATTGAACAGTAGATGTTATACTGCCTCCTTAAATTCTCAAAACATCTGTTTGCTTGTTAAATCATAATAAAATGTTTAAAAAAAAATAGGTTATAATAAAATGTTCAAATGTGCTAAAATTTTTTTCATAAAAAGGGGACAAAAATCACTTAAAATATCAAAACCTTAAATTTTATTCAAAAAGGCTGCACATTAAAAATTTAAAGTCACTATTTCTTTACCATAAAGTATATATGTTATAGTTTTATAACAGTGATACCTTGAAAAACCAAGTATAAATATTATGAAAAAGAAATAGAAAATTCCGAATGATAATTTTTATAAATACACTGGATGTGTATCCAAAATTTTATTAAAATTTGCAGTGCTAATTTATGGTCAAAAAAGGAATTCTGGTGCAGAAAAATCCGTTTTTGGAACAACAAAGAAAAAAAAAAATGTTGGGACAGCAAAATCAGTTTTTGGAGAAAGAAAGAGAAAAACAATTTTGTGGCAGCAAAGCTAGAATACTGTAGCGGAAAATACAGAAATTTTTTTTTTTTTTTGGTGCCCCTTTAACAAAATTTTATTTTATTGTTGTGATTGTTTGACAAAATATACAGCTTTTCCGCGATATTTTAAAGAAATTTACCATTTTAAAAAAAAACGAAATTAGCCTTTTTTTCACGATTTTTTTAATGAAATTTACCATTTCTTTGCGTTTTTTTGAAGACATCTGCCTGTTTTTCGCGATCTTTTGACAAAATCTGCCTTTTTTGCAATTTTTTATTAAATATATCGTTTTTCGCGATCTTTTGATGAAATTTACCTTTTTTTCGATTTTTTGAATGAAATTTATTGTTTTTTCATAACTTATTGATGAAATCTTTCCTTTTTTCGCGATTTTTTGACGAAATCTGTCCTTTTTTCGTGATCTTTTAACAAAATCTGCCGTTTTTTCAATTTTTTAAATGAAATAATCCATTTATATGCAATCTTATGACGAAATTAGCCTTTTTTCAAGATTTTTTAACGAAATTTACCATATTTTTGAGATTTTTTGACGAAAACTGCCTTTGTTTCGCGATCTTTTGTCACAATCTGCAGTTTTTCTGCGATCTTTTGATGAAATCTAGCTTTTTTCACGATCTTTTGTTGAAATCTACCTTTTTTGCGATTTTTTTTAAAAATGAAATCTATAATTTTTTCGCAATTTTTGATGAAATTTACCTTTTTTTGCAATTTTTAAAACGAAATTTATTGTTTTTTCATGACTTATTGATAAAATCTCTCGTTTTTGCGCGATCTTTTGATGAAATCTGTCATTTTTTTTACAATCTTTTGACAAGAGATACCGTTTTTCAAGATTTTTTGACGAAATTAGAAGCTTTTCATGATTTTTAAACAAAATTTACTATTTTTTCGTGATCTTTTGATGAAATCTGCCATTTTTTTTTTGCGATCTTTTGTCAGAATCTGCAGTTTTTTGCGGTCTTTTGATGAAATATGTCGGTTTTTCTTGTGATCTTCGGATGAAATTCGCCGTTTTTCGCGTCCTGTCCGAGTTTCTCCCCCCCCCAAATAATATATTTTTTTCTTTTCCAAGTTGGCAAATTTGTCTGCAAGGATAAAAATAAATCTGCGACACACGTCGCCTGTCTCACACTTTCTGCTACCGGGGTCATGAAAAAAAAAAAAAAAAAAAAAAAAAAAAAACTGGTACAATTCCAGCAAAATATTTTTGATTAACTAAATTTTATTGTAGAACATTGCAAAATATTCTGCTTTGGGGCTTTTTAACAGACAACTCACTATTTACACAGTTCCAGCAAGAAATGAAATGCAGTAGACTCCCTCAAATCCACACAGCTTGAGCTTTTAAGGTTGTGCGGATATCTGGTCATTGCTTTGTTTATATTTTTTAAAAAGTAATTTGAATGTAATTAATAATGGAATCAAAAGTATAATGCTTGCTTAAAATATACTAAAACATTAAAATAAGTAATAAACTAAAATAATAAAAATTTAGATAATTTTTAAAATAATTAAAATATTAAAAGCAAAGGTCAAATTAATAATCAATAATGTATAATTAAATATTAATTATGAAGATGAAATGCGTTAAATATTAATTATAAAGATGAAATGTGTTAAATATTAATTATAAAGATGAAATGTGTTTCCTAAATTATTCGATGAAACTTGCATTATAAAGGTACATTACTAATTCACATCAGGATCATAAAATAATGAAGCTTTATTTTAGGTTTAGCCAGACTTAATAACTAAAAAAGATTGATTATAATACATAAAAATATTTGGTAAGATTATGATGGTCAATAATATCAGCAATATCTTGATTTTTTTCAGAAAAAAAAATTCTTTCTTCATAAATTCAATAACCTTAACAAAATTTACAAATTTAAAAAATGTATGGAATTCATATAAAACAATAAAAGTCAAATTTTGCACCTACATCTGAACTTAATGTTTCATTGTTTACATCCATAAATTATGTGCGATTTTAGAGAGTTGCAGATTTCAGGAGTGTGAACTTGAGGGAGTCTACTGTAATACAAACTTGAAAAGAATATTAAATTTGATGATATTTTCAAATTTCTAGCCGATTTTCTTTAATCTGAATTTTTCAATTTATAAAAGTTTTTCTACTTTTACAAACTTTTTTTCCCTGGTTTTTTCAATTTATACAATTTTTTCTACATTTACAAACATTTTCTCAGAATTTTTCAATTTTTAATTATTTTTCGCTCCAGATATTTACAAATCTTTCACTTTTTATAAATTTTCAATAATTTTTTTGCTCTGAATATTTCAATTTTTACAATTTTTTTAACAGTTTTTTGCTGCAGATTTTTCAATCTTTTTCTGCTATAAAAACAATACTGCATATACAAAATTCTGTGTACACCAATTACCAAAATATAATACTTACTATCAATATCAAATAAAATCAATAAAAATTCACACACTTTTATTTCTATTTTTTATATGATGGAAAATGCTTATGTATACATCATCTGAATCCTCATCATTTTTTGATGACACAAACATTACAAAATCCTCTCTCACTCCCCCCCCTATGCTCGAATTAACAAATATGACACTGAAAGACAACTGTTCACTCCACACAACAAAAATTAAATTTACCCCTAAATATACTTATTTGCAAATATACTTATCAGCAAAATATGTCACAATATATAAAAAATTCTCAAAAACAAACTTCAACAACATCCATTTCAATAGATGAAACTACAAAAAATAAAATTAGCACAATCCCAATAACAACGTCAAACCATCAGTTCAAGTCCCTTTATAAAATACACAAACATAATTTCCCCTAGGTTTCAAAAGGGACAAGGCGCTACTGTTGTGAAAAGGGCATTTTTTTATTTTTATGGGCACTTTTATAGAGTTAAATCTAACTGCCATTTTTGATGCAGCCATTCAATTTAGTGCTTTTTCTAATAGCAAGAGGGGAAAAAAAAATCACAAAATATGTCCATTTATCACAGGAAAAAATTGTTATTTGACTGAAGGGGAAAGCCTTGAAATTTGTCAAGCAGTAGAACAAAAATCTTCAACCAGTCATGAAAGAATTATGGTTCAAAAAATCATGGAAAAATGTAAATTTTATCAAAGAATCAAGAAAAAAATTTAAAAAAACTCTTAAAAAGATAGCATGAAGAAAAGAAGGGGGGACAGAAATTTTGCTAAAAGATTGGGAAAAAAACGACAGATTTTGTTAGAAGAACACAAAAAATGACAGATTTTGTTAAAAAATAGTGAAAAAAAATTGCAAATTTTGTTAAAAGATCGCAAGAAAAGACAAATCTCTTCAAAAGATAGCAAAAAAGCTTCAAATTTTGTCAAAAGAACATGAAATAAACACAAATTTTGCAAAAGAGATGGGGGGAAAAAAACCCCATATACTCCGTGGAATATCCTCCTCCCTTTCATCAATTCTATTGTAACTTTTCAGGAAATTTGCTGTTAATTTCATTTTTTTTTTTTTTTTTTTTTTGCTTAGAATTACCTCTGTGATTCTGTCAGATTTTTTCCAAAATTATGAAAAATTAAGGCAGTCATTTCTCAAAATTAAAAAAAAATCGGTCATAACTCTGAAAATTCAGAGAATAATTTTAAAGAAAAAAATTTCATTAATTAACGACAAAAAAAATCACCAATTTCATCATAGGATCATGGAAAAAATGCATTTTTTTACAGGATCGTGAAAAGATGCAAATTTCGTTCAGGGATCACAGGAAAAAAACCCCAAAAGGTGAATTTCGACAAAGAATTACGAAAAAATGGAAATTTCATCCAGGAATCACAAAAATGGCAATTTTTGTAAAAAACATCACACACACACAAAAAAAAAAAAAAAAAAAAAAACCTCTGGGGGAAACTCAATAAACAATTTAGTAAAAAACTCATGTTAGAAATGCATTTCAAAAAACCCAACCAGATTCCTAATTTTTTTAAGGAGCCAGTGGCTCCTAAACCCAAATAATCCAGTTGCCACCAGGGCAGGCCCGTCGTTAGACCATATTGTCAGGTAGGGCAAAAAATTTTCTAGGGGTGGCAGATTATTTCTTTATTTTTTTTTTAGCGTTCTGTATTTAAAAATGAAAACGAAATCATTATAAGATCATTCTCGTGTCTGTCTGCCCCAATCCTTTTACTCATAAACTGTAAAACGCAGAAAGTTCAAATTGAGGGAAATAATAAAGTCTATTGACCTACATATTTACAGGTTATAAAACATTTATAAATATATTTAAGAGGGGGGGAGGTAGGGTGTTAATTAAGTTACTTGAAAAAAAATCTTTACTTTGTATATCGTGTGGGTTATCTTATGAAAGCTTTCGTTACGCTGAACTCAAAAATATATTTCAAAAATATAATGTGCACCTTTAAACCTTCATATTTATTTATATATGGTCCTTAAATTCGACACATAAGTAGACATTCAAAATTGATGTCATAAAAGTGTTGCAGCCACCTGATTCCGGTAAAATTGGACAAAGTAGACCCTTATATTATTAATATGCATTTTCAAACCTACATTTTGATGTATTTTCGGACCTTGAATTCGATACATAGGCAAACACTCAAAATTGACGTCATAAAAGTGCGGCTGCCACCGGGATCCGGCAGGATAGGACCTGGCAGCCAGTGATATTCTTAATGTGCACATTGAAACCTACATTTTGATGTATGTGGCAGCCAGTTATATTCTTAATGTGCACATTGAGACCTACGTTTTGATGTATGTCTGGTCCTTGTACTCGATACAAAGATAAACACTCAAAATTGACGTCATAAAAGTGCGGCTGCCTTGCGTTCCGGCAGGATAGGATCTGACAGACAGTGATATTCTTAATGTGCACATTGAGACCTACATTTTGATGTATGTCCGGTCCTTTTACTCGATACATAGGTAAATCGACGGTCGGCTCCCGGACTAATAGATATGAATAGGTGGCCTTATTTTCAAATAGAACTTGTAGTTACAGCTGAAGTAATCCGTCCACGTGCACTCATGTTCTCCAAATACATAACGTTTAAACAAAAAAAAAAAAAAAAGACTTTTTTGTTACAATATCCCCAACAATTGAATATCAACTAAAATTCAAAATGGTTTAACTATGCCTGTAGTGTACAATGAGTTGCTATTTACTCCTCAAAATCGCTGTCCAGTACTCAAAAATTTCCGCAGGCAGCTTGGTTCTGTCAAACAAAGGCTTCCACTCCGTACAATCACAGGGATGACAAATTAGACCCAGATCGTCCCATTGTAAAATTTTTAAAGACTAACCTTTAAAAAACATTTCACAGTATCTTTTATTTAGAAAAATAAACCCTTAAACACTTTAAAGAATATTTCATAGGAAAGAACGCAATTTTGAGACCACAGAGGGTAAAAGTGCGGACAGACATAACCACTACTTGCGGTCACTTGTCGGTGTATTTTATGTTCGCAGGCAGTGTGTTTTATGTATGACTTTTCCACGTCAAGGAAGGAAAACTCACTTTAACTGCAGGATAGGGAGCCTTTCAATCAAGTGGCATTTAGATCGTTATCTTCTGAACTATTGTAATCTTCCCCTTTTCTATAGTCAATAAACCGCAGAAAGAAAGATAAGAAAAGATTTTCTTGAATTCAGTTGAAGTTGGATAAAATACACGTATTCCCGGCCTCTTTTTAAAAGAACCCTCTTCCCAAAGTAAACATAACAAAAAACAGAGAAAAATCCTAATGCGTGACATTTGTTGTTTATTATAATCAGTTAGAGTTTACATGTAACAGCAACTAACTGTCATGTATAACGAAAACAATATTGTAAACTTGTTCACAGTAATTTCAGAATCTTTTGGTTCCAGCCGGCTTTCTAACGATAAATTTCGTATGGTGACAATTGTACAAAGAAAGCAATCTTTAGGAATATAAGCTAATCCAGATTTGTTTAATTTGGAGCGGTGTGGGGCAATTTCTACAAAGCAAAAATGTGAGGAATACAGAACGCCCTAATTTCTGGCAGAGGTCTGTTAAAAAGAGAGAGAAAAAAACTTTACAGATAATTGTTTTGCTGTTTCCAGTCTAAAAACTAAATTTAGAAGAAGGGGAAATCTGGCATGAAGAAAGAAAAACGGGAATTTCATTGTTGTAATAATAACAATTTTTTAAAAGGAAATTCTTAGCGATGAATTGATCGGAATGTCGAATTTCATTCTAGGTTGGTTAAAAAGATGGAAAAATATAAATTTAATGTTTTGCCCCCTTTTTTTTCTTCTTATTTTTTAGGAATTTAATGTAGAGTTTTGCGCTAGGTCGGGCAAAACTTTTTCCAGGTCGGGCTTCGCCCGACCTGGCCCCCCCCTGGCTACGGCCCTGCACCAGGGTTTAATTTCTAAGAATTAAGAAACGATTTGGAACAGCACAATTTTTTAAAAAAAGATCGCAGAAAAAAAGCTAATTTTATTAAAAAAAATACCACAACATCCATCGAAGAATTGCTGAAAAATACAATTTTTAGTCAAATGATCGCTGAAAAAAAATGTGATATTGGCTAGAGGATCATGAAAATAAATGCACGATTCTTGTCAGGGAGTTGTGGATAAATACAATTTTTGTCAAATGATCGTGAGAAAAAATGCAAAATTCGCCAGAGGACGGTGACTTAGATGTCAAAAATTTAATCATCACGTGGCGACCATGCACCTGCATCTATACCATCTAGAAGACAATAATTAAACCAACTAAAATTTCAGATTAAAATACAGTTGACATGGAATGAGTGTCTCGTTACTACAACAAACTGGAAACAAGAAAAACTCATCACAGCATCGTCAAATATTTCCTTATTCTAGGATTTGGCCGGATTGTCTTTAGCCAAGGTGCCTCTGCATTTTTTAAATTACAATAACAACCCTAATATGTAATCACATCATGATAAAATGATTTCAAGGAAAAACTATTCAATACAATTTTTTTTCTCAAACAATGTACATTTTAAGAATAGATTTCAGTCTTTTCACCTTGTTTGCATTCAATCAAATGTGAAAATAAATTTCAAAACAAAACTTTGCAACAGCGATCATTTTTATAAAATCATGGGTAAATAAAATCAACTTTTACACAAAAAAAAATATTATATATGTATATATATATATATATATATATATACAGGGTGTCCGAAAAGTCTGGAAACGGTCGAATAACTCGAGAAATACATGTGAGATTGAAAAACGTAAATATACCTGTTAAATATTTTTAAATAAGCTACTCAGTGATACCAAATTTGACCTTCGCAACCGACCCCCTGGGGGTCAGAGGGGGTCCAACTTTGAAATTTTAAATTATAACCCCCATTTTTTATTGCAGATTCGGATTCTACGGACAAAAATACGTAACTTTTGTATTTGATGTTTATTTCGAATCCTCGTTTATCACGGTGTAATTGAGCATATTAAATCGATACATATTTCGGCTTTTCCAACAGGATTTTCCCTAATCAAAACTAATTAGGGAGAATTTATGACATCAAATTCCTCGTCTTTTGCAATAATAGCGTTTCCTGAAAATCACCCGTGCCGATTATTTCGGTAGTGCTACACAGTTAAAAATTTGATCCATTTGCTGTAGCGTCACTCCACAGCTTTTATAGAATCTCTCTTTCATGACCAATGAGAATGTTCCATAACACAGTAAAGTACACTGTAAAAAAGTTGACCCTTTTGCTGCATCGTCACTCCACCGCTTTTATAGAAAACAATTACTTTACTGTGTTATGGAGCATTCTCATTGGTCACAAAAGATATATTCTATAATAGCTGTGGAGTGACGCTGCAGCAAATGGGTCAAATTTTTAACAGTGTAGCACTATTGAAATAATCGCCACGGGTGATTTTCAGGAAACGCTATTCCTACAAAAGACGAGGAATTTGACGTCAAAAATTCTGCCCAATCAGTTTCGACTAGGGAAAATCCCGTTGGAAAAGCGGGAATATGTATCGATTTAATATGCTCGATTACACCATGATAAACGAAGATTTGAAATAAACATTAAATACAAAAGTTACATATTTTTGTCCGTAGAATCCGAATCTGCAATAAAAAATTGGGGTTATAATTTAAGATTTCAAAGATGGACCCCCTCTGACCCCCAGGGGGTCGGTTTCGAAGGTCAAATTTGGAATCACAGAGTAGCTTATTTAAAAATATTTAACACGTAAGCTACTCAGTGATACCAAATTTGACCTTCGCAACCGACCCCCTGGGGGTCAGAGGGGGTTCAACTTTGAAATCTTAAATTATAACCCCCATTTTTTATTGCAGATTCGGATTCTACGGACAAAAATACGTAACTTTTGTATTTGATGTTTATTTCAAATCCTTGTTTATCACGATGTATTCGAGCATATTAAATCGATACATATTTCGGCTTTTCCAACGGGATTTTCCCTAATCGAAACTGATTGGGCAGAATTTTTGACGTCAAATTCCCCGTCTTTTGCAGAAATAGAGTTTCCTGAAAATCACCCGTGGCGATTATTTCAATAGTGCTACACTGTTAAAAATCTGACCCATTTGCTGCAGCGTCACTCTACAGCTATTATAGAATATCTCTTTTGTGACCAATGAGAGTGCTCCATAACACAATAAAGTAATCGTTTTCTATAAAAGTGGTGGAGTGACGATGCAGCAAAAGTGTCAATTTTTTACAGTGTACTTTACTGTGTTATGGAACATTCTCATTGGTCAAGAAACAGATATTCTATAAAAGCTGTGGAGTGACGCTACAGCAAATGGGTCAAATTTTTAACTGTGTGTAGTACTATCGAAGTAATCGGCATGGGTGATTTTCAGGAAATGCTATTCTTGCAAAAGACGAGGAATTTGATGTCATAAATTCTCCCCAATTAGTTTCAATTAGGGAAAATCCCGTTGGAAAAGCCGAAAAATGTATCGATTTAATATGCTCGAATACACCGTGATAAACGAGGATTCCAAATAAACATCAAATACAAAAGTTGCGTATTTTTGTCCGTAGAATCCGAAACTGCAATAAAAAATGGGGGTTATAATTTAAGATTTCAAAGTTGGACCCCCTCTGACCCCCAGGGGGTCGGTTGCGAAGGTCAAATTTGGTATCACTGAGTAGCTTACTTAAAAATATTTAACACGTATATTTACGTTTTTCAATCTCATACGTATTTTTCGAGTTATTCGAACGTTTCCAGACTTTTCGGACACCCTGTATATATATATATATATATATAGGAGCAAAATAGTATTCCACTAATGTAGAACTTTCTATTCATTTAAATTTCAAAGAAGAAAAATGAAACGGATTCAATTAAACAGCTATCATTATAATAGAAAATAGCAATGAATCCCACTGCCTTAACAACAAACCAAAAATCTTCATTTAACTAAATTCAAACTACGAAATTATTGCTTATATTAAAAATAATACGTAAAAAAGCATTCATACTACGTGTGATTTTTAATACATATATTTTACAGGCATAACCATATGGGAAGACGATTTATCATATGAGAGATAGAACTAACCATAAACGATTTCTAAACAAACACAATTACAAATAAAATAGTGATCAGTTACAAAATAAGCAACATTTTGAAATGGCAATAACAAGCATAATTGATCACATCATTTTCGGTGGATGATTTCGAAAAAATTTACTTTTAATCAAAATTCGCTTTTCAAAAGTTTTTAAGAAAAATTTTTAGTCTTTTAAATTCGTTATCGTTTTAATCTAATGACAAAATAAACGTGGAATAATATTGTATTTTTAATTATATTTAAAATCAAGAAAACACATATTTGTGTGCTTGCTTGATCATGTTTATGTCCCTAATGTTTACATGTAAATGCTGCTTGCTTGTTACTGAGATCTAGAACGCGCGAAATATTATTAGCAAGCAAAATAATATGCAAGAGGAAAATCCCGTTTGTTTCTTTACAATGCAATACACAGTAAGTCTTTTGGAGCATAAAGTTTTAAATTTACATCAATCTTCCTTCAAAATATAAAGAAAAATAAACAAATTCTTACCTCACAGAACTTTAAATACAGCCAGTTATTTTTGCAGCGAAAGAACTTCTACAGCTTATTTGAAGACAAAACGGAATGAACTGGGAATGAATATTTCAATGATTCATATACTACGCATTTTCCAAATACCTGGCTTTCATAAAACTTGCACTTGATCCATGGTCAAAATTCTAATCCTGCAATTTCATTGGCTATAAGTGAACTGCACTTCTTTGCCTGAAAGGAAAAAGTTTATTTTACCAGTATCAAGTGCTGCTACCACGGAGTAAGAAGCAGGAGGGGAAAGTAGTGTAAAAATTTTGCCATGCGGATTTTTTGACGATAGGCGGCGAAACCTCTGCTAGCAGGCTGTCGATCAATGCTTTTGCAATGCTTTTCAATGGGAAAAATGGTCAATTTAAAAAAAAATTTTACGAAAAATCTGAATTTTTAGAAAGTTGTAGAAATGAAAATCTGGTTAATTGACGTTTTCTTCACAACATACATATTTTTTTATAGGTATTTGGCGCTTCATTTTCGTTTTTACGCCATTTAAAATACGAGATCATTCTAACAAAAATCAAAGGGCAGGCCATATAAAAACATTGAATATCGCAGATTAAAATAACTGTTGGAAGTTAGTTGAATATCGCAATGAAACAGACTTACGATTTTTAGAAATTAACTATTAATCAAATATTTTGGAGCAAATTTTAATTTCGCGTGTAGTTTTTATAACCTTAGACCATTTTAATAATCCATAACTTTGGATATTTATGCAATTAATGCATGTTGAATTAAAGCTAATTTTTATTTTAATTATTTGGAGCAACTGTTTATTCATATTATGGATGTCTTGTGTGTCACCCCCATTCTGCCCCCCCAAGGGGGGCACATTTTTAATTTCTTTACAAAACCAGTCGTGTGACACATCATTTCAAAGGTCTGCAACTGCTTATTCATATTATGGATGTCTTGTGTGTCTACCCCCATTCTGTCACCCCCATTCTGCCCCCCCAAGGGGGGCACATTTTTAATTTCTTTACAAAACCAGTCGTGTGACACATCATTTCAAAGGTCTGCAACTGCTTATTCATATTATGGATGTCTTGTGTGTCTACCCCCATTCTGCACCCCCCAGGGGGGCACATTTTTAATTTCTTTACAAAACCAGTCGTGTGACACATCATTTCAAAGGTCTGCAACTGCTTATTCATATTATGGATGTCTTGTGTGTCTACCCCCACTCTGCCCCCCCAGGGGGGGCACATTTTTAATTTCTTTACAACACCAGTCGTGTGACAATAATTTCAAAGGTCTGCAACTGCTTATTCATATTATGGATGTCTTGTGTGTCTACCCCCACTCTGCCCCCCCCAGGGGGGGCACATTTTTAATTTCTTTACAACACCAGTCGTGTGACAATCATTTCAAAGGTCTGCAACTGCTTATTCATATTATGGATGTCTTGTGTGTCTACCCCCACTCTGCCCCCCCAAGGGGGGCACATTTTTAATTTATTTACAACACCAGTCGTGTGACACATCATTTCAAAGGTCTGCCACTGCTTATTCATATTATGGATGTCTTGTGTGTCACCCCCACTCTGTCCCCCCAAGGGGGGCACATTTTTAATTTCTTTACAAACCAGTCATGTGACACATCATTTCAATGGTCTGCAACTGCTTATTCATATTATGGATGTCTTGTGTGTCACCCCCACTCTGTCCCCCCAAGGGGGGCACATTTTTAATTTCTTTACAAAAACAGTCGTGTGACACATCATTTCAAAGGTCTGCAACTGCTTATTCATATTATGGATGTCTTGTGTGTCTACCCCCATTCTGCACCCCCCAGGGGGGCACATTTTTAATTTCTTTACAAAACCAGTCGTGTGACACATCATTTCAAAGGTCTGCAACTGCTTATTCATATTATGGATGTCTTGTGTGTCTACCCCCATTCTGCACCCCCCAGGGGGGCACATTTTTAATTTCTTTACAAAACCAGTCGTGTGACACATCATTTCAAAGGTCTGCAACTGCTTATTCATATTATGGATGTCTTGTGTGTCTACCCCCACTCTGCCCCCCAAGGGGGCACATTTTTAATTTCTTTACAACACCAGTCGTGTGACACATCATTTCAAAGGTCTGCAACTGCTTATTCATATTATGGATGTCTTGTGTGTCTACCCCCACTCTGCCCCCCCAGGGGGGCACATTTTTAATTTCTTTACAAAACCAGTCGTGTGACACATCATTTCAAAGGTCTGCAACTGCTTATTCATATTATGGATGTCTTGTGTGTCTACCCCCACTCTGCCCCCCCAGGGGGGCACATTTTTAATTTCTTTACAAAACCAGTCGTGTGACACATCATTTCAAAGGTCTGCAACTGCTTATTCATATTATGGATGTCTTGTGCGTCTACCCCCACTCTGCCCCCCCAGGGGGGCACATTTTTAATTTCTTTACAAAACCAGTCGTGTGACACATCATTTCAAAGGTCTGCAACTGCTTATTCATATTATGGATGTCTTGTGTGTCTACCCCCACTCTGCCCCCCCCAAGGGGCACATTTTGAATTTTTTTACAACACCAGTCGTGTGACACATCATTTCAAAGGTCTGCAACTGCTTATTCATATTATGGATGTCTTGTGTGTCTACCCCCACTCTGGACCCCCCAGGGGGGGCACATTTTTCATTTCTTTACAACACCAGTCGTGTGACAATCATTTCAAAGGTCTGCAACTGCTTATTCATATTATGGATGTCTTGTGTGTCTACCCCCACTCTGCCCCCCCAGGGGGGCACATTTTTAATTTCTTTACAAAACCAGTCGTGTGACACATCATTTCAAGGGTCTGCAACTGCTTATTCATATTATGGATGTCTTGTGCGTCTACCCCCACTCTGCCCCCCCAGGGGGGCACATTTTAAATTTCTTTACAAAACCAGTCGTGTGACACATCATTTCAAAGGTCTGCCACTGCTTATTCATATTATGGATGTCTTGTGTGTCACCCACACTCTGTCCCCCCAAGGGGGGCACATTTTTAATTTCTTTACAAACCAGTCATGTGACACATCATTTCAAAGGTCTGCAACTGCTTATTCATATTATGGATGTCTTGTGTGTCACCCCCACTCCGTCCCCCCAAGGGGGGCACATTTTTAATTTCTTTACAAAAACAGTCATGTGACACATCATTTCAAAGGTCTGCAACTGCTTATTCATATTATGGATGTCTTGTGTGTCTACCCCCATTCTGCACCCCCCAGGGGGGCACATTTTTAATTACTTTACAAAACCAGTCATGTGACACATCATTTCAAAGGTCTGCAACTGCTTATTCATATTATGGATGTCTTGTGTGTCTACCCCCATTCTGCACCCCCCAGGGGGGCACATTTTTAATTTCTTTACAAAACCAGTCGTGTGACACATCATTTCAAAGGTCTGCAACTGCTTATTCATATTATGGATGTCTTGTGTGTCTACCCCCACTCTGCCCCCCCAAGGGGGCACATTTTTAATTTCTTTACAACACCAGTCGTGTGACACATCATTTCAAAGGTCTGCAACTGCTTATTCATATTATGGATGTCTTGTGTGTCTACCCCCACTCTGCCCCCCCAGGGGGGCACATTTTTAATTTCTTTACAAAACAAGTCGTGTGACACATCATTTCAAAGGTCTGCAACTGCTTATTCATATTATGGATGTCTTGTGTGTCTACCCCCACTCTGCCCCCCCAGGGGGGCACATTTTTAATTTCTTTACAAAACCAGTCGTGTGACACATCATTTCAAAGGTCTGCAACTGCTTATTCATATTATGGATGTCTTGTGCGTCTACCCCCACTCTGCCCCCCCCCAGGGGGGCACATTTTTAATTTCTTTACAAAACCAGTCGTGTGACACATCATTTCAAAGGTCTGCAACTGCTTATTCATATTATGGATGTCTTGTGTGTCTACCCCCACTCTGTCCCCCCAAGGGGCACATTTTTAATTTTTTTACAACACCAGTCGTGTGACACATCATTTCAAAGGTCTGCAACTGCTTATTCATATTATGGATGTCTTGTGTGTCTACCCCCAATCTGCCCCCCCCCAGGGGGGGCACATTTTTAATTTCTTTACAACACCAGTCGTGTGACAATCATTTCAAAGGTCTGCAACTGCTTATTCATATTATGGATGTCTTGTGTGTCTACCCCCACTCTGCCCCCCCAGGGGGGCACATTTTTAATTTCTTTACAAAACCAGTCGTGTGACACATCATTTCAAAGGTCTGCAACTGCTTATTCATATTATGGATGTCTTGTGTGTCTACCCCCACTCTGCCCCCCCCAGGGGGGCACATTTTTAATTTCTTTACAACACCAGTCGTGTGACACATCATTTCAAAGGTCTGCAACTGCTTATTCATATAATGGATGTCTTGTGTGTCACCCCCACTCTGTCCCCCCAAGGGGGGCACATTTTTAATTTCTTTACAAACCAGTCGTGTGACACATCATTTCAAAGGTCTGCAACTGCTTATTCATATTATGGATGTCTTGTGTGTCACCCCCACTCTGTCCCCCCAAGGGGGGCACATTTTTAATTTCTTTACAAAACCATTCGTGTGACACATCATTTCAAAGGTCTGCAACTGCTTATTCATATTATGGATGTCTTGTGTGTCACCCCCACTCTGCCCCCCCCAAGGGGGGCACATTTTTAATTTCTTTACAACACCAGTCGTGTGACACATCATTTCAAAGGTCTGCAACTGCTTATTCATATTATGGATGTCTTGTGTGTCACCCCCACCCTGTCCCCCCCAAGGGGGGCACATTTTTAATTTCTTTACAAAACCAGTCGTGTGACACATCATTTCAAAGGTCTGCAACTGCTTATTCATATTATGGATGTCTTGTGTGTCTACCCCCTCTCTGCCCCCCAGGGGGGCACATTTTTAATTTCTTTACAAAACCAGTCGTGTGACACATCCTTTCAAAGGTCTGCAACTGCTTATTCATATTATGGATGCCTTGTGCGTCTACCCCCACTCTGCCCCCCCCAGGGGGGCACATTTTTAATTTCTTTAAAAAACCAGTCATGTGACACATCATTTCAAAGGTCTGCAACTGCTTATTCATATTATGGATGTCTTGTGCGTCTACCCCCACTCTGCCCCCCCAGGGGGGCACATTTTAAATTTCTTTACAAAACCAGTCGTGTGACACATCATTTCAAAGGTCTGCAACTGCTTATTCATATTATGGATGTCTTGTGTGTCACCCCCACTCTGCCCCCCCAAGGGGGGCACATTTTTAATTTATTTACAACACCAGTCGTGTGACACATCATTTCAAAGGTCTGCCACTGCTTATTCATATTATGGATGTCTTGTGTGGCACCCCCATTCTGTCCCCCCAAGGGGGGCACATTTTTAATTTCTTTACAAACCAGTCATGTGACACATCATTTCAAAGGTCTGCAACTGCTTATTCATATTATGGATGTCTTGTGTGTCACCCCCACTCTGTCCCCCCAAGGGGGGGCACATTTTTAATTTCTTTACAAAAACAGTCGTGTGACACATCATTTCAAAGGTCTGCAACTGCTTATTCATATTATGGATGTCTTGTGTGTCTACCCCCATTCTGCACCCCCCCGGGGGGCACATTTTTAATTTCTTTACAAAACCAGTCGTGTGACACATCATTTCAAAGGTCTGCAACTGCTTATTCATATTATGGATGTCTTGTGTGTCTACCCCCATTCTGCACCCCCCAGGGGGGCACATTTTTAATTTCTTTACAAAACCAGTCGTGTGACACATCATTTCAAAGGTCTGCAACTGCTTATTCATATTATGGATGTCTTGTGTGTCCACCCCCACTCTGCCCCCCAAGGGGGCACATTTTTAATTTCTTTACAACACCAGTCGTGTGACACATCATTTCAAAGGTCTGCAACTGCTTATTCATATTATGGATGTCTTGTGTGTCTACCCCCACTCTGCCCCCCCCAGGGGGGCACATTTTTAATTTCTTTACAAAACCAGTCGTGTGACACATCATTTCAAAAGTTTTCTAACTGCTTATTCATATTATGGATGTCTTGTGTGTCTACCCCCACTCTGCCCCCCCAAGGGGGCACATTTTTAATTTTTTTACAACACCAGTCGTGTGACACATCATTTCAAAGGTCTGCAACTGCTTATTCATATTATGGATGTCTTGTGTGTCTACCCCCACTCTGCCCCCCCAGGGGGGGCACATTTTTAATTTCTTTACAACACCAGTCGTGTGACACATCATTTCAAAGGTCTGCAACTGCTTATTCATATTATGGATGTCTTGTGTGTCTACCCCCATTCTGCACCCCCCAGGGGGGCACATTTTTAATTTCTTTACAAAACCAGTCGTGTGACACATCATTTCAAAGGTCTGCAACTGCTTATTCATATTATGGATGTCTTGTGTGTCTACCCCCACTCTGCCCCCCAAGGGGGCACATTTTTAATTTCTTTACAACACCACTCGTGTGACACATCATTTCAAAGGTCTGCAACTGCTTATTCATATTATGGATGTCTTGTGTGTCTACCCCCACTCTGCCCCGCCCAGGGGGGCACATTTTTAATTTCTTCACAAAACCAGTCGTGTGACACATCATTTCAAAAGTTTTCTAACTGCTTATTCATATTATGGATGTCTTGTGTGTCTACCCCCACTCTGCCCCCCCCAAGGGGGCACATTTTTAATTTTTTTACAACACCAGTCGTGTGACACATCATTTCAAACGTCTGCAACTGCTTATTCATATTATGGATGTCTTGTGTGTCTACCCCCAATCTGCCCCCCCCAGGGGGGGCACATTTTTAATTTCTTTACAAAACCAGTCGTGTGACACATCATTTCAAAGGTCTGCAACTGCTTATTCATATTATGGATGTCTTGTGTGTCTACCCCCACTCTGCCCCCCCAGGGGGGCACATTTTTAATTTCTTTACAAAACCAGTCGTGTGACACATCATTTCAAAGGTCTGCAACTGCTTATTCATATTATGGATGTCTTGTGTGTCTACCCCCACTCTGCCCCCCCCAGGGGGGGCACATTTTTAATTTCTTTACAACACCAGTCGTGTGACAATCATTTCAAAGGTCTGCAACTGCTTATTCATATTATGGATGTCTTGTGTGTCTACCCCCACTCTGCCCCCCCAGGGGGGCACATTTTTAATTTCTTTACAAAACCAGTCGTGTGACACATCATTTCAAAGGTCTGCAACTGCTTATTCATATTATGGATGTCTTGTGTGTCTACCCCCACTCTGCCCCCCCAGGGGGGCACATTTTTAATTTCTTTACAACACCAGTTGTGTGACACATCATTTCAAAGGTCTGCAACTGCTTATTCATATAATGGATGTCTTGTGTGTCACCCCCACTCTGTCCCCCCAAGGGGGGCACATTTTTAATTTCTTTACAAACCAGTCGTGTGACACATCATTTCAAAGGTCTGCAACTGCTTATTCATATTATGGATGTCTTGTGTGTCACCCCCACTCTGTCCCCCCAAGGGGGGCACATTTTTAATTTCTTTACAAAACCATTCGTGTGACACATCATTTCAAAGGTCTGCAACTGCTTATTCATATTATGGATGTCTTGTGTGTCACCCCAACCCTGTCCCCCCCAAGGGGGGCACATTTTTAATTTCTTTACAAAAGCAGTCGTGTGACACATCATTTCAAAGGTCTGCAACTGCTTATTCATATTATGGATGTCTTGTGTGTCTACCCCCACTCTGCCCCCCAGGGGGGCACATTTTTAATTTCTTTACAAAACCAGTCGTGTGACACATCCTTTCAAAGGTCTGCAACTGCTTATTCATATTATGGATGTCTTGTGCGTCTACCCCCACTCTGCCCCCCCAGGGGGGCACATTTTTAATTTCTTTAAAAAACCAGTCGTGTGACACATCATTTCAAAGGTCTGCAACTGCTTATTCATATTATGGATGTCTTGTGCGTCTACCCCCACTCTGCCCCCCCCAGGGGGGCACATTTTAAATTTCTTTACAAAACCAGTCGTGTGACACATCATTTCAAAGGTCTGCAACTGCTTATTCATATTATGGATGTCTTGTGTGTCACCCCCACTCTGCCCCCCCAAGGGGAGCACATTTTTAATTTATTTACAACACCAGTCGTGTGACACATCATTTCAAAGGTCTGCCACTGCTTATTCATATTATGGATGTCTTGTGTGGCACCCCCATTCTGTCCCCCCAAGGGGGGCACATTTTTAATTTCTTTACAAACCAGTCATGTGACACATCATTTCAAAGGTCTGCAACTGCTTATTCATATTATGGATGTCTTGTGTGTCACCCCCACCCTGTCCCCCCCAAGGGGGGCACATTTTTAATTTCTTTACAAAACCAGTCATGTGACACATCATTTTAAAGGTCTGCAACTACTTATTCATATTATGGATGTCTTGTGTGTCTACCCCCACTCTGCCCCCCAGGGGGGCACATTTTTAATTTCTTTACAAAACCAGTCGTGTGACACATCCTTTCAAAGGTCTGCAACTGCTTATTCATATTATGGATGTCTTGTGCGTCTACCCCCACTCTGCCCCCCCAGGGGGGCACATTTTTAATTTCTTTAAAAAACCAGTCGTGTGACACATCATTTCAAAGGTCTGCAACTGCTTATTCATATTATGGATGTCTTGTGCGTCTACCCCCACTCTGCCCCCCCCAGGGGGGCACATTTTAAATTTCTTTACAAAACCAGTCGTGTGACACATCATTTCAAAGGTCTGCAACTGCTTATTCATATTATGGATGTCTTGTGTGTAACCCCCACTCTGCCCCCCCAAGGGGGGCACATTTTTAATTTATTAACAACACCAGTCGTGTGACACATCATTTCAAAGGTCTGCCACTGCTTATTCATATTATGGATGTCTTGTGTTTCTACCCCCACTCTGCTCCCCAAGGGGGCACATTTTTAATTTCTTTACAACACCAGTCGTGTGACACATCATTTCAAAGGTCTGCAACTGCTTATTCATATTATGGATGTCTTGTGTGTCTACCCCCACTCTGCCCCCCCCAGGGGGGCACATTTTTAATTTCTTTACAAAACCAGTCGTGTGACACATCATTTCAAAGGTCTGCAACTGCTTATTCATATTATGGATGTCTTGTGTGTCTACCCCCACTCTGCCCCCCCAGGGGGGCACATTTTTAATTTCTTTACAAAACCAGTCGTGTGACACATCATTTCAAAGGTCTGCAACTGCTTATTCATATTATGGATGTCTTGTGTGTCTACCCCCACTCTGCCCCCCCACGGGGCACATTTTTAATTTTTTTACAACACCAGTCGTGTGACACATCATTTCAAAGGTCTGCAACTGCTTATTCATATTATGGATGTCTTGTGTGTCTACCCCCACTCTGCCCCCCCCAGGGGGGCACATTTTTAATTTCTTTACAACACCAGTCGTGTTACAATCATTTCAAAGGTCTGCAACTGCTTATTCATATTATGGATGTCTTGTGTGTCTACCCCCACTCTGCCCCCCCCCAGGGGGGCACATTTTTAATTTCTTTACAAAACCAGTCGTATGACACATCATTTCAAAGGTCTGCAACTGCTTATTCATATTATGGATGTCTTGTGTGTCTACCCCCACTCTGCCCCCCCAGGGGGGCACATTTTTAATTTCTTTACAACACCAGTCGTGTGACACATCATTTCAAAGGTCTGCAACTGCTTATTCATATAATGGATGTCTTGTGTGTCACCCCCACTCTGTCCCCCCAAGGGGGGCACATTTTTAATTTCTTTACAAACCAGTCGTGTGACACATCATTTCAAAGGTCTGCAACTGCTTATTCATATTATGGATGTCTTGTGTGTCACCCCCACTCTGTCCCCCCAAGGGGGGCACATTTTTAATTTCTTTACAAAACCATTCGTGTGACACATCATTTCAAAGGTCTGCAACTGCTTATTCATATTATGGATGTCTTGTGTGTCACCCCCACTCTGCCCCCCCAAGGGGGGCACATTTTTAATTTCTTTACAACACCAGTCGTGTGACACATCATTTCAAAGGTCTGCAACTGCTTATTCATATTATGGATGTCTTGTGTGTCACCCCCACCCTGTCCCCCCCAAGGGGGGCACATTTTTAATTTCTTTACAAAACCAGTCGTGTGACACATCATTTCAAAGGTCTGCAACTGCTTATTCATATTATGGATGTCTTGTGTGTCTACCCCCACTCAGCCCCCCAGGGGGGCATATTTTTAATTTCTTTACAAAACCAGTCGTGTGACACATCCTTTCAAAGGTCTGCAACTGCTTATTCATATTATGGATGTCTTGTGCGTCTACCCCAACTCTGCCCCCCCAGGGGGGCACATTTTTAATTTCTTTAAAAAACCAGTCATGTGACACATCATTTCAAAGGTCTGCAACTGCTTATTCATATTATGGATGTCTTGTGCGTCTACCCCCACTCTGCCCCCCCCAGGGGGGCACATTTTAAATTTATTTACAAAACCAGTCGTGTGACACATCATTTCAAAGGTCTGCAACTGCTTATTCATATTATGGATGTCTTGTGTGTCACCCCCACTCTGCCCCCCCAAGGGGGGCACATTTTTAATTTATTTACAACACCAATCGTGTGACACATCATTTCAAAGGTCTGCCACTGCTTATTCATATTATGGATGTCTTGTGTGTCTACCCCCACTCTGCCCCCCCAGGGGGGCACATTTTTAATTTCTTTACAAAACCAGTCGTGTGACACTTCATTTCAAAGGTCTGCAACTGCTTATTCATATTATGGATGTCTTGTGCGTCTACCCCCACTCTGCCCCCCCAGGGGGGCACATTTTTAATTTCTTTACAAAACCAGTCGTGTGACACATCCTTTCAAAGGTCTGCAACTGCTTATTCATATTATGGATGTCTTGTGCGTCTACCCCCACTCTGCCCCCCCAGGGGGGCACATTTTTAATTTCTTTAAAAAACCAGTCGTGTGACACATCATTTCAAAGGTCTGCAACTGCTTATTCATATTATGGATGTCTTGTGCGTCTACCCCCACTCTGCCCCCCCCAGGGGGGCACATTTTAAATTTCTTTACAAAACCAGTCGTGTGACACATCATTTCAAAGGTCTGCAACTGCTTATTCATATTATGGATGTCTTGTGTGTAACCCCCACTCTGCCCCCCCAAGGGGGGCACATTTTTAATTTATTAACAACACCAGTCGTGTGACACATCATTTCAAAGGTCTGCCACTGCTTATTCATATTATGGATGTCTTGTGTTTCTACCCCCACTCTGCTCCCCAAGGGGGCACATTTTTAATTTCTTTACAACACCAGTCGTGTGACACATCATTTCAAAGGTCTGCAACTGCTTATTCATATTATGGATGTCTTGTGTGTCTACCCCCACTCTGCCCCCCCCAGGGGGGCACATTTTTAATTTCTTTACAAAACCAGTCGTGTGACACATCATTTCAAAGGTCTGCAACTGCTTATTCATATTATGGATGTCTTGTGTGTCTACCACCACTCTGCCCCCCCAGGGGGGCACATTTTTAATTTCTTTACAAAACCAGTCGTGTGACACATCATTTCAAAGGTCTGCAACTGCTTATTCATATTATGGATGTCTTGTGTGTCTACCCCGCTCTGCCCCCCCACGGGGCACATTTTTAATTTTTTTACAACACCAGTCGTGTGACACATCATTTCAAAGGTCTGCAACTGCTTATTCATATTATGGATGTCTTGTGTGTCTACCCCCACTCTGCCCCCCCCAGGGGGGCACATTTTTAATTTCTTTACAACACCAGTCGTGTTACAATCATTTCAAAGGTCTGCAACTGCTTATTCATATTATGGATGTCTTGTGTGTCTACCCCCACTCTGCCCCCCCAGGGGGGCACATTTTTAATTTCTTTACAAAACCAGTCGTATGACACATCATTTCAAAGGTCTGCAACTGCTTATTCATATTATGGATGTCTTGTGTGTCTACCCCCACTCTGCCCCCCCAGGGGGGCACATTTTTAATTTCTTTACAACACCAGTCGTGTGACACATCATTTCAAAGGTCTGCAACTGCTTATTCATATAATGGATGTCTTGTGTGTCACCCCCACTCTGTCCCCCCAAGGGGGGCACATTTTTAATTTCTTTACAAACCAGTCGTGTGACACATCATTTCAAAGGTCTGCAACTGCTTATTCATATTATGGATGTCTTGTGTGTCACCCCCACTCTGTCCCCCCAAGGGGGGCACATTTTTAATTTCTTTACAAAACCATTCGTGTGACACATCATTTCAAAGGTCTGCAACTGCTTATTCATATTATGGATGTCTTGTGTGTCACCCCCACTCTGCCCCCCCAAGGGGGGCACATTTTTAATTTCTTTACAACACCAGTCGTGTGACACATCATTTCAAAGGTCTGCAACTGCTTATTCATATTATGGATGTCTTGTGTGTCACCCCCACCCTGTCCCCCCCAAGGGGGGCACATTTTTAATTTCTTTACAAAACCAGTCGTGTGACACATCATTTCAAAGGTCTGCAACTGCTTATTCATATTATGGATGTCTTGTGTGTCTACCCCCACTCAGCCCCCCAGGGGGGCATATTTTTAATTTCTTTACAAAACCAGTCGTGTGACACATCCTTTCAAAGGTCTGCAACTGCTTATTCATATTATGGATGTCTTGTGCGTCTACCCCAACTCTGCCCCCCCAGGGGGGCACATTTTTAATTTCTTTAAAAAACCAGTCATGTGACACATCATTTCAAAGGTCTGCAACTGCTTATTCATATTATGGATGTCTTGTGCGTCTACCCCCACTCTGCCCCCCCCAGGGGGGCACATTTTAAATTTATTTACAAAACCAGTCGTGTGACACATCATTTCAAAGGTCTGCAACTGCTTATTCATATTATGGATGTCTTGTGTGTCACCCCCACTCTGCCCCCCCAAGGGGGGCACATTTTTAATTTATTTACAACACCAATCGTGTGACACATCATTTCAAAGGTCTGCCACTGCTTATTCATATTATGGATGTCTTGTGTGTCTACCCCCACTCTGCCCCCCCAGGGGGGCACATTTTTAATTTCTTTACAAAACCAGTCGTGTGACACTTCATTTCAAAGGTCTGCAACTGCTTATTCATATTATGGATGTCTTGTGCGCCTACCCCCACTCTGCCCCCCCCAGGGGGGCACATTTTAAATTTCTTTACAAAACCAGTCGTGTGACACATCATTTCAAAGGTCTGCAACTGCTTATTCATATTATGGATGTCTTGTGTGTAACCCCCACTCTGCCCCCCCAAGGGGGGCACATTTTTAATTTATTAACAACACCAGTCGTGTGACACATCATTTCAAAGGTCTGCCACTGCTTATTCATATTATGGATGTCTTGTGTTTCTACCCCCACTCTGCTCCCCAAGGGGGCACATTTTTAATTTCTTTACAACACCAGTCGTGTGACACATCATTTCAAAGGTCTGCAACTGCTTATTCATATTATGGATGTCTTGTGTGTCTACCCCCACTCTGCCCCCCCCAGGGGGGCACATTTTTAATTTCTTTACAAAACCAGTCGTGTGACACATCATTTCAAAGGTCTGCAACTGCTTATTCATATTATGGATGTCTTGTGTGTCTACCACCACTCTGCCCCCCCAGGGGGGCACATTTTTAATTTCTTTACAAAACCAGTCGTGTGACACATCATTTCAAAGGTCTGCAACTGCTTATTCATATTATGGATGTCTTGTGTGTCTACCCCGCTCTGCCCCCCCACGGGGCACATTTTTAATTTTTTTACAACACCAGTCGTGTGACACATCATTTCAAAGGTCTGCAACTGCTTATTCATATTATGGATGTCTTGTGTGTCTACCCCCACTCTGCCCCCCCCAGGGGGGCACATTTTTAATTTCTTTACAACACCAGTCGTGTTACAATCATTTCAAAGGTCTGCAACTGCTTATTCATATTATGGATGTCTTGTGTGTCTACCCCCACTCTGCCCCCCCAGGGGGGCACATTTTTAATTTCTTTACAAAACCAGTCGTATGACACATCATTTCAAAGGTCTGCAACTGCTTATTCATATTATGGATGTCTTGTGTGTCTACCCCCACTCTGCCCCCCCAGGGGGGCACATTTTTAATTTCTTTACAACACCAGTCGTGTGACACATCATTTCAAAGGTCTGCAACTGCTTATTCATATAATGGATGTCTTGTGTGTCACCCCCACTCTGTCCCCCCAAGGGGGGCACATTTTTAATTTCTTTACAAACCAGTCGTGTGACACATCATTTCAAAGGTCTGCAACTGCTTATTCATATTATGGATGTCTTGTGTGTCACCCCCACTCTGTCCCCCCAAGGGGGGCACATTTTTAATTTCTTTACAAAACCATTCGTGTGACACATCATTTCAAAGGTCTGCAACTGCTTATTCATATTATGGATGTCTTGTGTGTCACCCCCACTCTGCCCCCCCAAGGGGGGCACATTTTTAATTTCTTTACAACACCAGTCGTGTGACACATCATTTCAAAGGTCTGCAACTGCTTATTCATATTATGGATGTCTTGTGTGTCACCCCCACCCTGTCCCCCCCAAGGGGGGCACATTTTTAATTTCTTTACAAAACCAGTCGTGTGACACATCATTTCAAAGGTCTGCAACTGCTTATTCATATTATGGATGTCTTGTGTGTCTACCCCCACTCAGCCCCCCAGGGGGGCATATTTTTAATTTCTTTACAAAACCAGTCGTGTGACACATCCTTTCAAAGGTCTGCAACTGCTTATTCATATTATGGATGTCTTGTGCGTCTACCCCAACTCTGCCCCCCCAGGGGGGCACATTTTTAATTTCTTTAAAAAACCAGTCATGTGACACATCATTTCAAAGGTCTGCAACTGCTTATTCATATTATGGATGTCTTGTGCGTCTACCCCCACTCTGCCCCCCCCAGGGGGGCACATTTTAAATTTATTTACAAAACCAGTCGTGTGACACATCATTTCAAAGGTCTGCAACTGCTTATTCATATTATGGATGTCTTGTGTGTCACCCCCACTCTGCCCCCCCAAGGGGGGCACATTTTTAATTTATTTACAACACCAATCGTGTGACACATCATTTCAAAGGTCTGCCACTGCTTATTCATATTATGGATGTCTTGTGTGTCTACCCCCACTCTGCCCCCCCAGGGGGGCACATTTTTAATTTCTTTACAAAACCAGTCGTGTGACACTTCATTTCAAAGGTCTGCAACTGCTTATTCATATTATGGATGTCTTGTGCGCCTACCCCCACTCTGCCCCCCCAGGGGGGCACATTTTTAATTTCTTTACAAAACCAGTCTTGTGACACATCATTTCAAAGGTCTGCAACTGCTTATTCATATTATGGATGTCTTGTGTGTCTACCCCCACTCTGCCCCCCCAAGGGGCACATTTTTAATTTTTTTACAACACCAGTCGTGTGACACATCATTTCAAAGGTCTGCAACTGCTTATTCATATTATGGATGTCTTGTGTGTCTACCCCCACTCTGCCCCCCCCCAGGGGGGGCACATTTTTAATTTCTTTACAACACCAGTCGTGTTACAATCATTTCAAAGGTCTGCAACTGCTTATTCATATTATGGATGTCTTGTGTGTCTACCCCCACTCTGCCCCCCCAGGGGGGCACATTTTTAATTTCTTTACAAAACCAGTCGTGTGACACATCATTTCAAAGGTCTGCAACTGCTTATTCATATTATGGATGTCTTGTGTGTCTACCCCGACTCTGCCCCCCCAGGGGGGCACATTTTTAATTTCTTTACAACACCAGTCGTGTGACACATCATTTCAAAGGTCTGCAACTGCTTATTCATATAATGGATGTCTTGTGTGTCACTCCCACTCTGTCCCCCCAAGAAGGCACATTTTTAATTTCTTTACAAACCAGTCGTGTGACACATCATTTCAAAGGTCTGCAACTGCTTATTCATATTATGGATGTCTTGTGTGTCACCCCCACTCTGTCCCCCCAAGGGGGGCACATTTTTAATTTCTTTACAAAACCATTCGTGTGACACATCATTTCAAAGGTCTGCAACTGCTTATTCATATTATGGATGTCTTGTGTGTCACCCCCACTCTGCCCCCCCAAGGGGGGCACATTTTTAATTTCTTTACAACACCAGTCGTGTGACACATCATTTCAAAGGTCTGCAACTGCTTATTCATATTATGGATGTCTTGTGTGTCACCCCCACCCTGCCCCCCCCAAGGGGGGCACATTTTTAATTTCTTTACAAAACCAGTCGTGTGACACATCATTTCAAAGGTCTGCTACTGCTTATTCATATTATGGATGTCTTGTGTGTCTACCCCCACTCTGCCCCCCAGGGGGGCATATTTTTAATTTCTTTACAAAACCAGTCGTGTGACACATCCTTTCAAAGGTCTGCAACTGCTTATTCATATTATGGATGTCTTGTGCGTCTACCCCCACTCTGCCCCCCCAGGGGGGCACATTTTTAATTTCTTTAAAAAACCAGTCATGTGACACATCATTTCAAAGGTCTGCAACTGCTTATTCATATTATGGATGTCTTGTGCGTCTACCCCCACTCTGCCCCCCCCAGGGAGGCACATTTTAAATTTCTTTACAAAACCAGTCGTGTGACACATCATTTCAAAGGTCTGCAACTGCTTATTCATATTATGGATGTCTTGTGTGTCACCCCCACTCTGCCCCCCCCAAGGGGGGCACATTTTTAATTTATTTACAACACCAGTCGTGTGACACATCATTTCAAAGGTCTGCCACTGCTTATTCATATTATGGATGTCTTGTGTGGCACCCCCATTCTGTCCCCCAAAGGGGGGCACATTTTTAATTTCTTTACAAACCAGTCATGTGACACATCATTTCAAAGGTCTGCAACTGCTTATTCATATTATGGATGTCTTGTGTGTCACCCCCACTCTGTCCCCCCAAGGGGGAGCACATTTTTAATTTCTTTACAAAAACAGTCGTGTGACACATCATTTCAAAGGTCTGCAACTGCTTATTCATATTATGGATGTCTTGTGTGTCTACCCCCATTCTGCACCCCCCAGGGGGGCACATTTTTAATTTCTTTACAAAACCAGTCGTGTGACACATCCTTTCAAAGGTCTGCAACTGCTTATTCATATTATGGATGTCTTGTGCGTCTACCCCCACTCTGCCCCCCCAGGGGGGCACATTTTTAATTTCTTTACAAAACCAGTCGTGTGACACATCATTTCAAAGGTCTGCAACTGCTTATTCATATTATGGATGTCTTGTGCGTCTACCCCCACTCTGCCCCCCCCAGGGGGGCACATTTTAAATTTCTTTACAAAACCAGTCGTGTGACACATCATTTCAAAGGTCTGCAACTGCTTATTCATATTATGGATGTCTTGTGTGTCACCCCCACTCTGCCCCCCCCAAGGGGGGCACATTTTTAATTTATTTACAACACCAGTTGTGTGACACATCATTTCAAAGGTCTGCCACTGCTTATTCATATTATGGATGTCTTGTGTGTCACCCCCACTCTGTCCCCCCAAGGGGGGCACATTTTTAATTTCTTTACAAACCAGTCATGTGACACATCATTTCAATGGTCTGCAACTGCTTATTCATATTATGGATGTCTTGTGTGTCACCCCCACTCTGTCCCCCCAAGGGGGGCACATTTTTAATTTCTTTACAAAAACAGTCGTGTGACACATCATTTCAAAGGTCTGCAACTGCTTATTCATATTATGGATGTCTTGTGTGTCTACCCCCATTCTGCACCCCCCAGGGGGGCACATTTTTAATTTCTTTACAAAACCAGTCGTGTGACACATCATTTCAAAGGTCTGCAACTGCTTATTCATATTATGGATGTCTTGTGTGTCTACCCCCATTCTGCACCCCCCAGGGGGGCACATTTTTAATTTCTTTACAAAACCAGTCGTGTGACACATCATTTCAAAGGTCTGCAACTGCTTATTCATATTATGGATGTCTTGTGTGTCTACCCCCACTCTGCCCCCCAAGGGGGCACATTTTTAATTTCTTTACAACACCAGTCGTGTGACACATCATTTCAAAGGTCTGCAACTGCTTATTCATATTATGGATGTCTTGTGTGTCTACCCCCACTCTGCCCCCCCCAGGGGGGCACATTTTTAATTTCTTTACAAAACCAGTCGTGTGACACATCATTTCAAAGGTCTGCAACTGCTTATTCATATTATGGATGTCTTGTGTGTCTACCCCCACTCTGCCCCCCCAGGGGGGCACATTTTTAATTTCTTTACAAAACCAGTCGTGTGACACATCATTTCAAAGGTCTGCAACTGCTTATTCATATTATGGATGTCTTGTGCGTCTACCCCCACTCTGCCCCCCCAGGGGGGCACATTTTTAATTTCTTTACAAAACCAGTCGTGTGACACATCATTTCAAAGGTCTGCAACTGCTTATTCATATTATGGATGTCTTGTGCGTCTACCCCCACTCTGCCCCCCCAGGGGGGCACATTTTTAATTTCTTTACAAAACCAGTCGTGTGACACATCATTTCAAAGGTCTGCAACTGCTTATTCATATTATGGATGTCTTGTGTGTCTACCCCCACTCTGCCCCCCCCAGGGGGGGCACATTTTTAATTTCTTTACAACACCAGTCGTGTGACAATCATTTCAAAGGTCTGCAACTGCTTATTCATATTATGGATGTCTTGTGTGTCTACCCCCACTCTGCCCCCCCAGGGGGGCACATTTTTAATTTCTTTACAAAACCAGTCGTGTGACACATCATTTCAAAGGTCTGCAACTGCTTATTCATATTATGGATGTCTTGTGTGTCTACCCCCACTCTGCCCCCCCAGGGGGGCACATTTTTAATTTCTTTACAAAACCAGTCGTGTGACACATCCTTTCAAAGGTCTGCAACTGCTTATTCATATTATGGATGTCTTGTGCGTCTACCCCCACTCTGCCCCCCCAGGGGGGCACATTTTAAATTTCTTTACAAAACCAGTCGTGTGACACATCATTTCAAAGGTCTGCAACTGCTTATTCATATTATGGATGTCTTGTGTGTCACCCCCACTCTGCCCCCCCCAAGGGGGGCACATTTTTAATTTATTTACAACACCAGTCGTGTGACACATCATTTCAAAGGTCTGCCACTGCTTATTCATATTATGGATGTCTTGTGTGTCACCCCCACTCTGTCCCCCCAAGGGGGGCACATTTTTAATTTCTTTACAAACCAGTCATGTGACACATCATTTCAAAGGTCTGCAACTGCTTATTCATATTATGGATGTCTTGTGTGTCACCCCCACTCTGTCCCCCCAAGGGGGGCACATTTTTAATTTCTTTACAAAAACAGTCGTGTGACACATCATTTCAAAGGTCTGCAACTGCTTATTCATATTATGGATGTCTTGTGTGTCTACCCCCATTCTGCACCCCCCAGGGGGGCACATTTTTAATTTCTTTACAAAACCAGTCATGTGACACATCATTTCAAAGGTCTGCAACTGCTTATTCATATTATGGATGTCTTGTGTGTCTACCCCCATTCTGCACCCCCCAGGGGGGCACATTTTTAATTTCTTTACAAAACCAGTCGTGTGACACATCATTTCAAAGGTCTGCAACTGCTTATTCATATTATGGATGTCTTGTGTGTCTACCCCCACTCTGCCCCCCAAGGGGGCACATTTTTAATTTCTTTACAACACCAGTCGTGTGACACATCATTTCAAAGGTCTGCAACTGCTTATTCATATTATGGATGTCTTGTGTGTCTACCCCCACTCTGCCCCCCCAGGGGGGCACATTTTTAATTTCTTTACAAAACCAGTCGTGTGACACATCATTTCAAAGGTCTGCAACTGCTTATTCATATTATGGATGTCTTGTGTGTCTACCCCCACTCTGCCCCCCCAGGGGGGCACATTTTTAATTTCTTTACAAAACCAGTCGTGTGACACATCATTTCAAAGGTCTGCAACTGCTTATTCATATTATGGATGTCTTGTGCGTCTACCCCCACTCTGCCCCCCCAGGGGGGCACATTTTTAATTTCTTTACAAAACCAGTCGTGTGACACATCATTTCAAATGTCTGCAACTGCTTATTCATATTATGGATGTCTTGTGTGTCTACCCCCACTCTGCCCCCCCAAGGGGCACATTTTTAATTTTTTTACAACACCAGTCGTGTGACACATCATTTCAAAGGTCTGCAACTGCTTATTCATATTATGGATGTCTTGTGTGTCTACCCCCAATTTGCCCCCCCCAGGGGGGGCACATTTTTAATTTCTTTACAAAACCAGTCGTGTGACACATCCTTTCAAAGGTCTGCAACTGCTTATTCATATTATGGATGTCTTGTGCGTCTACCCCCACTCTGCCCCCCCAGGGGGGCACATTTTTAATTTCTTTAAAAAACCAGTCGTGTGACACATCATTTCAAAGGTCTGCAACTGCTTATTCATATTATGGATGTCTTGTGCGTCTACCCCCACTCTGCCCCCCCCAGGGGGGCACATTTTAAATTTCTTTACAAAACCAGTCGTGTGACACATCATTTCAAAGGTCTGCAACTGCTTATTCATATTATGGATGTCTTGTGTGTCACCCCCACTCTGCCCCCCTAAGGGGAGCACATTTTTAATTTATTTACAACACCAGTCGTGTGACACATCATTTCAAAGGTCTGCCACTGCTTATTCATATTATGGATGTCTTGTGTGGCACCCCCATTCTGTCCCCCCAAGGGGGGCACATTTTTAATTTCTTTACAAACCAGTCATGTGACACATCATTTCAAAGGTCTGCAACTGCTTATTCATATTATGGATGTCTTGTGTGTCACCCCCACCCTGTCCCCCCCAAGGGGGGCACATTTTTAATTTCTTTACAAAACCAGTCATGTGACACATCATTTCAAAGGTCTGCAACTGCTTATTCATATTATGGATGTCTTGTGTGTCTACCCCCACTTTGCCCCCCAGGGGGGCACATTTTTAATTTCTTTACAAAACCAGTCGTGTGACACATCCTTTCAAAGGTCTGCAACTGCTTATTCATATTATGGATGTCTTGTGCGTCTACCCCCACTCTGCCCCCCCAGGGGGGCACATTTTTAATTTCTTTAAAAAACCAGTCGTGTGACACATCATTTCAAAGGTCTGCAACTGCTTATTCATATTATGGATGTCTTGTGCGTCTACCCCCACTCTGCCCCCCCAAGGGGGGCACATTTTAAATTTCTTTACAAAACCAGTCGTGTGACACATCATTTCAAAGGTCTGCAACTGCTTATTCATATTATGGATGTCTTGTGTGTAACCCCCACTCTGCCCCCCCAAGGGGGGCACATTTTTAATTTATTAACAACACCAGTCGTGTGACACATCATTTCAAAGGTCTGCCACTGCTTATTCATATTATGGATGTCTTGTGTTTCTACCCCCACTCTGCTCCCCAAGGGGGCACATTTTTAATTTCTTTACAACACCAGTCGTGTGACACATCATTTCAAAGGTCTGCAACTGCTTATTCATATTATGGATGTCTTGTGTGTCTACCCCCACTCTGCCCCCCCCAGGGGGGCACATTTTTAATTTCTTTACAAAACCAGTCGTGTGACACATCATTTCAAAGGTCTGCAACTGCTTATTCATATTATGGATGTCTTGTGTGTCTACCCCCACTCTGCCCCCCCAGGGGGGCACATTTTTAATTTCTTTACAAAACCAGTCGTGTGACACATCATTTCAAAGGTCTGCAACTGCTTATTCATATTATGGATGTCTTGTGTGTCTACCCCCACTCTGCCCCCCCACGGGGCACATTTTTAATTTTTTTACAACACCAGTCGTGTGACACATCATTTCAAAGGTCTGCAACTGCTTATTCATATTATGGATGTCTTGTGTGTCTACCCCCACTCTGCCCCCCCCAGGGGGGCACATTTTTAATTTCTTTACAACACCAGTCGTGTTACAATCATTTCAAAGGTCTGCAACTGCTTATTCATATTATGGATGTCTTGTGTGTCTACCCCCACTCTGCCCCCCCAGGGGGGCACATTTTTAATTTCTTTACAAAACCAGTCGTATGACACATCATTTCAAAGGTCTGCAACTGCTTATTCATATTATGGATGTCTTGTGTGTCTACCCCCACTCTGCCCCCCCAGGGGGGCACATTTTTAATTTCTTTACAACACCAGTCGTGTGACACATCATTTCAAAGGTCTGCAACTGCTTATTCATATAATGGATGTCTTGTGTGTCACCCCCACTCTGTCCCCCCAAGGGGGGCACATTTTTAATTTCTTTACAAACCAGTCGTGTGACACATCATTTCAAAGGTCTGCAACTGCTTATTCATATTATGGATGTCTTGTGTGTCACCCCCACTCTGTCCCCCCAAGGGGGGCACATTTTTAATTTCTTTACAAAACCATTCGTGTGACACATCATTTCAAAGGTCTGCAACTGCTTATTCATATTATGGATGTCTTGTGTGTCACCCCCACTCTGCCCCCCCAAGGGGGGCACATTTTTAATTTCTTTACAACACCAGTCGTGTGACACATCATTTCAAAGGTCTGCAACTGCTTATTCATATTATGGATGTCTTGTGTGTCACCCCCACCCTGTCCCCCCCAAGGGGGGCACATTTTTAATTTCTTTACAAAACCAGTCGTGTGACACATCATTTCAAAGGTCTGCAACTGCTTATTCATATTATGGATGTCTTGTGTGTTTACCCCCACTCAGCCCCCCAGGGGGGCATATTTTTAATTTCTTTACAAAACCAGTCGTGTGACACATCCTTTCAAAGGTCTGCAACTGCTTATTCATATTATGGATGTCTTGTGCGTCTACCCCAACTCTGCCCCCCCAGGGGGGCACATTTTTAATTTCTTTAAAAAACCAGTCATGTGACACATCATTTCAAAGGTCTGCAACTGCTTATTCATATTATGGATGTCTTGTGCGTCTACCCCCACTCTGCCCCCCCCAGGGGGGCACATTTTAAATTTATTTACAAAACCAGTCGTGTGACACATCATTTCAAAGGTCTGCAACTGCTTATTCATATTATGGATGTCTTGTGTGTCACCCCCACTCTGCCCCCCCAAGGGGGGCACATTTTTAATTTATTTACAACACCAATCGTGTGACACATCATTTCAAAGGTCTGCCACTGCTTATTCATATTATGGATGTCTTGTGTGTCTACCCCCACTCTGCCCCCCCAGGGGGGCACATTTTTAATTTCTTTACAAAACCAGTCGTGTGACACTTCATTTCAAAGGTCTGCAACTGCTTATTCATATTATGGATGTCTTGTGCGTCTACCCCCACTCTGCCCCCCCAGGGGGGCACATTTTTAATTTCTTTACAAAACCAGTCGTGTGACACATCATTTCAAAGGTCTGCAACTGCTTATTCATATTATGGATGTCTTGTGTGTCTACCCCCACTCTGCCCCCCCAAGGGGCACATTTTTAATTTTTTTACAACACCAGTCGTGTGACACATCATTTCAAAGGTCTGCAACTGCTTATTCATATTATGGATGTCTTGTGTGTCTACCCCCACTCTGCCCCCCCCCAGGGGGGGCACATTTTTAATTTCTTTACAACACCAGTCGTGTTACAATCATTTCAAAGGTCTGCAACTGCTTATTCATATTATGGATGTCTTGTGTGTCTACCCCCACTCTGCCCCCCCAGGGGGGCACATTTTTAATTTCTTTACAAAACCAGTCGTGTGACACATCATTTCAAAGGTCTGCAACTGCTTATTCATATTATGGATGTCTTGTGTGTCTACCCCCACTCTGCCCCCCCAGGGGGGCACATTTTTAATTTCTTTACAACACCAGTCGTGTGACACATCATTTCAAAGGTCTGCAACTGCTTATTCATATAATGGATGTCTTGTGTGTCACTCCCACTCTGTCCCCCCAAGGGGGGCACATTTTTAATTTCTTTACAAACCAGTCGTGTGACACATCATTTCAAAGGTCTGCAACTGCTTATTCATATTATGGATGTCTTGTGTGTCACCCCCACTCTGTCCCCCCAAGGGGGGCACATTTTTAATTTCTTTACAAAACCATTCGTGTGACACATCATTTCAAAGGTCTGCAACTGCTTATTCATATTATGGATGTCTTGTGTGTCACCCCCACTCTGCCCCCCCAAGGGGGGCACATTTTTAATTTCTTTACAACACCAGTCGTGTGACACATCATTTCAAAGGTCTGCAACTGCTTATTCATATTATGGATGTCTTGTGTGTCACCCCCACCCTGTCCCCCCCAAGGGGGGCACATTTTTAATTTCTTTACAAAACCAGTCGTGTGACACATCATTTCAAAGGTCTGCTACTGCTTATTCATATTATGGATGTCTTGTGTGTCTACCCCCACTCTGCCCCCCAGGGGGGCATATTTTTAATTTCTTTACAAAACCAGTCGTGTGACACATCCTTTCAAAGGTCTGCAACTGCTTATTCATATTATGGATGTCTTGTGCGTCTACCCCCACTCTGCCCCCCCAGGGGGGCACATTTTTAATTTCTTTAAAAAACCAGTCATGTGACACATCATTTCAAAGGTCTGCAACTGCTTATTCATATTATGGATGTCTTGTGCGTCTACCCCCACTCTGCCCCCCCCAGGGAGGCACATTTTTAATTTATTTACAACACCAGTCGTGTGACACATCATTTCAAAGGTCTGCCACTGCTTATTCATATTATGGATGTCTTGTGTGGCACCCCCATTCTGTCCCCCAAAGGGGGGCACATTTTTAATTTCTTTACAAACCAGTCATGTGACACATCATTTCAAAGGTCTGCAACTGCTTATTCATATTATGGATGTCTTGTGTGTCACCCCCACTCTGTCCCCCCAAGGGGGAGCACATTTTTAATTTCTTTACAAAAACAGTCGTGTGACACATCATTTCAAAGGTCTGCAACTGCTTATTCATATTATGGATGTCTTGTGTGTCTACCCCCATTCTGCACCCCCCAGGGGGGCACATTTTTAATTTCTTTACAAAACCAGTCGTGTGACACATCCTTTCAAAGGTCTGCAACTGCTTATTCATATTATGGATGTCTTGTGCGTCTACCCCCACTCTGCCCCCCCAGGGGGGCACATTTTTAATTTCTTTACAAAACCAGTCGTGTGACACATCATTTCAAAGGTCTGCAACTGCTTATTCATATTATGGATGTCTTGTGCGTCTACCCCCACTCTGCCCCCCCCAGGGGGGCACATTTTAAATTTCTTTACAAAACCAGTCGTGTGACACATCATTTCAAAGGTCTGCAACTGCTTATTCATATTATGGATGTCTTGTGTGTCACCCCCACTCTGCCCCCCCCAAGGGGGGCACATTTTTAATTTATTTACAACACCAGTTGTGTGACACATCATTTCAAAGGTCTGCCACTGCTTATTCATATTATGGATGTCTTGTGTGTCACCCCCACTCTGTCCCCCCAAGGGGGGCACATTTTTAATTTCTTTACAAACCAGTCATGTGACACATCATTTCAATGGTCTGCAACTGCTTATTCATATTATGGATGTCTTGTGTGTCACCCCCACTCTGTCCCCCCAAGGGGGGCACATTTTTAATTTCTTTACAAAAACAGTCGTGTGACACATCATTTCAAAGGTCTGCAACTGCTTATTCATATTATGGATGTCTTGTGTGTCTACCCCCATTCTGCACCCCCCAGGGGGGCACATTTTTAATTTCTTTACAAAACCAGTCGTGTGACACATCATTTCAAAGGTCTGCAACTGCTTATTCATATTATGGATGTCTTGTGTGTCTACCCCCATTCTGCACCCCCCAGGGGGGCACATTTTTAATTTCTTTACAAAACCAGTCGTGTGACACATCATTTCAAAGGTCTGCAACTGCTTATTCATATTATGGATGTCTTGTGTGTCTACCCCCACTCTGCCCCCCAAGGGGGCACATTTTTAATTTCTTTACAACACCAGTCGTGTGACACATCATTTCAAAGGTCTGCAACTGCTTATTCATATTATGGATGTCTTGTGTGTCTACCCCCACTCTGCCCCCCCAGGGGGGCACATTTTTAATTTCTTTACAAAACCAGTCGTGTGACACATCATTTCAAAGGTCTGCAACTGCTTATTCATATTATGGATGTCTTGTGTGTCTACCCCCACTCTGCCCCCCCAGGGGGGCACATTTTTAATTTCTTTACAAAACCAGTCGTGTGACACATCATTTCAAAGGTCTGCAACTGCTTATTCATATTATGGATGTCTTGTGCGTCTACCCCCACTCTGCCCCCCCAGGGGGGCACATTTTTAATTTCTTTACAAAACCAGTCGTGTGACACATCATTTCAAAGGTCTGCAACTGCTTATTCATATTATGGATGTCTTGTGCGTCTACCCCCACTCTGCCCCCCCAGGGGGGCACATTTTTAATTTCTTTACAAAACCAGTCGTGTGACACATCATTTCAAAGGTCTGCAACTGCTTATTCATATTATGGATGTCTTGTGTGTCTACCCCCACTCTGCCCCCCCCAGGGGGGGCACATTTTTAATTTCTTTACAACACCAGTCGTGTGACAATCATTTCAAAGGTCTGCAACTGCTTATTCATATTATGGATGTCTTGTGTGTCTACCCCCACTCTGCCCCCCCAGGGGGGCACATTTTTAATTTCTTTACAAAACCAGTCGTGTGACACATCATTTCAAAGGTCTGCAACTGCTTATTCATATTATGGATGTCTTGTGTGTCTACCCCCTCTCTGCCCCCCCAGGGGGGCACATTTTTAATTTCTTTACAAACCAGTCATGTGACACATCATTTCAAAGGTCTGCAACTGCTTATTCATATTATGGATGTCTTGTGTGTCACCCCCACTCTGCCCCCCCCAAGGGGGGCACATTTTTAATTTATTTACAACACCAGTCGTGTGACACATCATTTCAAAGGTCTGCCACTGCTTATTCATATTATGGATGTCTTGTGTGTCACCCCCACTCTGTCCCCCCAAGGGGGGCACATTTTTAATTTCTTTACAAACCAGTCATGTGACACATCATTTCAAAGGTCTGCAACTGCTTATTCATATTATGGATGTCTTGTGTGTCACCCCCACTCTGTCCCCCCAAGGGGGGCACATTTTTAATTTCTTTACAAAAACAGTCGTGTGACACATCATTTCAAAGGTCTGCAACTGCTTATTCATATTATGGATGTCTTGTGTGTCTACCCCCATTCTGCACCCCCCAGGGGGGCACATTTTTAATTTCTTTACAAAACCAGTCATGTGACACATCATTTCAAAGGTCTGCAACTGCTTATTCATATTATGGATGTCTTGTGTGTCTACCCCCATTCTGCACCCCCCAGGGGGGCACATTTTTAATTTCTTTACAAAACCAGTCGTGTGACACATCATTTCAAAGGTCTGCAACTGCTTATTCATATTATGGATGTCTTGTGTGTCTACCCCCACTCTGCCCCCCAAGGGGGCACATTTTTAATTTCTTTACAACACCAGTCGTGTGACACATCATTTCAAAGGTCTGCAACTGCTTATTCATATTATGGATGTCTTGTGTGTCTACCCCCACTCTGCCCCCCCAGGGGGGCACATTTTTAATTTCTTTACAAAACCAGTCGTGTGACACATCATTTCAAAGGTCTGCAACTGCTTATTCATATTATGGATGTCTTGTGTGTCTACCCCCACTCTGCCCCCCCAGGGGGGCACATTTTTAATTTCTTTACAAAACCAGTCGTGTGACACATCATTTCAAAGGTCTGCAACTGCTTATTCATATTATGGATGTCTTGTGCGTCTACCCCCACTCTGCCCCCCCAGGGGGGCACATTTTTAATTTCTTTACAAAACCAGTCGTGTGACACATCATTTCAAATGTCTGCAACTGCTTATTCATATTATGGATGTCTTGTGTGTCTACCCCCACTCTGCCCCCCCAAGGGGCACATTTTTAATTTTTTTACAACACCAGTCGTGTGACACATCATTTCAAAGGTCTGCAACTGCTTATTCATATTATGGATGTCTTGTGTGTCTACCCCCAATTTGCCCCCCCCAGGGGGGGCACATTTTTAATTTCTTTACAACACCAGTCGTGTGACAATCATTTCAAAGGTCTGCAACTGCTTATTCATATTATGGATGTCTTGTGTGTCTACCCCCACTCTGCCCCCCCAGGGGGGCACATTTTTAATTTCTTTACAAAACCAGTCGTGTGACACATCATTTCAAAGGTCTGCAACTGCTTATTCATATTATGGATGTCTTGTGTGTCTACCCCCACTCTGCCCCCCCAGGGGGGCACATTTTTAATTTCTTTACAACACCAGTCGTGTGACACATCATTTCAAAGGTCTGCAACTGCTTATTCATATAATGGATGTCTTGTGTGTCACCCCCACTCTGTCCCCCCAAGGGGGGCACATTTTTAATTTCTTTACAAACCAGTCGTGTGACACATCATTTCAAAGGTCTGCAACTGCTTATTCATATTATGGATGTCTTGTGTGTCACCCCCACTCTGTCCCCCCAAGGGGGGCACATTTTTAATTTCTTTACAAAACCATTCGTGTGACACATCATTTCAAAGGTCTGCAACTGCTTATTCATATTATGGATGTCTTGTGTGTCACCCCCACTCTGCCCCCCCCAAGGGGGGCACATTTTTAATTTCTTTACAACACCAGTCGTGTGACACATCATTTCAAAGGTCTGCAACTGCTTATTCATATTATGGATGTCTTGTGTGTCACCCCCACCCTGTCCCCCCCAAGGGGGGCACATTTTTAATTTCTTTACAAAACCAGTCGTGTGACACATCATTTCAAAGGTCTGCAACTGCTTATTCATATTATGGATGTCTTGTGTGTCTACCCCCTCTCTGCCCCCCAGGGGGGCACATTTTTAATTTCTTTACAAAACCAGTCGTGTGACACATCCTTTCAAAGGTCTGCAACTGCTTATTCATATTATGGATGCCTTGTGCATCTACCCCCACTCTGCCCCCCCCAGGGGGGCACATTTTTAATTTCTTTAAAAAACCAGTCATGTGACACATCATTTCAAAGGTCTGCAACTGCTTATTCATATTATGGATGTCTTGTGCGTCTACCCCCACTCTGCCCCCCCCAGGGGGGCACATTTTAAATTTCTTTACAAAACCAGTCGTGTGACACATCATTTCAAAGGTCTGCAACTGCTTATTCATATTATGGATGTCTTGTGTGTCACCCCCACTCTGCCCCCCCAAGGGGGGCACATTTTTAATTTATTTACAACACCAGTCGTGTGACACATCATTTCAAAGGTCTGCCACTGCTTATTCATATTATGGATGTCTTGTGTGGCACCCCCATTCTGTCCCCCCAAGGGGGGCACATTTTTAATTTCTTTACAAACCAGTCATGTGACACATCATTTCAAAGGTCTGCAACTGCTTATTCATATTATGGATGTCTTGTGTGTCACCCCCACTCTGTCCCCCCAAGGGGGGGCACATTTTTAATTTCTTTACAAAAACAGTCGTGTGACACATCATTTCAAAGGTCTGCAACTGCTTATTCATATTATGGATGTCTTGTGTGTCTACCCCCATTCTGCACCCCCCAGGGGGGCACATTTTTAATTTCTTTACAAAACCAGTCGTGTGACACATCATTTCAAAGGTCTGCAACTGCTTATTCATATTATGGATGTCTTGTGTGTCCACCCCCACTCTGCCCCCCAAGGGGGCACATTTTTAATTTCTTTACAACACCAGTCGTGTGACACATCATTTCAAAGGTCTGCAACTGCTTATACATATTATGGATGTCTTGTGTGTCTACCCCCACTCTGCCCCCCCAAGGGGGGGCACATTTTTAATTTCTTTACAAAACCAGTCGTGTGACACATCATTTCAAAAGTTTTCTAACTGCTTATTCATATTATGGATGTCTTGTGTGTCTACCCCCACTCTGCCCCCCCAAGGGGGCACATTTTTAATTTTTTTACAACACCAGTCGTGTGACACATCATTTCAAAGGTCTGCAACTGCTTATTCATATTATGGATGTCTTGTGTGTCTACCCCCACTCTGCCCCCCCAGGGGGGGCACATTTTTAATTTCTTTACAACACCAGTCGTGTGACACATCATTTCAAAGGTCTGCAACTGCTTATTCATATTATGGATGTCTTGTGTGTCTACCCCCATTCTGCACCCCCCAGGGGGGCACATTTTTAATTTCTTTACAAAACCAGTCGTGTGACACATCATTTCAAAGGTCTGCAACTGCTTATTCATATTATGGATGTCTTGTGTGTCTACCCCCACTCTGCCCCCCCAGGGGGGGCACATTTTTAATTTCTTTACAACACCAGTCGTGTGACACATCATTTCAAAGGTCTGCAACTGCTTATTCATATTATGGATGTCTTGTGTGTCTACCCCCATTCTGCACCCCCCAGGGGGGCACATTTTTAATTTCTTCACAAAACCAGTCGTGTGACACATCATTTCAAAAGTTTTCTAACTGCTTATTCATATTATGGATGTCTTGTGTGTCTACCCCCACTCTGCCCCCCCCAAGGGGGCACATTTTTAATTTTTTTACAACACCAGTCGTGTGACACATCATTTCAAACGTCTACAACTGCTTATTCATATTATGGATGTCTTGTGTGTCTACCCCCAATCTGCCCCCCCCAGGGGGGGCACATTTTTAATTTCTTTACAAAACCAGTCGTGTGACACATCATTTCAAAGGTCTGCAACTGCTTATTCATATTATGGATGTCTTGTGTGTCTACCCCCACTCTGCCCCCCCAGGGGGGCACATTTTTAATTTCTTTACAAAACCAGTCGTGTGACACATCATTTCAAAGGTCTGCAACTGCTTATTCATATTATGGATGTCTTGTGTGTCTACCCCCACTCTGCCCCCCCCAGGGGGGGCACATTTTTAATTTCTTTACAACACCAGTCGTGTGACAATCATTTCAAAGGTCTGCAACTGCTTATTCATATTATGGATGTCTTGTGTGTCTACCCCCACTCTGCCCCCCCAGGGGGGCACATTTTTAATTTCTTTACAAAACCAGTCGTGTGACACATCATTTCAAAGGTCTGCAACTGCTTATTCATATTATGGATGTCTTGTGTGTCTACCCCCACTCTGCCCCCCCCAGGGGGGCACATTTTTAATTTCTTTACAACACCAGTTGTGTGACACATCATTTCAAAGGTCTGCAACTGCTTATTCATATAATGGATGTCTTGTGTGTCACCCCCACTCTGTCCCCCCAAGGGGGGCACATTTTTAATTTCTTTACAAACCAGTCGTGTGACACATCATTTCAAAGGTCTGCAACTGCTTATTCATATTATGGATGTCTTGTGTGTCACCCCCACTCTGTCCCCCCAAGGGGGGCACATTTTTAATTTCTTTACAAAACCATTCGTGTGACACATCATTTCAAAGGTCTGCAACTGCTTATTCATATTATGGATGTCTTGTGTGTCACCCCCACCCTGTCCCCCCCAAGGGGTTCACATTTTTAATTTCTTTACAAAAGCAGTCGTGTGACACATCATTTCAAAGGTCTGCAACTGCTTATTCATATTATGGATGTCTTGTGTGTCTACCCCCACTCTGCCCCCCAGGGGGGCACATTTTTAATTTCTTTACAAAACCAGTCGTGTGACACATCCTTTCAAAGGTCTGCAACTGCTTATTCATATTATGGATGTCTTGTGCGTCTACCCCCACTCTGCCCCCCCAGGGGGGCACATTTTTAATTTCTTTAAAAAACCAGTCGTGTGACACATCATTTCAAAGGTCTGCAACTGCTTATTCATATTATGGATGTCTTGTGCGTCTACCCCCACTCTGCCCCCCCCAGGGGGGCACATTTTAAATTTCTTTACAAAACCAGTCGTGTGACACATCATTTCAAAGGTCTGCAACTGCTTATTCATATTATGGATGTCTTGTGTGTCACCCCCACTCTGCCCCCCCAAGGGGAGCACATTTTTAATTTATTTACAACACCAGTCGTGTGACACATCATTTCAAGGTCTGCCACTGCTTATTCATATTATGGATGTCTTGTGTGGCACCCCCATTCTGTCCCCCCAAGGGGGGCACATTTTTAATTTCATTACAAACCAGTCATGTGACACATCATTTCAAAGGTCTGCAACTGCTTATTCATATTATGGATGTCTTGTGTGTCACCCCCACCCTGTCCCCCCCAAGGGGGGCACATTTTTAATTTCTTTACAAAACCAGTCATGTGACACATCATTTCAAAGGTCTGCAACTGCTTATTCATATTATGGATGTCTTGTGTGTCTACCCCCACTCTGCCCCCCAGGGGGGCACATTTTTAATTTCTTTACAAAACCAGTCGTGTGACACATCCTTTCAAAGGTCTGCAACTGCTTATTCATATTATGGATGTCTTGTGCGTCTACCCCCACTCTGCCCCCCCAGGGGGGCACATTTTTAATTTCTTTAAAAAACCAGTCGTGTGACACATCATTTCAAAGGTCTGCAACTGCTTATTCATATTATGGATGTCTTGTGCGTCTACCCCCACTCTGCCCCCCCCAGGGGGGCACATTTTAAATTTCTTTACAAAACCAGTCGTGTGACACATCATTTCAAAGGTCTGCAACTGCTTATTCATATTATGGATGTCTTGTGTGTCTACCCCCACTCTGCCCCCCCCAGGGGGGCACATTTTTAATTTCTTTACAAAACCAGTCGTGTGACACATCATTTCAAAGGTCTGCAACTGCTTATTCATATTATGGATGTCTTGTGTGTCTACCCCCACTCTGCCCCCCCAGGGGGGAACATTTTTAATTTCTTTACAAAACCAGTCGTGTGACACATCATTTCAAAGGTCTGCAACTGCTTATTCATATTATGGATGTCTTGTGCGTCTACCCCCACTCTGCCCCCCCAGGGGGGCACATTTTTAATTTCTTTACAAAACCAGTCGTGTGACACATCATTTCAAAGGTCTGCAACTGCTTATTCATATTATGGATGTCTTGTGTGTCTACCCCCACTCTGCCCCCCCAAGGGGCACATTTTTAATTTTTTTACAACACCAGTCGTGTGACACATTATTTCAAAGGTCTGCAACTGCTTATTCATATTATGGATGTCTTGTGTGTCTACCCCCACTCTGCCCCCCCCAGGGGGGGCACATTTTTAATTACTTTACAACACCAGTCGTGTTACAATCATTTCAAAGGTCTGCAACTGCTTATTCATATTATGGATGTCTTGTGTGTCTACCCCCACTCTGCCCCCCCAGGGGGGCACATTTTTAATTTCTTTACAAAACCAGTCGTGTGACACATCATTTCAAAGGTCTGCAACTGCTTATTCATATTATGGATGTCTTGTGTGTCTACCCCCACTCTGCCCCCCCAGGGGGGCACATTTTTAATTTCTTTACAACACCAGTCGTGTGACACATCATTTCAAAGGTCTGCAACTGCTTATTCATATAATGGATGTCTTGTGTGTCACCCCCACTCTGTCCCCCCAAGGGGGGCACATTTTTAATTTCTTTACAAACCAGTCGTGTGACACATCATTTCAAAGGTCTGCAACTGCTTATTCATATTATGGATGTCTTGTGTGTCACCCCCACTCTGTCCCCCCAAGGGGGGCACATTTTTAATTTCTTTACAAAACCATTCGTGTGACACATCATTTCAAAGGTCTGCAACTGCTTATTAATATTATGGATGTCTTGTGTGTCACCCCCACTCTGCCCCCCCAAGGGGGGCACATTTTTAATTTCTTTACAACACCAGTCGTGTGACACATCATTTCAAAGGTCTGCAACTGCTTATTCATATTATGGATGTCTTGTGTGTCACCCCCACCCTGTCCCCCCCAAGGGGGGCACATTTTTAATTTCTTTACAAAACCAGTCGTGTGACACATCATTTCAAAGGTCTGCAACTGCTTATTCATATTATGGATGTCTTGTGTGTCTACCCCCACTCTGCCCCCCAGGGGGGCATATTTTTAATTTCTTTACAAAACCAGTCGTGTGACACATCCTTTCAAAGTTCTTCAACTGCTTATTCATATTATGGATGTCTTGTGCGTCTACCCCCACTCTGCCCCCCCAGGGGGGCACATTTTAAATTTCTTTACAAAACCAGTCGTGTGACACATCATTTCAAAGGTCTGCAACTGCTTATTCATATTATGGATGTCTTGTGTGTCACCCCCACTCTGCCCCCCCAAGGGGGGCACATTTTTAATTTATTTACAACACCAGTCGTGTGACACATCATTTCAAAGGTCTGCCACTGCTTATTCATATTATGGATGTCTTGTGTGGCACCCCCATTCTGTCCCCCCAAGGGGGGCACATTTTTAATTTCTTTACAAACCAGTCATGTGACACATCATTTCAAAGGTCTGCAACTGCTTATTCATATTATGGATGTCTTGTGTGTCACCCCCACTCTGTCCCCCCAAGGGGGAGCACATTTTTAATTTCTTTACAAAAACAGTCGTGTGACACATCATTTCAAAGGTCTGCAACTGCTTATTCATATTATGGATGTCTTGTGTGTCTACCCCCATTCTGCACCCCCCCGGTGGGCACATTTTTAATTTCTTTACAAAACCAGTCGTGTGACACATCATTTCAAAGGTCTGCAACTGCTTATTCATATTATGGATGTCTTGTGTGTCACCCCCACTCTGCCCCCCCAAGGGGAGCACATTTTTAATTTATTTACAACACCAGTCGTGTGACACATCATTTCAAGGTCTGCCACTGCTTATTCATATTATGGATGTCTTGTGTGGCACCCCCATTCTGTCCCCCCAAGGGGGGCACATTTTTAATTTCATTACAAACCAGTCATGTGACACATCATTTCAAAGGTCTGCAACTGCTTATTCATATTATGGATGTCTTGTGTGTCACCCCCACCCTGTCCCCCCCAAGGGGGGCACATTTTTAATTTCTTTACAAAACCAGTCATGTGACACATCATTTCAAAGGTCTGCAACTGCTTATTCATATTATGGATGTCTTGTGTGTCTACCCCCACTCTGCCCCCCAGGGGGGCACATTTTTAATTTCTTTACAAAACCAGTCGTGTGACACATCCTTTCAAAGGTCTGCAACTGCTTATTCATATTATGGATGTCTTGTGCGTCTACCCCCACTCTGCCCCCCCAGGGGGGCACATTTTGAATTTCTTTAAAAAACCAGTCGTGTGACACATCATTTCAAAGGTCTGCAACTGCTTATTCATATTATGGATGTCTTGTGCGTCTACCCCCACTCTGCCCCCCCCAGGGGGGCACATTTTAAATTTCTTTACAAAACCAGTTGTGTGACACATCATTTCAAAGGTCTGCAACTGCTTATTCATATTATGGATGTCTTGTGTGTCACCCCCACTCTGCCCCCCCAAGGGGGGCACATTTTTAATTTATTAACAACACCAGTCGTGTGACACATCATTTCATAGGTCTGCCACTGCTTATTCATATTATGGATGTCTTGTGTTTCTACCCCCACTCTGCCCCCCAAGGGGGCACATTTTTAATTTCTTTACAACACCAGTCGTGTGACACATCATTTCAAAGGTCTGCAACTGCTTATTCATATTATGGATGTCTTGTGTGTCTACCCCCACTCTGCCCCCCCAGGGGGGCACATTTTTAATTTCTTTACAAAACCAGTCGTGTGACACATCATTTCAAAGGTCTGCAACTGCTTATTCATATTATGGATGTCTTGTGTGTCTACCCCCACTCTGCCCCCCCAGGGGGGCACATTTTTAATTTCTTTACAAAACCAGTCGTGTGACACATCATTTCAAAGGTCTGCAACTGCTTATTCATATTATGGATGTCTTGTGCGTCTACCCCCACTCTGCCCCCCCAGGGGGGCACATTTTTAATTTCTTTACAAAACCAGTCGTGTGACACATCATTTCAAAGGTCTGCAACTGCTTATTCATATTATGGATGTCTTGTGTGTCTACCCCCAATCTGCCCCCCCAAGGGGCACATTTTTAATTTTTTTACAACACCAGTCGTGTGACACATCATTTCAAAGGTCTGCAACTGCTTATTCATATTATGGATGTCTTGTGTGTCTACCCCCACTCTGCCCCCCCCAGGGGGGCACATTTTTAATTTCTTTACAACACCAGTCGTGTTACAATCATTTCAAAGGTCTGCAACTGCTTATTCATATTATGGATGTCTTGTGTGTCTACCCCCACTCTGCCCCCCCAGGGGGGCACATTTTTAATTTCTTTACAAAACCAGTCGTGTGACACATCATTTCAAAGGTCTGCAACTGCTTATTCATATTATGGATGTCTTGTGTGTCTACCCCCACTCTGCCCCCCCAGGGGGGCACATTTTTAATTTCTTTACAACACCAGTCGTGTGACACATCATTTCAAAGGTCTGCAACTGCTTATTCATATAATGGATGTCTTGTGTGTCACCCCCACTCTGTCCCCCCAAGGGGGGCACATTTTTAATTTCTTTACAAACCAGTCGTGTGACACATCATTTCAAAGGTCTGCAACTGCTTATTCATATTATGGATGTCTTGTGTGTCACCCCCACTCTGTCCCCCCAAGGGGGGCACATTTTTAATTTCTTTACAAAACCATTCGTGTGACACATCATTTCAAAGGTCTGCAACTGCTTATTCATATTATGGATGTCTTGTGTGTCACCCCCACTCTGCCCCCCCAAGGGGGGCACATTTTTAATTTCTTTACAACACCAGTCGTGTGACACATCATTTCAAAGGTCTGCAACTGCTTATTCATATTATGGATGTCTTGTGTGTCACCCCCACCCTGTCCCCCCCAAGGGGGGCACATTTTTAATTTCTTTACAAAACCAGTCGTGTGACACATCATTTCAAAGGTCTGCAACTGCTTATTCATATTATGGATGTCTTGTGTGTCTACCCCCACTCTGCCCCCCAGGGGGGCATATTTTTAATTTCTTTACAAAACCAGTCGTGTGACACATCCTTTCAAAGGTCTTCAACTGCTTATTCATATTATGGATGTCTTGTGCGTCTACCCCCACTCTGCCCCCCCAGGGGGGCACATTTTAAATTTCTTTACAAAACCAGTCGTGTGACACATCATTTCAAAGGTCTGCAACTGCTTATTCATATTATGGATGTCTTGTGTGTCACCCCCACTCTGCCCCCCCAAGGGGGGCACATTTTTAATTTATTTACAACACCAGTCGTGTGACACATCATTTCAAAGGTCTGCCACTGCTTATTCATATTATGGATGTCTTGTGTGGCACCCCCATTCTGTCCCCCCAAGGGGGGCACATTTTTAATTTCTTTACAAACCAGTCATGTGACACATCATTTCAAAGGTCTGCAACTGCTTATTCATATTATGGATGTCTTGTGTGTCACCCCCACTCTGTCCCCCCAAGGGGGAGCACATTTTTAATTTCTTTACAAAAACAGTCGTGTGACACATCATTTCAAAGGTCTGCAACTGCTTATTCATATTATGGATGTCTTGTGTGTCTACCCCCATTCTGCACCCCCCCGGTGGGCACATTTTTAATTTCTTTACAAAACCAGTCGTGTGACACATCATTTCAAAGGTCTGCAACTGCTTATTCATATTATGGATGTCTTGTGTGTCTACCCCCATTCTACACCCCCCAGGGGGGCACATTTTTAATTTCTTTACAAAACCAGTCGTGTGACACATCATTTCAAAGGTCTGCAACTGCTTATTCATATTATGGATGTCTTGTGTGTCTACCCCCACTCTGCCCCCCAAGGGGGCACATTTTTAATTTCTTTACAACACCACTCGTGTGACACATCATTTCAAAGGTCTGCAACTGCTTATTCATATTATGGATGTCTTGTGTGTCTACCCCCACTCTGCCCCGCCCAGGGGGGCACATTTTTAATTTCTTCACAAAACCAGTCGTGTGACAAATCATTTCAAAAGTTTTCTAACTGCTTATTCATATTATGGATGTCTTGTGTGTCTACCCCCACTCTGCCCCCCCCAAGGGGGCACATTTTTAATTTTTTTACAACACCAGTCGTGTGACACATCATTTCAAAGGTCTGCAACTGCTTATTCATATTATGGATGTCTTGTGTGTCTACCCCTAATCTGCCCCCCCCAGGGGGGGCACATTTTTAATTTCTTTACAACACCAGTCGTGTGACAATCATTTCAAAGGTCTGCAACTGCTTATTCATATTATGGATGTCTTGTGTGTCTACCCCCACTTACATGGGGGGGGCTGGGAGGAATATTTTTAATTTCTTTACAAAAACCAGTCGTGTGACACATCATCTTCATAAGGTCCTGCAAATGCTTATTCATATTATGGATGTCTTGTGTGTCTACCCCCACTCTGCCCCCCCAGGGGGCACATTTTTAATTTCTTTACAACACCAGTTGTGTGGACACTTCATTTCAAAGGTCTGCAACTGCTTATTCATATAATGGATGTCTTGTGTGTCACCCCAACTCTGCCCCACCAAGGGGGGCACATTTTTAATTTCTTTACAAACCAGTCGTGTGACACATCATTTCAAAGGTCTGCAACTGCTTATTCATATTATGGATGTCTTGTGTGTCACCCCCACTCTGTCCCCCCAAGGGGGGCACATTTTTAATTTCTTTACAAAACCATTCGTGTGACACATCATTTCAAAGGTCTGCAAACTGCTTATTCATATTATGGATGTCTTGTGTGTCACCCCCACCCTGTCCCCCCAAGGGGGGCACATTTTTAATTTTCTTTACAAAAGCAGTCGTGTGACACATCATTTCAAAGGTCTGCAACTGCTTATTCATATTATGGATGTCTTGTGTGTCTACCCCCACTCTGCCCCCCAGGGGGGCACATTTTTAATTTCTTTACAAAACCAGTCGTGTGACACATCCTTTCAAAGGTCTGCAAACTGCTTATTCATATTATGGATGTCTTGTGCGTCTACCCCCACTCTGCCCCCCCAGGGGGGGCACATTTTTAATTTCTTTAAAAACCAGTCGTGTGACACATCATTTCAAAGGTCTGCAACTGCTTATTCATATTATGGATGTCTTGTGCGTCTACCCCCACTCTGCCCCCCCCAGGGGGGCACATTTTAAATTTCTTTACAAAACCAGTCGTGTGACACATCATTTCAAAGGTCTGCAACTGCTTATTCATATTATGGATGTCTTGTGTGTCACCCCCACTCTGCCCCCCCAAGGGGAGCACATTTTTAATTTATTTACAACACCAGTCGTGTGACACATCATTTCAAGGTCTGCCACTGCTTATTCATATTATGGATGTCTTGTGTGGCACCCCCATTCTGTCCCCCCAAGGGGGGCACATTTTTAATTTCATTACAAACCAGTCATGTGACACATCATTTCAAAGGTCTGCAACTGCTTATTCATATTATGGATGTCTTGTGTGTCACCCCCACCCTGTCCCCCCCAAGGGGGGCACATTTTTAATTTCTTTACAAAACCAGTCATGTGACACATCATTTCAAAGGTCTGCAACTGCTTATTCATATTATGGATGTCTTGTGTGTCTACCCCCACTCTGCCCCCCCAGGGGGGCACATTTTTAATTTCTTTACAAAACCAGTCGTGTGACACATCATTTCAAAGGTCTGCAACTGCTTATTCATATTATGGATGTCTTGTGCGTCTACCCCCACTCTGCCCCCCCAGGGGGGCACATTTTTAATTTCTTTACAAAACCAGTCGTGTGACACATCATTTCAAAGGTCTGCAACTGCTTATTCATATTATGGATGTCTTGTGTGTCTACCCCCACTCTGCCCCCCCAAGGGGCACATTTTTAATTTTTTTACAACACCAGTCGTGTGACACATCATTTCAAAGGTCTGCAACTGCTTATTCATATTATGGATGTCTTGTGTGTCTACCCCCACTCTGCCCCCCCCAGGGGGGGCACATTTTTAATTTCTTTACAACACCAGTCGTGTTACAATCATTTCAAAGGTCTGCAACTGCTTATTCATATTATGGATGTCTTGTGTGTCTACCCCCACTCTGCCCCCCCAGGGGGGCACATTTTTAATTTCTTTACAAAACCAGTCGTGTGACACATCATTTCAAAGGTCTGCAACTGCTTATTCATATTATGGATGTCTTGTGTGTCTACCCCCACTCTGCCCCCCCAGGGGGGCACATTTTTAATTTCTTTACAACACCAGTCGTGTGACACATCATTTCAAAGGTCTGCAACTGCTTATTCATATAATGGATGTCTTGTGTGTCACCCCCACTCTGTCCCCCCAAGGGGGGCACATTTTTAATTTCTTTACAAACCAGTCGTGTGACACATCATTTCAAAGGTCTGCAACTGCTTATTCATATTATGGATGTCTTGTGTGTCACCCCCACTCTGTCCCCCCAAGGGGGGCACATTTTTAATTTCTTTACAAAACCATTCGTGTGACACATCATTTCAAAGGTCTGCAACTGCTTATTCATATTATGGATGTCTTGTGTGTCACCCCCACTCTGCCCCCCCAAGGGGGGCACATTTTTAATTTCTTTACAAAACCAGTCGTGTGACACATCATTTCAAAGGTCTGCAACTGCTTATTCATATTATGGATGTCTTGTGTGTCTACCCCCACTCTGCCCCCCAGGGGGGGCACATTTTTAATTTCTTTACAACACCAGTCGTGTGACACATCATTTCAAAGGTCTGCAACTGCTTATTCATATTATGGATGTCTTGTGTGTCTACCCCCATTCTGCACCCCCCAGGGGGGCACATTTTTAATTTCTTTACAAAACCAGTCGTGTGACACATCATTTCAAAGGTCTGCAACTGCTTATTCATATTATGGATGTCTTGTGTGTCTACCCCCACTCTGCCCCCCCAGGGGGGGCACATTTTTAATTTCTTTACAACACCAGTCGTGTGACACATCATTTCAAAGGTCTGCAACTGCTTATTCATATTATGGATGTCTTGTGTGTCTACCCCCATTCTGCACCCCCCAGGGGGGCACATTTTTAATTTCTTCACAAAACCAGTCGTGTGACACATCATTTCAAAAGTTTTCTAACTGCTTATTCATATTATGGATGTCTTGTGTGTCTACCCCCACTCTGCCCCCCCCAAGGGGGCACATTTTTAATTTTTTTACAACACCAGTCGTGTGACACATCATTTCAAACGTCTGCAACTGCTTATTCATATTATGGATGTCTTGTGTGTCTACCCCCAATCTGCCCCCCCCCAGGGGGGGCACATTTTTAATTTCTTTACAAAACCAGTCGTGTGACACATCATTTCAAAGGTCTGCAACTGCTTATTCATATTATGGATGTCTTGTGTGTCTACCCCCACTCTGCCCCCCCAGGGGGGCACATTTTTAATTTCTTTACAAAACCAGTCGTGTGACACATCATTTCAAAGGTCTGCAACTGCTTATTCATATTATGGATGTCTTGTGTGTCTACCCCCACTCTGCCCCCCCCAGGGGGGGCACATTTTTAATTTCTTTACAACACCAGTCGTGTGACAATCATTTCAAAGGTCTGCAACTGCTTATTCATATTATGGATGTCTTGTGTGTCTACCCCCACTCTGCCCCCCCAGGGGGGCACATTTTTAATTTCTTTACAAAACCAGTCGTGTGACACATCATTTCAAAGGTCTGCAACTGCTTATTCATATTATGGATGTCTTGTGTGTCTACCCCCACTCTGCCCCCCCAGGGGGGCACATTTTTAATTTCTTTACAACACCAGTTGTGTGACACATCATTTCAAAGGTCTGCAACTGCTTATTCATATAATGGATGTCTTGTGTGTCACCCCCACTCTGTCCCCCCAAGGGGGGCACATTTTTAATTTCTTTACAAACCAGTCGTGTGACACATCATTTCAAAGGTCTGCAACTGCTTATTCATATTATGGATGTCTTGTGTGTCACCCCCACTCTGTCCCCCCAAGGGGGGCACATTTTTAATTTCTTTACAAAACCATTCGTGTGACACATCATTTCAAAGGTCCGCAACTGCTTATTCATATTATGGATGTCTTGTGTGTCACCCCCACCCTGTCCCCCCCAAGGGGGGCACATTTTTAATTTCTTTACAAAAGCAGTCGTGTGACACATCATTTCAAAGGTCTGCAACTGCTTATTCATATTATGGATGTCTTGTGTGTCTACCCCCACTCTGCCCCCCAGGGGGGCACATTTTTAATTTCTTTACAAAACCAGTCGTGTGACACATCCTTTCAAAGGTCTGCAACTGCTTATTCATATTATGGATGTCTTGTGCGTCTACCCCCACTCTGCCCCCCCAGGGGGGCACATTTTTAATTTCTTTAAAAAACCAGTCGTGTGACACATCATTTCAAAGGTCTGCAACTGCTTATTCATATTATGGATGTCTTGTGCGTCTACCCCCACTCTGCCCCCCCCAGGGGGGCACATTTTAAATTTCTTTACAAAACCAGTCGTGTGACACATCATTTCAAAGGTCTGCAACTGCTTATTCATATTATGGATGTCTTGTGTGTCAACCCCACTCTGCCCCCCCAAGGGGAGCACATTTTTAATTTATTTACAACACCAGTCGTGTGACACATCATTTCAAGGTCTGCCACTGCTTATTCATATTATGGATGTCTTGTGTGGCACCCCCATTCTGTCCCCCCAAGGGGGGCACATTTTTAATTTCATTACAAACCAGTCATGTGACACATCATTTCAAAGGTCTGCAACTGCTTATTCATATTATGGATGTCTTGTGTGTCACCCCCACCCTGTCCCCCCCAAGGGGGGCACATTTTTAATTTCTTTACAAAACCAGTCATGTGACACATCATTTCAAAGGTCTGCAACTGCTTATTCATATTATGGATGTCTTGTGTGTCTACCCCCACTCTGCCCCCCAGGGGGGCACATTTTTAATTTCTTTACAAAACCAGTCGTGTGACACATCCTTTCAAAGGTCTGCAACTGCTTATTCATATTATGGATGTCTTGTGCGTCTACCCCCACTCTGCCCCCCCAGGGGGGCACATTTTTAATTTCTTTAAAAAACCAGTCGTGTGACACATCATTTCAAAGGTCTGCAACTGCTTATTCATATTATGGATGTCTTGTGCGTCTACCCCCACTCTGCCCCCCCCAGGGGGGCACATTTTAAATTTCTTTACAAAACCAGTCGTGTGACACATCATTTCAAAGGTCTGCAACTGCTTATTCATATTATGGATGTCTTGTGTGTCACCCCCACTCTGCCCCCCCAAGGGGGGCACATTTTTAATTTATTAACAACACCAGTCGTGTGACACATCATTTCATAGGTCTGCCACTGCTTATTCATATTATGGATGTCTTGTGTTTCTACCCCCACTCTGCCCCCCAAGGGGGCACATTTTTAATTTCTTTACAACACCAGTCGTTTGACACATCATTTCAAAGGTCTGCAACTGCTTATTCATATTATGGATGTCTTGTGTGTCTACCCCCACTCTGCCCCCCCCCAGGGGGGCACATTTTTAATTTCTTTACAAAACCAGTCGTGTGACACATCATTTCAAAGGTCTGCAACTGCTTATTCATATTATGGATGTCTTGTGTGTCTACCCCCACTCTGCCCCCCCAGGGGGGCACATTTTTAATTTCTTTACAAAACCAGTCGTGTGACACATCATTTCAAAGGTCTGCAACTGCTTATTCATATTATGGATGTCTTGTGCGTCTACCCCCACTCTGCCCCCCCAGGGGGGCACATTTTTAATTTCTTTACAAAACCAGTCGTGTGACACATCATTTCAAAGGTCTGCAACTGCTTATTCATATTATGGATGTCTTGTGTGTCTACCCCCACTCTGCCCCCCCAAGGGGCACATTTTTAATTTTTTTACAACACCAGTCGTGTGACACATCATTTCAAAGGTCTGCAACTGCTTATTCATATTATGGATGTCTTGTGTGTCTACCCCCACTCTGCCCCCCCCCCAGGGGGGGCACATTTTTAATTTCTTTACAACACCAGTCGTGTTACAATCATTTCAAAGGTCTGCAACTGCTTATTCATATTATGGATGTCTTGTGTGTCTACCCCCACTCTGCCCCCCCAGGGGGGCACATTTTTAATTTCTTTACAAAACCAGTCGTGTGACACATCATTTCAAAGGTCTGCAACTGCTTATTCATATTATGGATGTCTTGTGTGTCTACCCCCACTCTGCCCCCCCAGGGGGGCACATTTTTAATTTCTTTACAACACCAGTCGTGTGACACATCATTTCAAAGGTCTGCAACTGCTTATTCATATAATGGATGTCTTGTGTGTCACCCCCACTCTGTCCCCCCAAGGGGGGCACATTTTTAATTTCTTTACAAACCAGTCGTGTGACACATCATTTCAAAGGTCTGCAACTGCTTATTCATATTATGGATGTCTTGTGTGTCACCCCCACTCTGTCCCCCCAAGGGGGGCACATTTTTAATTTCTTTACAAAACCATTCGTGTGACACATCATTTCAAAGGTCTGCAACTGCTTATTCATATTATGGATGTCTTGTGTGTCACCCCCACTCTGCCCCCCCAAGGGGGGCACATTTTTAATTTCTTTACAAAACCAGTCGTGTGACACATCATTTCAAAGGTCTGCAACTGCTTATTCATATTATGGATGTCTTGTGTGTCTACCCCCACTCTGCCCCCCAGGGGGGCATATTTTTAATTTCTTTACAAAACCAGTCGTGTGACACATCCTTTCAAAGGTCTTCAACTGCTTATTCATATTATGGATGTCTTGTGCGTCTACCCCCACTCTGCCCCCCCAGGGGGGCACATTTTAAATTTCTTTACAAAACCAGTTGTGTGACACATCATTTCAAAGGTCTGCAACTGCTTATTCATATTATGGATGTCTTGTGTGTCACCCCCACTCTGCCCCCCCAAGGGGGGCACATTTTTAATTTATTTACAACACCAGTCGTGTGACACATCATTTCAAAGGTCTGCCACTGCTTATTCATATTATGGATGTCTTGTGTGGCACCCCCATTCTGTCCCCCCAAGGGGGGCACATTTTTAATTTCTTTACAAACCAGTCATGTGACACATCATTTCAAAGGTCTGCAACTGCTTATTCATATTATGGATGTCTTGTGTGTCACCCCCACTCTGTCCCCCCAAGGGGGAGCACATTTTTAATTTCTTTACAAAAACAGTCGTGTGACACATCATTTCAAAGGTCTGCAACTGCTTATTCATATTATGGATGTCTTGTGTGTCTACCCCCATTCTGCACCCCCCCGGTGGGCACATTTTTAATTTCTTTACAAAACCAGTCGTGTGACACATCATTTCAAAGGTCTGCAACTGCTTATTCATATTATGGATGTCTTGTGTGTCACCCCCACTCTGCCCCCCCAAGGGGAGCACATTTTTAATTTATTTACAACACCAGTCGTGTGACACATCATTTCAAGGTCTGCAACTGCTTATTCATATTATGGATGTCTTGTGCGTCTACCCCCACTCTGCCCCCCCCCAGGGGGGCACATTTTAAATTTCTTTACAAAACCAGTCGTGTGACACATCATTTCAAAGGTCTGCAACTGCTTATTCATATTATGGATGTCTTGTGTGTCACCCCCACTCTGCCCCCCCAAGGGGGGCACATTTTTAATTTATTAACAACACCAGTCGTGTGACACATCATTTCATAGGTCTGCCACTGCTTATTCATATTATGGATGTCTTGTGTTTCTACCCCCACTCTGCCCCCCAAGGGGGCACATTTTTAATTTCTTTACAACACCAGTCGTGTGACACATCATTTCAAAGGTCTGCAACTGCTTATTCATATTATGGATGTCTTGTGTGTCTACCCCCACTCTGCCCCCCCCAGGGGGGCACATTTTTAATTTCTTTACAAAACCAGTCGTGTGACACATCATTTCAAAGGTCTGCAACTGCTTATTCATATTATGGATGTCTTGTGTGTCTACCCCCACTCTGCCCCCCCAGGGGGGCACATTTTTAATTTCTTTACAAAACCAGTCGTGTGACACATCATTTCAAAGGTCTGCAACTGCTTATTCATATTATGGATGTCTTGTGCGTCTACCCCCACTCTGCCCCCCCAGGGGGGCACATTTTTAATTTCTTTACAAAACCAGTCGTGTGACACATCATTTCAAAGGTCTGCAACTGCTTATTCATATTATGGATGTCTTGTGTGTCTACCCCCACTCTGCCCCCCCAAGGGGCACATTTTTAATTTTTTTACAACACCAGTCGTGTGACACATCATTTCAAAGGTCTGCAACTGCTTATTCATATTATGGATGTCTTGTGTGTCTACCCCCACTCTGCCCCCCCCAGGGGGGGCACATTTTTAATTTCTTTACAACACCAGTCGTGTTACAATCATTTCAAAGGTCTGCAACTGCTTATTCATATTATGGATGTCTTGTGTGTCTACCCCCACTCTGCCCCCCCAGGGGGGCACATTTTTAATTTCTTTACAAAACCAGTCGTGTGACACATCATTTCAAAGGTCTGCAACTGCTTATTCATATTATGGATGTCTTGTGTGTCTACCCCCACTCTGCCCCCCCAGGGGGGCACATTTTTAATTTCTTTACAACACCAGTCGTGTGACACATCATTTCAAAGGTCTGCAACTGCTTATTCATATAATGGATGTCTTGTGTGTCACCCCCACTCTGTCCCCCCAAGGGGGGCACATTTTTAATTTCTTTACAAACCAGTCGTGTGACACATCATTTCAAAGGTCTGCAACTGCTTATTCATATTATGGATGTCTTGTGTGTCACCCCCACTCTGTCCTCCCAAGGGGGGCACATTTTTAATTTCTTTACAAAACCATTCGTGTGACACATCATTTCAAAGGTCTGCAACTGCTTATTCATATTATGGATGTCTTGTGTGTCACCCCCACTCTGCCCCCCCAAGGGGGGCACATTTTTAATTTCTTTACAACACCAGTCGTGTGACACATCATTTCAAAGGTCTGCAACTGCTTATTCATATTATGGATGTCTTGTGTGTCACCCCCACCCTGTCCCCCCCAAGGGGGGCACATTTTTAATTTCTTTACAAAACCAGTCGTGTGACACATCATTTCAAAGGTCTGCAACTGCTTATTCATATTATGGATGTCTTGTGTGTCTACCCCCACTCTGCCCCCCAGGGGGGCATATTTTTAATTTCTTTACAAAACCAGTCGTGTGACACATCCTTTCAAAGGTCTTCAACTGCTTATTCATATTATGGATGTCTTGTGCGTCTACCCCCACTCTGCCCCCCCAGGGGGGCACATTTTAAATTTCTTTACAAAACCAGTCGTGTGACACATCATTTCAAAGGTCTGCAACTGCTTATTCATATTATGGATGTCTTGTGTGTCACCCCCACTCTGCCCCCCCAAGGGGGGCACATTTTTAATTTATTTACAACACCAGTCGTGTGACACATCATTTCAAAGGTCTGCCACTGCTTATTCATATTATGGATGTCTTGTGTGGCACCCCCATTCTGTCCCCCCAAGGGGGGCACATTTTTAATTTCTTTACAAACCAGTCATGTGACACATCATTTCAAAGGTCTGCAACTGCTTATTCATATTATGGATGTCTTGTGTGTCACCCCCACTCTGTCCCCCCAAGGGGGAGCACATTTTTAATTTCTTTACAAAAACAGTCGTGTGACACATCATTTCAAAGGTCTGCAACTGCTTATTCATATTATGGATGTCTTGTGTGTCTACCCCCATTCTGCACCCCCCCGGTGGGCACATTTTTAATTTCTTTACAAAACCAGTCGTGTGACACATCATTTCAAAGGTCTGCAACTGCTTATTCATATTATGGATGTCTTGTGTGTCTACCCCCACTCTGCCCCCCCAGGGGGGCACATTTTTAATTTCTTTACAAAACCAGTCGTGTGACACATCATTTCAAAGGTCTGCAACTGCTTATTCATATTATGGATGTCTTGTGTGTCTACCCCCCCTCTGCCCCCCCCAGGGGGGCACATTTTTAATTTCTTTACAAAACCAGTCGTGTGACACATCATTTCAAAGGTCTGCAACTGCTTATTCATATTATGGATGTCTTGTGTGTCTACCCCCACTCTGCCCCCCCCAGGGGGGGCACATTTTGAATTTCTTTACAACACCAGTCGTGTGACAATCATTTCAAAGGTCTGCAACTGCTTATTCATATTATGGATGTCTTGTGTGTCAACCCCACTCTGTCCCCCCAAGGGGGGCACATTTTTAATTTCTTTACAAACCAGTCGTGTGACACATCATTTCAAAGGTCTGCAACTGCTTATTCATATTATGGATGTCTTGTGTGTCTACCCCCACTCTGCCCCCCAGGGGGGCACATTTTTAATTTCTTTACAAAACCAGTCGTGTGACACATCCTTTCAAAGGTCTGCAACTGCTTATTCATGTTATGGATGTCTTGTGCGTCTACCCCCACTCTGCCCCCCCAGGGGGGCACATTTTTAATTTCTTTAAAAAACCAGTCGTGTGACACATCATTTCAAAGGTCTGCAACTGCTTATTCATATTATGGATGTCTTGTGCGTCTACCCCCACTCTGCCCCCCCAGGGGGGCACATTTTAAATTTCTTTACAAAACCAGTCGTGTGACAAATCATTTCAAAGGTCTGCAACTGCTTATTCATATTATGGATGTCTTGTGTGTCACCCCCACTCTGCCCCCCCAAGGGGGGCACTTTTTTAATTTATTTACAACACCAGTCGTGTGACACATCATTTCAAAGGTCTGCCACTGCTTATTCATATTATGGATGTCTTGTGTGGCACCCCCGTTCTGTCCCCCCAAGGGGGGCACATTTTTAATTTCTTTACAAACCAGTCATGTGACACATCATTTCAAAGGTCTGCAACTGCTTATTCATATTATGGATGTCTTGTGTGTCACCCCCACTCTGTCCCCCCAAGGGGGGGCACATTTTTAATTTCTTTACAAAAACAGTCGTGTGACACATCATTTCAAAGGTCTGCAACTGCTTATTCATATTATGGATGTCTTGTGTGTCTACCCCCATTCTGCACCCCCCCGGGGGGCACATTTTTAATTTCTTTACAAAACCAGTCGTGTGACACATCATTTCAAAGGTCTGCAACTGCTTATTCATATTATGGATGTCTTGTGTGTCTACCCCCATTCTGCACCCCCCAGGGGGGCACATTTTTAATTTCTTTACAAAACCAGTCGTGTGACACATCATTTCAAAGGTCTGCAACTGCTTATTCATATTATGGATGTCTTGTGTGTCTACCCCCACTCTGCCCCCCAAGGGGGCACATTTTTAATTTCTTTACAACACCAGTCGTGTGACACATCATTTCAAAGGTCTGCAACTGCTTATTCATATTATGGATGTCTTGTGTGTCTACCCCCACTCTGCCCCCCCAGGGGGGCACATTTTTAATTTCTTCACAAAACCAGTCGTGTGACACATCATTTCAAAAGTTTTCTAACTGCTTATTCATATTATGGATGTCTTGTGTGTCTACCCCCACTCTGCCCCCCCCAAGGGGGCACATTTTTAATTTTTTTACAACACCAGTCGTGTGACAATCATTTCAAAGGTCTGCAACTGCTTATTCATATTATGGATGTCTTGTGTGTCTACCCCCACTCTGCCCCCCCAGGGTTGCACATTTTTAATTTCTTTACAAAACCAGTCGTGTGACACATCATTTCAAAGGTCTGCAACTGCTTATTCATATTATGGATGTCTTGTGTGTCTACCCCTAATCTGCCCCCCCCAGGGGGGGCACATTTTTAATTTCTTTACAACACCAGTCGTGTGACAATCATTTCAAAGGTCTGCAACTGCTTATTCATATTATGGATGTCTTGTGTGTCTACCCCCACTCTGCCCCCCCAGGGGGGCACATTTTTAATTTCTTTACAAAACCAGTCGTGTGACACATCATTTCAAAGGTCTGCAACTGCTTATTCATATTATGGATGTCTTGTGTGTCTACCCCCCCTCTGCCCCCCCCAGGGGGGCACATATTTAATTTCTTTACAAAACCAGTCGTGTGACACATCATTTCAAAGGTCTGCAACTGCTTATTCATATTATGGATGTCTTGTGTGTCTACCCCCACTCTGCCCCCCCCAGGGGGGGCACATTTTTAATTTCTTTACAACACCAGTCGTGTGACAATCATTTCAAAGGTCTGCAACTGCTTATTCATATTATGGATGTCTTGTGTGTCACCCCCACTCTGTCCCCCCAAGGGGGGCACATTTTTAATTTCTTTACAAACCAGTCGTGTGACACATCATTTCAAAGGTCTGCAACTGCTTATTCATATTATGGATGTCTTGTGCGTCTACCCCCACTCTGCCCCCCCAGGGGGGCACATTTTTAATTTCTTTAAAAAACCAGTCGTGTGACACATCATTTCAAAGGTCTGCAACTGCTTATTCATATTATGGATGTCTTGTGCGTCTACCCCCACTCTGCCCCCCCCCAGGGGGGCACATTTTAAATTTCTTTACAAAACCAGTCGTGTGACAAATCATTTCAAAGGTCTGCAACTGCTTATTCATATTATGGATGTCTTGTGTGTCACCCCCACTCTGCCCCCCCAAGGGGGGCACTTTTTTAATTTATTTACAACACCAGTCGTGTGACACATCATTTCAAAGGTCTGCCACTGCTTATTCATATTATGGATGTCTTGTGTGTCTACCCCCATTCTGCACCCCCCCGGGGGGCACATTTTTAATTTCTTTACAAAACCAGTCGTGTGACACATCATTTCAAAGGTCTGCAACTGCTTATTCATATTATGGATGTCTTGTGTGTCTACCCCCATTCTGCACCCCCCAGGGGGGCACATTTTTAATTTCTTTACAAAACCAGTCGTGTGACACATCATTTCAAAGGTCTGCAACTGCTTATTCATATTATGGATGTCTTGTGTGTCTACCCCCACTCTGCCCCCCCAAGGGGCACATTTTTAATTTTTTTACAACACCAGTCGTGTGACACATCATTTCAAAGGTCTGCAACTGCTTATTCATATTATGGATGTCTTGTGTGTCACCCCCACTCTGTCCCCCCAAGGGGGGCACATTTTTAATTTCTTTACAAAACCATTCGTGTGACACATCATTTCAAAGGTCTGCAACTGCTTATTCATATTATGGATGTCTTGTGTGTCACCCCCACTCTGCCCCCCCAAGGGGGGCACATTTTTAATTTCTTTACAAAACCAGTCGTGTGACACATCATTTCAAAGGTCTGCAACTGCTTATTCATATTATGGATGTCTTGTGTGTCTACCCCCACTCTGCCCCCCAGGGGGGCATATTTTTAATTTCTTTACAAAACCAGTCGTGTGACACATCCTTTCAAAGGTCTTCAACTGCTTATTCATATTATGGATGTCTTGTGCGTCTACCCCCACTCTGCCCCCCCAGGGGGGCACATTTTAAATTTCTTTACAAAACCAGTCGTGTGACACATCATTTCAAAGGTCTGCAACTGCTTATTCATATTATGGATGTCTTGTGTGTCACCCCCACTCTGCCCCCCCAAGGGGGGCACATTTTTAATTTATTTACAACACCAGTCGTGTGACACATCATTTCAAAGGTCTGCCACTGCTTATTCATATTATGGATGTCTTGTGTGGCACCCCCATTCTGTCCCCCCAAGGGGGGCACATTTTTAATTTCTTTACAAACCAGTCATGTGACACATCATTTCAAAGGTCTGCAACTGCTTATTCATATTATGGATGTCTTGTGTGTCACCCCCACTCTGTCCCCCCAAGGGGGAGCACATTTTTAATTTCTTTACAAAAACAGTCGTGTGACACATCATTTCAAAGGTCTGCAACTGCTTATTCATATTATGGATGTCTTGTGTGTCTACCCCCATTCTGTACCCCCCCGGTGGGCACATTTTTAATTTCTTTACAAAACCAGTCGTGTGACACATCATTTCAAAGGTCTGCAACTGCTTATTCATATTATGGATGTCTTGTGTGTCACCCCCACTCTGCCCCCCCAAGGGGAGCACATTTTTAATTTATTTACAACACCAGTCGTGTGACACATCATTTCAAGGTCTGCAACTGCTTATTCATATTATGGATGTCTTGTGCGTCTACCCCCACTCTGCCCCCCCCAGGGGGGCACATTTTAAATTTCTTTACAAAACCAGTCGTGTGACACATCATTTCAAAGGTCTGCAACTGCTTATTCATATTATGGATGTCTTGTGTGTCACCCCCACTCTGCCCCCCCAAGGGGGGCACATTTTTAATTTATTAACAACACCAGTCGTGTGACACATCATTTCATAGGTCTGCCACTGCTTATTCATATTATGGATGTCTTGTGTGTCTACCCCCACTCTGCCCCCCCAGGGGGGCACATTTTTAATTTCTTCACAAAACCAGTCGTGTGACACATCATTTCAAAAGTTTTCTAACTGCTTATTCATATTATGGATGTCTTGTGTGTCTACCCCCACTCTGCCCCCCCCAAGGGGGCACATTTTTAATTTTTTTACAACACCAGTCGTGTGACAATCATTTCAAAGGTCTGCAACTGCTTATTCATATTATGGATGTCTTGTGTGTCTACCCCCACTCTGCCCCCCCAGGGTTGCACATTTTTAATTTCTTTACAAAACCAGTCGTGTGACACATCATTTCAAAGGTCTGCAACTGCTTATTCATATTATGGATGTCTTGTGTGTCTACCCCTAATCTGCCCCCCCCAGGGGGGGCACATTTTTAATTTCTTTACAACACCAGTCGTGTGACAATCATTTCAAAGGTCTGCAACTGCTTATTCATATTATGGATGTCTTGTGTGTCTACCCCCACTCTGCCCCCCCAGGGGGGCACATTTTTAATTTCTTTACAAAACCAGTCGTGTGACACATCATTTCAAAGGTCTGCAACTGCTTATTCATATTATGGATGTCTTGTGTGTCTACCCCCCCTCTGCCCCCCCCAGGGGGGCACATTTTTAATTTCTTTACAAAACCAGTCGTGTGACACATCATTTCAAAGGTCTGCAACTGCTTATTCATATTATGGATGTCTTGTGTGTCTACCCCCACTCTGCCCCCCCCAGGGGGGGCACATTTTTAATTTCTTTACAACACCAGTCGTGTGACAATCATTTCAAAGGTCTGCAACTGCTTATTCATATTATGGATGTCTTGTGTGTCACCCCCACTCTGTCCCCCCAAGGGGGGCACATTTTTAATTTCTTTACAAACCAGTCGTGTGACACATCATTTCAAAGGTCTGCAACTGCTTATTCATATTATGGATGTCTTGTGCGTCTACCCCCACTCTGCCCCCCCAGGGGGGCACATTTTTAATTTCTTTAAAAAACCAGTCGTGTGACACATCATTTCAAAGGTCTGCAACTGCTTATTCATATTATGGATGTCTTGTGCGTCTACCCCCACTCTGCCCCCCCCCAGGGGGGCACATTTTAAATTTCTTTACAAAACCAGTCGTGTGACAAATCATTTCAAAGGTCTGCAACTGCTTATTCATATTATGGATGTCTTGTGTGTCACCCCCACTCTGCCCCCCCAAGGGGGGCACTTTTTTAATTTATTTACAACACCAGTCGTGTGACACATCATTTCAAAGGTCTGCCACTGCTTATTCATATTATGGATGTCTTGTGTGTCTACCCCCATTCTGCACCCCCCCGGGGGGCACATTTTTAATTTCTTTACAAAACCAGTCGTGTGACACATCATTTCAAAGGTCTGCAACTGCTTATTTATATTATGGATGTCTTGTGTGTCTACCCCCATTCTGCACCCCCCAGGGGGGCACATTTTTAATTTCTTTACAAAACCAGTCGTGTGACACATCATTTCAAAGGTCTGCAACTGCTTATTCATATTATGGATGTCTTGTGTGTCTACCCCCACTCTGCCCCCCCAAGGGGCACATTTTTAATTTTTTTACAACACCAGTCGTGTGACACATCATTTCAAAGGTCTGCAACTGCTTATTCATATTATGGATGTCTTGTGTGTCTACCCCCACTCTGCCCCCCCCCAGGGGGGGCACATTTTTAATTTCTTTACAACACCAGTCGTGTTACAATCATTTCAAAGGTCTGCAACTGCTTATTCATATTATGGATGTCTTGTGTGTCTACCCCCACTCTGCCCCCCCAGGGGGGCACATTTTTAATTTCTTTACAAAACCAGTCGTGTGACACATCATTTCAAAGGTCTGCAACTGCTTATTCATATTATGGATGTCTTGTGTGTCTACCCCCACTCTGCCCCCCCAGGGGGGCACATTTTTAATTTCTTTACAACACCAGTCGTGTGACACATCATTTCAAAGGTCTGCAACTGCTTATTCATATAATGGATGTCTTGTGTGTCACCCCCACTCTGTCCCCCCAAGGGGGGCACATTTTTAATTTCTTTACAAACCAGTCGTGTGACACATCATTTCAAAGGTCTGCAACTGCTTATTCATATTATGGATGTCTTGTGTGTCACCCCCACTCTGTCCCCCCAAGGGGGGCACATTTTTAATTTCTTTACAAAACCATTCGTGTGACACATCATTTCAAAGGTCTGCAACTGCTTATTCATATTATGGATGTCTTGTGTGTCACCCCCACTCTGCCCCCCCAAGGGGGGCACATTTTTAATTTCTTTACAAAACCAGTCGTGTGACACATCATTTCAAAGGTCTGCAACTGCTTATTCATATTATGGATGTCTTGTGTGTCTACCCCCACTCTGCCCCCCAGGGGGGCATATTTTTAATTTCTTTACAAAACCAGTCGTGTGACACATCCTTTCAAAGGTCTTCAACTGCTTATTCATATTATGGATGTCTTGTGCGTCTACCCCCACTCTGCCCCCCCAGGGGGGCACATTTTAAATTTCTTTACAAAACCAGTCGTGTGACACATCATTTCAAAGGTCTGCAACTGCTTATTCATATTATGGATGTCTTGTGTGTCACCCCCACTCTGCCCCCCCAAGGGGGGCACATTTTTAATTTATTTACAACACCAGTCGTGTGACACATCATTTCAAAGGTCTGCCACTGCTTATTCATATTATGGATGTCTTGTGTGGCACCCCCATTCTGTCCCCCCAAGGGGGGCACATTTTTAATTTCTTTACAAACCAGTCATGTGACACATCATTTCAAAGGTCTGCAACTGCTTATTCATATTATGGATGTCTTGTGTGTCACCCCCACTCTGTCCCCCCAAGGGGGAGCACATTTTTAATTTCTTTATAAAAACAGTCGTGTGACACATCATTTCAAAGGTCTGCAACTGCTTATTCATATTATGGATGTCTTGTGTGTCTACCCCCATTCTGCACCCCCCCGGTGGGCACATTTTTAATTTCTTTACAAAACCAGTCGTGTGACACATCATTTCAAAGGTCTGCAACTGCTTATTCATATTATGGATGTCTTGTGTGTCACCCCCACTCTGCCCCCCCAAGGGGAGCACATTTTTAATTTATTTACAACACCAGTCGTGTGACACATCATTTCAAGGTCTGCAACTGCTTATTCATATTATGGATGTCTTGTGCGTCTACCCCCACTCTGCCCCCCCCAGGGGGGCACATTTTAAATTTCTTTACAAAACCAGTCGTGTGACACATCATTTCAAAGGTCTGCAACTGCTTATTCATATTATGGATGTCTTGTGTGTCACCCCCACTCTGCCACCCCAAGGGGGGCACATTTTTAATTTATTAACAACACCAGTCGTGTGACACATCATTTCATAGGTCTGCCACTGCTTATTCATATTATGGATGTCTTGTGTTTCTACCCCCACTCTGCCCCCCAAGGGGGCACATTTTTAATTTCTTTACAACACCAGTCGTGTGACACATCATTTCAAAGGTCTGCCACTGCTTATTCATATTATGGATGTCTTGTGTGGCACCCCCATTCTGTCCCCCCAAGGGGGGCACATTTTTAATTTCTTTACAAACCAGTCATGTGACACATCATTTCAAAGGTCTGCAACTGCTTATTCATATTATGGATGTCTTGTGTGTCACCCCCACTCTGTCCCCCCAAGGGGGAGCACATTTTTAATTTCTTTACAAAAACAGTCGTGTGACACATCATTTCAAAGGTCTGCAACTGCTTATTCATATTATGGATGTCTTGTGTGTCTACCCCCACTCTGCCCCCCCCCAGGGGGGCACATTTTTAATTTCTTTACAAAACCAGTCGTGTGACACATCATTTCAAAGGTCTGCAACTGCTTATTCATATTATGGATGTCTTGTGTGTCTACCCCCACTCTGCCCCCCCAGGGGGGCACATTTTTAATTTCTTTACAAAACCAGTCGTGTGACACATCATTTCAAAGGTCTGCAACTGCTTATTCATATTATGGATGTCTTGTGCGTCTACCCCCACTCTGCCCCCCCAGGGGGGCACATTTTTAATTTCTTTACAAAACCAGTCGTGTGACACATCATTTCAAAGGTCTGCAACTGCTTATTCATATTATGGATGTCTTGTGTGTCTACCCCCACTCTGCCCCCCCAAGGGGCACATTTTTAATTTTTTTACAACACCAGTCGTGTGACACATCATTTCAAAGGTCTGCAACTGCTTATTCATATTATGGATGTCTTGTGTGTCTACCCCCACTCTGCCCCCCCCCAGGGGGGGCACATTTTTAATTTCTTTACAACACCAGTCGTGTTACAATCATTTCAAAGGTCTGCAACTGCTTATTCATATTATGGATGTCTTGTGTGTCTACCCCCACTCTGCCCCCCCAGGGGGGCACATTTTTAATTTCTTTACAAAACCAGTCGTGTGACACATCATTTCAAAGGTCTGCAACTGCTTATTCATATTATGGATGTCTTGTGTGTCTACCCCCACTCTGCCCCCCCAGGGGGGCACATTTTTAATTTCTTTACAACACCAGTCGTGTGACACATCATTTCAAAGGTCTGCAACTGCTTATTCATATAATGGATGTCTTGTGTGTCACCCCCACTCTGTCCCCCCAAGGGGGGCACATTTTTAATTTCTTTACAAACCAGTCGTGTGACACATCATTTCAAAGGTCTGCAACTGCTTATTCATATTATGGATGTCTTGTGTGTCACCCCCACTCTGTCCCCCCAAGGGGGGCACATTTTTAATTTCTTTACAAAACCATTCGTGTGACACATCATTTCAAAGGTCTGCAACTGCTTATTCATATTATGGATGTCTTGTGTGTCACCCCCACTCTGCCCCCCCAAGGGGGGCACATTTTTAATTTCTTTACAAAACCAGTCGTGTGACACATCATTTCAAAGGTCTGCAACTGCTTATTCATATTATGGATGTCTTGTGTGTCTACCCCCACTCTGCCCCCCAGGGGGGCATATTTTTAATTTCTTTACAAAACCAGTCGTGTGACACATCCTTTCAAAGGTCTTCAACTGCTTATTCATATTATGGATGTCTTGTGCGTCTACCCCCACTCTGCCCCCCCAGGGGGGCACATTTTAAATTTCTTTACAAAACCAGTCGTGTGACACATCATTTCAAAGGTCTGCAACTGCTTATTCATATTATGGATGTCTTGTGTGTCACCCCCACTCTGCCCCCCCAAGGGGGGCACATTTTTAATTTATTTACAACACCAGTCGTGTGACACATCATTTCAAAGGTCTGCCACTGCTTATTCATATTATGGATGTCTTGTGTGGCACCCCCATTCTGTCCCCCCAAGGGGGGCACATTTTTAATTTCTTTACAAACCAGTCATGTGACACATCATTTCAAAGGTCTGCAACTGCTTATTCATATTATGGATGTCTTGTGTGTCACCCCCACTCTGTCCCCCCAAGGGGGAGCACATTTTTAATTTCTTTACAAAAACAGTCGTGTGACACATCATTTCAAAGGTCTGCAACTGCTTATTCATATTATGGATGTCTTGTGTGTCTACCCCCATTCTGCACCCCCCCGGTGGGCACATTTTTAATTTCTTTACAAAACCAGTCGTGTGACACATCATTTCAAAGGTCTGCAACTGCTTATTCATATTATGGATGTCTTGTGTGTCACCCCCACTCTGCCCCCCCAAGGGGAGCACATTTTTAATTTATTTACAACACCAGTCGTGTGACACATCATTTCAAGGTCTGCAACTGCTTATTCATATTATGGATGTCTTGTGCGTCTACCCCCACTCTGCCCCCCCCAGGGGGGCACATTTTAAATTTCTTTACAAAACCAGTCGTGTGACACATCATTTCAAAGGTCTGCAACTGCTTATTCATATTATGGATGTCTTGTGTGTCACCCCCACTCTGCCCCCCCAAGGGGGGCACATTTTTAATTTATTAACAACACCAGTCGTGTGACACATCATTTCATAGGTCTGCCACTGCTTATTCATATTATGGATGTCTTGTGTTTCTACCCCCACTCTGCCCCCCAAGGGGGCACATTTTTAATTTCTTTACAACACCAGTCGTGTGACACATCATTTCAAAGGTCTGCAACTGCTTATTCATATTATGGATGTCTTGTGTGTCTACCCCCACTCTGCCCCCCCCAGGGGGGCACATTTTTAATTTCTTTACAAAACCAGTCGTGTGACACATCATTTCAAAGGTCTGCAACTGCTTATTCATATTATGGATGTCTTGTGTGTCTACCCCCACTCTGCCCCCCCAGGGGGGCACATTTTTAATTTCTTTACAAAACCAGTCGTGTGACACATCATTTCAAAGGTCTGCAACTGCTTATTCATATTATGGATGTCTTGTGCGTCTACCCCCACTCTGCCCCCCCAGGGGGGCACATTTTTAATTTCTTTACAAAACCAGTCGTGTGACACATCATTTCAAAGGTCTGCAACTGCTTATTCATATTATGGATGTCTTGTGTGTCTACCCCCACTCTGCCCCCCCAAGGGGCACATTTTTAATTTTTTTACAACACCAGTCGTGTGACACATCATTTCAAAGGTCTGCAACTGCTTATTCATATTATGGATGTCTTGTGTGTCTACCCCCACTCTGCCCCCCCCAGGGGGGGCACATTTTTAATTTCTTTACAACACCAGTCGTGTTACAATCATTTCAAAGGTCTGCAACTGCTTATTCATATTATGGATGTCTTGTGTGTCTACCCCCACTCTGCCCCCCCAGGGGGGCACATTTTTAATTTCTTTACAAAACCAGTCGTGTGACACATCATTTCAAAGGTCTGCAACTGCTTATTCATATTATGGATGTCTTGTGTGTCTACCCCCACTCTGCCCCCCCAGGGGGGCACATTTTTAATTTCTTTACAACACCAGTCGTGTGACACATCATTTCAAAGGTCTGCAACTGCTTATTCATATAATGGATGTCTTGTGTGTCACCCCCACTCTGTCCCCCCAAGGGGGGCACATTTTTAATTTCTTTACAAACCAGTCGTGTGACACATCATTTCAAAGGTCTGCAACTGCTTATTCATATTATGGATGTCTTGTGTGTCACCCCCACTCTGTCCTCCCAAGGGGGGCACATTTTTAATTTCTTTACAAAACCATTCGTGTGACACATCATTTCAAAGGTCTGCAACTGCTTATTCATATTATGGATGTCTTGTGTGTCACCCCCACTCTGCCCCCCCAAGGGGGGCACATTTTTAATTTCTTTACAACACCAGTCGTGTGACACATCATTTCAAAGGTCTGCAACTGCTTATTCATATTATGGATGTCTTGTGTGTCACCCCCACCCTGTCCCCCCCAAGGGGGGCACATTTTTAATTTCTTTACAAAACCAGTCGTGTGACACATCATTTCAAAGGTCTGCAACTGCTTATTCATATTATGGATGTCTTGTGTGTCTACCCCCACTCTGCCCCCCAGGGGGGCATATTTTTAATTTCTTTACAAAACCAGTCGTGTGACACATCCTTTCAAAGGTCTTCAACTGCTTATTCATATTATGGATGTCTTGTGCGTCTACCCCCACTCTGCCCCCCCAGGGGGGCACATTTTAAATTTCTTTACAAAACCAGTCGTGTGACACATCATTTCAAAGGTCTGCAACTGCTTATTCATATTATGGATGTCTTGTGTGTCACCCCCACTCTGCCCCCCCAAGGGGGGCACATTTTTAATTTATTTACAACACCAGTCGTGTGACACATCATTTCAAAGGTCTGCCACTGCTTATTCATATTATGGATGTCTTGTGTGGCACCCCCATTCTGTCCCCCCAAGGGGGGCACATTTTTAATTTCTTTACAAACCAGTCATGTGACACATCATTTCAAAGGTCTGCAACTGCTTATTCATATTATGGATGTCTTGTGTGTCACCCCCACTCTGTCCCCCCAAGGGGGAGCACATTTTTAATTTCTTTACAAAAACAGTCGTGTGACACATCATTTCAAAGGTCTGCAACTGCTTATTCATATTATGGATGTCTTGTGTGTCTACCCCCATTCTGCACCCCCCCGGTGGGCACATTTTTAATTTCTTTACAAAACCAGTCGTGTGACACATCATTTCAAAGGTCTGCAACTGCTTATTCATATTATGGATGTCTTGTGTGTCTACCCCCATTCTGCACCCCCCAGGGGGGCACATTTTTAATTTCTTTACAAAACCAGTCGTGTGACACATCATTTCAAAGGTCTGCAACTGCTTATTCATATTATGGATGTCTTGTGTGTCTACCCCCACTCTGCCCCCCAAGGGGGCACATTTTTAATTTCTTTACAACACCACTCGTGTGACACATCATTTCAAAGGTCTGCAACTGCTTATTCATATTATGGATGTCTTGTGTGTCTACCCCCACTCTGCCCCGCCCAGGGGGGCACATTTTTAATTTCTTCACAAAACCAGTCGTGTGACACATCATTTCAAAAGTTTTCTAACTGCTTATTCATATTATGGATGTCTTGTGTGTCTACCCCCACTCTGCCCCCCCCAAGGGGGCACATTTTTAATTTTTTTACAACACCAGTCGTGTGACACATCATTTCAAAGGTCTGCAACTGCTTATTCATATTATGGATGTCTTGTGTGTCTACCCCTAATCTGCCCCCCCCCCCCAGGGGGGGCACATTTTTAATTTCTTTACAACACCAGTCGTGTGACAATCATTTCAAAGGTCTGCAACTGCTTATTCATATTATGGATGTCTTGTGTGTCTACCCCCACTCTGCCCCCCCAGGGGGGCACATTTTTAATTTCTTTACAAAACCAGTCGTGTGACACATCATTTCAAAGGTCTGCAACTGCTTATTCATATTATGGATGTCTTGTGTGTCTACCCCCCCTCTGCCCCCCCCAGGGGGGCACATTTTTAATTTCTTTACAAAACCAGTCGTGTGACACATCATTTCAAAGGTCTGCAACTGCTTATTCATATTATGGATGTCTTGTGTGTCTACCCCCACTCTGCCCCCCCCAGGGGGGGCACATTTTGAATTTCTTTACAACACCAGTCGTGTGACAATCATTTCAAAGGTCTGCAACTGCTTATTCATATTATGGATGTCTTGTGTGTCAACCCCACTCTGTCCCCCCAAGGGGGGCACATTTTTAATTTCTTTACAAACCAGTCGTGTGACACATCATTTCAAAGGTCTGCAACTGCTTATTCATATTATGGATGTCTTGTGTGTCTACCCCCACTCTGCCCCCCAGGGGGGCACATTTTTAATTTCTTTACAAAACCAGTCGTGTGACACATCCTTTCAAAGGTCTGCAACTGCTTATTCATGTTATGGATGTCTTGTGCGTCTACCCCCACTCTGCCCCCCCAGGGGGGCACATTTTTAATTTCTTTAAAAAACCAGTCGTGTGACACATCATTTCAAAGGTCTGCAACTGCTTATTCATATTATGGATGTCTTGTGCGTCTACCCCCACTCTGCCCCCCCAGGGGGGCACATTTTAAATTTCTTTACAAAACCAGTCGTGTGACAAATCATTTCAAAGGTCTGCAACTGCTTATTCATATTATGGATGTCTTGTGTGTCACCCCCACTCTGCCCCCCCAAGGGGGGCACTTTTTTAATTTATTTACAACACCAGTCGTGTGACACATCATTTCAAAGGTCTGCCACTGCTTATTCATATTATGGATGTCTTGTGTGGCACCCCCATTCTGTCCCCCCAAGGGGGGCACATTTTTAATTTCTTTACAAACCAGTCATGTGACACATCATTTCAAAGGTCTGCAACTGCTTATTCATATTATGGATGTCTTGTGTGTCACCCCCACTCTGTCCCCCCAAGGGGGGGCACATTTTTAATTTCTTTACAAAAACAGTCGTGTGACACATCATTTCAAAGGTCTGCAACTGCTTATTCATATTATGGATGTCTTGTGTGTCTACCCCCATTCTGCACCCCCCCGGGGGGCACATTTTTAATTTCTTTACAAAACCAGTCGTGTGACACATCATTTCAAAGGTCTGCAACTGCTTATTCATATTATGGATGTCTTGTGTGTCTACCCCCATTCTGCACCCCCCAGGGGGGCACATTTTTAATTTCTTTACAAAACCAGTCGTGTGACACATCATTTCAAAGGTCTGCAACTGCTTATTCATATTATGGATGTCTTGTGTGTCTACCCCCACTCTGCCCCCCAAGGGGGCACATTTTTAATTTCTTTACAACACCAGTCGTGTGACACATCATTTCAAAGGTCTGCAACTGCTTATTCATATTATGGATGTCTTGTGTGTCTACCCCCACTCTGCCCCCCCAGGGGGGCACATTTTTAATTTCTTCACAAAACCAGTCGTGTGACACATCATTTCAAAAGTTTTCTAACTGCTTATTCATATTATGGATGTCTTGTGTGTCTACCCCCACTCTGCCCCCCCCAAGGGGGCACATTTTTAATTTTTTTACAACACCAGTCGTGTGACAATCATTTCAAAGGTCTGCAACTGCTTATTCATATTATGGATGTCTTGTGTGTCTACCCCCACTCTGCCCCCCCAGGGTTGCACATTTTTAATTTCTTTACAAAACCAGTCGTGTGACACATCATTTCAAAGGTCTGCAACTGCTTATTCATATTATGGATGTCTTGTGTGTCTACCCCTAATCTGCCCCCCCCAGGGGGGGCACATTTTTAATTTCTTTACAACACCAGTCGTGTGACAATCATTTCAAAGGTCTGCAACTGCTTATTCATATTATGGATGTCTTGTGTGTCTACCCCCACTCTGCCCCCCCAGGGGGGCACATTTTTAATTTCTTTACAAAACCAGTCGTGTGACACATCATTTCAAAGGTCTGCAACTGCTTATTCATATTATGGATGTCTTGTGTGTCTACCCCCCCTCTGCCCCCCCCAGGGGGGCACATTTTTAATTTCTTTACAAAACCAGTCGTGTGACACATCATTTCAAAGGTCTGCAACTGCTTATTCATATTATGGATGTCTTGTGTGTCTACCCCCACTCTGCCCCCCCCAGGGGGGGCACATTTTTAATTTCTTTACAACACCAGTCGTGTGACAATCATTTCAAAGGTCTGCAACTGCTTATTCATATTATGGATGTCTTGTGTGTCACCCCCACTCTGTCCCCCCAAGGGGGGCACATTTTTAATTTCTTTACAAACCAGTCGTGTGACACATCATTTCAAAGGTCTGCAACTGCTTATTCATATTATGGATGTCTTGTGCGTCTACCCCCACTCTGCCCCCCCAGGGGGGCACATTTTTAATTTCTTTAAAAAACCAGTCGTGTGACACATCATTTCAAAGGTCTGCAACTGCTTATTCATATTATGGATGTCTTGTGCGTCTACCCCCACTCTGCCCCCCCCAGGGGGGCACATTTTAAATTTCTTTACAAAACCAGTCGTGTGACAAATCATTTCAAAGGTCTGCAACTGCTTATTCATATTATGGATGTCTTGTGTGTCACCCCCACTCTGCCCCCCCAAGGGGGGCACTTTTTTAATTTATTTACAACACCAGTCGTGTGACACATCATTTCAAAGGTCTGCCACTGCTTATTCATATTATGGATGTCTTGTGTGTCTACCCCCATTCTGCACCCCCCCGGGGGGCACATTTTTAATTTCTTTACAAAACCAGTCGTGTGACACATCATTTCAAAGGTCTGCAACTGCTTATTCATATTATGGATGTCTTGTGTGTCTACCCCCATTCTGCACCACCCAGGGGGGCACATTTTTAATTTCTTTACAAAACCAGTCGTGTGACACATCATTTCAAAGGTCTGCAACTGCTTATTCATATTATGGATGTCTTGTGTGTCTACCCCCACTCTGCCCCCCCAAGGGGCACATTTTTAATTTTTTTACAACACCAGTCGTGTGACACATCATTTCAAAGGTCTGCAACTGCTTATTCATATTATGGATGTCTTGTGTGTCTACCCCCACTCTGCCCCCCCCCAGGGGGGGCACATTTTTAATTTCTTTACAACACCAGTCGTGTTACAATCATTTCAAAGGTCTGCAACTGCTTATTCATATTATGGATGTCTTGTGTGTCTACCCCCACTCTGCCCCCCCAGGGGGGCACATTTTTAATTTCTTTACAAAACCAGTCGTGTGACACATCATTTCAAAGGTCTGCAACTGCTTATTCATATTATGGATGTCTTGTGTGTCTACCCCCACTCTGCCCCCCCAGGGGGGCACATTTTTAATTTCTTTACAACACCAGTCGTGTGACACATCATTTCAAAGGTCTGCAACTGCTTATTCATATAATGGATGTCTTGTGTGTCACCCCCACTCTGTCCCCCCAAGGGGGGCACATTTTTAATTTCTTTACAAACCAGTCGTGTGACACATCATTTCAAAGGTCTGCAACTGCTTATTCATATTATGGATGTCTTGTGTGTCACCCCCACTCTGTCCCCCCAAGGGGGGCACATTTTTAATTTCTTTACAAAACCATTCGTGTGACACATCATTTCAAAGGTCTGCAACTGCTTATTCATATTATGGATGTCTTGTGTGTCACCCCCACTCTGCCCCCCCAAGGGGGGCACATTTTTAATTTCTTTACAAAACCAGTCGTGTGACACATCATTTCAAAGGTCTGCAACTGCTTATTCATATTATGGATGTCTTGTGTGTCTACCCCCACTCTGCCCCCCAGGGGGGCATATTTTTAATTTCTTTACAAAACCAGTCGTGTGACACATCCTTTCAAAGGTCTTCAACTGCTTATTCATATTATGGATGTCTTGTGCGTCTACCCCCACTCTGCCCCCCCAGGGGGGCACATTTTAAATTTCTTTACAACACCAGTCGTGTGACAATCATTTCAAAGGTCTGCAACTGCTTATTCATATTATGGATGTCTTGTGTGTCTACCCCCACTCTGCCCCCCAAGGGGGCACATTTTTAATTTCTTTACAACACCACTCGTGTGACACATCATTTCAAAGGTCTGCAACTGCTTATTCATATTATGGATGTCTTGTGTGTCTACCCCCACTCTGCCCCGCCCAGGGGGGCACATTTTTAATTTCTTCACAAAACCAGTCGTGTGACACATCATTTCAAAAGTTTTCTAACTGCTTATTCATATTATGGATGTCTTGTGTGTCTACCCCCACTCTGCCCCCCCCAAGGGGGCACATTTTTAATTTTTTTACAACACCAGTCGTGTGACACATCATTTCAAAGGTCTGCAACTGCTTATTCATATTATGGATGTCTTGTGTGTCTACCCCTAATCTGCCCCCCCCCCCAGGGGGGGCACATTTTTAATTTCTTTACAACACCAGTCGTGTGACAATCATTTCAAAGGTCTGCAACTGCTTATTCATATTATGGATGTCTTGTGTGTCTACCCCCACTCTGCCCCCCCAGGGGGGCACATTTTTAATTTCTTTACAAAACCAGTCGTGTGACACATCATTTCAAAGGTCTGCAACTGCTTATTCATATTATGGATGTCTTGTGTGTCTACCCCCCCTCTGCCCCCCCCAGGGGGGCACATTTTTAATTTCTTTACAAAACCAGTCGTGTGACACATCATTTCAAAGGTCTGCAACTGCTTATTCATATTATGGATGTCTTGTGTGTCTACCCCCACTCTGCCCCCCCCAGGGGGGGCACATTTTGAATTTCTTTACAACACCAGTCGTGTGACAATCATTTCAAAGGTCTGCAACTGCTTATTCATATTATGGATGTCTTGTGTGTCAACCCCACTCTGTCCCCCCAAGGGGGGCACATTTTTAATTTCTTTACAAACCAGTCGTGTGACACATCATTTCAAAGGTCTGCAACTGCTTATTCATATTATGGATGTCTTGTGTGTCTACCCCCACTCTGCCCCCCAGGGGGGCACATTTTTAATTTCTTTACAAAACCAGTCGTGTGACACATCCTTTCAAAGGTCTGCAACTGCTTATTCATGTTATGGATGTCTTGTGCGTCTACCCCCACTCTGCCCCCCCAGGGGGGCACATTTTTAATTTCTTTAAAAAACCAGTCGTGTGACACATCATTTCAAAGGTCTGCAACTGCTTATTCATATTATGGATGTCTTGTGCGTCTACCCCCACTCTGCCCCCCCAGGGGGGCACATTTTAAATTTCTTTACAAAACCAGTCGTGTGACAAATCATTTCAAAGGTCTGCAACTGCTTATTCATATTATGGATGTCTTGTGTGTCACCCCCACTCTGCCCCCCCAAGGGGGGCACTTTTTTAATTTATTTACAACACCAGTCGTGTGACACATCATTTCAAAGGTCTGCCACTGCTTATTCATATTATGGATGTCTTGTGTGGCACCCCCATTCTGTCCCCCCAAGGGGGGCACATTTTTAATTTCTTTACAAACCAGTCATGTGACACATCATTTCAAAGGTCTGCAACTGCTTATTCATATTATGGATGTCTTGTGTGTCACCCCCACTCTGTCCCCCCAAGGGGGGGCACATTTTTAATTTCTTTACAAAAACAGTCGTGTGACACATCATTTCAAAGGTCTGCAACTGCTTATTCATATTATGGATGTCTTGTGTGTCTACCCCCATTCTGCACCCCCCCGGGGGGCACATTTTTAATTTCTTTACAAAACCAGTCGTGTGACACATCATTTCAAAGGTCTGCAACTGCTTATTCATATTATGGATGTCTTGTGTGTCTACCCCCATTCTGCACCCCCCAGGGGGGCACATTTTTAATTTCTTTACAAAACCAGTCGTGTGACACATCATTTCAAAGGTCTGCAACTGCTTATTCATATTATGGATGTCTTGTGTGTCTACCCCCACTCTGCCCCCCAAGGGGGCACATTTTTAATTTCTTTACAACACCAGTCGTGTGACACATCATTTCAAAGGTCTGCAACTGCTTATTCATATTATGGATGTCTTGTGTGTCTACCCCCACTCTGCCCCCCCAGGGGGGCACATTTTTAATTTCTTCACAAAACCAGTCGTGTGACACATCATTTCAAAAGTTTTCTAACTGCTTATTCATATTATGGATGTCTTGTGTGTCTACCCCCACTCTGCCCCCCCCAAGGGGGCACATTTTTAATTTTTTTACAACACCAGTCGTGTGACAATCATTTCAAAGGTCTGCAACTGCTTATTCATATTATGGATGTCTTGTGTGTCTACCCCCACTCTGCCCCCCCAGGGTTGCACATTTTTAATTTCTTTACAAAACCAGTCGTGTGACACATCATTTCAAAGGTCTGCAACTGCTTATTCATATTATGGATGTCTTGTGTGTCTACCCCTAATCTGCCCCCCCCAGGGGGGGCACATTTTTAATTTCTTTACAACACCAGTCGTGTGACAATCATTTCAAAGGTCTGCAACTGCTTATTCATATTATGGATGTCTTGTGTGTCTACCCCCACTCTGCCCCCCCAGGGGGGCACATTTTTAATTTCTTTACAAAACCAGTCGTGTGACACATCATTTCAAAGGTCTGCAACTGCTTATTCATATTATGGATGTCTTGTGTGTCTACCCCCCCTCTGCCCCCCCCAGGGGGGCACATTTTTAATTTCTTTACAAAACCAGTCGTGTGACACATCATTTCAAAGGTCTGCAACTGCTTATTCATATTATGGATGTCTTGTGTGTCTACCCCCACTCTGCCCCCCCCAGGGGGGGCACATTTTTAATTTCTTTACAACACCAGTCGTGTGACAATCATTTCAAAGGTCTGCAACTGCTTATTCATATTATGGATGTCTTGTGTGTCACCCCCACTCTGTCCCCCCAAGGGGGGCACATTTTTAATTTCTTTACAAACCAGTCGTGTGACACATCATTTCAAAGGTCTGCAACTGCTTATTCATATTATGGATGTCTTGTGCGTCTACCCCCACTCTGCCCCCCCAGGGGGGCACATTTTTAATTTCTTTAAAAAACCAGTCGTGTGACACATCATTTCAAAGGTCTGCAACTGCTTATTCATATTATGGATGTCTTGTGCGTCTACCCCCACTCTGCCCCCCCCCAGGGGGGCACATTTTAAATTTCTTTACAAAACCAGTCGTGTGACAAATCATTTCAAAGGTCTGCAACTGCTTATTCATATTATGGATGTCTTGTGTGTCACCCCCACTCTGCCCCCCCAAGGGGGGCACTTTTTTAATTTATTTACAACACCAGTCGTGTGACACATCATTTCAAAGGTCTGCCACTGCTTATTCATATTATGGATGTCTTGTGTGTCTACCCCCATTCTGCACCCCCCCGGGGGGCACATTTTTAATTTCTTTACAAAACCAGTCGTGTGACACATCATTTCAAAGGTCTGCAACTGCTTATTCATATTATGGATGTCTTGTGTGTCTACCCCCATTCTGCACCCCCCAGGGGGGCACATTTTTAATTTCTTTACAAAACCAGTCGTGTGACACATCATTTCAAAGGTCTGCAACTGCTTATTCATATTATGGATGTCTTGTGTGTCTACCCCCACTCTGCCCCCCCAAGGGGCACATTTTTAATTTTTTTACAACACCAGTCGTGTGACACATCATTTCAAAGGTCTGCAACTGCTTATTCATATTATGGATGTCTTGTGTGTCTACCCCCACTCTGCCCCCCCCCAGGGGGGGCACATTTTTAATTTCTTTACAACACCAGTCGTGTTACAATCATTTCAAAGGTCTGCAACTGCTTATTCATATTATGGATGTCTTGTGTGTCACCCCCACTCTGCCCCCCCAAGGGGGGCACATTTTTAATTTCTTTACAAAACCAGTCGTGTGACACATCATTTCAAAGGTCTGCAACTGCTTATTCATATTATGGATGTCTTGTGTGTCTACCCCCACTCTGCCCCCCAGGGGGGCATATTTTTAATTTCTTTACAAAACCAGTCGTGTGACACATCCTTTCAAAGGTCTTCAACTGCTTATTCATATTATGGATGTCTTGTGCGTCTACCCCCACTCTGCCCCCCCAGGGGGGCACATTTTAAATTTCTTTACAAAACCAGTCGTGTGACACATCATTTCAAAGGTCTGCAACTGCTTATTCATATTATGGATGTCTTGTGTGTCACCCCCACTCTGCCCCCCCAAGGGGGGCACATTTTTAATTTATTTACAACACCAGTCGTGTGACACATCATTTCAAAGGTCTGCCACTGCTTATTCATATTATGGATGTCTTGTGTGGCACCCCCATTCTGTCCCCCCAAGGGGGGCACATTTTTAATTTCTTTACAAACCAGTCATGTGACACATCATTTCAAAGGTCTGCAACTGCTTATTCATATTATGGATGTCTTGTGTGTCACCCCCACTCTGTCCCCCCAAGGGGGAGCACATTTTTAATTTCTTTACAAAAACAGTCGTGTGACACATCATTTCAAAGGTCTGCAACTGCTTATTCATATTATGGATGTCTTGTGTGTCTACCCCCATTCTGCACCCCCCCGGTGGGCACATTTTTAATTTCTTTACAAAACCAGTCGTGTGACACATCATTTCAAAGGTCTGCAACTGCTTATTCATATTATGGATGTCTTGTGTGTCACCCCCACTCTGCCCCCCCAAGGGGAGCACATTTTTAATTTATTTACAACACCAGTCGTGTGACACATCATTTCAAGGTCTGCAACTGCTTATTCATATTATGGATGTCTTGTGCGTCTACCCCCACTCTGCCCCCCCCAGGGGGGCACATTTTAAATTTCTTTACAAAACCAGTCGTGTGACACATCATTTCAAAGGTCTGCAACTGCTTATTCATATTATGGATGTCTTGTGTGTCACCCCCACTCTGCCCCCCCAAGGGGGGCACATTTTTAATTTATTAACAACACCAGTCGTGTGACACATCATTTCATAGGTCTGCCACTGCTTATTCATATTATGGATGTCTTGTGTTTCTACCCCCACTCTGCCCCCCAAGGGGGCACATTTTTAATTTCTTTACAACACCAGTCGTGTGACACATCATTTCAAAGGTCTGCAACTGCTTATTCATATTATGGATGTCTTGTGTGTCTACCCCCACTCTGCCCCCCCCCAGGGGGGCACATTTTTAATTTCTTTACAAAACCAGTCGTGTGACACATCATTTCAAAGGTCTGCAACTGCTTATTCATATTATGGATGTCTTGTGTGTCTACCCCCACTCTGCCCCCCCAGGGGGGCACATTTTTAATTTCTTTACAAAACCAGTCGTGTGACACATCATTTCAAAGGTCTGCAACTGCTTATTCATATTATGGATGTCTTGTGCGTCTACCCCCACTCTGCCCCCCCAGGGGGGCACATTTTTAATTTCTTTACAAAACCAGTCGTGTGACACATCATTTCAAAGGTCTGCAACTGCTTATTCATATTATGGATGTCTTGTGTGTCTACCCCCACTCTGCCCCCCCAAGGGGCACATTTTTAATTTTTTTACAACACCAGTCGTGTGACACATCATTTCAAAGGTCTGCAACTGCTTATTCATATTATGGATGTCTTGTGTGTCTACCCCCACTCTGCCCCCCCCAGGGGGGGCACATTTTTAATTTCTTTACAACACCAGTCGTGTTACAATCATTTCAAAGGTCTGCAACTGCTTATTCATATTATGGATGTCTTGTGTGTCTACCCCCACTCTGCCCCCCCAGGGGGGCACATTTTTAATTTCTTTACAAAACCAGTCGTGTGACACATCATTTCAAAGGTCTGCAACTGCTTATTCATATTATGGATGTCTTGTGTGTCTACCCCCACTCTGCCCCCCCAGGGGGGCACATTTTTAATTTCTTTACAACACCAGTCGTGTGACACATCATTTCAAAGGTCTGCAACTGCTTATTCATATAATGGATGTCTTGTGTGTCACCCCCACTCTGTCCCCCCAAGGGGGGCACATTTTTAATTTCTTTACAAACCAGTCGTGTGACACATCATTTCAAAGGTCTGCAACTGCTTATTCATATTATGGATGTCTTGTGTGTCACCCCCACTCTGTCCTCCCAAGGGGGGCACATTTTTAATTTCTTTACAAAACCATTCGTGTGACACATCATTTCAAAGGTCTGCAACTGCTTATTCATATTATGGATGTCTTGTGTGTCACCCCCACTCTGCCCCCCCAAGGGGGGCACATTTTTAATTTCTTTACAACACCAGTCGTGTGACACATCATTTCAAAGGTCTGCAACTGCTTATTCATATTATGGATGTCTTGTGTGTCACCCCCACCCTGTCCCCCCCAAGGGGGGCACATTTTTAATTTCTTTACAAAACCAGTCGTGTGACACATCATTTCAAAGGTCTGCAACTGCTTATTCATATTATGGATGTCTTGTGTGTCTACCCCCACTCTGCCCCCCAGGGGGGCATATTTTTAATTTCTTTACAAAACCAGTCGTGTGACACATCCTTTCAAAGGTCTTCAACTGCTTATTCATATTATGGATGTCTTGTGCGTCTACCCCCACTCTGCCCCCCCAGGGGGGCACATTTTAAATTTCTTTACAAAACCAGTCGTGTGACACATCATTTCAAAGGTCTGCAACTGCTTATTCATATTATGGATGTCTTGTGTGTCACCCCCACTCTGCCCCCCCAAGGGGGGCACATTTTTAATTTATTTACAACACCAGTCGTGTGACACATCATTTCAAAGGTCTGCCACTGCTTATTCATATTATGGATGTCTTGTGTGGCACCCCCATTCTGTCCCCCCAAGGGGGGCACATTTTTAATTTCTTTACAAACCAGTCATGTGACACATCATTTCAAAGGTCTGCAACTGCTTATTCATATTATGGATGTCTTGTGTGTCACCCCCACTCTGTCCCCCCAAGGGGGAGCACATTTTTAATTTCTTTACAAAAACAGTCGTGTGACACATCATTTCAAAGGTCTGCAACTGCTTATTCATATTATGGATGTCTTGTGTGTCTACCCCCATTCTGCACCCCCCCGGTGGGCACATTTTTAATTTCTTTACAAAACCAGTCGTGTGACACATCATTTCAAAGGTCTGCAACTGCTTATTCATATTATGGATGTCTTGTGTGTCTACCCCCATTCTGCACCCCCCAGGGGGGCACATTTTTAATTTCTTTACAAAACCAGTCGTGTGACACATCATTTCAAAGGTCTGCAACTGCTTATTCATATTATGGATGTCTTGTGTGTCTACCCCCACTCTGCCCCCCAAGGGGGCACATTTTTAATTTCTTTACAACACCACTCGTGTGACACATCATTTCAAAGGTCTGCAACTGCTTATTCATATTATGGATGTCTTGTGTGTCTACCCCCACTCTGCCCCGCCCAGGGGGGCACATTTTTAATTTCTTCACAAAACCAGTCGTGTGACACATCATTTCAAAAGTTTTCTAACTGCTTATTCATATTATGGATGTCTTGTGTGTCTACCCCCACTCTGCCCCCCCCAAGGGGGCACATTTTTAATTTTTTTACAACACCAGTCGTGTGACACATCATTTCAAAGGTCTGCAACTGCTTATTCATATTATGGATGTCTTGTGTGTCTACCCCTAATCTGCCCCCCCCAGGGGGGGCACATTTTTAATTTCTTTACAACACCAGTCGTGTGACAATCATTTCAAAGGTCTGCAACTGCTTATTCATATTATGGATGTCTTGTGTGTCTACCCCCACTCTGCCCCCCCAGGGGGGCACATTTTTAATTTCTTTACAAAACCAGTCGTGTGACACATCATTTCAAAGGTCTGCAACTGCTTATTCATATTATGGATGTCTTGTGTGTCTACCCCCCCTCTGCCCCCCCCAGGGGGGCACATTTTTAATTTCTTTACAAAACCAGTCGTGTGACACATCATTTCAAAGGTCTGCAACTGCTTATTCATATTATGGATGTCTTGTGTGTCTACCCCCACTCTGCCCCCCCCAGGGGGGGCACATTTTGAATTTCTTTACAACACCAGTCGTGTGACAATCATTTCAAAGGTCTGCAACTGCTTATTCATATTATGGATGTCTTGTGTGTCAACCCCACTCTGTCCCCCCAAGGGGGGCACATTTTTAATTTCTTTACAAACCAGTCGTGTGACACATCATTTCAAAGGTCTGCAACTGCTTATTCATATTATGGATGTCTTGTGTGTCTACCCCCACTCTGCCCCCCAGGGGGGCACATTTTTAATTTCTTTACAAAACCAGTCGTGTGACACATCCTTTCAAAGGTCTGCAACTGCTTATTCATGTTATGGATGTCTTGTGCGTCTACCCCCACTCTGCCCCCCCAGGGGGGCACATTTTTAATTTCTTTAAAAAACCAGTCGTGTGACACATCATTTCAAAGGTCTGCAACTGCTTATTCATATTATGGATGTCTTGTGCGTCTACCCCCACTCTGCCCCCCCAGGGGGGCACATTTTAAATTTCTTGACAAAACCAGTCGTGTGACAAATCATTTCAAAGGTCTGCAACTGCTTATTCATATTATGGATGTCTTGTGTGTCACCCCCACTCTGCCCCCCCAAGGGGGGCACTTTTTTAATTTATTTACAACACCAGTCGTGTGACACATCATTTCAAAGGTCTGCCACTGCTTATTCATATTATGGATGTCTTGTGTGGCACCCCCATTCTGTCCCCCCAAGGGGGGCACATTTTTAATTTCTTTACAAACCAGTCATGTGACACATCATTTCAAAGGTCTGCAACTGCTTATTCATATTATGGATGTCTTGTGTGTCACCCCCACTCTGTCCCCCCAAGGGGGGGCACATTTTTAATTTCTTTACAAAAACAGTCGTGTGACACATCATTTCAAAGGTCTGCAACTGCTTATTCATATTATGGATGTCTTGTGTGTCTACCCCCATTCTGCACCCCCCCGGGGGGCACATTTTTAATTTCTTTACAAAACCAGTCGTGTGACACATCATTTCAAAGGTCTGCAACTGCTTATTCATATTATGGATGTCTTGTGTGTCTACCCCCATTCTGCACCCCCCAGGGGGGCACATTTTTAATTTCTTTACAAAACCAGTCGTGTGACACATCATTTCAAAGGTCTGCAACTGCTTATTCATATTATGGATGTCTTGTGTGTCTACCCCCACTCTGCCCCCCAAGGGGGCACATTTTTAATTTCTTTACAACACCAGTCGTGTGACACATCATTTCAAAGGTCTGCAACTGCTTATTCATATTATGGATGTCTTGTGTGTCTACCCCCACTCTGCCCCCCCAGGGGGGCACATTTTTAATTTCTTCACAAAACCAGTCGTGTGACACATCATTTCAAAAGTTTTCTAACTGCTTATTCATATTATGGATGTCTTGTGTGTCTACCCCCACTCTGCCCCCCCCAAGGGGGCACATTTTTAATTTTTTTACAACACCAGTCGTGTGACAATCATTTCAAAGGTCTGCAACTGCTTATTCATATTATGGATGTCTTGTGTGTCTACCCCCACTCTGCCCCCCCAGGGTTGCACATTTTTAATTTCTTTACAAAACCAGTCGTGTGACACATCATTTCAAAGGTCTGCAACTGCTTATTCATATTATGGATGTCTTGTGTGTCTACCCCTAATCTGCCCCCCCCAGGGGGGGCACATTTTTAATTTCTTTACAACACCAGTCGTGTGACAATCATTTCAAAGGTCTGCAACTGCTTATTCATATTATGGATGTCTTGTGTGTCTACCCCCACTCTGCCCCCCCAGGGGGGCACATTTTTAATTTCTTTACAAAACCAGTCGTGTGACACATCATTTCAAAGGTCTGCAACTGCTTATTCATATTATGGATGTCTTGTGTGTCTACCCCCCCTCTGCCCCCCCCAGGGGGGCACATTTTTAATTTCTTTACAAAACCAGTCGTGTGACACATCATTTCAAAGGTCTGCAACTGCTTATTCATATTATGGATGTCTTGTGTGTCTACCCCCACTCTGCCCCCCCCAGGGGGGGCACATTTTTAATTTCTTTACAACACCAGTCGTGTGACAATCATTTCAAAGGTCTGCAACTGCTTATTCATATTATGGATGTCTTGTGTGTCACCCCCACTCTGTCCCCCCAAGGGGGGCACATTTTTAATTTCTTTACAAACCAGTCGTGTGACACATCATTTCAAAGGTCTGCAACTGCTTATTCATATTATGGATGTCTTGTGCGTCTACCCCCACTCTGCCCCCCCAGGGGGGCACATTTTTAATTTCTTTAAAAAACCAGTCGTGTGACACATCATTTCAAAGGTCTGCAACTGCTTATTCATATTATGGATGTCTTGTGCGTCTACCCCCACTCTGCCCCCCCCCAGGGGGGCACATTTTAAATTTCTTTACAAAACCAGTCGTGTGACAAATCATTTCAAAGGTCTGCAACTGCTTATTCATATTATGGATGTCTTGTGTGTCACCCCCACTCTGCCCCCCCAAGGGGGGCACTTTTTTAATTTATTTACAACACCAGTCGTGTGACACATCATTTCAAAGGTCTGCCACTGCTTATTCATATTATGGATGTCTTGTGTGTCTACCCCCATTCTGCACCCCCCCGGGGGGCACATTTTTAATTTCTTTACAAAACCAGTCGTGTGACACATCATTTCAAAGGTCTGCAACTGCTTATTCATATTATGGATGTCTTGTGTGTCTACCCCCATTCTGCACCCCCCAGGGGGGCACATTTTTAATTTCTTTACAAAACCAGTCGTGTGACACATCATTTCAAAGGTCTGCAACTGCTTATTCATATTATGGATGTCTTGTGTGTCTACCCCCACTCTGCCCCCCAAGGGGGCACATTTTTAATTTCTTTACAACACCAGTCGTGTGACACATCATTTCAAAGGTCTGCAACTGCTTATTCATATTATGGATGTCTTGTGTGTCTACCCCCACTCTGCCCCCCCAGGGGGGCACATTTTTAATTTCTTCACAAAACCAGTCGTGTGACACATCATTTCAAAAGTTTTCTAACTGCTTATTCATATTATGGATGTCTTGTGTGTCTACCCCCACTCTGCCCCCCCCAAGGGGGCACATTTTTAATTTTTTTACAACACCAGTCGTGTGACAATCATTTCAAAGGTCTGCAACTGCTTATTCATATTATGGATGTCTTGTGTGTCTACCCCCACTCTGCCCACCCAGGGTTGCACATTTTTAATTTCTTTACAAAACCAGTCGTGTGACACATCATTTCAAAGGTCTGCAACTGCTTATTCATATTATGGATGTCTTGTGTGTCTACCCCCACTCTGCCCCCCCAGGGGGGCACATTTTTAATTTCTTTACAAAACCAGTCGTGTGACACATCATTTCAAAGGTCTGCAACTGCTTATTCATATTATGGATGTCTTGTGTGTTTACCCCCACTCTGCCCCCCCAGGGGGGCACATTTTTAATTTCTTTACAACACTAGTCGTGTGACAATCATTTCAAAGTTCTGCAACTGCTTATTCATATTATGGATGTCTTGTGTGTCTACCCCCACTCTGCCCCCCCAGGGGGGCACATTTTTAATTTCTTTAGAAAACCAGTCGTGTGACACATCATTTCAAAGGTCTGCAACTACTTATTCATATTATGCATGTCTTGTGCTTCACCCTCCAGGGAAGCACATTTTAGCTATTATATAGCTTTTATCGCGGGCTTTGAGCTTGGCGACCGTATCTAGAAATTCCGTAATAAAAAAAACCGTAACATTCGACTAATGTCGTTTCATTTCGGCAGACTTCTTATTTATTCAATAAAAGAAAAAAAATTGTTTTCTTATCGGTCATCACGCTCAAAAAGTGTAAATTGAATTAATATCAAAGAAAAAGAAAAAACTTGATTTAATATCAAAGACAAAAAAAAACTGCATAAATAAAAAATAAATATATAATTATAATTGCATAAGTTGATAAAAATGCTATGCAATAGCTTTACCGCGGCAGTCCCCGAGTGCCACACGTATTTTTTTATTAAATCTGTGCATTAGTTCTTGGGATACAGCTGTTGCATAAATCTTTAAAAATGCAATATAGCAGCGACACATATTAAGCAATTTACACCAAAAACTAATCATCATTAATTTATATCACGGACTACCTAAATATAAATTTTCATTAAAATCCGTGCGTATTTCTTGAGATACAGCTGTTGCGTAAACCGTAAAAAATACAGCATAATAGCGCCACCTGTTGAGTGATTTACACCAAAAACTGATCAGCGTCAATTTATATCAGGGACTACCTAAAACTAAATTTTTATTGGAATCCGTGCGCTAGTTCTTGAGATTCAGCTGTTGCGTAAATCATAAAAAATGAAGCATAGCAGTGACACCTGTTGAGCGATTTACGCCAAAAACTAATCAGCAATAATTTATATCAGGGTCTTAACTAAATATCAATTTTTATTAAAATCCGTGAATTTTTTCTTGAGATAGGGAACCCACAAAATGTCTGTCACAGACAGATATTTTATAAAAGCATGTTTTGTGGAATCTCTGACCCCTAAAACGTGTACAATCTGTCGAATACCAGAATTCGAAAATTTATACGAATCCAATACTTTCTTCTTGTAGAGATAGAAGGGAAAAAAATTGGTGCTGGTAGAAAAAATTTGATGCTGCTCCCTCAATCTCCTCGGACGGAGCGATCCCCCCCCCTTGCCTTTCACATGGGCCTGAATGTCCGGATGGAAAAGATGGGGATTTAAAAGCAAAAATTCCTGAATGAGCTAAGAACAATTTTGATTAATAGATTTATTTTTATTGCACAGTCACAAATAAAAGATAGAAGCAAAGTTTAAAAAAATATATAAATACGTGTGGCACTCCGGGAACTGCCGCGGTAAAGCTATTGCATAGCATTTTTTATCAACTTATGCAACTATAATTAATTATTTATTTTTTATTTATGCAGTTTTTTATATTAATTCAAGTTTTTTCTTTTTCTTTGATATTAATTTACTATTATTTATACTTTATACTATTTTTTTACTATTATTATCCTTATTTAATATTACACTTTTTGAATGTGATGACCGATAAGAAAACAATTTTTTTTCTATTAATGAATAAATGAGAAGTCTACCGAAGTGCCGAAATTTGCCGAAATGAAATGAAGTTAGCCGGAGTGTTAGGTTTTTTTCCCTCATTACGGAATTTCTAGATTCGGTCTCCGCGCTCAAAGCCCGCGATAAAAGCTATGCAACAGCTTAAATGTGCCCCCTTTGGGGGGATGTAACACAAGACATGCATAATATGAATAAACGGTTGCAGACCTTTCAAATGATGTGTCACACGACTGGTGTTGTAAAGAAATTAAAAATGTGCCCCCCTGGGGGGGCAGAGTGGGGGGTGACACACAAGACATCCATAATATGAATAAGTAGTTGCAGACCTTTCAAATGATGTGTCACACAACTGGTGTTGTAAAGAAATTAAAAATGTGCCCCCCTGGGGGGCAGAGTGGGTGGGACACACAAGACATCCATAATATGAATAAGCAGTTGCAGACCTTTGAAATGATGTGTCACACGACTGGTGTTCTAAAGAAATTAAAAATGTGCCCCCCCTGGGGGGCATAGTGGGGGGGTGACACACAAGACATCCATAATATGAATAAGCAGTTGCACACCTTTGAAATGATGTGTCACACGACTGGTATTGTAAAGAAATCAAAAATGTGCCCCCCCTGTGAGGGCAGAGTGGGGCTGACACACAAGACATCCATAGTATGAATAAGCAGTTGCAGACCTTTCAAATGATGTGTCACACGAATGGTGTTGTAAAGAAATTAAAAATGTGCCCCCTGGGGGGGCAGAGGAGGGGGGGACACAAGACATCCATAATATGAATAAGCAGTTGCAGACCTTTGAAATGATATGTCACACGACTGGTGTTGTAAAGAAATTAAAAATGTGCCCCCCCCCCCTGGGGGGGCAGAGTGGGGGGGTGACACACAAGACATCCATAATATGAATAAACAGTTGCTCCAAATAATTAAAATAAAAATTAGCTTTAATTCTACATGCATTAATTGCATAAATATCCAAAGTTATGGATTATTAAAATGGTCTAAGGTTATAAAATCTATACCAATTTAACCAAATTTACCAATTTAAGTTAAAATTTACTCCCAAATATTGGATTAATACTTAATTTCTAAAAATCATAAGTCTGTTTCTTTGCGAAATTCAACTAATTTACAACAGTCATTTTAATCCGCGATATTCAATGTTTTTAAATGGCCTGCCCTTTGATTTTTGTCAGAATGATCTCGTATTTTAAAGGGATTAAAAACGAAAATGAAGCACCAAATACCTATAAAAAATATGTATGTTGTGAAGAAAACTACAATTAACCAGATTTTCATTTTTACAACCTTCTAAAAATTCAGATTTTTCGTAATTTTTTTTAAAAAAATGACCATTTTTTCCATTGAAAAGCTTTGCAGTAGCTAAAAAACCAGCCTACTACCTATCTCAGCCTCCTCATTATTTACCAAAATTTCACTTTGTATTTTCGAAGAGTCATGCGCATTAAGTTTCCCCTCCTGTGTCTTACTCCGTGGCTGCTACTCGTGCTACTAATTTCATCAGTGTGACGTCAGTCGCAAGGACCTTTTACAACCTCGAACTCAGATTTGGAATATCCTCCATAGGCGCGAAGGTCACTTTAACACAACTACCCCTTCGTCCAATAAACAGTTTTTTCGAACTTTCGGAGTATTTTGACTGCCGAGAGGATACCCTAGAGCTTTCGGAGTACACCTGCAGAAGCGTGGCTGTGCCATTCGTGGGTAAATCAGGGTCCTAACTGCATTAAAAAAAATGTTTCATATGACGTCACAAATCGACCCTTGGAGGTCAAACAATCGTTGAATGGCAGCTGTGATTGGTAGCTGAGAGGATATGGGTGCGGCTGGAGGTGAATCGCCAGCATTTGATTGGCGGATGAAAAGTAAATCAGCTGATTGCAACTGCCCATAGAGTCCATAACAATTTACTAAATTTGATTTAATTTTCCAGTCAAAAAAATTCTCAAAAACAATATTGACTTAGTTAAATTATGAGAAAATAACGAGATTGTCATGAATGCATGTATTTTAATTAATTTATTTATTTTTGGTGTTTGTTCAGATGTGTGCAATAAATATTAAAATTATAGCAACGTAACTAAAACTAAGTTACGTTGCTAACTAAACTAAGTTCTTAAACGAAAATATTTTTCATATAAGAATGTCTTAAAATATGTTTTTATTCATGTCAGTTTAACTCTTTAAATCCCAACCTAAAAAAAAATGAGAAAACTCTGAATCCCAGGAATATTCCGACTGCTCGTTCTGTTTCCTTCCCCCACTTTGCTTTCTCAATGGCAAAAGTGACAATCTACTGCTTTGTCCATTTCGTCAGTTTTCAACTAAACACTTGTTACGTCCCTCGTTTGTTAATCTCCAGTTACAACAAGAAGAAAACACAGCCGAAAGCTCCACACAAAGAGTGCGTGCAATGGAGACAGAAGGATTCGAACTCGCAACCTCCTACGCTCGCAAGCGATTAGCGACGTGGTGTCTTCATCACCCGGCCACGGAGACCCCTGTAGCAATAACTGACGACTGTGAATGGTAACAATGGTAACATAATCTATAGTTCCATGATGGTGACTTTAAAGCAGGACTTTGGTGTCGGTGGGAAAATAGTTGACTTTGACTCCGACTGACGTCAAAGTAACGATTGATACTCTAATCCGATACACACCTGGAGCCCACATAGAACATCATAACTTTCCGTTGGTCGTTTTAAGCACGTGCGGTCTTTGTTTAATTTTCCTTTTACTTATTCTTGCATTATTTTTTGAAATATTTAAAAAATGAAGAGCAAATCACTATATTTACCAATAAGGAAAGGGCATGTTTACAAACAAACGTTTCCTTCAACCAATCTATCAGTTACATTTTTGCTTTAGCGACTTTAGCGATCATTACAGGAAATCATCATTGCGCCGTTGACCAATCATACAACAGAGTTTTTAATCGCAGGCAAATCAGACCAATCGTAGACCAATCAGATCCCGTTGACTTCTTCTGTATAAGGAAAGGGCATGTTTACAAACAAACATTTCTGTCAACCAATCTACCGTTACATTTTTGTCATAGCGATCATTGTAGGAATCATCTTGACGACGTAGCCCAATCATAGCAAGCAGATAACCATCATAAAATTTGTAGACCAATCAGTATGCCTGAATTCATATGTAGAGTCGATGCTATAACGAAGCACGGGCGAAAACAGCTTGCCCACACTAATAAGAGCCCAAAGTGACGTCAGCTGCCCTTTCTTTATAGTAGGAATCTTAAAGACGGGCAGAAAATTACTGTGGATCCACAGTAATTTTGTCCACAGTGACGTCAGCTGCCCTTTCCTTATGGGAAAACACCACACATGCCTTAAGTTTGGGCACCAGATGAAGCATGTGACGTCACGTGCAAGGGGTCTATACACTGTTAAAAATATGCTGCATTTTGTTGCTACGCGCTCCGCCGCTTGTATATAATATCTTTATTCCGACCAATGAGAATGCTCCATAATACAGTCAAGTAACCATTTTCTATACAAGTGGCGGAGTGCGTAGCAATAAAATGCAGCAGATCTTTAAAAGTGTATACTGTTAAAAAATTGAAACTTTTGCTGCATCGTCACTCCACCGTTTTTATAGAATATCTCTATTTTAACAAATGAGAATGCTGTGAAGTAATAGTTTTCTATAAAAGCACTGGAGTGACGATGCAGCAAAAGTTTCAAATTTTTAACAGTGTATACTGAGACTCCTATAATAGAAGCTGATGCACCCTAGTGAATTTTGATAGACAATTTCATCATTCGGAACTAATTTCCTGTGTTGCGAAATAAATGACAGTTTAAATTGCTTCGTAAATCAACTTGAGTGCTTGTTAGCGGGACCTTGAAAAATGATTACAGAGGAAAGAATCATTATGTATTGTTCAAACTGTCAAAACTGTAAAATAACATTTTTTATTTCTTTATTTGCTTTTTCATGTGATTGTGTGTGCATTTTTGATTTTTATTATAGTTATGTAGCTCCTTAAGTAGAGCAGTAATGCTCTGTCTTCTTTCTCGCGGTATTAAAATAAAATAGATGTTCTTTCGTTTGAATCGACGCTATTAATGTGTTGTGTGTCAAAGAACTAATAATGAAATGTGCATCTTTTAAGGGATAAGAATCCTACACAACGATTATATAAAATCAAGTGCTCGGTGCCGAAAATAACAAACGGAATAATATTCCATAAGGATTGTATCGGATACGTCGAAAAAGAAGAATTCATGAATCGGGTGAGTAGAATTTTACTTACCTTTCATTTTGAAGTTTTGTAAGATAAATTTTATTAAAGATACACAGAGGTTAATATCCTTACTCACGCCTAAACAAGAATAAATATTCTATTAAAGATTATGATACCGATTTAAAAAGTTATGCCCATTTGAAAAACATTGATACCTAATTTTAGAATAAAAACAAAGTAATCACCTGGAAATTTAAGGTCGAGATGCTGTTGATAAAAGAAGAACTATTTAACGTAATAACTGACGATCCACCAAATCCTTTGACCGATGGGTGGTCCAAAAATGACTGAAAGGCCCGAGCACTCATAAATCTAACTATTGACGACTCCCAAATAACGCATATAAAAAATCTTCAAACCGCGAGACAAACTTGGGAGGCTCTAAAAGAAATTCACGAACGGTCAAATTTGACCAGCAAACTATTTCTATTGAGAAAACTCTACAGCATTAAATTAGCCGAATCAGGCAATATGCTTAACCACATCACAAGAATAATGGAATTAGTAGACCAACTGGGAGCAATTGGCGAAGTTATTAATAACCATCACATTTCTGCCCTGTTATTATGTTCTCTACCCCAGTCTTATGACAATCTTATAACTGCACTCGAATCTAAAGAAGAAGCACAACTCACTCCGTCATATATAAAAAGTAAACTAATCGACGAATTTAATCAAAGAAATGAAAATACCGAAAATTCTGAAAACACGGCGAGAGCTTTTAAAGCTCAGAAAAGGTTTCCAACTAAAAGAGAAAATAAATATTGTACCAACTGTCGAATGAAAAGCCACAACACTCAAGATTGCTGGCATAATAAAAACAAAACACACACCACACAACAAAATCAACACAACAAATACAGTAAAAAACACTATTCAACATCACTTATTTTTCAAAAGGGCGAAAACAATTTTAAGAATGAACAAATATCGGAATCGAACCACAGGTTTAATCGCTATGAAGGAAAAAAACAATACATGGAGAGAAAGCGAAAACAAAGATTATGCCTTTATAACACAGGGAATAGAAAATAAAACTTTCATTGTGATAGCGGTAGCTCAAGCCACATCGCATCCTCCGAATCAATGTTTACAGAGATTAAATCGCAGGAAAAAACAAACGTGACTATCGCAAATGGAAAAAAAACGTATCGCTTACGGATCAGGCGACGTAAATTTAAATACGCTGACATCGGATAATAAAATCCATAAAATAACGCTTAAGGACGTACTTCTAGTACCCGAAATCGAAACGAATTTATTATCGGTCAGTAAAGCAACTCAAAACGGATGTGAGATTGTATTTAAAAATGACAAGTGTATTTTCAAACTTAACGGAGAAATTTGCTTAGAAGCACGAAAAGTAAATAACCTCTATGAAGTCCAATTAACAAACGAAAACCACGCGAACATAGCACAAACGTGCAAAAATAAAAATTGTCTAGAACTATGGCACAGGAGGTTAGGATACAGAAATTTAACATCGATTAAAGAAATTACACAAAGAGAGTTAGTGAGAGGTATCCAAATAAACGATTGTAAACATAATATAGATTGCGAACCGTGTATTAAGGCGAAATTAACTGATGAACCCTATCCCAAAGTTGCTCAGTATAGAGCAAGTAAAAGGCTTCAACTCATTCACTCGGACGTTTGTGGATCTTTTCAAACACCCACGATAGGTGGGAAATCATATTTTTTGACTTTCATCGATGATTACTCACGATTTACGATAATCTATCTATTGTCAAAAAAGAGTGAAGTCTATGAAAATTTCAAAGAGTTCGTCGCGCTAATAAGCAACAAGTTTGGTGAAAAACCGAAAGAAATCAGAACGGACGCATATTTCAGATGTGTATATTGCTGGGACGATTACTGTTTCTAAACCAATAGGAGACCGTCATTATCACGGTCAATTACACGCCCACACAGTTTGATTGACAGGAACTCGTGGACAATTGATCGTGTGTGTTTATTATTTATTTGTACTCGGATTGATTGAATTTGTACTCGGTAATTAAAAATTAAAGGTACGAAATAATTTTTTTTTTTTTTTTTTTTTTTTCAAAATGATAGAATTTTATTTACTTTAATTAGAAATTATACTTCCTCTGATCCTGAAATAAATAAATAAATAAATAAATAAAAATTAAAGTAAGAATTTTGCTTATACGGATATTTTCGCAGAATACTTTTTTTCCCATTTGTTTAATATATATATAAATCATTTTGGAACGATATTTAGAATATTAAAAGGGTTTGAAATTTTTTTTTAAATGTCTTATTTATTAATAAAAGACAGCCTCCAATAATTTAAAAAAAAAAAATCACCAACGGACTCTCGGCCCGCGATGGACTCGAACCCATATCCTCCGGTTTCAAGCTCGACGCTCTAACCATTCAGCCAGTCAGCTCACTTTCATCCGCAACAGATTATCCTTATAATTAGCACCGTCAATTGTCCACGAGTTCCTGTCAATCAAACTGTGTGGGCGTGTACTTGACCGTGATAATGACGCTCTCCTATTGGTTTAGAAACAGTAATCGTCCCAGCAATATACACATCTGAAATATGCAGAACGGACACCGGGGGGAATTTACATCAGATGAAATTGAGAATTATCTCAAGTCAAATGGGATAAAACATCAACACACAGTCCCATATTGTGCAAGACAAAACGGGGTGGCTGAACGAAAAAATAGGTCGTTAGTCGAGATGGCTAGGACAATGTTAAATGAATCAAATTGACCTTTAAAGTTCTGGGGGGAAGCAATCTGTACGGCAAACCACCTACAAAATAGACTACCTACAAAAGCAAATGCAAAAACGCCATACGAATTATGGACAGAAAGACAGCCAAACTTAAGTTATGTTAAAGTATTTGGCTGCAAAGCCTTCGCTTACATTGATAAAGCCAAAAGACAAAAATTAGACAATAAAGCTGTAGAAGGCATTTTTGTGGGATACGACAATCAATCTAAGGGATACCGTATATATGTAGGAGGAAATGAAATAAAAATCGCGAGAACGGGGAAATTTCTTGAAAATAAATTTAAATACGTAAACGACAAGACTGAAATCGAACCAAAACCAGATGAGGGTGAAAAACGCAATTGTAAAAATCTTGTAGAAATAGAAATTTCGAACAACAAAACAACACCATCCGCGTCCCAACAACAAATTGCGGAACCAAGGCGTTCAGATAAAATAAATAAAGGCGTACCTCCTGATAGACTAATATACATTGTTAAAGATGAAAAAATTAATGAACCAAAGGATTATAAGGAAATTAAATTTATGGAAAACTCACCGATAAAATAGAATTGGATAGAAGCCATGGAGAGCGAAATGAATTCATTAAAGAAAAATAAAACGTGGTCAATTGTAGATCCTCCACCGAATAAGAGAATAATAGGTTGTAAATGGACTTATAAATTAAAGCGTGACAATACCGGAAAAATCCAAAAATATAAGGCACGTTTAGTAGCTAAAGGATACACGCAAAAGTTCGGAGAGGATTATGACGAAACTTACGCACCGGTCGTGTCGTATACTACGATAAGAGCATTATTAATGGCGGCGTTGCACCAAAACCTGAATGTTAAGCATATAGATATAAACACTGCGTTCCTACATGGGGAACTTGCGGAGGAGATATACATGACGCAGCCGGAAGGATTCGTTGAACCAAATCAGGAAAACAAAGTCTGTAAATTGAATAAAGCAATCTACGGACTTAAGCAAGCCGCGAGAGCGTGGCATAATAAAATAACAGAAACACCAAAAAACATGAATTTCATTCAAAGTAAAATCGACACATGTCTTTTTACACAGAAAAGGAATAATGACACAACCTACATAATAACGTACGTCGATGACCTTTTAATTGTAGGAAAAGAGGAAATAATCGCGAACTTAAATAAAGAATATGAACTAAAGAATTTAGGGGATATAAGTAATTATTTATCCATGAACATTCGAAAAATAAATAAAAACTACTTAATTAACCAAACCCCAAAAATCGAAGAGTTAATTAATAAATTCAATTTACAAGAAGCAAAACCATGTAGTACACCCATGGAAACAAATTACACACATTTTAAAGATGATGACAATCTTTTACCAAACAACACACAATACAGACAAGCCATCGGAGCACTCTTATATCTTGCCACAGTGAGAAGACCTGATATTTGTGCAACTGTTAATATCTTGAGCCGAAGAAATGAAAGGCCAAGAATGAAAGATTGGAACAGCGTAAAGCGGGTAATGAGATACCTCAAGACAACAAAGAACTATAATCTAGTTATTGATGGAAAATCGAAACCTATACTTGAAGTTTATGCGGACGCTGACTGGGGTGGAGACACAGAATCGAGGAAATCCACCAGCGGAAATATATATTTGTTAGGAGGAAACCCCATACTTTGGTCGACAAAGAGACAGTCCTGTATAGCCTTATCCTCAGCCGAAGCTGAGTACATCTCAGCAGCGAATGCAGCAAATCAAGTTAAATGGCTGGTGAACCTGCTCAACGAACTTAATCTCTCACAAACATATCCCATAACACTGTATGAAGATAATCAATCGGCCATTAAAATGATAGAATTAGAAAAACATTCAAGTAAAACGAAACACATCGAATTAAGATTTCATCTGATAAAAAAACTGAAACAAGAAGGAATAATAAACCTTATATACTGCCCAACAAAAGTCATGCTAGCTGACTTATTTACAAAACCCCTGCTTAAGACTATTTTTGAAGTTCACAGGAAGAACTTACATTTAAGTGATAATGCAACTACAGAAATTAAGGAGGAGTTGATAGACAATTTCATCATTCGGAACTAATTTCCTGTGTTGCGAAATAAATGACAGTTTAAATTGCTTCGTAAATCAACTTGAGTGCTTGTTAGCGGGACCTTGAAAAATGATTACAGAGGAAAGAATCATTATGTATTGTTCAAACTGTCGAAACTGTAAAATAACATTTTTTATTTTTTTATTTGCTTTTTCATGTGATTGTGTGTGCATTTTTGATTTTCATTATAGTTATGTAGCTCCTTAAGTAGAGCAGTAATGCTCCGTCTTCTTTCTCGCGGTATTAAAATAAAATAGATGTTCTTTCGTTTGAATCGACGTTATTAATGTGTTGTGTGTCAAAGAACTAATAATGAAATGTGCATCTTTTAAGGGATAAGAATCCTACACAACGATTATATAAAATCAAGTGCTCGGTGCCGAAAATAACAAACGGAATAATATTCCATAAGGATTGTATCGGATACGTCAAAAAAGAAGAATTCATGAATCGGGTGAGTAGAATTTTACTTACCTTTCATTTTGAAGTTTTGTAAGATAAATTTTATTAAAGATACACAGAGGTTAATATCCTTACTCACGCCTAAACAAGAATAAATATTCTATTAAGTTTGGCACCCGATTTGGAACCCAGTCGAGAAACCAAGCTAATTTGAAACCATTTAACAGCCAGTCCGTTCAGAAGGCGGCAAAACTAAACCTAACAAGGCCAGGTTACTGATTGCCGCTTTTTATCACTATTCTCATGCCGCGCACTTACAGTAAATAAAGGAAGTCCGCCTTTCGCAAAGCACGCGGCTGGGAAAAAACACACACACTTGTGAACACGACAAAACAGAATATGGAATTCTTTCATTAAATTGTGTATTGTACATAAATATAAGAAAGTATATTACTAACATTTACTCTAAATGGTCTTTAATTTTATCAGTTTAGTTTTGAATTTTGTTTTTAAACACACTTACCCCCCTTTTTTTATACATTTTCCTTTCTTTTATATATATTGCTAAAATATAATAATTAATAATTGTTTGCCAAAACTTAATTACATTTGTCCATTGAGATATTTAAACTATATATGATATTCTTTTTGTTAGATATATACTATCATTTTCTCATTTGCCTTTTTAATTATTTTTTCAACCAAATCTGCTAACTTTATTTTTTTTAACTAAATTTTTAATCAATATTTTGTACTTTCAGAATAATAGCAGTTGTTGCTTTGATAATGATTATATGTATTTATATACATATATTTAATCTTAATCTTTAAACTTTTAGAACAAATAATAATGTGGATGTATTTACTTAGAAGACGTATTAAAAGATAAACTCTCTAATTTATATCAGTTATGTACAGCTTTATTAGAAAGAATATTTTCTGATTTTGTTTGCTAAATTTAAGAGAATACTTCATTCACGCGAAAATAATCGATCGCTAATGTTAATCCCATGGAAGAAATTTTTTAAGGTACCTCGTTTGCATTTTATTCTTTTTATTTATTTATTTATTTATTTTCCATTGAATAGCTTAGGTCGATCTGTATACAATCGGTTTTTTACGTCTTCAATTTTATTGCAAGAATTTTTTTAAAAATAAGTGTCACTTTTGAAATCTATTTCGAAAGTAAAGAGTATGTAGTAAGATTTTTCCATCGTTTGTAATCATCGACTATCTACTTGCAATACAAAAAAAAATACATCATAACAACAGATCTTATTAAAATATCTTTTATAACCTCAAGTTTCAAGATGAACTATAAAAAAAAAAAAATGTTTTCGAATCTCACGGGAGCGTTGGCTTAGGTTTTCTACAGAAGTATTTGGCGAATGGAGGATATTCCAAATCTGCGTTCGAGGCTGTAAAAAGTCACGTGCTACCGGTAATTTACCCAAAGAATTTTTAACTAATAAGCAGTGGCTGCTACTGCTTTCCCTATGAACTGTTTCATTGGCTGGTGGGGATTTACATTGCGTCTATGGAAGCTTTCTCTTCTTTACGCTACAAGTTTTTGCCTTGATCTCGTGATCATTACGTAGATGGAATAGCCTCCATTGGCGGGTGAAAAGAAGCATGGCTATGATTAAATCTCCCCATTGAATGGGTTTCCAAGCAGAGCTATAGATAATGTGCATGTGATATCACGCACCCGAAAAAGGATGTACTTCTCAACTTGTGAATGGCAAAAATAATAATTCTTGGAGAGTTAGTAATTTATAACGTATTATTTCCTGCGTATAATACAATAAAATTAAATTTAGTCTAGAATTTTCTAATGCAGTTTAATTCGAATTTTCGCCAACAGCAAGTTGAACTGTTGCGAATAAAGCCAGTTTGTTTAAAAACATGCACATTATCTATTCTGCACAGTTTCGATTAGTTACGGATTCCAAAGCCGGTTTGAGAAAGTTACAGCTATCCCAGTTCCAGCTGCGGTAGATTGATGCTGAACTGAGTACCAATAATCCGAAACAAAATGGATATACGTCAACCTCTATGATAGGTGTTCTATATACTAGTGTTGCTTTGTGGCTGATACTAGTGTGGCTCAGGGCTTGAAAACTTTCCAAAAAATCGGTATTTTGATTATTCAATTAATTCTGAACTCAGTACAAAAATCTGCATAAAAATATTTGCATTTTTAACGGAGTTATAAGCATTTATGTATCAACACTTTCAAAGCCGTACCCAATAGAATTTCAACTTTAAGTCGCGTTTTCTCAGAACTTGATTTTTGACGACTAACACCAAGATTGAAAAAAAAAACATTTGATGGATTGGCTTACATTTTTTTTTTGCATGCGTATAACATTATCTATAGAATGAAATAATATATTTTAGATAGTTTAATATTTTGAGTATTTTTAATTAAAAAAATTGCATTTTTTAGGGTTTTTTAAATTTTTAAATTTGAGAGTTTCTTAATAAGGTTTTTTTTGAGCGATAGTTATATCCTTAATTCATTCTATAGAGTAAAGTTTCCTGATCATTTTAAAGCAAAAATTAGGTTCTTATGTCAATTCAACGTTAAGATATCTTGCGGTTGGTGATATAACACAATTTTTTTTTTCGAAAATTGTGTTATATAAATTTTGTTATATTTTTTATTATATTGCATTGAATTACTTCATTTTATAATTTTATAAGACTACAAACATAGCTTTAAAATATCAGAAAGTTTAAATTAATTACATTGAATACTTCTGTTTTTATATGGACTCGAAGCGAGAGCTCTGTTTACATGTATTTCCGTATCGATCAAGTTCTGAGGCTCCTTAAAATATTACTCAAGCCTGTTCGTGATTTTCTTCTGTATACCCGCAGCAACGTCACATGGGTAAAGTGAGCAGTTTATTGAGAAAGCATTTCGGCCAGTTAAGAATTAGCAGATGTCACTGCAATGTATATTTATCTTTCAGCATCCGCAAGTAGCACAGTAATCATGGCCAATCTTGGAGTGCATCAGCAAAAACATACACCACCTACAGTCATGATAGTCATATATGACTATAAGGGGTGTAGTAAAGACCGGTCATGCTTTACCGACAAATACTGATCGGAGTTGGATCTGTTACGCTCGTATTCACCAATTAATTCTACCGCACGTTATACCGAAAACCTCGGTCGAACGCTCAAATGGTAATCACATTTAATCCTGATTGGACGTCTAATTGATAATGTCCAATCAAACATTATCATGAATTTAATTTGAGTGTCAGACAGCGGTTTTCTAACTTGAGGTAGATGGTGAATACCAGCATTAGTATTAAAACTTCTGGAATCATGAACTTTTTAATTTACATATTGTTCTTTTACGGAAAGGTAAAGAACAGGAAACAATTATAATTTGAGTAAATGCATGTAGAAAAACTCAGTGTTGAATTCAGACGGTTTTCGCCGGGAGGGATGTCTGTGGTGCCAGGGAAGGAACATTTTAGAATACCGGGGGGAGTAACTGCCCTTTTTGGCCATTGAAAACCTCAAACCTTCCGGGGGAACACCTCATTGTTCCGGGGGGAATCTCCCCTTTGCCCCCTTCGAATTTAGCACTGAAAAAACATTGATCAATGGACTTTATCCATGTGACGTCAGCCGTAGTTAAACAGAAGAAAATCTCCAATAGGCATGAGGAACGTTTTAAAACTCCTTCACTTTTGTCAAATAAACGATCTTTTTGTGAGGGTAACTACTCACAGACAGCGGCATGGCTGTTGCCATTCGTGGATAAATTCCATACTGTCCTAAGCAAGGCTGTGCCAGTGGACATCCACTCTGAGGTGATCACTTTTAAAACAAGGCTGCTGTATTTCGTTGGCCGTGGCTGATAATACAGTGCACAGATTAACATACAAGATACACTTAAAAATTTGAATCTTTTGCTGCGCCGTCACTCCACCGCTTTTATAGAATACCTCTATTTTGACCAATGAGAATGCTCCATAATACTGTGAAGTAATCGTTTTATTTAAAATTGGTAGAGTGATGATGCAGCAAAAAGCTTCAAATTTTTAACAGTGTATGACAATTTCCATAAAACGTAATTGTAATGAGATTGTGATCATCGGCCTTGTCATGAAAAAGGGGGAAGAAACTTTCCATCCTTGCTATATTTTTATTTTTGAGCATTTACCTTATTGTGTGGGTTTTTTTTTTGTGTTTCATGTTTACAGTTTCAACAGAATATTATACCGATACATAAACATAAAATACTCTATTTTATATATCTAATATCTATTCTTTGTTCATGCACGATATATATTTCATTTTCATATATGATGAGTGAATGATTTAAGTGCAACGAAAAAAGTTAAAAATTTCGTCATGAACGTTACAGAGTGTGTCCACTCTCAATGGTGTCCAATGGTTAACTTCTAAACCTTTAGTCATATAGTTCCAATTGCAAAAATGCTTTAAAAAAAGAAAGAACTGTCAAACAAAATTTTTATTAAAAAATTATAAAAATTTAAAATTTTATATTTATATAAAATATAAGGTCCTATAAGCGATATTTAATATCGCGTAATCGATCTCATCCAATACAATGGAAAAACTTTACTAATAAAGACATTTGTGTTTGCGAGATGTAAATATTTCGTTTTTGTGCATAAACTTTTCTGACATTGTAACTGATTTTTTTCATATTTTTTCTCCTTTTAATAAATTTTTCTTGAATTAGAAACAAAAATTTTTAACAAATTTTTTTTGAAACATTAAACATTTCAAAAAGATTTCGGTGCATAATTTTCATTTTGTAGAAACTATCTTGTGCATGTACTTTTGCGCGATACTATATATTGAATATTTCTGATAATTCTATATAAAAAAATCTTAAAATTTTTTGCATGGTGATTAAAGTAATTCATGCCGATTCCAAAAGATGATATACAAGATGGTCGATGCTGATAGAAATATAATTTTCTTTATTTAAAATGTAAGTATGAAGTGGATAGGTAGGTTGAGAAAGGATACGGCAATGCAATTCTAATGAAAGCTTTTTATGGATATGATGTAATGATAGTTTATTAGAATAACCAAAGAATGAAAACAGGAAATTTACCAAATGCTCCAGAGCAATCACAGAGCTCGCTATGATGAATTGTGTCACGATTTTAAAAACAGATTTATTGGCTGAACCATAAACTTGCCAGGCATAATCGATTTTAGTATGAATCACTGCTCTACAGATTTTAAAGAAAGTATGATCTTCTCCCCATGTAGTAATAGAAAAAATCTTTAAGTAAATTGATCTTTCGCATTTTTCCCATAAAATATGAGGTAAAAGATAAGTTTAACAAAATGCAAGGACCGTTTCCTAAAAATCCACACAAACTTTTTTTTTCCACTGGAAAGCTATGAAAAAAGAGAGAGAAAGAACAAAAATTGGCACTGTAAGATTATTTTCATAATCATATCCTATAAAACCGCTATTGGGTTTCAAATAAACCGTTTCGTCGGACATGACATTACTTTCGGTGGTACCTGTTGGACGTTGTAAAAAATTTAAGCCCATAATTTTAAGACAGTACTTTATTCAACTGATCAATTTCTGGATGTTATCTACTTTGCATTCTTTAGCATACACTTTGAACTTATGATATTCTTAAAACTGCTCCACTAGTTGAATTTTGGAAAAGTTACTGGAGTTGACTGACTACGAAAGTGATGTTTAGCTGGTGGAAATGGCTGAAAACAGTTTTGCAGTAATCACTACTGGTCAAGTCTGGCCTACACTGTTAAAAATCTGCTGCATTTTGCTGCAACGCCCTCCACTACTTGTATATAATATCTCTATTCCAACCAATGAGAAAGCGCCATTTCACGGCCAAGTAACCGTTTTCTATACAAGCAGGGGAGTGCGTTGCAGCAAAATGCAGCAGATTTTTAACAGTTCATATTTCTTGAAAACACAAGACGAACTAAGTGAGTAATCAAGTGTCCTTGATATACATGGCGCGATTCAAGGAAGCGCCAAATTTGAATGACAGTCAAAATTAGTTAAAAGGAGCGATGATTACGATTCTTTGAAATTTTATTTTTTATTTCTATTTATAATACTTACATATGTGTATAAATGTATATATAAGAAACAATAATTATTAATACTCTTTTATTTTTTTCTAAACACTTAGGAATTTGTAATTAATTTTTATGAGATATGGAATTATTTCCTCATTAATCACATTATTTATATTCTCTCCCTTAAAAAAAAAAAAAAAAAAAAAATATATATATATATATATATATATATAAAAGGCGTTCGGGGCGGGGAAGGGATGTCTTATTTTTGTTTGCTGAACAGGGGGGGGGGGGAGCGGGGATTTAAATTACTTGATTTATTGTTACTATAAAACAAAACAACAAAAGTCTCGATTGATTTTCTTTTATTATTATTGTTATAGTTTTAAAGATCAAGTTGTATTTGGCCGAAGGGGAAAGTAGGAATCCAAAATTTATGACAATTATTTTTATTTAAATGATATTGATATAATATTTTATGTAATATTAACTCTTTTTGAAGCTTCTTAATTCTCTAAAAAAATATTATAAATAGATTAAAAGGCTTCTTTTTTTACGTATTTAGAAATTTATAAATTTTTTTTTTTTTGCTTTTTTTTAATATTTAAAACAGTTAAGGAGGACTGAAAAAATAGAAAATTAAAAAATATAAATGGTAAAATTTCTTGAAATATTCTGCAATCTTGATGTTCAATATATATTTTTTAATATGTCATTTGAGTTTAAGAGTACTATCAATTACCCCAAATAACTTTGACATATTTTCTAAATTATTTTTAAGTATAAAGGCTTCAAATTAGCAGGCCTGACTATCGTAACGATCGTTTTTTTTCCTTTCTCGCGGTGTCTCCGAAAATTCTATTCAAAACATCAAATTTGGCAATATTTATTAAGAATAGATTCTATAGATAATAATAATAAATAGAGCAGAAAAGTTTTAAAAATCAAAAACATTTGATGATTTTAAATTTTGTGAGTATAAGGAGGGAGTGTCAAATGAAGGGAGAAGGAGAATTTTATGGATAAAGGGGGGGGGGGGTAAGTTCATCAGATTACTTATTGTTACTAAAGAGTTATAATTATACAGAAAAAAATCAAAATTAAACACTTTAAAGATTTATTTATTTATTTATTTTATTATTATTATTATTATTATTATTATTGTATTAGGAATAAGGGAGTGGGGCAAAAGAGGAAGTGACCTGATAATAGAAAGAAACTCTTTTGCGTACTAATATGCTGAATTAGTTCAAACAATATATGATAAATAAATTTCTTGAAATCGCCAATAAGGCGCTAAAGTCGCCAAGAAGGAGAGGTGTGCCCAGGATGTACGCAGAGTGTACCTAAATATGGCGGTGATGTTCCGGCCCATAATTCTAGTGGCTCTAGTCTGGCCAGAAGACGTAATCATCGACGTTGAAATTGTTAGGGATGTAGGTGATCAGAAAACGTTGAATGCACTCGTTCAAAAATCGCTGCCTCTTGACACCGAACTCAGACATTCGGATGAACAAATGACTAGTATTTCAGATCCTTCGCAATCCAACGGAGGATCTTATTTTCCAATTTCGTTTTATCATCATCATTATATATATAAAATCCCTCCGTGTATAACGATTCCGGGGTCAACCCATCCACGAGAAAAAACACTTATTGTGACCAATGACAAATTCCATTGTGAAACGTTATCTCCGATTTTAAAGGCTATCAATTTTTTGTCCAGTGCAAACGTTCCAGAGTCGTAATGGAGCATTCTCATTTGTCAGATTTACAATTTGAGCTGTAAATGACGTCACTACATTTTACTGTGCTTTGAAATCTTTTCCCTATTTCAAACACAATATTCACACTGTTAAAAATTTGATTTGCTGCAGCATCATTCCACCGCTTTTATAGAAAACGATTACTTTGCTGTGTTATGGAGCATTCTCATTGGTCATAAAAGAGACATTCTATAAAAGCTGTGGAGTGACGCTGCAGTAAATGGGTCAAATTTTTAGCAGTACACTGTTAAAAATTTGATCCTTTTGCTGCATCATCACTCCCGAGCTTTTATAGAATACACTGTAAGTAACACACACAAAGTAACCTTTTTCTATAAAAGCGTTGGAGTGATGCTGCAGCAACTGTTAAAAATTTGACCCACTTGCTGCAGCATCACTCCACTGCTTTTATAGAAAGCGGTTACTTTACTGTGATACGGAGCATTCTCATTGGTCATAAAGAGATTCTATAAAAGCTCTGGAGCGACGCTGCAACAAATGGGTCAAATTTTTAACAGCGTAATACGATAAAGTAATCATTTTCTATAAAAGCTGTGTAATGACGATGCAGCAAAACAGTCAAATTTTTAACAGTGTTTAATTAAAACTTTATTTAAGAAAAGCGAAGGTGCGTTTTAAATATAATATTGTTAGAATTTTTATATTTGTGTTGCTTTATTTATTTATTTATTTTTATTATTTATTTTTTACAGCCGTGAATGACTTCATTGCCACATAACGAATCACGATTGTTTACTCTTTATTGTCGACATTTGTTTTCGATCTTATAAAGTATTTTCTTTAAAGTATTAGCTAAGCGTAATTTTTTTCCCCAACCACCTTCGTCGTTCCAAGCCCAAGCTATCACTGTGATTGGTTGTTGCTCTCGGCACTGTTTTCATGTAACTTGGCGATAATCATACTTGGCGTAGCGATAGATGCTTCCGTCGAGGAGTTTGATTTCCTTCCGAACCGAGTACAAAGTAACTTTTCTCTTGCAGCATTGGATTGGATGGAACGTGTCTTACTGAAAGCTGTACTCTTTAAAAGTTTTACTTTGTACTCGGCTCCGAAGGAAATCAAACTCGATGGAAGAATCTATCGCTACGCCAAGTATGATCATCGCCAAGTTACGTGAAAACAGTGCCGAGAGCAACGACCAATCAGAGTGCGAGCTTGGGCTTGGAACGACGAAGGTGGTTAGAAAAAAATATTCGCATTAGCTAATGGTATAAAATAGTTAATTCACAAATGTTTTAAAACAGCATTATTAGTGCATGTTTTGCATTATTAATGCATGTTAATTTGCATGTTTTTTGTGAAATAATTACTGTAATTTTGCGAGTGAAATTCATTAGCTGCATATTCTATGCCATTTTAGCCATTCAATTAATAATTTGGTTACCCTCTCATATTAGTCTGGAAATGGCCAAAATGGGAAATTTTTTTTATACATTTTGGATATTTTTATTATTTTCTCTCAGTATTTTAAAATATTTTTTGGCTGTAGTTTCATAATGTATTCTTTTATAATTGATATTTTACCTTACTTTATTCTTTTAAAATTTATGCATTTACCATTTGTTCATTACAATCCCTCCCCATCCACCAGATAGTTTTGAATGCAGATTTCTATTGAATTTTTTTTTAGATTTTTCTCTCATGTTCAATCTTTGTATTTTTCAAAATTGGTTAAGCCTAAAGTGGCTATGATTGACCAAAATTGTTGCAATGTTTTATCATACTTTTAAAAATGGAAACACGCCATTTTGACGGGCTATCTTCTAGTATTTGATAATAGGTTTGTCATGGAGACGTCAGATGAGTAATAGCTACAATTATCGTTAAAATTGAAGTGAGCGAGCTTGAAATATCACTCGTCATGCAAGATGAATACTGAACCAGAATATTTTTAATAAGCGAACACTTTTTTTGCGGCAGCCAGGGCCTGACTAACGCAGGGGCATGCGTGGCATTTGCCCCGGGCGCCCCGGCTTGTGCCCCCCCCCCCCAAGGAAAGAAAAGTTTTTTATTAAAAGAGTGCCAAATGATAAAAAAATGGTGAAATATGAAAAAACTTTTTTTCAGTTTTAAGAGGCATTTTTTATCCAACCCCCTCTGCTTCCGTGCCCCTCACTCCCTTAAAGTACTAGTTACATCATAAGAAAACTAACAGTTAAATTTATCTATCTTCTGCTATTATATATATATAGATGTGAATAGTACTTGGTACGAAATTTATGCATACATACAATAGGTTTGAATTTTAATTTTAGTCACTTGAGTATAATTCACGAACAATTTTAAGATATAAGGGGGGCCCCCCTAATAATGTTTGCCCCAGGGCCCCCCACTGTCTAAGTCGGGCCCTGGCGGCAGCCATTTTCTTTTCAGTTTCTTTTGCTATGATATTTTCCTATGATATTTGATGTCCGCTTCTTGGTTAAGTTCTTTGTAGGTGACCTGGTGAAACTGAATTAGCAGCACAAGAATGGATTAATGCTCGGACATTTTGTCAAACAACTTTATCAACTGCTGTAATTTTGCCTTAACAAGTTTTTGGGCCTTCCTATCCAACCCTAGTTGTTTTTTTGGCCGCGAGTCTCTTTTAGTAACTTTGTAGAACATCGTATATAGTTTGTTTGGTGATATTTTTGGCAAAAAGGTTCACGATGAACTTGTTCCCACGATAAATTTTGCCTTCGTAAAACGTATACACGTATTTGCAGATACTATTGTTTCGACTGCATTCCTGAGAAAAACCGATCATTTAAGGAACTTTTGGCTAATGGATGTTCTTTTATTAACAATAACGTAACACTTCATACGTAGATTTCGCCCGATTCTTATCCTTTTACTCATTTATATAACTGCAAAGTTTGTGCGGGTATCTAGGAAACAATCCTTAAGCCTAGATAAACTTCGTCCACATCCACAGCTTAAGGTGAGCAGAAAAATTTCAGGATTTCAATGCACACCCCTACGTCTATAGAAATGCGCATATATAGTTTTGTCTTGAGAAATTATGAAACCATTCTTATTAGTCCAATTAAGAATATGGGAGATTGCAATTCGTAAATGACTTTCGTTAAAATGAATATCCTGTCTCATACATATAATGCTGAAGTTGTCAGCATAAATTTCCTATCATAGTAAGGGCTAAAGGTGTCATTAATTTTGATAGCAAAGAGGGCGATGTTCAATACAGTGTGTAACACTCTTGTACTTAAAATTTAATATCCCCCCCCCCCAATTCGAATTTTGAAAAAGTCCAATAGAAATAAAGTTCAATAAAAATTGAAAGATTTCTATGGAAGTCCAAGTTAAAAAGGCCACGAATTATCCATGAATCCATACCATGTTCTGTCGCAAGCTTTCGACATGTCAAATAGTACCGAGACCAAAGCTGCTATTAAATGTTTGATTGTATTAAAATGTATCATGAGAATTAAAATTAATCCTGGTCATTTCAATTTCTCTTGTATAAGTTACAAAGGTGTTCCTAGTAAGTGTTAGATTTTATATGCTAGGGTACTCCCTACTATCTCGGCTATGTTATTAAAAGATCCAGGTTCGCACGGATCCTGGAATTTCAAGTCCAGGGAAATCTTCGGTACCTTTTTTATAGAAAATTTCTTTTTAAATATGACTAAATTTATCGCATTACAACTAGATTTTTTTAAAGCTATTGCATAGCTTTTATCGCGCGCTTTGAGCCAGCGACCGAATGTAGAAATTCCGTAACGAAAAAAAACCTAACACTCGTCTAACGTTGTTTCAGTTCGGCAGACTTCGGCAGACATTGACGCGGTATTTTTCAGATATTTAGAGGATATCAAGTTTCAAACGTATATTTCTTATTTCAGTTACTATAAATCTATAGTTTCAATAATAAAAATTCCTGATAGAATGCGTATAGAAAAGAATCGTCTTAAGATAAAACAGGGTAGGATAATGTAGCTTTTGGTGATTGGAGACCCGCCCAATGGTGAGGATCGAAAAATTTAAAATGCTCGCGATCTAATTTTCGTAGCGCGGCCAAATTTTGTTTGGTAATTTATAATGAGACAGTTAATTTTTGGTGACAGGAGATCCCCCATGGGGAGGGTCGAAAAATTTAACATGCTTATAACTCACGATCTAATTTTCGTAGTGCGGCCAAATTTTGTTTGGTAATTTATTATGACAGAGTGTTACTTTTGGTGACAGGAGAACCCCCCCCCCCCCATGGTGAGGGTCGAAAAATGTAAAATGCTTATAACTCGCAATCTAATTTTCGTAGTGCGGCCAAATTTTGTTTGGCAATTTATTGTGATAGAGTGTTAATTTTTGGTGACAGGAGATCCCCCATGGTGAGGGTCGAAAAATTTAAAATGCTTATAACTCGCGATCTAATTTTCGTAGCGCGGCCAAATTTTGTTTGGCAATTTATTTAGGTATTGCATAGCTTTTATCGCGGGCTTTGAGCGCGGCGAAAGAATCTAGAAATTCCGTAACGAGAAAAAAAAAACTAACACTCTGGCTAACGTCGCTTCAGTTTGGCAGACTTTGGCACGGTGCCCTTCGGCAAACATTGACGCGGTATTTTTCAGATATTTTGAGAATATCAAGTCTCAAACTTATGTTTTTTATTTCAGCTACCATAAACGTATAGTTTCAATGATAAAAAATCCCGATTAACCTGCATGTATTGTAAGATAATAAATATATTTTAAACGATATTAACTTCTCATTTATTCAATAAAAGAAAAAAAAAAATTATCGGTCATCTCGCTCAAAAAGTGCAACTTGAATTAATATCAAAGACAAAAAAACTGCATAAATAAAAAAAAAATAATTATAATTGCATAAGTTGATAAAAAATGCTATGCAATAGCATCCAGGATTCACGCTGGCTTTTAGGATGCAATTCTCTAATTTCAGCCTTTGCTTTTTTTTAAATGTTATACAGTTCCTTAATGTTCATAAATGTTCCTTAAATATTGCCTAAATATCCATACTTCCAGTTGCAAAAATTCATAAAAAAAAGGTGAAATTTCTGGTAAGTTGCAACTCCATGAGGAGTCTATTTGAAAAAAAATACGAAAATTAAATTTTTATACGGCCCCCGTAGAGCAAAATTCCCAATTAGAAAATTATTCCTTATCCATTCCTAAATTGAACCAAAAAAATTTCCTCTCCGTATCTGAAAATCTGACATTAAAATGAAAAGTCTCCAAAATTCGTGACTTGCACCACTTTACCATGCCTGTAAACAAAGAATTTGACTTGGTTTCGAAGCAAATGAGGGATCGTCCACAAATTATCCGTATTAAATGTCGATTCAAGACCGTGCCTCTTATTTGGACATAATAAAGCAGCGTATTGATTTTAATCAAAACCTTGTTTTCAAAATATGTTGATCGTTAGAACTGGAGGTCTGCATGGATCAAAATATCTAGGTCCGGTCTCAAACCGACCCATAGGAGGAAAAATTTCTGCCCGGTATGGAAAAATGTTAAAACCATAATCCGGACCAGCCTGGAAAAATGAATCAAAGCCCGGCTCAGCCGCGAATTTCTACGCAGTTTTTTACTTCAGTGTAGTTAAAAACCGTTTCGCGGGGAGGAGTTCTGACCAAAATTACTTATGGCTTTTCGTTTTTTATATTTATACTTTTTATTATTAAAGAAGTGCCAAAGGCTGTGATATTTATTTTATCAATGAATCTCTGTTTATATCTAAATGTTTCACTTATATTTCAATATCGTAATCCATATCCCGTGCGTTGGAGACTTTATGCAGTAAAACCTTTTCAGACGGAATCGCATAGGAAAAAAAATATGCAATAGAAAAATGCCCCTTCTAGGAGGGTTAAATGGAGTTCATTTTTTCTCAGGTATTATTGTATTCATTTTGCATGGATCAATACATTTTTTGTCTAAGAAAGAATTCCGTCATAGGCAGATTTTTTGTCTGGTTTTATTGTGTTCAATTTTTTAACTTTTTTTTTTTGTAGTAAAATAAAAGAGATTAAAATCTGGTTTTCGTAAACATTTTGATTGAACCAAATTTTACTTATTTGATGCACGTCAGTCAGAGACAGTGATTTTAATATGGATTGTTCGAGACCGGGATTGAAAATTTCGTCCAGTGCAGACCTTATTAAAAGGTAAGAATTGCTAATGAAAAAAAGTACAAACTTGAAACGTGTCATTTTTAATTATTTTATATTAGGTTTGTTTCGGGAAAAATTGAAAATTCATTTACTTTTGAAAATAAGATTTTTATTTTAAGTTTTTTCAATAAATATTTTTAATAGTACTAAAATTGATATTGAAAAACAAAAACCCCGAAACAAAACTAAAATCAGATTTTCATCTTTTATTAAATGGAAAAAATTGAAATCCAATAAATGTTTGGAGTTATAACGATTTTTAACTATCCAATTTAAACCAATACTAATATGAAATTTTTATAAAATTTTAGGATGTGATTTTCTTAGCAAATTATATGGCTAACCATCATAAAGAAAAAAAAAAATCAAAATTCTAACTCAAAAGATAATTTTTTTTAACACGTTTCCTAGAACTGTTAAAGTAACATTGTCTTTTGAATTGCGCGCTTTTCAATTTGTATCTAATCCCTTAAATCCTGATGAATTATTCAAACGGCTATAACTCTGCGAGTTTTGAAGATATGAAGATGCAACTTTTAGTGCATTATTCAGGACTGGATAAGGAAAGTCTTCCTAATTGGAATTTTTATCCTACGGGGGCCGAATAAAAAGTTAATTTTCGTACTTTTTCAAATAGACCCCCCCCCCAAGGAGTTGCAACTTATCAAAAAGTTTACCTTTATGAATTTTTGCAACTGAAGTATGGGCTATTTAAGAAGATAGCCTATTGTTTCGATATTTATGACTCACCCTGTATAGTTGATGTTATTTGAATATATTACTCTAGAAATAGACTCCAAGCCTTTTGTTGTTGATTTTTTGGCCATTTGGCAGTCCTTACTCTTCCGTGGTTTTCTATGTTTATGAAGTCTTTGGAATACTAGCATCAGCAGCCTTGATAATGCATTGCGTTATATTATCAAGTGCTTCATCAATATTCTCCTCCATTATAATATTTGTATTGTTTGAGAGTGCAGTAACAGCTGGCCAATTGGCCCTCTCATATAGTCAGTCACAAAAGTCTACATACACTCACAAAATTACAGCAATCTAACACATTAATATTTTGGGAATTTTTTTTAAATATTTCAGACATAACTGATGTCCATTAAAATAAAAAAAATTTTTTTTAGCAAAATTGTGCAAAAATCAATATTATACAGTCACAAAAGTCTAAATACAAATAATGTATACTACATTTTATGCATAACTAAGGTTTAAAAGTTAAAAATTAATACTTTGTAGAACCTCCCTTGGAGGTTACAACTCCCTGCATTCTTTGTGGCATTGACAAAACAAGATTTTTTGTCGTATCGGGAGTAATTGGAGACCATGCATGGTGTATCGCGATCTTGAAGGTTTCTTTACTTGTAATTGTGTGCTGTCGAATTCGACGATCAAGTTCATCCCAAACGTGCTCAATGGGGTTTAAGTCTGGTGATTGTGGTGGCGAATACAGTTGTTTGGGTACTTTGTAAAGGAGCCATTCCTTTACAATCTTAGCTGTATGCTTCGGGTCATTATCTTGTATGAAGACCCAGCTGTTTCCTAGGCCTAATTTCTGAACGGATGAGTGTAGATTGCTCTAATATTTTTAAATATCCGAATCTATCCATTGTACTGTCAATAAACACTAAATTACCTACCTCAGCCGCCGCCATTGAGCCCCAAACCATTACATCCCCCCCCCCCCCCACCGTGTTTAACAGTTGGTGTCAAATTTTCTGGTTTCATTTCTGTGGGTTTTTTTCGCCAAAATTTTTCCATGCCCATCACAGCCAAAAACATTAAACTTACTCTCATCACTAAATAACACTGTTTTCCAAAAGTCAAAGTCCTTGTCAATATGTTTGGATGCAAAATCGAGCCTTTTTTGTTGGTTTGCAGATGAAATGAGAGGTTTCTTTCTGGGAATTCTGCCATTGAAGCCTGCCGATCGAAGAATTCTACGAACGGTTTCAGGATGCACTTTCTTACCACTTGTCATCGCAATGGGCTTTGGTTATTTGCGGAGCACTAATTTTCGGATTTTCTTTTACTTTTCTTACTATAAGACTTGCATCACGGTCTCTAAGTTTCCTTGGACGATCAGAGATTTGTTAAGCACATTTCCACGTAAATTATAATTTCTAAGTGTAGTTTGTACATTTGCACGGCTTTTTCCTATAATTTCGGCAATCTTGCCATAAGATTTATTTTCATTTCTTAATTTTACGATCAGATTACGCAGTTCTAAGGATGTTTTTTTCCCCCCGACTCATTTTTCAAATTATATACAACCGTTTACATACAATTAATTACTCCGATTATCTTGGGAGATGAACAGTTCAACTGAACTTCACTGGTAAAATTGAAAAGGGAAAAGGAAAGAAGTTCATATGCAAATTTTGTTAACAGCCAATCAAGTGTATGCAGACTTTGACATGCTGATTGCAGTAAATATGCAAATTTTACTAGCAATTATCATTTTTATGCTATTGCAAAGCATTCAGAAGCATTTTCTGGGTTAGAATAACAGACTAATATGCTTTTTTGCTTATAAATTAGTTTTGGTGAAAGCTCTATTTTTATACAAGTATGTAGACTTTTGTGACTGACTGTACATATCTTTTGAGACGTTATTAGAATCTTCAGGAGTAATCAGTGAAATAAAAGTCGAAAGTTGTCCACTGCCGTGCAAATCATTCGCTACCCAGAAGTTCCATAAAGGATAGAGATGGGAAGAAAATCTAGAACTATTGCATGGAAAGTACAAGTTTATTCATGAAAATAAGGGTAATCACCGTCATCAAGCTGACGTAAGCTGTCGTCGGAAGTGAAGGAGTCTATATTTAACCACGTTGATTAGAATCACGATTGCGCCAAGATTTGGCTGCGTGTATTGAAATCTTCAACAATCATGTAGGGAGTAGGAGATCTAGATGTGCTGGTTGAATATTTTTATTTGGAGATAGGAAAATGACGCAAATTTTTAAAAGTTGTTTTATATGTCTACCGATTACAACTTGTAGGTTTGTATTTAAAGAGACATGTGTGCATGGCAAATTGCAAGAAACGAAAACAGCTATTTCACTCACAAGGAAGGTCTCCATACGGGCATTACCAGAAAAATCTGAAAAAATTACACAATGCTCTTCTCGTGTGGGTATATACGTTTATAAAAAAATTTCGGCGGAACCTCTATTCAATAGCCGTAAAAAAAATAATGAAATTTCCGTTATTTGGCGATTTATCGCCGGTTGGCGAAGGAATGTAATTTCAAAAAATACTTTATGCCAAATAACTTCAAGAAAAAAAAAACTTTCATGTTGAACTTGTTTTGATAAATTTAAATTAAATAACTTCAGTTTTGTCAGTTTTAGATTGTTTTAAGTATAATTTTCTGATATCGATATTTATATGTATTTATATTCAAATTTAACCATCAAAATATACGATTCAAAAACAAAATTCATAATTTAAATTAATTAAATTTGTTTCAAGCTCAAAGTCCAATTGAGAATTGTCGAATAGATTTTGTTGCTATGGAAACACCTGGTTTTTATTTTTAAATACGTTTAAATGCATGAAGATAATTTTTCTCAATATGATTTTTTTTAAATCTATGAAAACATTTTTTCCAGTGATTAATTAAATAGCTACTTCAACAAGTAATATATATAATATGTAATACAATATTATATATATATATATATATATATTAAAGTATCTTGTTTATGTTTAAATTCATTAAATAACATTTACACGAATTCTAAATATAAAATATCCAGCAGTTTTAAGTTGGATTATAATAGTTTGCTTTTGGCGAGGAAAAGGGCTGCTCGCCAAATCGAGTGACACTTTCGTCTTTTCACGCCAAATATTCGAATATATTTTATTTTTTTACAGATTTTCTAATGCGATTCCGCCGCTAATTTTGACTGATCCTTTATTGCATACATAAGTAGTTTAATTAGTATTTTTTTCATAAAATTCCGAGTATGCCCAGTATGGAGACCTTCCTTGTCAGTGGCTCTTCTGTTAGCTATATTATCTTTCCTACAAGTAGCGTAGGTGTATAATTTTGCTTTGTAGTTGGGATTTAGAAGGATTTCCTGTACAACTAAACAAAATGGTTCATGGTCAGAATGTTTCGGATTTCGGCGTATGTATTACGATAGCCACGACAGTACCAAGATTTAAATTAGTTTCGATCGAGTTTTTAGATAACTTTAGCATTTTGTTCGGAAGTAGTAGACTTTATTATCTTCATTATACTCTTCAAAATCCGATCCAGAGTGAAGGTGTACAGCGTCTTCTTCCTCCATAGAAGTTCCATCTATTTCGAATTCGATTCATTTTTAAGCGTTCTACTCTTTCAGGTAGATTTCGTATGGAATTACTACCTATTGCAGTAGCTCCTATGTTGGAATTTCTGAAAAAATTTTGCAGATCTACGCTGATCATGACCCCTAGACTACCATCAGTTAATAAAGTTTATATAACTTTTTTTTATAGACACGATAACTTCTATAATTATACTCCAATCTCCTACAAAATTATTCATAAAATCAAGGGGTATAAAGTCTCTGTTGAGCTCGTTAATGGACAAAATCTGACCAAGGGGGTGAAAATAGGGAGGGTTTTTGCGAAAACCGACAAAAACGGCATAACTTCTTAATTAAAATAGATACAGAATCTGTTTAAAGTTTATATATTACTTCTAAATAATGGGCCTAAAGTTTATGCATGACACATTTTTGATAAAGAAAAATGAGTTTAAGGGGCGAAAAAAAATAGGGTTTTTGGGAGAAGAAAAATCTTAACATCGTTAATTCTCAAGATATATCCAACTAAATTTTTTATAAATGTTCTCAAAATTATATAAAACTTTTGTATTTACAAGTTTTAAATAGGACTATTATCGTTAAATTAAAAACTAAAACAAAAAGGGGGGTTGGAAAGCGAAAAAAAAAAAATCGCTAACTTTTCGTCAATTCTTAAACTATCAAATCAAATTAAATTCATTATACATCTTCTTAATATCTACAACTTTTATACTGACAAGCTTTTCATAGGACCAATTCTAGCAAAAATAAATTAAACAGAAATAGAAGTTTAAGAAAAAACCTTTAATCAAAACTGCTTATATTCCGATTCACTTTTAAATTCATTTTTGATTTTAAACGCATCCAAATGGCAGGCTCTCTTATTTAGAAAGTATAATGTGACGTATTGGCCAGTTTTTTGATAAAGGCAAAATATATTTCAAAAAAGGTTGCCAAAATGGGTCCTTTGAACAGAATTTCTGGAAGTGATCGTGATGTATTCAAATAACAAATTGCGTTTTTTCTAACTCATTTTTAAATCTGATTTTATTCTCAAACTTATCCAATTGACAAGTTCTCTTACTTAGGAACTCTAACGTGCCATATTCGTCAGTTTTTTGATAAAGGAAAATATATTTCAAATAAATCTGTCAAAGTGGCATTTCGTGCAAAATTTCTTGAAGTGACCGTGATTGAGGAAGTATTCAAATAACAAATTGCTTACTTTATGACTTTTTTTAAATTCAATTTTACTCACAAGCGCATCATATTTATAGGTTCACTTATTTAGGACCTCTTTAATGTGCCGTATTTGAGTATTTCAATATATGGTGTCAAAATAGGTATTTGAGCCGAATTTCGCTTAAGATGATTCCGACAAAATCAGTCCTTACAGAAAAATTAAATTTTTCAAAAGCGGACAAATAAAGTTGTTAAACTGGGTTTGTCTCTAATCTTATTTTTTGTTGTTGAAATGAGCACTCTTCGAAATCTACCTCCGTCTATGGGCCAAGCCTACAAGGAATTTTTGACTGGGTTTCATCGAGAATAGGGATGCAATTGTTGATAGGTTATGTTTTTCTGATACAGACACTGTTTTATTTTAAGGATATTGTTTGAAAGACATTTTGACAGTTTCTTTTATGGAATGGAAGATTAGGAATAAAGGATTGTGACGACTTTGAAAAAAGGTACAACCGGACCTGTGCAGAACTATTACGAAACCCTAATGCTTCGAACTAAATACATATATTTTTTATATGCAATATTCAAATTTTACAATTCTTTAAGAATGAAAACTTTCATTAACTTTACATGGAAGTGTGCACAGTTCAAAACTAATTTAGCTTGCCTGAAGTAATCTTACCTATTCAGATGTGCAAATGTAAACCCCCTCTAGTCATACATGGTAAACATCTTTCGGTGTATCATCTGCGTCTACAATATCAACCGAAAATTCTACTTAAGACGAAGAATCCCGGATGAACCACAAGTAAATGAAACAGCCTCAAATGCTTGATCATTCTGAAACAGGTGAAGTTGCAAGAATATTGTGCAGTTTTTTCTCTGGTGCTATATAAAAGCGTACAAAGGCCGGTAACAGGTTTCACGGGCCCCTGGGCAGGCAAAAATTACGGGCCCCTATTAGAAAAAGTTCGAAAATCCGCCGCTTATTTGAATCACTGTATAATTGAATTAATGATTTATTTTTCTTCTGAGCGTAATGTTTATTGTGGTTTTTTTTTAAATCAACGCTACCTACTCAAATCAGGTTCAGATTTATAAACAAGTTTTTTTTTAAAGGTGATTATCAAAATTTGATCGAATTTTGTCATAAAATGATTTATTTCAGGGTATTCTGAAATTTTACATTTCATCCATTTTACAACCCCATTGTTTATGACACAAAATATTTGCAAACAAAAGCAGCTAATTTCAATCAGTTGTTAAATAATTAATAAACGTGCTCCTCTTCTGAACTGAAAATTCATTTGTTTAGCAAAAAGTTTCAACAAATCGCTGCAAAACGCGAAAGTATGCCAAAAAATGCATAATTTTTTTTCGAAATCCACAGGAAATAAAATTTACTGTATTGGCCTAAAAGATTGAAACTGGATTTTCTTTTTACCTATTTTAAAAATTATCTGTAAACAGCTTTTAAAAAAATTAAAATTCTCGAAAAATTTGAAAATTGGGAAAAATGTAATTGAATTTCCTTTATAAATGTTAAAAAACGCCGCAAAAACTCTAAATACTGCACAAAAATAAATTAAACAAGAAAGGAAAAATCATGCATCAAACACTGATTATGAAGCACTTTCCGGCACATTCAGTATAATCTAACAAAACTGCACCGTTTAAAAATTTAAATATTATGTCTCTTTTTTTCCATATGAAAATTTATAACGCATTTCAAAACCGAATTTCAGCTGTGCCCATCTGCAATCGGAAAATCCACCGAATTTTTTAGCAGCCTTGTATATGATTTAGAGATTTGTATCTATCAACAACATCTATTCCAAAATTTAGTTCATTTAAGAGATACTTCAGAAAATTCCCCTTTTGCAATTTCCTCTAATCAGGAGAATGGTATGCTAATACTTTTGTGCAGCGCAGTATATGAGATATAGAATTTATATATAAAAAGTAGAGAGATATGTGGCACATTTCAAAATTTTCCATTTCTTTAATTATAAATAGTGTTTCTAAAAATAACGTTTCTATATTGTTCAGGGACGCTAAAAAATGTTTCATCTTTTATTCTATAAATCGATTTTTTTTTTTTTCGCGTGTGGGAAAAAAAATGTTGATTTTTTATTTTTTGTAAAAAGTGCCCCATTGCTCCTCACTCTCCCTTATATGTATGTACAGATTTACTAAAAAAAAAAAAAAAAGAGAAAGAAAGGAAAAAAAGAAAAAAAAAACTTTGGATGTCGTTTTCATATTTTTACGATTTTTTCCAGTATAAATTTGTCATTCAAGTTGACCGGATAAAAATTTGAAAAGAAAAAAATACCTTCGGATAGACTGTATCTATCTGTGGGCAACGAAGACGGTTAGTTCTTGTAGATAACAATAAAGACAGCTGTATGACTGTAAAGAGTTTTTCTTTGTCTGAGAAGTAGAAGATGTTTTGCTGTCCAGGACAAAATTTGACAGGAAGGATACCTGTATGCTTGATGTTTTGTATCTCGAAACAGATTTTGATTCTATTTTTTTTTAATTTAATTTTTTAAGCTATTTATTACTATTTTTTCAAGTTTCGAGCTTTTCCCCTACATTAAAAGAAAAAAGCATCCATTTTCAATCCATATTTCCATTTTAGCCGAATATAGTAAAGTAGTTTTCTTTCAATTTTTGAATATTTCACAAACTTTTTATATGATTAACTTTTTTTCGTGTTTTGGTGCGATTTTTTGACTGTAATCGGAATCAAGTCTCCGTCTTTTTACCCGAAGTACTAAATTTTGTCCTCAGCTATTTTTTAAATTTTTGCGAACTTTTAATGCGATTTTCGATTTTTTTTGCAAATTTTTATGCGATGTTGAGCATTTCCCCCTCGTTTTGAAGCAGTGGTGAATTTAGACACTTTTCTCTGTGGCTCTGATAGGGACATTAGAGTTTCGGGGGGAAATTTCACTTTTTGACCAATGAAAACTTAAAATTTCAAAATTTCCGGGGGGGGGGGGACTTATTTTCAATCTTTTATCCCGATATAGTAATTTTGACTTTGCGGCGTTTTATTCGCAGTTTCTTGACACACCTAAAAAAAAAAAAAAATCAGGTTTCAGTCTTTAAACTCAATGTAGAAAATTTTATCATTTGCAATTTCTGAATTTGTCTCGAACATTTCATGTGATTTTTAGCGATTTTAGTCTTTCGGGGTCATTTTAACATTCCGATTGCAATGTTTTCGCTAGATATAGTCAATTTTTGAATATTTGCCTAATGTTTTTATGCAAATTTTAGCCCTTTTTTCGCGTTTTACGAAGTTTTCTTTTTTTGACGATTTTTTTCTAAAAACGAATAATTATCCGGTAGACTTGGCTGATCTCATATTTAAGCTAAAGTGGAAAAATAACGAAATGGTCCCTGTAGCAACGTGAACGACGATGCTAGAAAATTTGAATTTTATCAAGCGATTATAACTTTTATCAGAAAGAAAAATTACAATAATTCAAAGATTGATTCAAGATCAGAGCGGGGGATGCCCTGAATGGATTTAAGCTGTGGAAGGCATTGGAATGTTCAAAAGGAAATGGAAAACAAAAAAGCCTTTTTTTTTGGGGGGGGGGGGTGCATAAAAAAATTCAACCTGCGAAGCGAGCAATGCTCCGCTGATAGATTAAATAATTGCAGAAACATAATTTATGTATAGTTATCATTAGTAATTTACGAAGGCAAGAGAAGTGAAACATTAAAAAAGAAACAGGTCGAACATACGGGGTTGGGTGACAAATGCATTGCACACAGATACTCATTTATTGCAACTCCCAATAAGATTAAAAAGCATATATTTTTTTAAGCAATTGCATTCCAGTTTTTCTTCACTTTTAATATAGGCCCTAAAAAAGACAATTTAAAAAGCATTCAGAGTCTGCCAAATGTCTTTCATCTGGGCACCTTTAAAATGAATGGCAGCTATAGCAAGAAAGGACATGTTTGTTTTGATTGAAAGAAGCAATAGTATTAAGGAAGTTTTGAACCTTATTGAAACCCCCAATGAGGTGAAAAAGCACATTATTCTAAACATTTTAATTAAAAAAAATTGGTGCCTAAAAGTTTTTAATGTTGGGTTCCAATTTTTTTTTTTTTTTTTTTTTACTTTTAGTAAGGGACCTAAATAAGTCAAAAAAAATTAGAACTTGCGATTTTTTTTTTCCATCTTAGCACCTTTAAAAAAATTGCTGGCTGTAGAAATGAAACACGTTATCTGTTTTGGTTGAAGAAAGTAATAGTATTAAGGAAGTTTTGAGCCTTATTGGGGCCTCCCAATGAGATTAAAAAGCACATTTTTTAAACATTTGAATTAGGAAATATACGTAGCTTAACAATTTTGAATCATGGGTTCCATTTTGCTTCAGTTTTATAAGGGCCCCAAAAAGACAATTTAAAAAGTACTTAGTCTTCAAAATGTTTTTCATCTTGACGTCTTTAAAGAGAATCGTGGCTATAGAGTTAAAGCGTATCTCTGTTTTGGTTCACGGAAGTAATAAGATTAAGAAACTTTTGAACTTTATTGAAGCTTTTTGTTCTATTAATGAGATTAAAAAAGCCTATTTTTAAAACATTTGAACTATAAAAATAGTCTAAATGTTCTTAATTTTGAGTTTCAGCATTTTCTCACTTTTATATTAGGCCTTAAAAAAGATAGTTTAAAACACATTTACAAACTTCTTTCATCTCGCAGCTTTAAAAAGAATGGGAACTATAGAAACAGCATATTTAGTTGAAGGATGTAATAGTATTAAAGAACTTTTGAAACTTATAGGGGCCCCCAAAGAGATTAAAAAGCGTATTTTTTAAACATTTGATTAAAAAAAGGACCTAAATAGTTTTGAATTTTGGGCTTCAATTTTTCCTTACTTTTATAAGTAGCCCTAAAAAGGAATTATATATCAAATTTCGCTCACATGCCCCTTTGAGCTTAGGACCTGATACAACTGCATCGGCTATCGCCCACTGTGCATATCCCTGTCACTCGCACAATAATATTGTAACTAAAGTAAATACAGAAACTTACAGTCTATAATGCCCAACGAGACATCAGGTTTCAATGAGACATGACGGATGCATATAACCCTGTTAATGTCTGAAGGCACAGACACCCATGGTGGTCGGCGATCCAGGAAAACAGGGAGTTCCCGAATATTTCACACCTTTTATGGTACTCTAAATGGGAAATTTCCGGTATCTTTGTTGGAAATATTCTAAATTACAATTTTGCGAAATGTTTTTCAGCTGGTAAAAGAAAAAAGTACGAAAAAGTTAAAATTTGGAATATCATGAAATGTAGGTACTTTTTTCATCCGAAACCGCGGGCCCACTTTGGTTCCCGGGCCCCTGGGCAATTGCGCCCTGTGCCCCCCCCCCCCTCTCACCGGCCCTGAAAGCGTATGCACATGGGAATACGTACATAACGCTGGTTTATCAGACCTTTAGTTATCCTCTCCTTCCAATGTGAAACCGACATAGGCCAAGTCTACAAGGATTTTTTGACTGGGTTTCATCGAGATTAAGGATGAAATTGTTCGTAGGTCATGTTTTTCTGCCACACACAAAGTTCGCACACTCCTTATATTTTTTAAAGGACTCTGGTACCACTATTAATTATAAAACAATTTGTATTTAATTTTTTTATGAAACTTAACTTTTGACTCCACCTTTATTCTCAAATTTCGCAATATTTTGCTGCTGCGAAATACTTTGAAAATGCTATAAGAATTAAGTGGTAGAGTCGTGCGAACCCTGCACAGATTGTTTTATTTTGAGGATATTGTTTGAAAGGCATTGACAGTTTCTTTAATGGAACGGAAGATTAGGAATAAAGGATTGTGACGACTTTGAAAAAAAAGGTACAACAGGACCTGTGCAGAACTATTACGAAGCCTTAATGCATAGATTTGTTATATGCAATATTCAAATTTTATAAATTATTTAAGATTGAAAACTTTCATTAGCTTTACATGGAAGCGTGCACAGTTCAAAACTAATTTAGCTTGCCTGAAAGAATCTTACCTATTCAAATGTGCAAATGTAAACCCCTCTAGTCATAGGCGTAACTTGGGCTGTTCACAGGGGGCTGTTCACTAAACTCAGGGGGCAAAAGTCTCGAAGTACTTTTCTAGAAAATTATAGCCCCTCCCTCCCTGTCATCGCGTAGTTTAGATGCTTAAACATTTTGATATTTAAAAAAATATATTCAATCATATACAGGGCTCCCAAATGGTCCGCGAACTGAACATCAGTATTTTTTAACAGAAAATTTCATCATACGTTTGAGGTAGAATCAACTTCCAAAGGTGTCTTCTTGACAATTTGCAAGAAAAATCTAAAGAGAAAATTTCTTTAAAAAAATTCTGATGTTCAGTTCGCGGACCATTTGGGAGTCCTGATATGAAAAATTAAGGAAAAACTCCAAAATATTCATTTTATGTCTTTAAAAATATATTTTAATATATTGATGCGCAACCGTTATATCTCTTATATTTGATGCACTCTTCAACCAGAAAAAAAGTTCAAACAAACTTAATAAAGATTTCTCAAAGCCTTGTAGAGATCTGCATGAGCCAGAAATTCTGGGCGTTGTTCGGCCCGATGTAAATTAAAATTTCGGTCAATCTGGCCCGGCTCCATTTCTACAAAAAATCCGGATTTTACTCAGCTTATAATTAAGATTATTTTAAAGAGTATTGCATACATATTTATGGAATAAATTGACTATATTTAAAAAATATTATGTGCATTACAGACAATACACAATAGCAACAATAGTGATTAGTTAACTTCTTAAACTTTTCAACATTTAAATAAAAATTCATTAAAAAAAAAAAAGTGTAATTTAGAATAAATGAACAAAAGGAGAGTTTAAAACATCATAATTTTTGAAGCTATATAATAAAAAGTAGATTTGTGAAGATATTTCTCTGAATAATCAATACGTATTGATTATTCTAGAATTTCAAGCGTAACACTTGAAAATTAACTGAGAAATTGATTAATATTAATAAATATATAAGATATTTCTCTGATTTTTGAAAATATTTCATTTATTTAGGTTAGGCTATTCTCAGATCCAAATTAAAAATTTTCTGACTCATATCTCAATCCATTTCTTTTAGGAAAAGCATAACATTGGCAGGTATTCTTTTTCAGAAACAATGTAATCAAATGGCGTTATCCATTTTTTGATAAAGACAACATATTTGAGATAACACTGTTAAAAGCAGCGTTCTGAAACGAATTTTCAGAAGCGACATCGCAGGATCTCTAGTATGTCGACAAGTTATTTATCAAAATGGAAAACGCTAATCGATTTCAAATCTTTTCTATAGTCAAGCTTCTGAATTATAAACCTTTACAGTTAGAAATTAGTCAGAAAATCTGTTAAAGCTTCGCGTTGGAGGCGAATTTGAGAACCACTTTAAGGGGGCTCAGGGGTTGAAAACTTTTCAAAAAAATCTTTTATGATCTAGTTTGATTATTCAATTAATTCTTACCTCAATGCAAAAAACCGCATAAAAATATTAGCTTTTTTAACGGAGTTATAAGCATTTATGTATCAATACTTACATAGCCGCATCCATATAATTTCAAATTGAAGTCGTGTTTTCTCAAAACTTTATTTTTGACGACTAACACCAAGATTAAAAAAAACTATTTGATGGAATGGCTTAATTTTTTTTTTTTTTTTTTGCATGCGTATAACATCATAATCTAGATTATGAATTAAGGATATAACTAACACTTAATAAAAACATTATTGAAAAATCTCTCAAAGTTGAAAATTAAAAAAAATCTTAAAAAATACAACTTTTTTTTCCATTAAAAATACTTTAAATATTAAACTATCTAAAATATATTAATTCATAATCTAGATAATGATGTTATATGCATGAAAAAAAAATTAAGCCATTCCATCAAATAGTTTTTTTTTTTAAAGTCTTGGTGTTAGTTGTCAAAAATCAAGTTTTGAGAAAACGCGACTTAAAGTTGAAATTATATGGATGCGGCTATAAAAGTGTTGATACATAAATGCTTATAACTCCGTTAAAAATGCAAATATTAGTTTGCATAAATAGTTTTTTGCATTGAGTTAAGAATTAAATGAATAATCAAATTAGATCATTGAAAAAAAAATCGATTTTTTGAAAAGTTTTCAACCCCTGAGTACCCTTAAGGTGTATTTCGAAATATTACGTTAACAGAAGTTTGTTATCGCTATTAACCACTTAATCGTCGCACCCGAGATATTCACGGGCTGCAAGTTTCACGGCTTTTATTCAGAATTATTTGATTCCCACCAGTTTAATAAAAAAAAAAAGCGTAATTGGTTTTATTCTGGTATCGTTTTACTTGTCATTAAATAAGATGAATATTTTTTCTGCAAAAAGGTGTGGGAATAATGAATTTGAATTTTTAAACCATAGTTTAATGCAGGCTCGACTGTGTAGAGAAAACAAACAAGCCTGATGTACTCACTAAAGATGAGTTCGGGCTCGTTTTTCGGGGCCCGGGCCCGTCCGAGCCCGACGATTTTAAGACCGAGCCCGCCCGAAGCCCGAAAACTTTTTTGTCACCAGAGCCCGAGCCCTATACCAAAAATATACAAAATAAAATTCTATTGTATTTAAAAATTGTTTCAAAAGTAATATCTCATTTTTAAAAACTTCTTACATAGATATGATTTTTAAATGAAAATTTAAATTCATTCTTATCAAAATTTGTATAAAATAAAAATATACTTCATATGTATATTTTTATTTTATACAAATTCATATATATATTCATATATATATTGATCATATATATTGATATATATTGATATATTGACCTTCATATATATATTGAAGGAACGTATTCTCATATTCTTTCCTCCTTTAACAAGCAAATTTGATGGAAACGTTTTTGTTTAATGAATAAATGCATGAAATTTGCAGAAATTACTATTTGTAAGCTAGCGAATCGAACAACGTTTTTCAATTTTCTGTAAAAAGTGTACATATTTCATTATAATCGATTATTTTCTCATAACAATCTTCCATGATTGACAGATACCTGAAAATCAACGTAAATTTAAAAAAGTGACATTGTTATTTTAAAGGTCATATGTTTTTATAGAAAAAGAGGAAACACTGATCGATTGCTTTCTGTTGGAATAACATGGTAATAAAATTTACTTACGGAGAAAAGTGACTTCGAGAAGGAACAACATCCTCACCATTAGCAGAATTCATATTTATGATGACAAATGCATATAATAATCACTAAAGTTATTTTCATAAAAAAAAGACTGTTTCATGCACAATCGAGTACGAGTATTAAATAAATTTGAAAACCTCCAGCTAATTCTTGTCTACCAAAAACCGAAGAAAATAATATCTTTGTGTTATGTAACTAAATAAATAAATAAACGATCCCATTAAAAATTATGTTCTACAAACGAAAAGCCAACAAAGATTAAATTTATTGTTATGTTTGTTATGGGCGCCATATAAATAGATCGTTGGAGGAAGTTCCGCAGATATAAATCTGTAATTATCACAAATTTTCATTTGAAACTGCAATGAAAAACTAAAATAAACAAGCATTCAGTTCTCCCGTCATTTTGATAAAGTAATAAAATGACTTGAAAAGGAATTAGTAAGCAATTTTAAGTGGAAAAAGTTATTTCAATCCTTTCTACACATGAGTAAATAAAATTTTTTGGCTTTAGAAAAAATGAGCCCGGGCCCGCCCGAGCCCGAAGTCTAAAATAAAAATAGAGCCCGAGCCCGTGTCGGGCCCGGGCTGAGCCCGTCTCATCTCTAGTACTCACGGCACAAGTCTGCTGAAAATAAATAAAACTATCTCAGACATCAAGTCCGATGCTGGTCTCTGCTCTGGACATGTTATATTTCTGTTTTTATGTTTTCAAACTACCATCGACTCCTGACGCAAATTATATTCCTTCACAGTATGTAATTACGATTTGCCACTTAAAACTATGTGAAATATTGAAATGAAAATGTTCTATCACGTCAAGTTTTGTAGTGAAAGAAATTTATTGATTTTAATTAAAATTAAATGAAATAGTGGCATAAATTGTTATTCTATAATATTATTATTATTATTATTATTATTGAATGATTGGCCTTTTTTTATAGTCAGTAGTTGCAAGACAATAAAATTTGCTAGAAATAACAAAAACAGATGGAAAAACTTTCCGGAAGCAGCCGTACGCGAAAACTTCGTAGAATGCGAAGTGCTTGTCTAAAAGACAGGAAATAACCGCAATGTGTGGGTGCAAAGGATTTTTCTCTTAGCATAGGGAAAGGTATTGACAAGAGGATTTAAAAAAATGCGAAGAAACTTAACTTGCGAACAATTTATATACCTGCCTGTCAGTTTATCTATTCATTCACACTTCAAGTCCAGGGCCTGACTTGCAAGTTTTTGTGCCCAGAGCACTTTGAAACTTTCGTGCCCCCTTAAATTGGTTATTTACTGATACTAGTTTTCTTTTACATATTACATACTTATTCATAAAGTGTCCAACTCAAACAAGTGTCTATTATCCATTGAAATGTGCTTTTAACCATATAATTAAGATACTTGAAATGGTAATATGATGGAATGACAAATGTATCACTTTTTTTCACAATCATGATTTTTTTTAATGGAAATTCAGATTCAATTTTTAAAAAATTGTGCTCTTCAGAAAGTTTGTGCCCAGGGCACGGGCCCCGGATACCCGTGCGATTGTCAGGGCTCGTTAAGTGCTGGTATCTCGAAAACGGTTGGATACGGACGCGTAGTTCCATTCCACTTTTCATCTACATGACAAGATTTTTCTTGTGATACCACACTCGTCCAAATCCACAACTTATACCTGGGAACGTTTCCTAGTAAGTGTAACGGAAAGTAAATAAAGATTAGCTTTACTTATGTTTCGGAACGTGATATCTAAATATAAATTAGTTTTTTGTTGTTTACAAAGTATACCTAATACGAACCACCATTCGGGATATCAGTGATTTTTTTTAATGTTGTATAATTTATTTTATTGGCATTGCGTAAATTTTTATATCGAGCTAGCAGATCCGAAAATGTTTTTCGCTGCTCAGCCTGGCCCGGTTAGCCCGTTCGGTTTTTTGCCGGTCCGGCCTAGCCCATTGGAAAAATTGACCTCACTTCAATGGTCCGGCCCGCGAGCCGAGTCGGGCACGGGCCTCGAGCTTTCGATGATTTTATTTTTCATGGTAAGTGAATAGGGAGAAGGTTGAGATATGTTTAAACCATTTCATTCCAGACAGGCAACAAATGACAAAATTTTATTTTTAAAAAAATCTTTTAGCTAGCGTTCCGATTGGAATGACTCGGAAATTTTGTTGTTACTTCTTATAAGATACAAGGAATAATTTTAGATTAAGAATTTAAAACTTAGTATTATCTTGAAAATAAAAAAAATAACTGCACCACTTCACATTGTTTCAAGTGAAGAAAAACAAGAACGAAAACTAGAGCCTTGCTTATTGATTATGAAATATTTTCCCACATAATTAGAATACTCTTAAGAAAATACATTTTTTCATACAAATTCTTTTTTACGCAATCCTTTGACGAAAATCGTTTATGTTTTCGCGATTTTTGACTAAATTAGTGTTTTTTTTCTGCTATCCTTTAGCAGAATATAGCGCTTTTTCCACGATTCTTTGATCGCGTTTTTTCTCTGATCCTTTGACGAAATTTTCGTTATTTTTCTATTTTTTGTATAGAAACACGAGTTTTTTTTTTTAGACCTTTTAATGAGATTCGCATTTTCTCATGATTTTTTTTATGCGAATGATTAATAAAATTGATATTTTTTGGCGACCACTTGTCGAAATTCGCAATATTTTACCGTGAAGCTTTTTTATATACAAATTTTCGGTCTGATGACTTTTTTTTTTAATTTTCGCCACCGAATGCTTTAAATTTTCGGAAAATTCGGAACAAATCACATGGAAAGTCGGGAATTTTTTCGTATCCGATTGATGAAGCCCATTATTTTAAAACGTAAAGACTTATATTTTTGAAAAATTTCTAGCACTTTACATTCCTTGAAAATGAATGCTTTTTATTTCAGCATTTTTCCTATTTCTTCCAAAACGTACGAACCACGAAACCGGTTTTTGGGCATTCGCGAGTGCTGGGAAGGAAAAAGAAGAGTTTTTAGTGAGAGTTCTTTCTGATTTTTAATTAATAACTCAACTATTTATCAGGTATAATTCCGATTCTGAGTCTCAGGTACATCAGGAAAGTTTTTGGACTATCCTTATTAAAATTTTTAGACTTATACATGTGATAATTTTTCTGGCCATTCCATACACACAGACACAGAACGAAACTTTATTAGTATAGATATGCTTTTACGCTTATGAATTTTAAAGTGACTCAAATCCAAACGAACATTGAAAAACTGAATATGATAGCCTTGAAATAGAAGACTAGTGCACTGTATTCATATAATCATGAGGTTAGAAAATGACAATAATGAAGGCCTCGAGAAGTAGTCAAGCGATCCACACATGCATACTAACAACTCTAAAATGGAAAAGGGCTCATAAGTTCAGCATTTCTGGAGAGGGAAAAAAGAGCAGAGGAAATTTTTTATTGAATATACAACCCTTGGCAAAAAGTTTCCGATCATTACATCAACACTACCATCTTTTGTAAGAAAAGATTTATTCTCACTGCATAAAAATGAAACGACTATTAGCGATAATACATTTGTGTTACATATAATGAACAATATGCAATAAAGAAAAATCACCATTCATCAATTTATAAACAGAAAAATTGTGATTGAAATTTAGGCACCAAAGAAAAAATTATCCGATCATGCTTTGATTTGGAAAAAAATAACCGATCACTAATTATATATTTCGTAAATCCACCTTTATTTCGGATGACAGTCGAAATTGTTAGTGGACTGGATTCATTAAAATTTTTACTCTCATTGGGAGCAACTTCACCCCAACATTCCTTTATAGCTTTACGCAAGTTCTATGGCATTTGTAATTCATCGAAAATCTATTTTTTTAAATATATTTCACATATTTTCGATGGGATAAAGATCTGGACGCATATTTCAGATGTGTATATTGCTAGGACGATTACTGTTTCTAAACCAATAGGAGACCGTCATTATCACGGTCAAGTACACGCCCACACAGTTTGATTGACAGGAACTCGTGGACAATTGATCATGTGTGTTTATTATTTATTTGTACTCAGATTGTTTGAATTTGTACTCGGTAATTAAAAATTAAAGGTACGAAAGAATTTTTTTTTTTTTTTTCAAAATGACTGAATTTTATTTACTTCAATTAGAAATTATACTTCCTCTGATCCTGAAATAAATAAATAATTAAATAAATAAAAATTAAAGTAAGAATTTTGCTTATACGGATATTTTCGCAGAATACTTTTTTTCCCATTTGTTTAATATATATATAAATCATTTTGGAACGATATTTAGAATATTAAAAGGGTTTGAAATATTTTTTTAAATGTCTTATTTATTAATATAAGACAGCCTCCAATAATTTAAAAAAAAAATCACCAACGGACTCTCGGCCCGCGATGGACTCTAACCCATATCCTCCGGTTTCAAGCTCAACGCTCTAACCATTCAGCCAGTCAGCTCACTTTCATCCGCAACAGATTATCGTTATAATTAGCACCGTCAATTGTCCACGAGTTCCTGTCAATCAAACTGTGTGGGCGTGTACTTGACCGTGATAATGACGCTCTCCTATTGGTTTAGAAACAGTAATCGTCCCAGCAATATACACATCTGAAATATGCGATCCGGACTGTTGGGCGGTCACGTCATGGTTTGAATTGGTATATTACCTACATTTTGTAGAAATTTCTTCATTGATTTGGTGCGTTGGGGAGCTAATTGTCATCTTGAAATAAGAAGTCATTTTGATTTCCGAACTATTGATCGATGCTGGGAATAAAAAAATCCACTAAAATGTCAATGTAAACTTCAAAACTTACTGTACGTAACACAATACACAACTTGTCGACGCCTTGTGATGTAAGACAACTCCAAACTTTAAATGCAGGTGAAAATTTAGTCTTCCTATTGATACACTTATCATTGAACTTTTCACCAACTCTCCTCCAAACAAATGTTCCACATTCATCACTTTTACCGATAGATATGCGAAATTCATTGCTAAAAATAACTTTATTTCATGTATCAAATGGCTAGTACACATGTTTTTTATGCCATTGCAGGCGCTCTTTTCTATGCTTCTTTATCATGAAAGATTTTGTTTTAATTTTACAAGATTTAAATCTTCCTACATTTAGATGATTACGTACTGCGATCACATGCCTTTACGTTATACTTAGACCATTCGGAATCAAGTTGTTTTGAGGTTGCTCGCCGCTTTCTTTTCGATATTTTTACAAGTTTTCTTTTCCTTCCTAGGTATTGACATTCGTGGTCGTCCACTTTGAGATAAATTTTCCACGCTATTAGTCAACTGATATTTATTCCAAATATCGCATACTGTACTTTGAGCACAATTTCATAAATCAGCCCCTTTCCATTGTGAATTTACTTCTAATAATTATATCATGCGGTTTTTAAATAGCGAGACAGGTTTTTCACACGAGTCATTTTCCAGCTTTTCAAAGCTGCTTTTGATCTCGCAACTGGAAGATTTCTTCTTTTAAATAGGATTCATATATCATACGCATGCGCAGGCACTCTAATCTATCTTCAATATGCAAATTTCAAATTTTTTTTTCCTCAGTGATCGATTACTATTTTCCAACTTCGATCTTGATCGGATATTTTTTTCTCACGAGGAAACATTTTTGCCTGCATTATAATTATAAATTATATGATTGCAATATTGAATTCACTTTATTTATATTTTAACATTCTTTTATTTGGCATATTGCAAAACGTTCCTATGCTCTTGAATCGCGAAGTATACGCTTCGAAATACATAACTCAAACTTGATAACAGTGATCAGAAACTTTTTGCCAAGGGTTGTAGATTGTGGCATTAAAAATTTTGCTAAGATACATGTCGGAAATTACTGATATGAACGTAAAGATGTTATTGCTGGGTATTTGGAATTTCCAGAATCTATTCTGTTTGCATAAAAATATCACACATAAATCGTTAAATAAAGAGAAAATCAAAATATAAAATTGGCTCTTAACTACAGAATAATATCAAAAACTGGAGGGGCGAAAGATAAGTCTTCCAGGAGCAGGGGCAAAACTAGGGGGGCAAATGCCCCCCTTCGCCCCCGCCAGATTACGCCCATGCCTCTAGTTGTACTTAACATCTTTCGGTGTATCATCTGCGTCTACAATATCAACCAAAAATTCTACTTAAGAGGAAGAATCCCGGATGAACCACAAGTAGATAAAATAGTCTCAAATGCTTTATGATTCTGAAGCAGGTGAAGTAGCAAGAATATTGTGCAGTTTTTCCTCTGGTGCTATATAAAAGCACGTGCACATGGGAATAAATACATAACGCTGGTTTATCAAATCTTTAATTCCTCTCTCCCTCCAATGTGAAACGGACATTTTTCATTAGAAAATTAATATTTCTTAATATTTAGAATTATTTTTATATATTCTTCCCCTTAAAATATGTTTCATTCACCCTAGTTTGTAATCTATTTTCCCGATTCCGATTCGACCACTGAATCAGGAAAAAATATTAAAATCGCATTTTGTCATACATATTAATATGAGATAGAGTAAAAAAAAAATATTGCACAGAAATATTATGTTTGTCATTTACACCCAATCCCAAATCATTGAAAATTATTTTTCCTGTTTCTCTTTGAGTTTCTGATGTACACTGGAAACTTAACATAGAAAAAGCACTAAAAAGAGCAAAGTGAGTTGCTAGTTACATTATCGTATACCATTTCAAAATATCTCCCTTCCCCCAATTTTCTATAATTCCAGATTCCCACATTTGAAAGGGGGCTTAGTGCATAGCATTCAATTGACGCATGAGGCCTAATTGTGTTGAAATAAAGCTATATATTTTTTAATAAATCAACTTCTAATAACGCAGAAAAAAAATGTCTTTCGCAATTAGAAGACTAACGCCCAAAAAACTTTAAATTAATATATTTAGGCCGCGCATTGCGCTTGTATTTTCGAAAATAATGAAAATGAACGATATTCGAAATTGATGAAAATTTAAGAAATATTCAGAGCTGCCTGTAATAGTGCATAAATGTCACATATTGTAATTACATAAATAACACAAACTATTTAAAATCTATTTATATCTTTAGTTCCTTTATCGCACCTGAAATTTGGTAAACACATTTGTGAAATACAGGAACCAAATTAAAATGGTCGAGTAACTATTACAGCCGGAACCTGTAAGAATAGTTTTAGAGGTGTTTTATTTCTGTTAAAAGAACATGTCCTTAGTCGAGATCGTTGTAGTTGGATGTGACCCCACATCTATCAATACATGATTGATAGAAAGGGGTTATTTGAAATTTGGAAATGCTTATAAAAAAATGTTCCTGCATTACTTAGCAGCAATTTGCATAATATTTAATTGCCTTTTATGCATTTGTTTCAACATACTAACGAAAGAGATACAGGACCGGCAATATTTTCTGGTCCTACAGGTACATACTTAAATTTGCGTTAAACTATCCAGTCATTCAACCTTTTTTATTGGTAACTTATTAATCGGTATATTTAATTCTGACCATAATTTAGTCAATAATAGCTTCACAATATGGTCAAGTAAAAAATTTACAGAAAAAGTCAAGAGATTAAAGAGTTTGCTACCGATTTTCAAAAGTAAGCTTGCTTATGTAACATTATCCATTATGTAACAAATTTCAATTAATCTTTTCCTATATCCCAACAATGACTTAATAAACCAAATGATTCCAATTAAGAGTAAAAAATATATTAGTATTGAAATATGCAATGACATGAGATCAGTTGTCCTGAGAACGAGAACTTTCTGTCCATAATCGTGGGCTGGTTCCTCACTAATGACCGCAAACAGAGCTCTCAGACAACTTAAACTTTATCAAAGAATCAAACAGTTTTTAACAACATGTAGTAGATATGTGCGTGCGTATAGGATTTCATTAATAGGAATGATTCTGGAATTGTAGACACAATGTATGTATTAAAGTAACATCACGTCACTTACTAAAAATACTGCAGCCGGTAATAAGCACTATTAAGGAGCTTGATACTTTAACTCATAACCAAACCCTATTATTCTCAATAAAAAGATGAAAGAGGCGTTTATAATAAAAAAGGCGTTTCAATCGGATTTGCAGAGCAAAGCAACCTGTGACGAAAGAGCGAGAAGTATGCTAAATTTTGGCAAGTTAAAATTTTGTGCTCACAAATATTCAGAAATTAATGATTGATATATCTGCAAAGTTATTTCAACTCGTATTTTGTATAGAATTAGTTCAAGGAGCATTTTGCAAGCTTAAACTATATTTTACCTCAAAGGCATTTCGTATGGCCAGAAACTCGTGCAGAATGCCTAAATATCGCGCTGAAGTTATTGTATGGTGTAAGAAAAATGGCCCAATGATTCCTCTCGAAATTATGGATAGGCCCATACCATGACATTTAGCATTTGCAGTGTTAGTACAGAAATGAGAGTTATTTTCTCCCAAATCATCAATTTTGTTTATTCACAAAGCCGTTGAAGCAAAAAAGAGCTTCGTTGAAAATAAAGTGGATCATGAATCAATCTCGCGACCCTTTGAAGCAAATTGTTGGCGAAGATCTCTTCAATTGGCGGTGGAAACATCGAGAAGTTAACCCGAATCTCATATTGAAACGGGTTTAATTTAATTTTTACGATTGCACATGTTAAATAGTCTACACTCCCTTGTAATTTTCCGGACAGATTATCAAAAACGCGTTTGGACTACCTGGATACTAACGTCAGCGACTGATTCATGCGGTGGACCTAAGTTTCCTGCACTATCGTCGTTCACGCTTTCAGCTGTTTAAGTTTTGCAAACTAATCCGTGTTCTTTAAGTCTTCTAATCGCAATGAGTTTATGTGGGAAAACTGATTTTCAAAATAACTTTTTTAGGCGAAGAACTGTCGAATGTTTGAATGAGAACTAGAAGTTATAGCTGTATTTCTACAGCAAGTTGCCACCAATGCCATCTTTTGCCTAAATTTTTTAACTATTTGAATAAATATACATTTGAAAAAGCTGCTTTTCTAACGAATGCTGCAAAAACAGCACATTTTTCTCATACATAGTTTTATTAGTTACGATCAAAATAGGTCAATCATTTAGTAGGCACTCTGATAAAGTGTCTCTTTTACCTCATTAAAGGCTATCTGCGCTACTGATTGTCCCCAATGAACTCCGATCTTCACACATTCAGTTTAGGTGAAATGTAATAAGTTTAAAACAAACATCTCTTCCTTTCCTGCTATAATACTTAGCTGTCCGACCAAATGTTTAAAATTGGAAGCTAAAAAAGGAGGACAGAGATAATCTTTACTTAATTTTATGTTTGTGTAAAATTACGAATACTGAGCTTTTCGATACAGATTACATTGCGATTACATTATATTATGAATTAAGTTATAATTACATATAAGTTAATTACATGTCTTTTAGTTACATGTCTGAAGTATTTAAGTATGCCTCGTTATAGCATTGGCTAGCGAAGATGCCGCGAGCTAGAAATATTCAGTTAGGTGAGGTAATTTGAAGTAGGGAAGCTGAAATGGAAAGGGAAAACCGTTGCAAAAATTTCAGCTATATTGAATTGTACAAAAGATGCCTGCCTATGAAGCAGTCGAAGGGAGACTCCTTCAAAACAAAAACGTACAATTGGAAGACCTTGTGCGACCAGAAAATGAGATGACCGAAGGATCCATAAACTGACATTTGCACAAATGATTGCTAGTCAAAGTCCGAATTAAAAGTCAGGACTGTGTTGACGGATATGATTCGTAGATTAATTAAAGAGGTAAACCAATTTTCAGGAAAATGATAAAAACCAGCTTTGAAATCTCGCTAAAAATGAGTGAGAATGCAATGGACTTGCAAACGTCATATGGATTTATGTTGTACACTGCGATATTCAGTAATGAAAAAAAGTGGAATTTGAACGGCCGAAATAGGTGGGCATGTTATTGGAACGACTTTCGTAAAGGGCCTGGACTTTATTTAGTCGACAGCAAAGAGGTGACCAATGATTTGGTTCTCCTTTTTCTTTAATGCTCGAGTATTTCTGGAGTTATTCAATGGTTGCTAACCAACGCAAGACTGCATGCGTATGTTGGAGAACAACTTAGTGTCATTTGGGAAACTTAGCTGGTCGAAAGTACGTATTTTAACAAGACAATGCATGTATTCATGTTCCATATAAAAACTAACAACTCTCAAAATACTATTTATCTTGGCGCAGCTGCCAGACATACGATTTTAGATTATTCAACGAAAGCTAACTACGAACTCATGGAATAGATGGCAGCACAACACGCCTGATCTGTTTGCCGTAGCCCGTAATACTGGCTATGAATTCAGACAGCTGCCGGCTCTCGTGATGAGCGGACGACTGAAAGTAATGTCGCGAAGCATGTAGATTGCAGACTTTTACTGTGTCGACTGAATTGTATTAAGTATTTTCTGTAAATAAGTACACAACGGTTCCATAAGTCCAAAAGTTACGCATAATTGGTAATAAGCATAATAAAGTAATGAAAGAAATGCAAACAATTCAAAAGAACGATAATATTTACATTTATATAATATTTACATTTATTATCCAAAATAGAGCTGTGCTATATTCGTAAAGTTTACGACACGCGTCCGCTCTTGCGAGTTGAAAGAATTTTTCTTGTTTTTAAAGCTTTATTTCGGCAGCTCTATATTTAATGTTTATTACACTGTCTTATCAGTTGATTTTATGTAGTCTAAAAATATATTTTTAGTAGAATTTTCAAAATATGGCTTCAAGATGGTAGTATTGTTTATCTCATTGTTTCTCATGTTAAAATTTTGTCAATATTTCCTTTTATCTTAAAAAAAAAAGGGGGTTGTTTTATATTTCCAACTATAATAAAAGTTTAATTTGATCCATTGATATGCAAAAATTGTTTAATTTAACTTATAATTGTGAAATGTCTGATTTATAACAGCGCAAATATGGGAAAACTTTGTCGTAAAAAATACGACACGCGCCTGCTCATGCAAAAAAATATAGCGCTCCCCCATTCATAAAGATCTTAAATTTTCGTCACACTTTTTCAAGTTCAAATTAGCAAGTGGAAAAAACGTACAGTTTAAGAACAACTTATTTTGCTTTTGTTACTTCTGTTCCTTTAACGCGATTTCACCCATTATTTTCACTGCTATCGTGAAGATCATGCAACTTTTTAAAAATGAATCCAATTCAAATTGCATACGAACCAAGGCAAATGCATAACCGGCCGATGCTATGTTTGAAACATGCTATGTTTGAAACAGGTGAGTTTTCAACTAGTGTCTAAAAAGCCCCTGAAGAGGAGGGGAAGGAAGATTGAGATGTGCGTGACGCCATGAGTTTTTCAAGGACACTGGCACTCTTTACATTAAAAAAAGCTTTTTGCAATCCGATGGAGATATTTAAATATATACCCAACATTCATTCTACTCACGCAAAAACTTAGTTTTAGGAATAACTGAAAAATATGGAAAATTCTTGCTTAATTTGGTGCAGTAATTTGTGTTTAACCCATTGCTGAAAACAAGGGAAAACAGACTTTTTTTTTTTTACTTTTCAAGCAGAGCAAATATGAGGTGACAAAGTTGAAACTAGTGTTCACACGTTCGCTGCCAATAACTCCGCCCTCTGTGTTAAATGATTGAGAATTTCACGCACTAGCGCATGACCGGCAGCGAATGTGTTCAACCCCAAAAACAACGGAAAGAAATTTCATAACTTTCTAGGCAGAAGTTCGTCCAAGTTTACTAGATTTTCTACAACTCCGAAATCTCAATAGTTTGTCAACGTCCCAACAAAAATGAGTCAATATTGCCACTAAGCTGAATTTGCATCCACATGACGTGTCAATTTTAGTTTGTCAAATGGACACAAGTGATTAAAATAATTCTAATCAAAGTGACTTACCTTGTTTTCGAAAATCAACGCAACCTCGTTCACTAAATTTGCTAGAAACTAAAATTTACAAGTTATTTATCGTGGATTAAAAAATGTTATTTGTAATAAGTTCAGCTTTCACCAATCTCGTAATAGTCTTTTCGAGTTTTCAAAAAAAAAAAAAAAAAATCAACGGCTCATTTAATAATCCAAGGCTAACTAAAGTTAGCCAAACATAAGGAAGCCACATATTTCCTAAAGTAATGCAGGTTCATTTTTTGGTTTCTTGCATGCAGACTTTCCAGTACCGGATTCAAGACTTAATTTTTGGCCTTGTTCTTGGAAATTTCCGAAATCATTGCGTAAAATCAAACATCTAAATAATCAAGATTAAAATTAAGAAAATTCAGTCTTTAATGATTTCATTGCAAACTTAATTTAGTGATGATTGAAATTTGCCACATGAAAATTACAGAATATATTACCTTAAAGTCTACAATATTGATTTTATCTTTGAAGATTGTATATTGATCATTTAGGTACAAACGTACTAAATAAAAAACGCCATTTAATCAGAACACTTTATTCCGATTTTATTTTTCAAATGCAAATTACACAAAAGGCTTTACTTCGCCGGGAAGTGGATACATCAAGTTCTTTACTACTAAAATACTGATTGGCTGGACGTAAAATGTTAAAAATCGGATACAAGACATCGGGATGCTCGGCAGTTAGATATTAGTAGTAATTAACCAACAAGATACGAGACAAGAGGACAAGGACAATACATCAATAAACTAAAAAGTCGTGCTCAAATCACTATTTAAATAGCCTGATTTATAAAATTAGCCGGAGTCGAATTATTGACAGAAGTTCACCGAACTAAAAGCACACTTTATGCCAATAAGACATTACTTTGTTATTCATTAAGCATACATCAAACATAAAAACTGAGAAATAAAACGCAAGTCTCCAAGTTTTACGAGGCTTGTTGCTGATTTCGAATAAAACTGCCAGATTCTGCATAAGCGTTTATTGTCGAATGGGACCAATTTACATACAAATACCTTAACCTTTTCGTAATGACTCCATACTTGTATTTACACCAAAGTCGCAAGACAAAGAAGCCATTGGAGTAGGGGGAGGAGTTAAGGCTCCAGAAGCAATGGGGGAATGCATGTAACCCATATCAGACAGCATTGTTTCCGAATCCGCATTATCTTTCATGTGCACAATAGTTGGACTACCCATTACAAATGGTGTTGGGTAAGCCATTACAGCTACGCCATTTACAGTCTTTGCTAACACATGATGCATTTGAGGGAGGGCAGTTGAGTGAACGTAAGTGCTTTGGCTTTCAACGCTGCTGCTGTACTTCGGAGTACATTGATTTTGAGCATGGCAACTTTTCATCTGAGAAGAGCGGTTCCTATCGTATTCTGTCATTGCCGGAGCAGGAGTTGAAGCTCTCGAACGATTCTTGCCACTCTAAAACGAGGATGAAAACAGTATATAGTTCTGCAAAAAACAGAATAGTAAGATTTAAAAAAGCAAATTCTCACTATTTAAACAGTAAAAACATTCTGCGTGAGAAAATTTCATTTTGAAAAGTTTAGATTTTGAACTCCATTGCAGTATTACTGGCTCTAAGCTGGAGATAAAAATTTTACTTAATGCGATCTCATCTTTTCATTTTCTGCATATTTAATATCTACTGAAAACACCGTTTCCGGTGATCAAAACTTAACTCTTTGAGCTCTGGGGTATAAATTTCTTCAAAATTCCAAATGTCACACTGGCACCAGGATTTTGCAAAGAAAAAAACTTAACGATAAACACGAAAAAATGCATTTAACTCTTTTTGAAGTAAATTTGGTCAAATTTCCTGGTGTCATTGTGACATTTTGGAATTAAAATTATGTGGTAGAAAATTCTACCGGCAGAGCTCAAAGGGTTATGAACCTATGCCTATATTTTAGTAGCACACAAGACAAAAGATTAGAACTCCTAGCCACCGTATCGTTCAAGGAAACAATGATATTTGGTAAGGTTTTATGGCATGAAGTCGACTGAGGTTAACTTTTAGTTACGGTTAACGATTTCCAATAGTCAAATTCTCCATGTCGGTGATAATCTGAAAAGTTATGAAAGTAATTCTAACAGTATAAATAGAATACAAAGAAAAGAAATGCACTACATAGGCGACAAATCATTTTAATAAGTATTTGCGACCATAGATGACCCATCTCATCAGAAACTAAGCAAGAAAAACGGGCAGGTAGTAAAGGATCTTTAACCCATTCGTGCCCAGCATCTTTTGCGCAAATTTTATTTGGTTGGCACCACTATTTAGAAGATTTAAGTTTAGTTCATTAATAACGAAAATGCATCATTTAAATAAAATTGCTTTTCTTTTTTATCGGTGTCAAAGACAGTGCTGAATGCACCTTTTGAAGCGTCCCTAAAAAAGGGACGCTAGGCACTAATGGGTTAATTGGTAGTCTCATGGTCAGACCGTTTTGACGTATATACCTAGAATTAGACATGCTAAAGTACAGTTATGGTATTCGGACAACCTCCTACAGACCACGCTCAATTAAAGATGGCGGTATGCAATGTGTTCTTTCATCTTATTGAATACTAAATGTGAGCGTTTTTATGTAGCTACTTCTATTGCAAAGATGTGTTTAAAGCCCCTAATTCACCGTAATGATAATTTTTCGATGAAAGATGGGAGTTAACATTCGTAATTTTTGAAACAGTCGCTAATAAATGAGAGTTTTATTGATATTCAAGTCATTTTAGAGGATATGCCAAGAACACATATGGCCATTAGTGACAGGACATTGTCAATTTTAGACATTTTGTCGAATATTTAAAGATAATTTGATTCTGATTACAAAGATTGTATTCGACCATTAACGTCCATTTGATATAAGGGCGATTCTACGATAAGAGGTTTCAAATCCAAGAAAATACGACCAAGGAGAAAAGGAGGAGTTTTTTCATGAAACTTCATATTATGATTTTTGTCCCGTTTATATACCTTTTCATGTAAGGGCAAGTCACTTTATACGTATTTTATTACTTTTTCGAAGACTAGAGTAAATACATTGGGCAGGGGAGAGACATCAGAACCAGGGTAGATACTTATTTTACCAGGGGAGAGAATTTGACACAATAATATACTTAATAAAATCAATGAAAGGTATAAAATCAACTTTTATTAAAAATTGTTCTTAACATATAATCAGACTATCATATTAATCATTAATGAGACGATCATATTACAGCTTTTTTTTTTTTAACAAGAGCGTTTCACTTGCAAAAATACACATATGTAAATTATCTTGTCATTGTACCTTCAACAAATAAAATAATCTTTTAATACATATTAAGTAGACTAGCTCTTAAGTGTTAATCACACTTGGATAGTCGGGATAATTTTCATATTGCCTATACCTATGCGCTTCGGTCATATTTTGTATGCAGTTCAATAAATGAAAATGTGTTAATCATTAGAAAATGAAATGTAACAAATAATTAAAGGCACTCTTGCCTACATAAACAAAAAATTAAAGGCACTCTTGATTACATGAACAAAAATTAAAATGCTTAAGCTTTCTCAAACACATTCACCGACTTCTTAAAGGAGTAAAACATCCTCTGCTTTTTCAAAATAATATTTGGCATAGTAAGTGTCTGGACAATCTGATCTTCTGAAATGAATGATATATCTAGTTCAACTTTAATTTTCCGGTTTCGTCCCCTATTTTACAGAAAACTACCTGTATCTCGCCATCCTCTTCAAAACCCGTACACATAGCCACGTAACGGTACTCGGTTTTTGACAATAGTTTGACAAGAATAAATTCGCCGTTCTTTAATGTTTTTTTCGATGTCGACGGTTGTTCTTCATCCTCTGTCTGGTGTTTGCCACCTTTTGGTATATTAATTTGTTCGTTATCGGATAAATTCTCGTTATAGGACTCTGAATCCGGTCCGTAAACATCCTCGACCCGAAGACGGGATTTTTTTTATTAGACGAGTATGCCATGACACCAATTTGGAAATGATCACAATTTATACTTCCATTGCAAAAGCAGCTTAAACTCTTCATTTTCATTTGTTTTTTATCTTCAGTGTTCCATGACACCTGATGGACACGCTGAGTACCAGAAAAACTATTCTTTAGCACTAGCAAGCAAAGCTTTTTCTAGGATATTTTTGTTGTCAATAACGAAAACATTGATGCTGGGACAGTTTTTCTGAATAGCATCTGACAAATCGCTCAGAGATGCTATATCCTTGCCACTAGCCACCAATCTGTCAGCTGTTCTCTTGCTAACAGCACCGACACCATCAGGAGCCCCCTTACGGTGTTCCGCCTCATGGCAATTCCGAGTGTAAGGTTTGGGTAGAATTCTGTTAAATGATTGACAAGAAAGTAAAACATGTATTTGTTGCGATATTGTGTTACGGGTCCATCGCTCCAAAAATGCAGAATGTCTACTTCGGGTGGGAAGCGGTTTAAAATTGGCTGCAAGTGTGCCCATATAGCTTGAGGTGAATGTGACAAATTTTCTGACAACGAACAATAGCATGTAGTCTTTACTTCGCCAGATGCTTCTTTCGTGTAAGTTACAACTGTGTGCAGACTTATCTGTTGACGCGAACCTCCAAAATGAAATGCCTGAATCTCTTCTGCGTATTTAGTTAAGTCATTTTCACTGAAATCCATATGAATAACAGCTTTATTTTCTGTTAAATTTGTCTTCTTAATTTTAAAAGCAGAATGCTGGTGGACTATGTTCAGTTCATTGTGAAGAAAATTTTTCAAATTACAATCTAATTGCTTAATCAAATCAAAAGGATAAATTTGAATCTATTTTTTGGCGGCTTTTCGAAACATTCGCCAATTTTAACAATAACAATTTGTTGATAGAAGTTAGATAAATCTGCGTATAACCGTTGTTAGCTTTCGTTTTTTCAAAAACGAAAACAAAATCACTTCACCTTTTTTCATTCACGTATAAAAACATTTCATATTTATTTACTTAGGTGTCACAAACAAAAATTAAAAAGTTGACATGTTTCGTTTCATTCATAAGAACCGTATTCATAACATAAAATCAGTAGAAAATTAAATGACACTGGATATAAATACAATTTAAAAATCAAAACAAAACATTGCGCCCCCTATGATCGTGAATATAGCCATTGCCACCGCGGCATATAAATATAAATTTTGACCATATTAAATTTAATATGTATAAAATTAAAAAAGTAGAAAAACTAAATGACTCTGGATATAAAGGTAATTTAAAAATCCCAAAACACAAAATATTGCGCCCTCTATGATCGTGAATAGCCAATGCCACCGCGGCTCCTATTAGACTCACCCTTTAAATATTTATTAAGTAATTCTAACCACAAATTCGGAATGTCATAAGAATAAGAATCATTACAAACCCTATCCCTCCTAGAATATATCTCTATGGATTCACGGATGATTAATTTTCGGAATAAACTTGAAATGAACACTAATCTACTATCTTTAAAACAAATTTTAACCCCCCCCCCCTCTTTAAAAACAATCTTGATAACGCAGTCTTATCCCTACCAAATTTTATGTCACATTCATGCTCTAACCCCAAACTTTCTACCTGTCATACCGATATAAAAAATACCCCCCCCCCCCCTTCATTCTCATATGGAATTTCATACACCCCTGCTAGATCATCTTGTGGAACCGGATCAAAAGCTCTGTATAGAAGATGTTTTAACTTAGGAGGTGGCTTAGCAACTAATTCTATTTTAAACTTTTTTTAATTTAGCTTTAAGCCTCTCAAAATTACCCTTTATATAAGGAAACTATAGTCTTTTAACCCCAATCTCTTCCACCCTTCTCACAGGCATTATCAACCAAATTACAATTAACCTGAGAATAATTTTTATCCCTATAATTTTTAACCAATTTATTAATTTTATCCTTTTTGTAACCATTCAACTTAGCAATATTAAAAATATAATTCAACTCTTCATACAAAAATTCATCAGAACAAATAATAAACGCACGATTAACCATGAACCGGAATGTAGAAAACATACCCAAAGGGTGAATACGCAGGAAATTAAATATGCTGACTAGCTATATCCTTCCTGTAAACTTTCCTTTTTAACATAGAACCCTCTCTAATAAGCCACACGTCTAAAAATGAAATAGCACGATCATTTTCCAATTCAAACGTAAATTGAATATTCCTATCCAGTTTATTAACTATTATTATAACTATTAATTATTATTAACTATTATTTCATTTTTAGACGTGTGGCTTATTAGAGAGGGTTCTATGTTAAAAAGGAAAGTTTACAGGAAGGCTATAGCTAGTCAGCATATTTCATTTTCTGCGTATTCACCCTTTGGGTATAAGTTTTCTACATTCCGGTTCATGGTTAATCGTGCGTTTATTATTTGTTCTGATGAATTTTTGTATGAAGAGTTGAATTATATTTTTAATATTGCTAAGTTGAATGGTTACAAAAAGGATAAAATTAATAAATTGGTTAAAAATTATAGGGATAAAAATTATTCTCAGGTTAATTGTAATTTGGTTGATAATGCCTGTGAGAAGGGTGGAAGAGATTGGGGTTAAAAGACTATAGTTTCCTTATATAAAGGGTAATTTTGAGAGGCTTAAAGCTAAATTAAAAAAGTTTAAAATAGAATTAGTTGCTAAGCCACCTCCTAAGTTAAAACATCTTCTATACAGAGCTTTTGATCCGGTTCCACAAGATGATCTAGCAGGGGTGTATGAAATTCCATATGAGAATGAAGGGGGGGGGGGGGGGTATTAATTTTTATATCGGTATGACAGGTAGAAAGTTTGGGGTTAGAGCATGAATGTGACATAAAATTTGGTAGGGATAAGACTGCGTTATCAAGATTGTTTTTAAAGAGGGGGTTAAAATTTGTTTTAAAGATAGTAGATTAGTGTTCATTTCAAGTTTATTCCGAAAATTAATCATCCGTGAATCCATAGAGATATATTCTAGGAGGGATAGGGTTTGTAACGATTCTTATTACATTCCGAATTTGTGGTTAGAATTACTTAATAAATATTTAAAGGGTTAGTCTAATAGGAGGAGCCGCGGTGGCATTGGCTATTCACGATCATAGAGGGCGCAATATTTTGTGTTTTGGGGTTTTTAAATTACCTTTATATCCAGAGTCAATTAGTTTTTCTACTTTTTTAATTTTATACATATTAAATTTAATATGGTCAAAGTTTATTATATTTATATGCCGCGGTGGCAATGGCTATATTCACGATCATAGGGGGCGCAATGTTTTGTTTTAATTTTTAAATTATATCCAGTGTCATTTAATTTTCTACTGATTTTATATGTTATGAATACGGTTCTTATGAATGAACCGAAACATGTCAACTTTTTAATTTAATTTTTATTTGTGACACCTTCTAAGTAAATAAATATGAAATGTTTTTATACTGCGTATAACCTCTTATGATGAATTTTATCTCCCCTGGTCAGTGAGTCTCTCCCCTAGCAGTTATCTCGACAGGGGAAATACGGCAGGGGAGAGACGTTCTCATGACAAATTCGATTGTTTTAACTGAATGAATTATTTTTTGGGTTAATTGTATATCTCACTTTAATTATTAATGTATTGTTTAATTAGGGCAGCAAGTGCAAATAAATTAAATGAAAATTATAAGTTTTATGACTTACCAGGGGAGATACACGATCACCTTACGAAATCACTATACTGCACAGTCGCGTGGGAACAACTAAAAAACAACAGCACTTGAACGGTTGCGCGTTTAGTAATGCTAACTTCACGGCTATAGATGTCCTTGAACGTTACTTCCAATACAGCCGTCCTTGAATTTATGTTTGTATTAGCGGAACCAAATTTGGCAGGGTAGATACAGAAAAAAAGCGGGACAAAAGTTGACTTTAAAAATTATTTGAAATTAACAAAATTATTTCATTTTTTATTTAATAATACTTAAGTATAATTACTTAAATTCCTATTAAACATACTTTAGTTAAACATCTGATGCAAAAAATATATGTATTGTTTGAAAGTTAAATTTAAACCAACATGGGGACATGCCAGGGTAGAGACTTTAGACTTTGTAAGAAATTTCAGAAAAATGTATTTTAATTAGGCATTCAATCGTGATGTTAAAGTATGTTAAGATGATGTGATTCATTGCAAAAAATTGCAACATATAGAATAAAAAATGTTTTAAACGGATTGTCGCACAAGTTACCTCTTTTCGTAGAATCACCCATAAAGGTCTTTTAGGAAGACTTCGAAAAGGAAAAGTGATCACCCTTCACATTAAAATGCACGAAATAACTTATCACTGCAGAATACAAATACGTGGATACTGAACAATATGTACACTTATTTTTGTAAAAATACCGCATTCATGAAAGTAGATTTTCTTGAATAGATAAAATCTCATGGTTTTAGCTTATATCATGCAGGTTATTTTTTTAACAGTGCAGCCGGATAAGCATAGCTAAATTGCCTCCACGACCTATCTTTGAAATAACACCAGTGGTAGTAAGGCTAACCATGAGAATACAATATACAGTGTTTTTAGCCCCTGGCCGTGAACTGTCCTCGAGATAATCTGAAGTAAGCTCCGGTGCCACAGTTTTTCAAATAAGGTTCTCAAGTAGTACCAAAGTTAAAGATTAGACAAACGCCAATTATTCAAGAATATTAGTTCACTTACATTTCACATTGACGCAGATAAACAAAACGCCTAAAATCGCAAGTGGCCGATCACCTTTGGTTACAGAGTGTACTAGGTGATTTCTTTGATTTTTGGTCTTGTCCCCCCCCCCTCCCAATTGTCTTATCAAATCTACATTGATAACCGTAGGTCAGGCATTCTTTTATAATCCTAAGTTCTAGAAGAATCTAAAGAGAAATTTGAAGGATTCGACAAAAATGACAAACTAAAATGTCCGGTCATTAATGACCGTAGTGTATAGATCGCGTTTCATTGAACGGTACCAAAATAGATCATACAGTCACAAAAATTGTTACTATTGATGGTACAAAAGTATGGAAAAGTTTAATTATTTCAGTTAATCATCTTTTCTGCATGTTCACAGAACTTTCGTTTTGATATTAGTTTAAACCTTTGAGACAAATTTTAACGTAACTTGTGTTAAACTGTATACTAGTGCGAGACCACAAAATTTAAAGATTAATAAACGCATGATTAACTCGTAGGATGGTAATTTTGTAGAAGACCAAACTTTGTACAAAACTAATAATTAACGTCCACCTATTTAAAAGTCTCTGATATAACATTAAAGTTCCAAACGAAAAAAAAAAATTTAGGCAGTGTAGTCAAACTGGAAATTACAACTATAAAAATTGATAAAGTAGTAGTCTGCGAGACCGGCAACATTAAAGGTTAATAAAAATTTAAGTATTCCTATCTTAATTTCAGTTATTTGCTTAACAATGTCGACAAATTCCGATGAAAAAGTTTTACAGCCCACATTTCACTTCCTATGGGAGGGTTCGGGAGCAGACCAGGATATTTAGACCCGTGCAGACCTCTAGTGCAAATTGCTATGTTTAAAGTAAAATATATACTCTGCTATTATGTACAAAAGAGGGGCTCTGTCCAAGATTTTTTTTATAAAAGTACAATTTGTGAATCAGTATCTTGCATGGAAATTGTGTCAAGAACTCGCCGCTCAGAGACATGGTTAAGTGGTGCAAATCATTAATTTTGGATTTTAATACATCAGATTTGTAGGTATCGAGATGAATGTTTAATTCAGGAGTGAATATGGAAAATTTTTCACAACTTTAAATTTTATCCTATGAGGGGGGTATAAATTTTTTTTTTTCAAATAGACCCCCATCCCCTCACATGAAGTTGAAACTTAAGTCCTATTTTGCCTCTTTATGAAACTTTGCAATTAGAATATGTGCACAGGGGCAATATGCAAGGGGATAGCCTATTGTTTTTATATTTAAGAGTATCTTTTCATACAATAAATTTTACTTTATCATTGCAGAACAAAATAGCTTATTTTGCAAGCTTCCAGACAAAGGCACATATAGCAATAAAGAGAAAATTATTCTTAAATAGCAATGTGTATGCCAGCACATGTGTAAAAAACATTTAATGTTTTCAGTATGCATTTTATTTGCAACATTAGGCATTGGAGCTTCAATATTATTCCAATAGCATTTCAGTAAACGAGATTGTATATTGCCGGAAGGCAACACAGCATTTAAGGGTTAAATCCTGCACCCTTTAATTAGCCAAAAAATTCTAGGAAATTCGCAATATTAACTTTAGGAATTTTAAACTTACAAGGGGACCACTAAACTTTGTGCGCACGGAATCTATTTAAAAATATGTTGTAAGGGTCATACCACTAATTATTCTGGTTAAAGGGTTTCTTCAAATGGGCCTTTGTTTGAGAATTTGGGGGTTAAAGTTCAGCGTATATTTCAAATATCTATTAGCACAACATCTGAATGGATTCGTGGCGCCGCACAGTGGAGTATTTGACCCGAAATCCCGGTCAAAAATATTTTTCGATGTAAATATAGTCCGATTGGCTTGAAATTTTTAGATGTTATTGGGTATCACTATGGAATGTTTGGCATTGTAAATGAAGTCTATAGCCTGGACGGTTCATTTACAGAGACACCCAAAAGAATTCCCTTGCCTTACATTATAGTCAATGGGGAAAAATCGTTTCCTCTGTATTTTAATGATATCACACTTTTAAACGTGCTGAAATTTATATCACTAATGTGTACTAAGGCACTTATTGTGGAATATGGTGTGCATTTAATAGATCATTCATTTACAGGGACACCCAAAAGAATATGGCGGAAGAATAAATTTAAGTATTGAAGTCTATGACCAATAATTGTTGGAAGTGCGTTTGTAGTTGTGTTGGCGTTTTAAAATGGGACAGCTTTTATTAAATATTTATTGGTGTGGATACATTCTATATATCATATACAGGGATGCACAAAAGTTCAAGTACATTTCCATTCACGGAATGGACATTTTTAATTGTGCTATGCGTTTCACTGAGCTAACTTTTAGCATACTATGACCTATGCATATAAATCCATAGCAAAATATATTAATTTACCATCTCTTAACAGACTTTAACCCTTTCCGGCGCGGAGTAATTCTTTCTTTAAACTGATGAAATAATGGACTGATACCATAATTTATAAAAGGAGTTATTAGAAAATATGAAGTTGCTTATTTTCACGTACATTATAAAAGGAAAATTTTAATAAAATTTTCTTGTTGCCGTTTGTCAGCTTTGAAATTAAAATTAGGTGTCTCTTTTTAAGGACATCGCCCTCGGAAGGGTTAATTCCCCCTTTCTCCTCTTATATTACACACATGAGTCCCAAGAATTAATTAGGGAACCCTTTTTCAATAAATACGTATATATAATTTGAAGGAGATCGGATATTTCTATCAAAGATGTCGAGTTGCGTGCGTATGTACGTACCTACATACGTACATATGTACGTACATACATACATATGTATGTACGTACATACAGACATATATGTAGGTGCAAAAGCTCTCCGGTAATAGTCTGAGCTATAAACCTGCAATACGACAGTAAATATATAGTTCTTATCTCTTCAATTCGGTGGCTGCAAAACGGGGCATTTAAATAGTCATCCCGAAAAAAAATTTTTATAAAAAAATGGCACAAACATGCGCAAGATTTTTTTTGCAGAAATTGACACTCAAGACTATAACTAATACGATTATAACTCAAACATGGCGCGGCAAAGCGCGGCACATATTTAAAAAGCTTTCGATATGTATAAATTAGAGCCAAAAACTCTTTAAAAATAACCTTTACACATTTAATATTTTTTTATTACATTAAAAACTAAACTATTTAAATTAACACATGGTTTAACACTAAGCTCTGATCTTTGTTAAACACGTAAGCCATGTTTTGTTTCAATTCAACAATTCATTGAGCCACAAAAAAAAAATATATTTAAACATAACAACAAAGCCAAAAAACAACAAAAAACCACGTCTTCTCACGAAGAAACTTCCTCTTCAGCTGAGGCCCGGAGCCACCATATATAACTCAGGTTCCTAAAATAGACATAGATCGATGCACCAATTAGTTAGCTATTAAAAAATATAATTTTTACAATTGTTGACGAAATTTTAATTTTTGCCTTTTTGACCGGGTTTTTGGGTCAAATACTCCACTGTGCGCCGTGCCAGCGCGCGAGTTTGCGAGCTGAAAAGGTGCTATCGAGTCCGGTCTCGGACATACTTTACTTACATTTACATGTTACAAACTTTAAGTAGAATTGGGAATTTTACAGCTTTGAATCTTTTGATATTTTCTGAAGAGAACAGTTTACATTTTCAATATTTATTTTTAAAAATATGGTTCAAATGGTGAACTGACTGCACTTCAAAATTTTAAATAAATGCGCATTCTTGCTTATTCGTTGCAAAATGTACTTATAGTTGAACCTTGAAGTAGTATACGAAAATTTTAAAATCGATTACTTTAAATATTAATATTTTTAGATTAATCCCCTTTATTTTCAAATGCGTGTTTCACAATACTCTGCATCGATTTTTAAATAATCTAATACTACATTTAATACATTTTTAAAAATGATTTAAGTAGTGTAAAGTGGTGAAATCTAACATCATAATTTTATTAATAATAACGTTAAGATTAATTTCATGCGCATATTTAACACATGTAACAAATTGTAGAAAACATTTTAAAACGCCATATCAAATACAAAAAAGCCTAAACATTTTTAAAACGTGAAAGCGAAGAAAATGAAAACAGAGAGGGGGGGGGGGGGAAGTTGTCATTTGTGCGAGGAATTGCGCCGGGTGTATTAAAATTTAATATCTAGAAATATAATTTTAGTATGGGTAAAAATGAGGTATTTAAATATTCACAGTTAAACAGGTTTTGATTTAATGTTTAAAAAGAAAAATTATTTTTTAATCAGTTTTGATGTAAACTGTCCCCTTAAAAACTTAAGTTTACGTTTGTGAATTTAGAGAAAATCTATTTTTTTTCTGAAATTTTTAATCTAAACGCAAATTCGATTTAATTTATGTCAACCTCATTTTTTAAAAACGTACATATATTCCTTAAATACTTAATTTGTGATAAATGTTTATAAATACATTTAAAGTTAAAAAGCTTAATCATTTGTGTAAGTGCAAATATAAGATCAATAAAAAGACATTCTGATATTACGGAGGAAAGGGAAGCAGACTATAAAATTTTTTTTATATGTATCGAAATTTTTTGCATTCCAGTTGAATCTCAAAGAGTTTTGATCTGTAATAAAAAATAGTTTAATATAATCTCATTTGTGCAAATGATAAATTTTGTTATTTCTAACTAGGGAGATAAATGCGCTTACAGAAAATTTAAAACTTTGATAACTAGTAGTAACTTTCATTTTAGCTGCATTAATATTTTATTACTCTTTTGAAGGTATGCATTGCTTGAATTATCTAGTCCTAAAGACATTTAAGAAATTTTACCCGAAATTATTGGATTTATACAAAAAGGATAAATTTTTAATTAAAAAAAAATGGGAAAAAAATTTGATAATTGTTTAAATTAAAAAAGTGTAGATATTTAAGAAATAAATTAAGAAAAATTAAGTTCTAGACGTAATTTTCCATTTTTCATAGAAATTAGTTTAAAAATTGCAGAAAAAAAATTAGTGAAAAAATTTAAAAATGTAAATTTAATTTATAAAGAAAATATCAAAAGCTGTAGCAATTTCTCTAGTTGTAAAAATACTTCAATTTTGTAACATGTAAAAAATATAAATGTAAGTAAAAAAGAAAAACTAAAGCCGAGGTCTGACTTTATCCCACAACCTTTCGGTTCGCAAACTCGCGCCCTGGAACGGCGCCACAAATCCATATTCCGATGTACTAAATAGCCATTTGAAATATGAATCTGAACTTTACCTCCCAAATTCTCAAAAATCAAGGCCCATTTGAAGAAACCCTTTTACCAGAATAATTAGTGGCAAGACCCCTACAACACTTTTAAATAGTCAAAATCTGTGCGCACCATGTTTGGTGTCCCCTTTTATTTTAGAAACTATCCAATTTGTACTTCAGTACACTATTTTTAAGTGTTACAGAATGACATTCTACGCTTAATTTCTTGCCAATATGACCATTTTCACTCGCCTTATGTTTTAATTAAAATACCAAGTGCTTCAGAGTAAAATTATACATGTTTTCAAATTATGCTTTTCTGCACACTGACATCACTCCCCTTTAAATCGTACTTTAGTTGTCCTACTTTAGGCAAGGCAAACTCCGTTTCGAATGTTTCTTCAAAATTTTCGACTTATGCTTAAAATATATTGATTCCAGGTGTGAAGTCTTTTTCGAAATTTTTTAAACTGCAAATCCAGTGTTTATTTGAGGGGCTAAGTACAACAAAAGCCTTAGGATTTCAGGAAATCCCAATAAAAATATAATCAAAAATTAGAAACTGAATTTAAACGTTTATAATTATAAATTTATTTTAATGACAAAATTGGTTTCCAGCCATAGTTTGAACACTACAGTTGTCACCATTGTCACTCAAAATTTAATGTTGCCATTTAAAAAAAAAAAATTAAAAATCCCCACCCCCCCCAAAAAAAAAAAAAAAAAAAATAAAAAATACTAAATTTATGTACAGTCATGGGTAGAAAGTAAACTCTCTCTACTCATTCTGCAACAAATTGTAGGAAGTTACTTGTAATTAGAAATTAAGTTTACAACAATAAAATTTGTTTAGGAGGGTGTACCTGCAAATCCGAACATCCTGAAAGTTCTTCAAATGACAACATCCATTTTTGACAAGGTATTGCATTCAGTTCAAACAATGTCCAGATTCTAAATTTGAAACTAACAAAAATTAACGTTTCATAATTTTATTAACATCTCCTGAAATCTTAACTAATGTTAGTTTAACTCACAGGCTATGAAGTCCGAGAGCTTATGTACCCGCCCGTTCTGTATGTACGCATGTTCGTTCGTGCGTCCGTAGCGAAATAACTCTTGTTAAAAATATCTGACCCACTTCAAATTTTGTATATAGGTATATTCTGATAAGGCGCTTCCCCGATTAGTTTTCGGAGTTCATTCGATATGTATAAGAGGGAGAACGGGGGGGGGGGGGGCTCATGCCCCTTTCATTAATAGATATAAATGGGTTTTTCATACAGATTTATCAATTTTCGTTCTAAATTTATAGGATCATTTTGATGAGGCCCCTCTGTGATTAGTATTAGGTGTTCATTGGATAAGTCTAAAGAGGGGGAACGGGGGGAGGCTATTGCCCGTCCCCTTGATTTATATAATGTCTTTCATGCAGAATTTCAGATTTCCTTCAAATTTTATACAGGATCATTTTGATAAGGGAACCGCCACGATTTGTTTTGCCAGTTCATTGGTTAAGTCTAAGAGGGGGGAAATGGGAAGTAACCCCCCCCTTTAAGGTTAATGGGATTTTCCCAGCAGAATTTACAGATTTGCTTCAATTTGGATATAGGTTCATTCTGATAAGGCGCTTCCCAGATTGGTTTTGGGAATTCATTGGATAACTATAAATATGGGAGATCGGTAGGATTACTCCTAATTCTTTTTTTTGTGCAGAATTAACCAATTTGCTTTAATTTTTGGATACAGTTCATAGTGATAAGATTTTTCCCTTATTAGCTGTGCGGTTCTTCTGTTAAGTTCTTGTTTAAGGGGTACTTGCGATTACCCCCCCCCCCCACCCCTTAATTGATAAATTGGTTTTTATGCAGAATTATCAGATTTGCTTCTAATTTTGGATGTAGGTTCTTTCGGATAAGGCGAATCTGAATAGATTTGGAAGTTTAATGGTTAAGTATAAAAGAGGAGGGGGGGGGGAATAACTCAAATTCTATGCATGTGCTGTTAAGAATTTTCCGATTTGCCCTGAATTTTGGATACAGATTTTTATGATAAGGCATGACCCTGATTAGCTTAGTGGGTTCAATGATCAAGTATAAAAAGGGAAAATTGGGGGGGGAGGGAAGCTGTTTCCCCTCAATTTTTTTTCCGAACGGAATTAACCCTTTAAAGTATAAGGCTGTAATGTACAATTAGTATGCGTAGCCTGTAAGCTCAATGCCATCAGTTTAACTGGGCAGTATTCTTTTATCCGTGCGGTTATGCTAAATAATCCAAACAAACACTGAATTTATAATTTAAATATAAATTTTAAATTTATCAGTGGCAACTTTTTATTTTTTTTGGGGGGGGGGGGGATTTACAGTACGTCCTACTTCAAATTTTTCATTTAAGTAGCTTATGCTTAAAAAATTTACTGGTTTAAGGGGCCGACTGATATGCAGAAAAGCGCAATTAAAACAATACAGGGTGTATCTTAACTCTTGAGCAAAACTTTAAGGGGCGATAGTACACATTAAGACAAACTATTAAATGGGAAACTAAGGGTCCCGAGTCTTCCGAAGGCGATAGGCGCCATTCGAGTCCTAAATTTCAAATGATTATAAAAACTGAAAAATTGGTAGATTAGTTTGCGGTTTTCACTAAAACTATTCTTTATGTCAGTATTGTCTTTAAAATAAATGATAAAGATTAACTTCAAAAAATGCCGATAGAGGGCGCTTTAGACTTGAGTAACGAACAACTATTTTTTACCGTCATTTTTTGCATCTCATTGAATTTTTTTTAGAAGCTTAGGCATAAACTTTAATTTTGAGCTCAAAATCTGAATCGCGTTGAGTGGCGCAAACTGAACTATGTTTAATGGGGGTGGGAAGGTTAAAATTTCAAATGATTATAGAAACTTAAAAATTTGTCGTTTCGTTTGCGGTTCACTAAAAAACTGTCGGTATTTCCTTTAAAGTAAATTTAGGATTAATTTCAAAAAATTCCGTTAGAGGGCGCCTTAAACTTTAGAGTAAACTATTTTTAACAGTTATTTTTCTGCATCTAATTAACTGCTTGTAAAAGCTTAGAGTTAAATTTCGAGCTCAATCTGAATCGTTGGGAGTAATTAAGTAGCGCAGAATTGAACTGTTAGAGGGGTGGGGAGGGTAATATTTCAACTCCTGAATACAGTTCAGTTTGCGCTTTTTAACCCCTCCCAACGATTCAGAATTTGAGCTCAAAATTTAAGTCTAAGCTTTTACAAGCATTTAGACAAAAAATAACTTAATAGTTGGTTACTCTAAAGTTTAAGGCTCCCTCTAACGAAATTTTGAAAAAGTTTTTTTTCAAGGAAATACCGACAGTTTGTGAAAACCGCCAAAGGAATCTACCAATTTTTCCGTTTTTTATAATATTAAACTCCCCACCCCCATTGATCACAGTTCAGTTTGCTCTACTTAACCACTCCCAATGATTCAGATTTTGAGCTCAAAATTTATGTCCAAGCTTCTAAAAAAATTAACGAGATTCAAAAAATAACGGTAAAAAATAGCATGTTGCTTTAAAGTCTAAAGCGCCCTCTATCGGCTTTGTAAATTTAATTCATTTTCAATACAATGCTGACATAAATAGTTTGTGAAAACCGCAAATCAATCGCGCAATTTTTCCATTTTATGATTGAAATTTTGGACCCTAAACTTTAATGGCGGCTATCTCCTTCGGAATACATTTGGGACCCTTTGTTTCCCATTTAATATTGTCTTGATGTGTACTATCACCCCTTAAAGTTTTACCCAACAGTTTAAATGCATCCTGTATATTCATTTAAGCATTTGGGCTGAGATTATGGTACCTCGCTGAAGATCAAATTACAACATGTCTGCATAACAAAGCGTATAACTATTTTATAAAAATGTGTTAATAGAATAATTTCATCGAATAAATCAAAGTCGTTTGAAAAAGGCAGAGTCACTTTAACAACGTGGATATGAAACGCTTGTGTAATCTTAGACTGGGAGGCGGTTTCACAGACGATTATCTCATTTAGTTTATGGCGCAAGTTCCAGTATATTGAAATGCAACTTATCTGCCATTTTTTTTAAATGGAAATAGGCTACAGACCCACTCTTAGTGGTTGATCGGAAAGTTTTCCTGCACACAAAAAGTTATGAAAACAGGATTGGGCGTAGAAAATAACACCCCTTTAAAGCTACTAGTCTAAAATCCTATTTGTGGGTATTTTCTACAGAGATACGACTTTGCAGGCAGTGGAGTTATGAATAAAAAGGAGACTACCGTCTACCGATTGTATATTACGTAATCAAGAAGGTTGTCACAAGATGGCGGCTGTTTTTTTAATCTGATCAACAATTTCCGATTACAACCGGGGCAAATCTTATTGATCTCCTGAATGTCCCACCAGTAAATTTGAATAGAAAATTTACTCTTAAGTACCTTATTCATATTGTCTCTCCGACATAAAAATTTCTATTTGTTTTTACTTGTGTCACTTTGCCCAGTTACTATAACCTTTTTTACTGACACTGATAGTAAATTGCTTAGATTGTCACAATATGGCAGAAACAGCGATTACCGCCAAACTCATACCAGGAAAAATAAATTTTCCATCATTTATGGTAGAAATTTGGGAATAAAACGTTGAGAAATTTTCTATTTAAAAATTCACGGGAAGAAGTTTTTCTCGGTGGTAACCAATCCCTGCAAATGCAGTTGCAGCTACCATTTTAGCGACATGCCAGTTCATTAGTAGTTCCGTGTTGCAGAGCAGTTTCATTTTATATGCGAATGGTTAAACAAATCCAAGGAATTTCAGCCGCCATTTCGGTAAGGTGATTGTGCAGCCTGACTCCAGGTCTAACACATTTTCATTTCCAACGTGAGGGGAAAAAAACGTTAATTGCTAGGCAACTGGAGAATAAAATTATTTTCGGAACATATGCCAAAGTTATGCGAATGAATAATTTAGAAAATCAATCTACTAAACTGAGCAATCCTTCCACCATATACGGAAATATTGTATACATAACATTTATATCCGTTATTCCAACGTATTGCGCTTTTTAATGAATTGTAAATAACAATTACTGCTATTTTAAAGCGGTGAGGTAATGCCAGTTTTGAATGAATAAAAGTTTATGGAAACATTTATAAAGTTAACTTTATTTTCGAAAAAAGTAAAAAGGTATGGTGAATGAATTGTGTACAGATTTAGGATTTTTACAAGCATTCCGTATCACACATGGTAAAGTTAAAGCTCGTTAAATGACGTAGTTTAAATATGCAAAAATGATATGAACGCACACTTTATAAATTGTCCCGCTGAAGATTTAAGTTAATGCTGGACGTTAGTCATCGATTTATATAGACTAAGTTTTTTAATACAAATTATCCTTTTATTTGATAAAAGGACAACCTTAAGAATAATGTAGGAAGTGCCCGTGTTTGGCACCGGTAAATATTTGAGACAAAGTTGACCATGGTATAGTACTAAATGAAGGTAGAATTTCCTTATTTTTCTTGTATTGCAAAACTTAGGATTGATCTCTAAATGTACATCGGAAGTGGTATTACACTTGGGCAGGTTTGGTGCCCAAGAGAAATCCAAAGAAAATAAATTTGTGAAATAACAGAAAAATCTGCTCTTAAGCTTAGAGCGAAAAGTTCACACTGCAACCAACGACAAGTTGGGAGCTCTGCGTACCAATTTTATTAGAAAATTGCCCGGTATAACCCTAATTTATAAGAATTAATCTTTGTGCTTATTAAAATTCTACACCAAGTATCAGCTAGTAGTTTTCATATAGCAATTCCTTACAAGCTTTTCTTTTTGCACTTATTTCCGGATATTCTCATTTAGTTTATCCGTACCCGCAGAAAGCTGATCTGAAAATTTATCACGATATTTTTAAGAGTTATAAAATAACTTCGGTCATTAGAAGTTAATGCTGGTTTAGAAATAAAAATTTAAGTAAACCTTGAAATTTAACAGAGTTGTTTTACTTCAATTCAGAATGATGCAATATATTTTAAATGCTCCAAGACGGCGGTCCCCAACCTGGGCATGCGTACCCCTGGGGGTACGTGAAAATGGCGGAAAAATCAAAAATTAAAAAAGTCAAATAGTTAATGAAATCAGTCGTCAAAAAGTCAATGTAATTTGTATAGATTAAAATGGTTGCTATAAGATTATCAATGAAAAAAGCATGTTTGCGTTATCTCGCTGAATATAGGGGGAAAAGTTCTGTTTAAGAAATTACTCTGATGAAAAGCCTAAGAAAGGGAGTACGTAAAAGAAAAAAAGTCCTTCCGGCAATGCCGGGAGGAAGAGGTAGCTTTCATATACTTATACATTTACTTATTTATTTTAACGTAAGTTACATTGTTCAAAAATACTAAGCTCAAATTAGTGGAAATAATCTTATAAAATTAGTGATTTTATAAGATAGAAAACTAGTTTTTGTCAAGACTGAATATTAATAGGAATATTTAGATATTTGTCATCTTTTCTTCAACCTGGTTTTATTTAAAGCGATTTAGAGAGTCACCAAATTCCACGATATCATAAAGTGTATGCCATTTTAAAGCAACATGATGGATCGTTCAGATCAGACCGTTTCAAAATGTCAGCCATAAGCAAAATTCAAAGTGCTATAACTCAATCATTTTATAAGATATAGACAAAACAAAAAGTGTTCTGGAATCATTGTTTTAAGTTTTAATACGTAAAAAGAAAAATATTTTTCAACTTTTAATTTTTTCGCATTTAATTTTAAATTTTAAATTTTTTAAAAAATTTAAAATGGCCACCATTTTGAAACAAAATGGTGTGTGATGCTGGCCAAAGAACTCGGTCGAGACATTTGTACGTACTATGTACATACCAAGTTTCATTGAAATCGGTTCATAAATGCGCGTGTTATTACGTGACAAAAATCAGATCGTTTCAAAATGTCAGCCATAAGAAAAATTCAAAGTGCAATAAACTCAATCATTTTTTAAGATATAGACAAAATAAAAAGTGTTCTGGAATCTTTGCTTTAAGTTCTAACACGTAAAAGAAAAATATTTTTCATCTTTTAATTTTTTCGCATTTAATTTTAAATTTTAAAAAATTTAAAATGGCCGCCATTTTGAAACAAAATGGCGGATGATGCTGGCCAACGAACTCGGTCGAGACATTTGTATGTACTATGTACATACCAAGTTTCATTCAAATCGGTTCATAAATATGTTAGTTATCGCATGACAAAAATCAGATTATATATATATATATATATATATATATATATATATATATATATATATATATATATATATATATATATATCAACATTTGAACGGAGGGTGGTTTTGGGGTCTGGGGGTCATGATCGGTGAAAATATACCAAAATTTTCCGGAAGTGCTTTCCTCCGGACGGCTGCAATAGGTAGCTTTTTACTTTTTGTAATGAAAGCTACCTAAAAAGGTTGGGAAGCTCTGCTCTAGGCAACAAAAACCCGAGAAATAACATTTAAATAATGATTCTTACTTCACTGCTGTCAGCCGATGAAGTTTCAGAGTAGTCAGAGCCGGCTACTGGTACTGTTGGATACGGATATTCAGGAGGAGCGATGGAGTATACATATTGAGGGTATCCAGCCTGGGGCTAGAAAGACCTCAAATTAAGAAACATATCCAAGAATACTACTTTCTTTGGATTTATAAAGTACTTACCGTTTGAGGGTATGGACAGTGTTGGGGTAGATAAAGTTGCTGGTGCCATACCAGAGGCCAAGATGCCTATAATAAGAAATTAATGGAACATTAAAAAGAAAGTTCTTAAACATTCACAATTTCATTCGAACTTTATAGACCGGGAGGCGGCAGCACAGTCAATCACCTCATTGAGTTCAAGAATAAAAATCTAGGATTAGTTAAATCTTTATTTGGATATCAAAACCCAATCTGCCAAGTTACATCTTGGTGGAAAAACACTTTAAAATCTGATTTTAGCGACTGTATAGTAGGTTTACCATGTTTTCCTTTTCCGAATCCTCAATATTTTATACTTTTGGGTGCTGGAAAACTTACGAGTCAACCGCTAAAATAGAGTCATCGGATATGACTCGGCAGATCAATTACGTTTTAAAAGGCAAATCACTTTTAACCAATTGTGTATTTTCAGACGTGAACTATGAGGCGATTGCCTGTGCTGCCGCCTCCCGGTCAATTAGACATACCTGTGGGTAGAATACAGGTTCTCTATTGGGAAAACCTGTCGATCCCGAATATGGAGAAGGCCAAACTACAGGTGCAGTGTGAAGAGAGCTGGATTCTAGAAGTAAATAGGCTAATAAAGTTTAATTACATAAGCAATCGAAGCATAGGGATTAAGGTATACATTAGAAGGAATAACCCCAAAACTAACGTGTACAAGAGTTATGCTAGATCAGAAAGTAACCAAGTATTTTACATATTTCCGGTCTATTTTCAGTCTCACTTTAAATATTATTCCCAATATTAGAAACACTTTTGCATTGACACTATGATAAAGATGTCCGAAATTGTTTAGCTAGATTAACATACAGAATTGGCAGGTATAAAGGCTTATCGATAGCTTATCCTTCTGGTTGGGTAGTTCTGTTGGCAGAGTTTAAAGATTCATCCAGGCCCTGATTACCGAGTAGGCACAAGGAGCACATGCATCCCATAGAAAATTTTTTAGGGGGCCCGAAATTTATTGAATTGCAATGTTAGATTATTTATATTTTACATAACTGAATATTTTTTAAATTTTGTTTGAACGCACGATGTAAAATTTAAAGTATTGCCAAAATTGATCAACACACTGAAATGCTTTTCAACAAGATAAAGGACATTGTTACAAGAAAATTCAGATTTAAAAAAGACCAAGATCAGCTACGATACTGATGAGTAAAAACCTATATTGCTCCAAGAATCATTTTCAATCGACGGCAGCAAAGCTCATTTTTCTTTCATTGGACAACAGACAGCTATGCGCCTTTTTGCCCATGCTTCTACCACAATCTAACTTACAAGGGCTTTTTAAACAGGAACCTTAAACTTACGAATATGAATTGACCAGAGCGTTTGCTTGTTATAACCAAAGTTCAGGCTTTATTTTTCAATGCGAATATAAATTTAATGTACTCATTTTCACACTAACACTAAAAAGGCCAAAAATCCTAGCCCAATCTTATTTCGCACCGGTAATTTGCTTTCAAAAAACAGCTTAACGTTTTTCTTAAACTTAATTCTCGTAATGGAATTTTTGGTTTGAGCGTGCCCGCTCATGGCCGTTCTAGTGTTAAAAAGGGACATTAGTCTTATCCTTGTAATATTTTACAACTAAGTAAATGAAATACAATTATACTTTAATGTTTTGCAATTCCTTTCATAACATTAAACTCGTTGCACGGAGAATGTCCTTTTCGCTTCTTTTAAACGTTTGAAAAGAGGCGGTTCAATGCATCGCTATTTTTAGTGCTTAATGTCAACTTGGCAACAAAATTTGGATTGAAATTACATTAAGTGCATCAGGAAAGCTTTTTTCAGATCTATAAATGCGTGGTTTATTTAATCATTTCAGTATTTTACAAATAGAAGTATTTTATCCCAGAAAGTACCAAAAAGCTTTGAAATTCAACCAACAATTAAACGCAACTGCATTCGACAAAGAAAATTTTATTTCCAATTTACCTGTAGTAATAAAATTAGATTTATTTTCAGATAAAGCACTATAAAAAAGTTTTTCAAGAATGTGCTAACAAGTACTATTGAGAATCTAAACAAATCTTCAATTTTTATTAATTAAGGTAGACCGGCGGAATGCCGCACCTCAAAAAAAGAAATTTCATTTTTAAATTTAAAAAAAATTAAGTTGAGGCATGGTCTACAGCATTTGTATCAATTAAACCACAATTCTAACATAAGCACGCATAAAGATTTAACCTCTGTACAGTAGCGAGATTACCCAGGATATTGGGGTAATTATGCTTGTCTTTAAAGGGACCCTTCACTTTTAACGGTCATAAAGAAATTTACCATGAGATTAGCAACTTTTTTTTATAAAAATTGTAACCCCTCTAGAAGCACAAAATTTAGAGTATTTAGGCGATATCAAACTAGGTTTAAAAAATTATTTGGATATATTATAATTTTAAAAAATTCAAGGGGTCAATTTCAAAGTGCTATTTAAATTTTTTACAGTGGATAACTTTTCACTGCGCGCACGATATCTCGTGCTAATTTCATTGTATTTGCATAAACTTTATCTTAAAGATAATGCTCTGGTCAATAATTTGAACTAGGATATTCCTAATCCGTTAATTAGATAAGTAATTAACATTTAATTAGAAACAGATTTTTTTTTTTTTACATGCATTTTCAACATTTTTTTCATACTGAACACAGCTTTATAATCCTAATTCATTTTCATAAAATATTTATGTAGGGCAAAAATTTTAAAGCTCTGTTTCAAATAGTTTGATATATACGTGCAAGTGAAAAAAAAGCCATTGAGAAAAAGCCATTTAAAGATTTATTTTTACGTATAAAATAAAAAGGAAACAAAACTAATTATATATTCTGTATTAAAAACAAGATTAGATGCTAGTTTAAAATTAAATTATTTTTAAAATGCTGCAGTATATAGGAACATTTATAATAAATATAATTTGGAAGATGTAGCATTTACTTTTGCAAAAAGTTTATTTTAAGCATAACTTAAATTTTTTAGTTCTGATTGTAAAGTGAATTAATGTACACGTTTTATAAAACTAAATTTAATGCAAAATATAGGCCCTTTTATAGGGATTCTTATTACGATATCCAATTCACATATTTTGCAGCACAAAAATCTGGATAGTTTATATATAAATGTCAAATATCCGACTGATTTCGTCGTCCACAATTGTTAAAACAAAAATCTTTCAAATTGACTATTTTATAATTTTCTATAAGATTATTTAGCACCTTAGAATATGTTTTTCATCGTATTTTGTATAGCGATTACCATTAAACCAACTCCGATGCCGTTTTGAAGCACATTTTGCATATTTTTTCATTACAGAGCTAATAAATAGTAAAAAGTACAAATACTATCACAAAATCAGTAAAGTCTTGCTCTAGGAAAAGCTTCTTTCAAATTACTTAGCAAATAATGCAGTGAAAAACCATGAAAATAAATTTGGCGAAATGGAAGTTGAAGTTAATATTTTAAAGCTTTCTTATTGTTTAAGGTATACATAACCAATAACAATTCCGCATTTTAGCATATTCCCAAAGTTACGATAATGTGAAAGCGCGAACACAAAATGTAAACAAGCCGCCATGACAGTTAGTCACCTGAGAATAAGATTGTTCTATCTGGCCAAAAATCAATTTAGAGGACTTTGAAAATCAGCATGCTGTGTGCGTGCAGCTATTAAAGTTTGCAAAAAACGTTTGGCATTAATAGGTTCATATGCAGGTATATGACAGTAATTCTACAAAATCAAAATTTTTAAATAACATTTTCATGGATTTTTTTACATTTAAAAAATTTGAACCTTATTCTCAAATGTCGTGTTATCTTTAGAATAACATGGTTCTATCATAAAAAAATCTTATTTTTCTTAATTTGTGTAATTTTTTATAGTTTAAAAGTGAAATTTCGTTGATTAATTCGAATAAACTTCAGTGGAGAGCAAAATATTTATTACTATCTATATTGTAGCACAATAACAGCAAGTTGCCGCTTCAACTTATTCATACTAATTAAATCATCTTTATAAAACTAATACGCAAGTTTATTTAACTGAATATAAAATAACTTTAGTAGTTAACTTTATTAATAGGAACCCAACAGTTTTCCTATTTTAGTGTGCTATTTCAGCTGGGAAGTATGAAAATACAAAAAATTGTGATTATATTGATAAATGAAATTTTAAATTTTTCCGTATTACAGTCAGGTATACTCTTGAGAAGACAAAGAAAAAACTTTAAAATAACTTCGATACTTTTGTTGTCGAAATTTTGGAATGTTAAATAAACCATGCTTTATTTTATATTAAAAATTGGGCTAATTTCTCTTAAACATATTTTGAAAATAGAACCTTTCATCTCTCGAAAACTACTTTGGTATGGCTCTGCAAAGTATTTTATTTTATCTTTGTTAATACAATCCCTTTTTCTCTGTGCTACTTTAGGATTTGGTAAAGGTGCTTTATGGAAATTATATTCCTAGTCGTTTGGAGGGGCTCCTTTGCAAATTGACCACTAGCACGGGGCGGGGATTCCAATGTTTCCCACAAGCGTAGCGGTATTTAATTGGCTTTTGGTGAGCGCTTGTGGGATAAATAGAGAAGCTGGTTAGCTGAAATCTGTTGTGACGCTCTTTGACGTCAGAAATGCTAGTGGTCCATTCACCGCTGTGAAATTCCGGTCACAACAATTGCTTGTCTTAAAGTCAATAAGGAAAGGGCATGTTTACAAACACTTCTGTCAACCAGTCTACTGCTACATTTGTCATAGCGATCATTGTAGGATTAATCTTGACGTAGCCCAATCATAGCAAGCAGACAACCATAAAATTTGTAGGCCAATCAGAATGCCTGAATTCATATGTAGAGTGGGTGCTATAACGAAGCACGGGCGAAAACAGCTTGCCCACACTAATAAGAGCCCACAGTGACGTCAGCTGCCCTTTCCTTATTATAAAGAAGTTGTGTGAATGAAAGTTGTATCACCTTGGTCTACGGAATGAGATTACAGGCAAATTTCTTTTGCTATACGAATAGAAAATCTATGATCTGTTGTGATGTCCTCAGGGTTGTAAATGAATTACTGAGATTTACTCTCAGCAACAGACGTATAAATGAAAGTGACGAAAAATATTCTACATTTATTACTCTATTTGGCTCTGAATATTATACGCTTCTTGCACACATGGATGTCCAGGTGTACAATATCTTAGAGTAATGTACATATCCTAATAGCATGCATGGTCACAGTGACGTCACCGACTCATCACATCTGTGACCAAAATGCCACCACTCGGTGACGTCACATTGTGACAGATGACTTTCTTAAAAATCTTTAGAAATTTATAAATTTTCTTCAAAACATGTTATTTACTTTTAAAAACATCTTTCTGGCAATTTAAATATCGTCGCTTTTGTCAGTTTCGTCACAATATGAATGTCAAATTAGTCCAGGGTTGGCAAGTTTCTTTCGCAGTGGAAAAAACCATGGAAAAAACCGGCCGGAAGAAATGGAAACTTTCCTCTAGAATTTACCATATACTTTCAATTTTTTAAAATATAAATATCTTCTAATCTTATATAAATCAATTTCATTGGACCATAACAAATTTAATTAAATATATGCTAAATTAATAATTACATCAGTCTTTTTAGCGAAGATTACACACAACCCTGTCTAAAGATCTTCAACCATTCACTAAATGAAAAGAAATTTTATCCAAAATTAAAATACACAAAATTAAATATTCCTTTTTAATTTAACGAAAATATTTTTTTAATTATTTAAACTTCTGAAACTAGTAGTAAATAGTACGGATTCTTTACCAATGGTAGAATGAAACCATTTAAATAAAAGCTTTTAATTTGCATCAATTTTATTAATGTAAGTAATAAAGGTTAATATTATAATATAAATACTATATACATAATTTACATTTGTGTATGTATTAATTACTTTAAAACATGCAATTTAATAACTTAATTTTTTTTTTAATGTTTTCATTTTTGGCTGAAAATTTTCTGAAAATTGGTTTTGGTCTTAGAAACCTGTATCGGTCAATTCCAATAAAAAAAAATTCTATTTTTTTTTAAGTACAGTGCAGCATAGTATAGCAAAAAAGTTTAGCAATAGGATGTTGCAATCAGTTTCTGAACTTAAATTTGTTGAATACAAATTTTCCCCCCCCAAGTCTTACGTTTTAGGATATTTAAAAGCATTTTGACATACCCATCGATACTTTAGTACACTAATCTTTTAAAATCAACTTTGAGATAGTTTAAATAAGTATATAAGTGTTAGTATAAATAATTGCAAATTTATTGTGTTGCACAGTTTAAAATAAGGCATTTTTATATAAAAATAACTTTATATGAAAAATAAACAGTCTGAAGTTTTTTTTTCCTCTTTTTTACATAAATAGCTTAATTAAAAAAATCTGCCTCTAGAGTAGTAAAAATCGATCACCTGAAAATATCTGCTGAACCTGAAGTTTATTATTAAAAAAACTTATCTTTGCAAAAAGAAATTTAAATTTTCAATTTAGATTTCATGCAATTATGCTTTAATTATTTTATATAGTTAATATACTTTAACTTTGAGGATTTGTTTTGGTTTCTGGTGGTTTCTTCCAATTTTTTTTCCATTTCTTCCGGTTTTTTCCAGTTTCTTCCACCGTCCTGGAAGAAATAGGTTTCTTCCGGAAGAAACCCAACTCTGAATTAGTCACAAATGACATTTCAAATTTGTCTTATTGTGACCACTTTGTGAAACGTCACAAAAGAGCTCTAAAACGGCCATAACGACTTCACATTTTAGCCACTGACTTCACATCGACGTCACGTGACGTCACATTGACAATCGATGGTCACAAAGTCGCAATGTGACTTCACAACGACGTTGTAGTGACGTCACCATGCTTTACGGGTAATATGTGATGAGATTTTATATTTTAATGGCATAAGATAGCATTTGGTATCTATTCTGAAGACAACTGTCACAGTATAAAATAAAACTCAGCATGTGGAAAGTTTATCTTCCGAACAGTCGTTGATACAGCTGAGCTTATGCAATTCTCATCTATGCCTGATATGTCCTTTGTCCACATGTAACAATATGCTTTTCTTTCTTTTATGTTCCATAAGGTGTCATGTTATACAAGTTAATTTTCTTAATAGAAAAAGTTGCTGACATCACTTGAGACATGTTATAACTTTTCTAGTACAAAGCAAATGACTGACTTATCAGGGGAATTTGTCATCATTTCTGAGAGTTCTGGTGGATTCAACTTTTTTATGTAGATCATATTTAAATTTCATGTAATTATTTCTCCCTGGGTTTCAGCATGTTTATACTCCTCACAGTGATGAAATCTATCTTTCTTTGGTTTATTGAATTCTATGTTTAATTGCGTATTAAATATATGCCTATAACATGAAAGTTTTACTGGCTCTGTTGCTTTAATGCATTACTGAAAGCACAAGTCATACATTTTCTGTAAGTTAAGATCTGATTCTATAAGTATGTTTTTTTAGTGCTTGCTCTCTTGTAGTATGACTCAATATTGGGAAAACTTTCAATATAAGCTTTTACTTTATTCTTTATATTATTTGAGATTATTCTGCTTGAAAATTTACCTCGGGTATTTGGTTCGCAGCTGGAGACAAGGTATTGCGAGTAGGATGTACATAACTACATAAAAGCACTTTTAACTTACAAAAAAACCCATAGTCCTATCAATTGGATTTGTAGAAATTACTTTTATGGATTTTTTTTTTTAAATTGTTCTAGCATCAGGAATATCTACAGCTGGCGATTCATCTAAACTGCCATCCCTTCTTTCCATAGCATTTTCTAAATCTAAATAAATTAGCATTAGTCCTTCATCCCTGCTTGGATCAGATCCATTATATTTAACACTATTCGTTTTGCATACTAAAACAACTTTGCGTACTAAAACATTTAAAAAGGATTTTTACCGATAAAAATTTCCTCTATATTTTACCGAAAAACTAATTATCGAAATATATTCTTTCACACAAGAAATAAAACATTGCCCGTTTTCATTCTATACTGTAAAATAAAATTTATATACTGTCTGCGATTACTTTGGACATAGAACTTATTCTGACTGCTTTCAAAAGTTTCCGATGGAACTTTATTCTCTTTCGCAAGCGGATGTAAATTACACAAATTTTTAATGCAGAAATGCATTCATTGATACAAATAGAACATTCCTATGCCAAAAAGTCATTTTTTTTCAAAATGTCAGAACCTTATTCTCATGTGACGAGTTGTCGCAGGATCAATTCGAAAATGAAGGGGCGATGTCTACATTTTTCCTAATATCTCAAACATTTATCACAGTTAAGATTGGTATCTATTCATAATACAATAAACTTTCTAACAACGTAAAAAAAAAATCTAATTTTGAAAGTGAACTATCCCCTTAACGAGCTAGTAAATACATCAAATTTGTATTGGGAATCCTGTAACTTGCCGAAAATCCTTTTCATAACTGTTTTTGATCTTCGATGAATTCATGCTTGTAAGTTTTAATAAAGCTTTTAGCTCTGCTTGTTTTAGGTTTTCCTCATTTTTAGCGGCTGAATTTTTTTAAGACTTTCGTCGTTGGACTTCCTGTTCGTATATCCGAGTGGCTTTTCCTTTTAGCCCCCCCCCTTGGCCATGATTATGGCATTATCCCGAGAGGACAATATGGCGGAAATCCCCAAGCAAAGTCTAAAGAACCGAAATTGTTCAGCACATTGCATCAAAATGTCGGCAAATGCATGTAGATTACGAGTAATATCTTAAATACCTACAGTTGGCAAAAAAGTATTTGTACACTTTAAAATTTCTTTTTCTAAATAAAAACAGATTGTCAAAAATAGTTTTAATACAGTCCGTTTACCGTGAGTTTTAAATTACAGAACAGAAAATTTTGATAAAGATGTAAAATAAATTTTCTAATAGGAAAAGTTCAAAAATTTCTTGCAAAAAAAGTATTTGTACATTTCTCTATCCTGATATGTACTGTGTTTTATAGTGTTTATGGTTCAAAGGACTACTTTTACAGAAGCTGTTAATAATTTTTAACTTCATATTTTATTTGACATTTAATCTAATTTGCTCTTTAAGTAATTGAGTATAGAACCTAAAACTAGAGAGGCACCTCCAGATATGAAATCCTATGATTGATCATAATAAAAATTTTAATTCGTAACAAGAATTAGTAAAAGCTATTAAATTACCATTTACAACTATTGGATGCATAGTGAGAAACTATGAATAAATTAAAAGCATTGAAATTCAATGAAAACCAGGACTTCTCAGCAAACTAACAATGAGGGAAAAAAGGAGTAAAGCTTTAAAAAATCCTATGCGTTCGGTTCAAAAATTTGCTGGAGACCTTGCAACATGTTCTCGCATTAGAGCAAGGGCGGCGCCAGAATTTGCCCGACGTGGGGGCACTGTCTCCCCGACAGGGGGGCCAAGTTCATAACATATATCAGAGGTCCCCGCGTGCTGGAGCAAGTCCTAAAAATTGCGTGGGCAAAAATTTCAAGGACCCAGTTCGTACAAAATAAATTAATGTTCCGGTCTGCGTAAAATTTAAAAAGTTGTCCTGCTTATATGGTCTAGCAAGTATTATGTATATTAGCCCCTTCCCCCTCCCCCCCCCAAAAAAAAAAAAAAAGTTACAATCTCGACCCGACTTGACTATTTCTACAAAACATGAATTTTTACTTCGATATTGTTATAAACTGTTTTACACGAAGAGTTCTGATCAAAAAGAATCAATCTTTTTTTTTTTTTTTTTTTTTTTTTAAACTATTTGGGAAATAGTTGTTGATCTCGGTGGAGAACTGAAAAATCTGAAGCAGATCTGAATCTTTTTATTGATTGAATTCCGGAACTTATTTTATTTTATTCGTTTTGTGATTGGTCCATATTTAATGTCCAAAAATGGAATTCTTCTGTTGACACGATGACAAAAAATGTAATAAAAACTTTTAAAATATTAATAATTTGAAAACAAATTGTGGTAAAGTTTGCAAACAAACTTCATTTAAAAGAGCATTTTTTTCTCTATGTCACTGTGTAAAAATTTAAAATGTGCGATATTTAGAAGTTTAAAAATTCGCAGTTCCGAAAATTGTAAAACTGAAATTGCATTTAAACCTTGTTTATGTTGGGCTCAGGAATATTAATGTTTAATCCATGTCGTACGTAATATATGAGGCGTAAAAATGGGTGCTCTACTGTATGTATTACTGAATGCAAAAATACAAATGAAAAACTTACATGATTTCTTTAAAAAGTTAAATTATTATTATCAACAAAATTACGAATTCTGCGTATAAAGACGTTTTAAAATTAAAGCACTCGGGTAAAAATATCAAATTACATACAAACGCAAAGAAATAAGAAATCATTTGAACTTACTCGTATGAAAGACTTGAAACTTTTTATGTACTGCAGAAAAATAGTATAGTTCACACATTCGTAAAAAGATTGAACTCATAAAGTATTTATAATTAGTAGAAATAATAATTCAAATGCAAAATTTGCAAAGTCATAAATTTCATTGTTTTATAGTCAGATTCGTTCTTTAAAAGGTCATTGTTCTTACGGTTACTGTATTATTAATTATATAATTTTTGTAAAAAAAAAAAAAAAAAAAAAAAAAAAAAAAAAAAAGCATTAAATAGACGATTTTGATATTTTAAAATAAAAATACTAGATTAGGAAAAAGAATTAACTCCTTATATCTGTGGTCAATGGACAAATGTCGATAATAGGGAACTGCACCTCATGTAACTCTGAAATATCCTTCAAGACTATCAGAGCAGATGTTTTTCTAGTAATTCCCACAACAACATTGAGATGTATAAAGGTTATTTTTACAACCAATCAGCAAGAATACGTTTGCTGAAGCTAAACAACATATTCATCGATCTCTTTATCATTCCAGCAGTCGAAAAGTTCGTTTTATATTAACTTGCAGAACAGAATTTGAAAACTACTCAAAACAGATAGTCATGCATTTCCTTTTGGTGAACTGCAGCTGTACTTTGCAGTTTAAACATCGTTAGATTGAAATCTAAATAAGAATACGAGTATAAAGAAACAACAAACATACTTGGCTAGAACAAAACCTGTATAAAATTGAAATTTCTTTCAGATCCTTTTTCGTTAAATCTGAACACGTTGCTGTACTAAATACTAATTTCCTTGAAATTAATGTGAAAGTAATTAATCGAACTAGAATTTTTGAAATATATAAATTTTAAGAGTTTATAAGTACTGCGTTTTACTTTTTTAATCATTTTCTAATTTAGTCATTTTTGAGAAAATGTAATTATTTTATAAACTCTCATAAAACATTTCGCAAAAAATAAAACATACAGGCAGTAATTTGCTGGAACGCACGTGTGGTTGGAACGGATTTTTCTATTACTTGAAGAATTTTCTGTCTTTTGATTGTAGAATTTTTTAAAAAATTGAGATTTGATTCATGAATTTTTCATATTTTGAGAGAAAATAGAGGCAAGTAAGAAATCAGTTTATAATAGAAAATCCTAGTACACAGCGTTGTTGCACAGTTAATTAAACAGTCCTTTAATTAAAAAAATGCATCTGTAGATATTGGAGGATTTCAGGTAGTTTTAGCATTAAGTTGATTAATTTTCTTTATTTACGAAAAAATGTTCAAATTAAAGCAGACTTTTTTAGCTATAGAAATAATAATAAAAACAATGGGGGAAAATATCTTTAATTTCCATTTTGTTTTAGAGTGTATGTTGATCAAATGCACAAAGTGTGATGTTCCAAATTTTGATAAGATCAGAATTTAAATCTGAAACAAAAACTTTAACACAAAATTTCCAAGAGAAATGTAAATGAAGTGAAAAATTGTAAAATAGTTGGGAATCTAAAAGTGAATTATTTTAATATCAGCGAAGAGCGATCTGCAATTATAAATATATCGCTGATTCAAACTGCGGGTTATGCATGAGATCTAGCTGCGGGTTAGAGGTCTGCGAGGACCAAAATTTCCCGCTCAACATTGCCGAAGCATTCCTTTGATTTTCATCTTTTCTATTATTTTAATTAATTTCTGCCTTCTGACATAAGATTTTTTTTTAAATTTTGATCTTAGATTTCTCATTTTTACATATTTATAGATAAAAGGGATTTAAATTCCTTTTCTAACACGAATAGTACTAAGCAACACAGATGCCAGAATACCCATGTAATTTGACGAACATGCTGTTTTTAGGTGTGAGTATTTCAGGTATTTGGTGTTTTTTCTGTATTTTTTGCGGGAGGTGGAGTAGAAATGGCAAAATTAAAATGCAATTTTTTCTGTTTTTACGGAATCTAATCAATGGAGGGGGATAGTTCAATTCACGGATTGCTTACCGAGCACGGAATACTCCACGGAATGGGTTATACCTGACTTGAGCTAATTAATTATATATCCATTCAACCTGAACCAGTTTTTAAAAAATAGATAACCCGAACTTGACAAAACTTCTAAAATCAATAGTATTCATTCCGAACGCAATCCCAACTCAGTATGAAAAAACAAAATTCCATCTTGTAAAGCAATAATGGAAAAGTCTAGTATCAATTATATTTTTTATGCAGAAAAATCGATATATCTGTATATTCATTCATTGACATTCAAATAATGTAATTTTTCATTTTAAAATATATTTTGGGGATACTTTTGAGGAATCTGATAGAATCGAGCCCATGCGCTAAAACAATTAAAATTACCCGACTCGAAAAATAGAAGTCAATTCTAAACTTTCCGAAAAAAAAATTAACTTTAGCCAGGTCCGACTAAAACCACCAGTCGAGTTGAGTTTAATTTTCCGAGGAGATGCAGGATCGGGTTTCTACCCGAAACCCGATTTAAGCTAGACATCTCTACATTTCGACCTGAACCCGAAATATTTCAACCCAACCAAACCTTAATTGTAGCTGATGAAAAAATATATCCATGCTGTAATGCAGTTATGTAAGAATATGTTTACAAATGTATATTCAGTAACAATTTCAGATTTTAAGTAAAAAAAATCAGTATACATAAATTCATTGACATTCAAATACAGTTTTTCATCTTAAAATAAGTTTTGTAAACTCTTTTGAGAGATCAATTCTTCTCGAATCAAGAACCATAAGTATCAACATCCAACCCGAACCTGAAACAAAGTTAATCCGACTTTAATCCGACACTCAACGACAAAAATTTAGGCTCAACCCGATCCGGTCCAGACTGCGAGTCATGTCAGGTGCAGTTTGCCCCACACGATGAAGCATGCTACTTGTTATCCAAGACAACCCCGACAAAATAATTTTTGTTTTCGTATTTTAACTGAACTAAAAATTCTTCATTACCAAGCCGATCGTAAATCCAAAATAAGCGAAAACTGATCCACAAATTTAATGTAGTTAAAAAAAGTATAAAATTGATTTTTAGTGTAAATTTTATCTTTTAGTTGAAAAATAAACATGCATAGAGTCATTCATGCATCATCCTATGCTGTCATCCATGTAGATTTTTATTTTAAAAATTCAGATTTTTTTTCGACAGTTCGGGTTTATCTAAACTCAAATTGCAAGAATCAAACTTCAGTCAGAAACCGATGTACAAAAAAGAATTAATTTAGTCAATCCGACTTTCAAAAAAAAAAAAAAAAGCTCCATATTTCGACCCAACTTGAATGGGCTGAAATTCAAAAGTCAAAATATTTTCCCCGACGAAATTGAATTTTGACCCCGATGGGGGGGCCAGGTATGCCCGACGGGGGGGCATATGCCCCCACGGCCCCCCCTCTGGCGCCGCCCTTGCATTAGAGTAATACCTCAAACAATAAAAAATATTCTTCTCAATGCAGATTTAAAAAGAAAGAACCTCAAGGAAAAATCCATTCATCAGCGAAACAAATAGGCGAAAACGCATAGTATTAGCTTTCACATACAGAAGTAAATCGTTGAATTTTTGGAAAACTAATTTTTTCTGATGAGGGAAAATTCGGAATTTTTTTACTACCAAGTATTCGAAAAAATTTGCGTAAAAATAAAACTTTTCTAGATCTAAAACGTATACTTCAAACTATCAAGCATGTTGGGGGGAATATTATAGTTTTGGGGTGTATTAGCTTCTAATGGAGCAGGACATTTAAAATTTATTGACAATGGAAGGACAGGTTTAACATACATTGATGTGTCGCGGCATAATTTATTAAACCGTGCTAAGAAATTATGTGTAGAGAAAACTTTTCACTTTCTGCAGGATAACGACCAAAGCATACTGCTGTGATCACCAGCACATAGTTACGACAATACTCTAAGACGACTGGTAACTCCTCTAAAATCTCTAGACTTTAATACAATAGAAAATTTGCAGATGCTATTTGATTCAAAAATCCGAAAAAGTATCAGTAAAAAACAATTTTAAAAGAAGCTCTTATTGTGTCATGGAATAACATTAACCAGACCGCTACAAAAAAGTTTATGGAATCTATGTCACACCATCTAGAAATAGTCAAACGCTAAATGAGTTCACACAAAGTATTAATTTGTATCATTTTACTAAATTTTCATCAATTACATTAATATAGTGTACAAATACTTTTTTTGCATTATATTTTTGTATATTTGTTTATTATAATGTAAAAAATAGATTCGTTTAATTTTGTTTCTATAATATTATAATGCATTAACTTAATGTATTCCAGTATTTTTTGCTTAAATCTTCTGTTTAATTTCATTATAGTTTAAAAAAAATGAAGTGTACAAATACATTTTTTGCCAACTGTATGTTACAAGATTCTTACGTCTGCTCATCTTAAGCTCCAAAATAAGAACCAACTTTATGAAAATTTTTCATTAGACCAAGTACCAAGACAAATTACATGGAATTGCAAAAACCAGCTTAAAATATCTTCAAAGATGCGTCATTCTATATATTAGATGCTTAATGTGCATCCATTAAAAAGATCTAGCTGTATTTAACAATTTTAGAATTTAATCTAAAGGGTGTTTTTTTAGTCGCGCCTCCAAGCGACATGACTGAGGAGATAAAGTTCCTAAAATTTTCTTAACCTTTAACTGATGTACAGAAATTATCGCACAGCTACTACGAATCTTTAAGACCATTCCATTTAAAAAAGATTAATAAAAAGGTGCGATTAACTTTTAGCATGGTGTTTTTGGTATTTAACTTTGTGCAGAGCTGTTATTAAAATTCACTTATTTAAAAGTGTGATAGAACTAAAGTTCCAAATTAACGTTCAGTAGTTCTAATTTAACTGAAATTTACAAGTTAAACTATGAAAATTTAAAGAGGTCTGGTGAGATAGGCAACATCAGTTAAAGGGTTAAGAGCCCTTATTTTAAAAATCAAAGTGTGATAGTTGTATGTTTTGATTTGCTCGATTTTTTAATATGTTGAAGTAGATCTTATTTAATGAATAGTGTGCAATTTTGAAGCCCTGAAAAAATTTCCTCTTTCCTGTAGAAAATATCAAAATTTGAGGCTGAATGCCATTTAAAAAAAAAAAAGAGGATGAAATACCAATATGTTTGGAGTGGTAACTCGGGCAAGCAACATCTCAAAATTCTTTTGGCATAAAGTATACCACTACCTGCATTTTAAAATTTGTTTCCATGGGGCATTGTTATTTTACATTATGTTGCCACAAAATACAGTCAAAGTGACGTTTGTCCATTTTCCGCTCTTATTTAAGGGGTCTCAGGAGTCTTACTTTTTATCTGGTAGTGTGATTTAGCAACATATACATTTGATTTTTTCTCAGTCCCTATTAAACTTAAATGCATAAAACTTTATATAGACAACTTAATATCTCTTCTATTTAAAATAATTTTTTTAACATTATACATTGAATTTATTATATTTTTTATGTTTAATTTTGATTTAAAAATTTAACTTGTTCTTTGACTGCGCGCAACATTTCTCAAAAAATAAAGCAATTTGTATGAAACTGTAAATGTCTTCATTTTAAGTTTAAGAACAACTTATACCTCAAATTTAGAATTTTATAATCATTGATTATTGATAATTGGCATTTTTAATAAAAAATGATTTTTTCAAATTTAATTTAAATTTTAAATAAATAAATGCATAAATTGCTTTAAAATGAGGTATAAGTTCAAGATACATTTTACACCATTATCTTTTTTAGCGGTTCTTGAACTAATAGTTTTGCTAGAATCCTGCGCGCAACGGATACAAGTCCAATTTTTTTAATCAAAATTAAACATTAAAAAAATAAAATAGAATTTCAATGTAGAATATTAAAAAAATATTTTTAATAGAAGAGATTAAGGTGTCTATATTAAAAATTTTATGCATTTATGTTTTATAGGGGCTGAGAAAAAAAAATCAAATGCGACATGTTGCAAGTTGCACTACCAGGTAAAAAGTAAAACTCCTGAGACCCCTTAAGCTATAATACCCCAAAATTTCTTATAGAAGAATAAAGATCACTACCAGGAGAAGCTAAATATAGTACTGCACGCAGATATTGTTGCTGTTAGTAGCTATAACCTGTTAAACTACTTTTAAATATTGTAGATTTTTTGGAAATTTTGAATATTTCAAAAAAGCGCCCCAGTTTGATTTTAAAAAAATGTCACGCAATAGTTGAACATGTACAGAAACATTGGAAAAGTGGGGACTCGTGATATGGTGACCCTGCGTCCAGCTCGCTATAATTTACCGTATCCTCCCAAAGGTCAATAGCGGAGGAGATCTAGAGATATGGGGAAATATGCGTTTTCTCCTGTTACTTAAAACCACATTTTTTGGCGAAGGATGAACAATTTTCGCCAACTTTCGCAACAAAACTGTAGAACAGAATTTTAAATACTAATCCGATGTAAAATTTTAAACGAAGCTGATAACCTATGAATAATTTTCAATGGATACGATTTTACAAAATTTTCTCAAGTCCAAAAGGGCAACTATCATTACAACACAAGTTTAAATTCATTTTTGTTCGGAAACATATGAAAATAAGCAGATGTTATTCAAAAATATTTTTAACCCTTTATCTACGCATTATGAATCCAAGAAAATTTTACATTCAAAAGCATTTTATGCAAATTGTTTAAACTAAAGAGATTTATATAATCATTTAATAAATATTTGAAGGATTTTTGGATTTAGAAGGATTAACTAAATTGGAATTTACAGGGATTTTGTGCATTTTTTATAACCCCACTCAAATCTTTATTTTTAATTATTTTCTTGGTATTTTGTAAAATTATAAAATGTACAAATATTATGTTCTTATAATATAAATATCGAAATATTTCCGCATTGAAAAATCCCCATCCACTCCCCCAGCGCCAAGAAAGCTGAAAAGATGCAAAGACAAAATAAATCATTATTTAAAAATATTTTTGTTTCGCGTAACCAATAATGCTTTTGGAACAAGATAAAGTAATGTATATATAACTCATTCTAAATAGTATTACAACTAACTTACGTATTAAAAGAATTTTATAATAACTTATTTTAATGGTACTTATAAGTACCATCGGTAGATAAAGGGTTAATTGACAGAAGTTTTCCATTTTTTTGCAAACATAAATGATCTTTCAGAAAATACATTCAAAGTTGGCATTTTGAACCGAATTTCTGTACTCAAGGAAAGAAAACTACCCAGAGAGAGAAGAAAAATTTGTTGCTACACGATCAAAGTTGTTTATAAGTCAATAATATATATAAGTCAATTTATTTAATAAAAAAATGGAAGACTCGTTTCGATCAGATATCACTTCCATTGCCAGCTTTCACAATTTTCTTCCTTTACATTCAAAACTGAGTTAATAAATGTGTCGGAAATTTTGCGTTTATTTAACAGTATACTTGAAAACCGATTTAAGTATAAATGTGCCTCAAGAGAATAAGTTAATTTGACATCAATACAAAAAAGAAAAAAATCAATGTGGATATAATAGATATTGGCATCGGTCGATTACATTGTGTTTTAGTCCAAGTTTAATTTTTTGCAGCAGACTCAGGCCGAGCCTGGACTTGACTTACACTTTTTATTTTTTCCTGCATAATCGAGTCGGAGTTATTTTCATGATGGTTCAGAGAAACAATAGGCTTTGTAAAAATAGTAACAACCATAATGGAATCATTGGAATTATCTTACACTGATTTTCAAATTCCCTACACAACAATGGAAAACTTTCTGAAAATTTTTCTAACGCATTTTTAATTGAAAGTACATTTATGTCATTGAAATTAGAAACAAATAACATTTTCTTTTTTTTTAAATAATTAAATTAATTTTTGAGTTATTAGCGGTTTTTGGCACGAGAAGATCGTTTTTTCCTTTTTTCCTGTGCTATCGCATCGGAAAATTCGATTTAAAAGCCAATTTTAAATTTTATCTTCTTAAAGTTCTTATGCCTTTGAGAGCGAAAAAACACCGAATACACTAGCGATAATTAATAATTAAACATTAGGCTTTGTAAAAATCACCATAAAATAAACAAAGCAGACACACTTCGAGCTAAAAAAAAAATACAACTTGTCATCAGCTGAGGTAGACACGTGCCCGCAAGGGCACAAGGTCAAAGATGAACTGGTTCATCTTGATTAAAGGAAATTATGAAATCACATATTATATTAAATTAAAAGTTTGAATAAAATGCTTTTTATGCCTTTACAAACTTGCTAATCTTAATGCTTTACGATTATCAGGAATTGTTAAAAAAAAAAAAAAAAATTATTATATATATATATATATATATATATATATATATATATATATATATATATATATATATAATCATTTAGTCATAAAGCAAAATATCTAAAAAAATCCAAAATTAATCTTAGATTTTAATACTTATGTCATTTTAAACATTTTTAAGTTTTTTGATTTTAATCAATGGTTTTTTTTTTTTTAAACAACCGATTTAAATCAACTGATTAAAATCGGTGACATCCTAATTGCTATAAACTTAATATTTTGAAATCCAGTTGATTTTAAATTTTAAAAAGATTGCTTGTTTTGTTAATTTATATTTTATCATTTTTGATCTAATACTCTGAAATGAAATTAGTTTAATATTTTTTATAAGCTAAAGTTTGTGATTCAGCTATTTTTATCATTTCATTCAGGAAAAAAATATATACAGGGTGTTTCAATTAAACGTTTCAGAACTCCTAAGAGAGGTCGTTTCACGTCGTTTGCATGAATTACTGTCGAAACTACATATTTTATGTGAATTTATCATAAAAACAAAGCACTTACATATAAGCTAGAAATGATATTATGCCCCTTAATAGCTGAAACTGTCAGTATGAAAATATTAAGCAATTATAACCACTGTAGTTACTGACATTACTGTAGTTACTGGAACCTGTTTTTCTCAGAATGAATATTTTCGTCGTTTTCATGATTTCAAAATGTTCCATGCGAAATTCTTTATGCCCAATTTTTCTGATTTTTTGTTTAAAATGCTCTTTATGTATGTGTTAACAAATGTTACTAGAAATAATTTTTTTAGACGCATGTAAATTTTTTTAATTTCAGTTATATGAATTTTTTAATGATTTTTTAACGGAAAATACAAAAGAACTAAGTTAAAATCATTTTTTTAAAATGTTTTAGAAGTAATATGCTAAAAAGGCTTAGTAACATTTGTTAACACATACATAGAGAGCATTTTAATCAAAAAATCAGAAAAATTGGACATAAAGAATTTCATATGGAGCATTTTGAAATATTGCCATTTTTTGTTAATTAAAAAAAAAAAAATCTATCTCAAAAACTATTGAATATATTTTTTAAAAAAATGTGAAATAAGATATATATATATATATATATATATATATATATATATATATATATATATATATATATATATATATATATATATATATATATATATATAACGATTACATCCAGAAATTTAAAAAAATTCATTGAAAATTAAAAAAATTAGTTTTGAGAGTCCACTGTAGCCTTAAAATGTTCGTACTTCATCGGCTTTGTTTACATTTTTATAACGGCTGTACTTCTTATATTTTTTAATTGATGTACGTCAAACACTCATCGGGTTGTGCAAAATATTTGTATTTATTTTCCAGAAAGCCATATCCATTTAAAATAGTTTGTATTTCATCGGCTTTGTCTAAATTTTTATGACAGTTCCAAACGGCCTGCTTAATTTTTTTGAAGGCCCGTCCCATTTGTTTTGTCAATCGGGTTGTCCTGACCAGTTTAAAAGGTTTACCTCATGTAATCGTATCGGGCCGGGAATGGGCCTCGGGTCGAGCAGATCTCTACATGAGCCCATGACAGTAATTTAGGCCATTAACACACACAAAAAAAGGAGACCATTCTTCCCTTTTTTTGAAAAATTGTTTTTCAGAAGTATTTATTTTTTGCACAACACTGGATAAATTTAGTGGAAAGATAGTTTACTTATTTAATGTTACTTCTTTAATATCTGATTGAAATTAACTAAATTTTCGTCTTTATTTTAAAGCAAGATTCAATCAAAGTTTAATATTATTTGTAAAGCAAAATCTAACTTTATTAAAGGGTGTGTCCAATTTTTATTTAGAAAATCAGGATTTCTATTCATTTCTTATTAAATTCTTACACTAATAAAGAATATGTCATTATAAGATAAACTCTCATTTGTTTTCCACATTTTAAGTGTTTTTTATCGGAGCACTTTGATTTTTTTAAAAATAATGTAATTAGGCATCAAAATGGTAACAAGCAAATCCGTAACAAGCATAATACAAACTATCTCTCTTTAATCTTGCCTCACATGTTATTTAAACTGGTAAAATCCATTATAGCGATCCCCTTGCAGTATAGCGAAATAAATATGCCTTATGTAAATCAGATGTTGACGTATTTTTCTCAAAAGTGTAAATAATTTTTGAAAAGTTTTTAAAATTATTTGTCTCATTTTTACCCTCTTATCAATTGCAAATAAACATATGTATAATCAATAAATAATTAATAAATATTTTACTTGCTGCATATATTTGTATATCATGCAATTACAAGATTTAAACAAAAAAAAATTACACGATTTCTCCTTTGGTGTTCAACTGAGACATCACTGAAAAACGCGTAAAAATACGCGTAGAAATATTCTTTATTAATAATAAATTCATTTAGCCATTCGAGCGATAAAACGCCTAAATCAATCACTGTATGTGTGCTCAGAGAAGCAGTAACCCCAAAGCGAGAGATAATTTAGAAGGGGGCTTCCATTGTCCAAAGACCCTACCAATTAACCCTCGCTAGCTGCAGTCATCCCCGTGATATTTTAGTAGAAAAATTACAAAAGTTATGAAAAGCAATGCCCATATTTTTCCCCAAGAGAAAAACATCGTTTTTCTTTTGCCTTTCTATGATTTTCCTATGAGTAAATGAAAATCTTTTGTCGCCTCTTCCGAAAGAGACGGGATGTTTCATTTTCTCTTAAGGAAAAAATGCGATGATAGACATTGCTTTTCTTATAAATTGCCATTTTTTTACTAAAAAATATTACGAGGCCCCACTTTCTTTTCTATGTTTTTGTACATATGTTCAACTATTGCGCGACTTTTTTCATCCAACTGTGGTGCTTTTTTCAAAAATACTTTAAATATTGCAGATTTTTGAAATTTTGAATATTTAACAGGTTATAGCTACTAACAGCAACATTATATCCGTGCAGTACTATATTATTAAGCTTGTCCTAGTAATGCACTTTCATATTCTATAAGAAATTTTGGGGTATTATAGCTTAAATATGATTAAGAGCTGAAAATTGACAAAAACGTCATTTTGACTGTACTTTTTGGCAACATAATGTTAAATAACAATGCTCCATGGAAACAAATTTTAATAAGCAGGTAGTGTTATACTATAAGTTTATGCCAAAAGAATTTTGGGATGTTGTTGCTTGCCAGAGGTACACCACTCCAAACATATTTGGATTTCATTTTTCATAAAAATGAAATTCACAAACGTGAACTTTGATATTTCCTATAGGGAAGAGAATCTTTTCAGGGCTTCAAAATTGCAGATCATTAAATGATTTACTTCAACAAAAAAAATAACAAAGGCAAAAAAAAAAAAAAAAAAAAAAAAAAAATACAACTATCAAAACATCACTTGTCAATTTAAAAATAAAGGCTCTTAACTGTCAAATGCTCATGACTGTTGCAGAGTACTATATACAAGTAAAATTATTGCTGAAAAAAATCGCTTGGAGTGTATAGGGTTACAAATGCTGAAGTTGAGACCTATAAATTTGCTCTATTTTTTATAAACAGAAAATGATTTAAACAAAAATTCTATAAAAACAATTTTTTGGTATTTACAAAAATCTAAAAAAATTACGTTTTTGTACATTAAACTGTTTTCCAATCGCGCCAAAAGAGATTTTTTAAAACGGTAATAAATATTTAGATCACCGAAAATAACGCATATGGAAAAAAGATCACTTTCAGTTGTTACATTATACTCAATAATCTTAAACACTTACCCAAGTTTCGACTGTATGGCTGCAATAAAAAAGAAAAAAATCAGTTGTTATATTTTATAGCAATTTATTTTTACAATATGCAAACTACCGTGTACTACAGAGAGTGAGCATTTGTGTTGTCTAGTTGCAAAATCTCATTTTTTCCAATTAAGTTCCAAGTAAACGTTTCTATTATCTTTAGGGGTACCACAGCTGGCTATTTTAATATTCTATTCGTGCCGCTATTTTAAGAACAAATTCAGTATATTTCTCTTACAGATGTTGGCAAAGTACGAAAAATTTTAAACTGATTAGAGATAGAATAAAAAAGTCGCCATAGTCTCTGCATCTAGAAACAAACGATAGCAGACAAAGGCAAGTGTACTGTCCTAATGAATAAAACCAAAGTTCTGGTCCCAATCCTTTTTGGCCAAATGTGGCAGAAAATTCTACTGTAACCTAAACTTTTAGAGATAGACGGTTTTGCAACTAGATAACATATTACCCTGTTAACTTCAAGTTATTTTCAAAGTTTGAATGAGAGTAAACATTTAGTATGTCCTCAATTTAATTTCTCGTAACACGAAAGGATGTAGTTTATGTACCGTGAAAAGCTAATGCAATGTATTTCAAAGTAATCTTCCTACACAAAAAAGGTCCTACCCCCTACGAAAGCAGAATGAAACCTGTTCTATTGGTAGTAGTAGACTACATGTAGTATACATAAACTTTAGAACTTTGGAAAGATGTCTATCTGCTCCAGGATATGAACTGTACCAAGGTGTGTTCCATCGAAATGAAGGCTCTACGATTTTGAACCATAATTTGTAACTAAACAAATCAATGAAAACGAAACTTTTCTAGGATCAACGCCTTCCCTGCTCGACCAGGAAGAAAAAACCAATTTAAAAAAAGGGGAGGGGTGGTCCCGCTGAATTAAAGCCACTATCGTTAATAACTAATATCCGCAATGCTTCTGTACGACTGACTATACAATGAGATTTGCAATTTACCAATCTCTAGAAGACATTAATATTATCCCAGGCTAAAATGATGGCGGCCTTTCGTTCTGCCACTGACAAACTGTGCCATACAAATACACAACTGAAGATGCCCCATAAATTTTCGTGGGGGAGGGGAGATTGTACAGGGCAAGCCATTCCTTACATGCACACAATTATCCACACACCATTCCTAGGACGATTTTGTAAAGGTTATGGGGGCGTTCTGAAAACCCGACTTAGGCTATCATTTTTTCTCTGGAATTGGCAGTAAATAGATTTCTAGCATTTCTTAATAATCTGTAGTCTACCGGAGGTCCGAGAGAAAAACAAGTTTACCACCATAGCTGAAGCCTCAAAATACCATTAATAAGCCTCCGCCCTAGCAGCCCATGTTAAAATCTACTCGCAAGCAAGTTGATTCGATTGGGCCAAAACATCAAACCTGGAAGGACCAGTGGCATAGTGTTGTATTCTCGGACGAAAGATTGTTCAGACAACCTCTATGACACTAATTTCTAAAGACAGTAAGGTAGAGAATGATGTTGCGAAGCTTCGGCTGTGGTGGTAAACTAAATCTAGCTTCCCCCCCCCCCCCCCAACTCTGACCGCATGTAGGCTGCCGATTGCCAAGAAATCTGTAAAAACACTCATTTTCAGAGTTATTGGCCTAAATTTGATTTCTTACAAGACAACGCCTCCACAACCTTCATAAAATCCTAGGAGCCATTTTGCATAATTGTGTGCATGTCATGAAATGGCGTGCCCCCTACCCTCATCTCAATCCAAGAAAGCACGAGATATCCCTCAGCTATATGTGCCATTTGCAGACAACCTGTCTGCTGTAGAGCTGAAAGCCGAGATAATTTAAGCCCGAGATACTGATAGTCTTCCAGGGATTGGTAAATGGTGTGCTACATCGTACAGGTTTGCACGGGCCGGAATTTTCATGCCCGGGACCGGCGGAAAGTTATTTTGGCCCGAGCCCGATACAATTTCCGTAAAATTCAGCTTTTCATCATATAATTAAGATTCCTTTAAAAGAATACTGCATACATATTTGATTATTTTACAGACAATAAAAAAATAATCATTAATGTTGCTGTTGTGTTTAAAGTCCAAGAATACAAGTAATGATTTAAAATAAAAAAAAGTTAAACAATTTTGAAACTAAAGGTAGATTTATGAAAATATTGCTAGATTTTATTAAAGATTCTCGAATCCAAAAGGAGCTACTTTCAGATTTATTTCTGAATTCATTTCTTTCCGGAAACGCTTAAGATTAGCAGGTGTTTTTATTCAGAAAACTTAATTGAATTGCGTTATCCATTCTTTGATACAAGCAATTAAAAAAATACTGTCAAAGTTAACGTTTTGAGTTTAATTTCCGTCTGCGACAGCATAGGAAGAAAAATCTGCAATAACGTGACAGTCATATGTCAACGAGGTTTTACAAGTATTTTACCAAAAATGGAAAACTTGGAAATCTTTTCAGTAGTCTGGCTTGTCAATTTTATACCTTCACAGTTAAAAACTAGCAAGTGTGTCTAACTTTCACGCTGAGAAGTGAATTGAAGAACTACCAAAAAGTACAGGTATATTTCCAAAAATTACATTAACACAAGTTCTTTATTGCTACTTACTTTTACAAATCATGTCTGCCCTACACATCTTGAGAACAAATTAAGTCTAGTTCCGGCCCGGCTATAGAGGAAAACAATGCAAACTTTATATCAACCTGCCACGAGTTTGCTAAAAACAATATTAAGCTGAGTTTAGACAAGGTAACAGTATGACGTCGATCTCTACACTGTAAAAGTCATTTCTCCGTTGATTCTGTCAAACGAGTATATGCTCGCGACGCACATTTATACTTATTCTCGTTAAAGCCACATTCATTTAAATTAGCTCATTTTCTGAAATTTATAACGGCCGGAAAACCAGCTTTTTTTTATCGGCCCGGCCCGTTCATTTTTTTGACTTCCCGGCCGGGTTAATTAAATTAGCTCATTGTTTTCTGAAATTTGTATAACGGCCGGAAAACCAGCTTTTTTATCGGCCCGGCCCGTTCATTTTTTTGCCGGCCCGGCTGTGTTAAAAAGTTCTTATCCTGCCGGCCCGGGCAGACTCCTACCACATCATATATTCCAAGTCCTACATAAGCATGGCGGATATTAACAGTAGCGACTATTCCTGACACATCCCCACCTTTTTATACATTTTTTCCTGCGCAGAGATGGCAGGGAGAGTTAAGTGTGAATATGTATTTGTATATAGACCAATAGTTTCGTTCTCATTTTCGCGTTCAATTATTGTTGAAAAAAAAGTTTGAACAAAAGCCAATTTAACACTGAATAAGTGAACAAACAAGCATTGATGAGCCACGGCGAATTCCTCCAGACTTTATATCTGTTCACATCTAATATTTAAAAATACCCCAGAAAGCGAAATCAAAGAAAGTTTTAAACTCATTTAAGAGAGTTTGAAACTGATTTAGATAGTCATTACCATTTAGATTTCTTAAATGATTTAGGCTCTTTACTTATGAGCATATTTGTTCAAAATCCAACACTGAACGAATTAAAAGATTAGTTTAGCTGTGTGAACAGGCATTCTAAATCATAGGCATATCACCTCAAAATCGGGGGTCATCAAATGTAGCAATATCTTTGTATTATGAATGTAGCAATATCTTTGGTAAAATTGGACAAGGGTAGCAGCAGTTTTAGGGAAAACGGCTAGCCTTTGTGTATGAATATAATACAGTCATGCATATGGAAGCTTTAATGCATGCCGATAAAGTATTTTGTCCGAAAGATTTAGAAGACATTTTACCTAAAAAAGCAAGAACTCACGACTATGCTCGCGTAATACTTGAAAAATGCGAAGTGGTATAGTTAATAAAAAATATACTGAAACTGATAATTCAAAATGTCCAAGCGACAGTCTCGCTGAACTGCACTGGATGTAAAACTAATCGGAACTAAGGTTTAAAAAACGTTAGAGTAAGCTTTTACACCAATTTCAGGTTTTATTCAAAGATTAGTTTTTTAGACGCTTTTATAGCACACACAAGTAACCATCATGCAATATTCCAAGATTCTAGTCTACAATACCTCCATCCCAAATGGTAGTGGCACCAGCATAAACTAGTCTGAACAGGAACTGTCACCAATTTTCAAATCTGGCATTTCGAGATTTCATAGTAATCATAATTCACAAAAGTTAAAGGCTTTTCGCCAATTTTACCTCTGAATTTCTAATCTTTAGAGATCATCTACATGTTTAGTATGTATGCCGAATTTTAAAGAAAGATTCCATCTAACAATAGCAATCCTAATTTAGAAAAACTTTTAGCTTTTTTAGCTTTTAAATTTAGATTTTTCTCGGTTGCGCGAGAGTATTTACGTATTTTAGATAACTATCATGTTATAAAGTTTTTATCACTAACAACTGCATAATAATCAGAACTTTAGAGTTTCCGGCTCATTTTAGGTTTCTTTGAAACTGTTCTTTGAGAGCATTTAAATATTTTACATTACTATGCCAAATGCACATTTTCTAGGACCTTCAGTATTACAAACCTTTTAATTTTAGAAAATTTAACTTCGACAATCTCCTTGCGATAGTAGCACAGACAAAACAACCTATGTCGGACAAGGTATTACAGCGAAACCTCCGAATAAGGGAACCTATGGACCCGAAATTTTGTCCCTTAAATAGAGGTGTCTGTCAGGTTCCTAGAAGACATCTGCCCTGAATTAGAAAGGAATAACATTTCCTTATCTGAATATTTTATGTATTGTGGGTTGTGTATCCGTGAAGCTCGAAATACCTTTCTTTTCTATAATAACGAATGACAGATGTTGACACAGGTGTGCAGATGACGCACTCGTTGATGAATGAAAGTGATGGCCGCGGGGCGTGCCTCAGATGTCATCTAGCTATTGGAGCGATGTGTAAACAGTAGATGTCATGACTCAAGGTTGGTATGCGGAATTGAACCAATGGAGGAACTCTAAGAGGTCCTGCTGGGGGAAGGAAGATCTCTGACAAGGTCAACTCTGGACTGAGAGGTTGGGGACAGTTCTCGCTTGGCGTTGAGACCGTTAGGTCGCTCAGGATTTGTGGTCCTGTTGGATAGTGTATATTTTGAGCGTGGGACAAGGCGTCCCGGTGGATAGTGTTATAGGCCGAGAAGTGAGGCCTAGTACCCTTGTGTATTGAGATTCTGCAGTAATCTCTGATAAAGCGTATCCAACGTGCGTTGAGTGTGAGGAAGAAAGTGTAAGTTGAACGGTACACAACCAACGTTTATTGTAGTTAATTTAATGTTGAACCGGATCATCTATATCCGAGTTGTAATTGTAAATAGTTGTAAATATTATTTCTTGTGTACATATCTATATCTTAAACTTAGTTCAGTTCATTAACAGTGTCAGTGTTAGTTTACCCAATCCTCACAGCAGGTGACCGATATCACCCATTAATATCGGTGGTGGCAGCTAAAACTACCTAGGACATTCTTCAAAGTTTTGTGGACTGAGAGGAGCGTCCGACAGTGTCCTTTATTCGGAGTGTCCTCTATTTGGAGGTTTCACTGTATACAATTATTTGCTACCTGAACTTTTTAAATAGGTTCATTTCCCGAGATTCCATAGAAATTTTAAAAATATTGGATCGCTTTTGCACCCTCTTAAATTCGAGATTTATAGCTATTAAAGAGAGTTTCTTGAATATCCAACACTCCAAATTTAAAGTTCTTATCTTTAACAATTTAATAGTAATCTCAGTTTAGAACGGTCTTTCAAGTGTTTTTTGCGCGTTTTCATTCCTTTAGAGTTGATACGACTGTTATGAGAATTTACATCTTTTAAGTAACTACCGCGCGAAATTTAAAGTTTCCTAGTCTTTTAGTATCAAACATAGCAATTGGCAAGATTGAAAAGAAAATTGCCAATTTAGTCACCGCAATCTCTTCGCTAGATTTTACTACTTTATATATTAGTGTTCAAACTTCAATTCTTTATACTTGGCTGTTTTCTTACCAAGTTACTTTTGCAAGCTAAAAATAAGTGCACACGCCAATTCGCTCCTATTTTAATTCATTTCCTTGGAAATAACTAAATTTAATAAAACTAGTTTTACATTTCAAAAAACATTTTATTCAAATTGCCTTATTAATGGCAGTCTCGAATGAACTTTAAACCGTAAATAGGTAGATTAGAAAGACAACACAAAGGGGATGTGCAATCTCAGACTGAGTTTATTCCCAGATACAGCAAAACTTCGTACTAATATTAAATAAGTTTAAACAGGGTACTTTGAACATTCAACTTGAGATTGAAAACAATTCAGTTTTAAAGTAATTTTTGCGCACAGAAAACTAAGTCTTCAAAAATCGTAGTAAGGATAAATGGCAGTGTGGCTACACATCTCCAGCGGTAGGTTAAGTACTTCTGTATGATCAGACACATGACCTAATGTCCCCCCAAATAAACCATTATCAGAAATTTCATTGAATGAAATAGCCATATAAAATCTGCATTTACAGTTTAAATTATGTCAGGACATTTAGAAATCTGAAGATTGGTTGCTATGTGTATATTTTCACGACATCAAGTGTCATTTTAAGTTAAAAATCCGTTTATAAAGAACAGCAGTAACAAAATGTGCCACAAACATTTTATGGGAACTCTTTCAGATTTTCAACTACGTCCTATATCACATACGCTCCAATAATTAACACGTTTATTATTAGGGATAAATTAACTGGCGAAAATATAGTTTCTCCAAAAGTTCTGTATCGACCATAATTTCGTAAGCATTTGGTAGCTTTGTTGCTAAAAGCATAGTTATCGCAGCAAAGGTTCGAAGGGAAGCCCTACAAGATCCTCGTTGGATCAGTTATCCTTGCCAAGATTATTCCGTTACTAATCTTAATTCATCACAAAGCTATGTTTTTAATCTTTTGAAAAAGGGGAAAATCCTGTTGCCAGGGTAAAAACATACAAGATTGATCGCAAGATCAGAGACATCCAGTTTATTTTCGCAATTTTAAATTCATTGTTTTAAAAAACAGCTTGGAATGAACTTTAAATAATCGAATATTTGATGCATACTTACATGTTTCTTGACGGCAGGAGCTACATTAAGTTTCCGGTCTTTCAGAAAAAACGAATCGACCTGAAAGTTAAAGTTTAAAATTTTATTTGCACATTTGAACATTAAAATTTACAGAACTTGTTTAGATTCTTCTAAACATTGAGTATTTTAGTGGAAAGATGGCAATCGCGAGCTATGTTTAACCAAAAGAAGAGTTCATTACCAATTTCTCGTTTGCATTTTAACATTTAAATCTTAATTGCTCTCTGCGGTCTCTGCTTTGCTTTAATTCAATTTATGATAAAGGTTGGAGCCCTGCTCAGAGCTGGGAGACAGGTTTAGGACCAACAAAAATCTCAAGACTTTGATAAACTGCAAAAAATTATAGAAGTTATTTTAAATAAATGCTTTATAAGCATAATTGCTGCATAACATTGTGGGGGGGGGGGGGGAGTTCAAAAACAATATTTGAATTGCATATAAAAAAAATAATTTTCAGTACCTTGCGTGCTTACCCTTAACACTGGCGTCTTCGAAAAAGACTTTGGGACAATTAGACTAGTTTTTTTTTTCCATGTAGAAATATTTAGTTCTATATTAACAAAAATGGTGGCTTTCAATTCAATTAATACCGCTATTAGCAGAAAATCTGCGAATCATGATTCTACGTTCCCCAAGTTTCATGAGGAATTTAGATCAGGACTAAGGCCAGTATCCAGATACTAGCTCTATTGGCAAAACAAGATTTACTAATCAGAAGCCTGGTTTTTGTTAAACAGCAGGAAGTTCGCAAAAAGAAACTATTCTAATTGGTTGATCTCGTTCCGCTAGCAGTGAAAAAATATCTGCATCCCGGCCTAAGCTGGAATGTCCAAGGTTTTATTGCTTGCAGATATATCCAGTCTGAAGTTGACAGATTTGTGAAGAGAAGTGTTCTTGAATCAGTAGCTAATTCAGATTCATAAGTTCATCTTTAAGTGGAACAAAATTGCTAAGAATACTGGGTAATCAGGAAGTCCATCTTAGTCTAGGGAAAAACCAAACTTTTTTTCCCTTTTGCATTATAATCCACCAAAAATCGTTGAGTCGCCCTCTTTTACATGTCTGAAAGAGGATATGACTCTTCGTAAATTAAAAGAGCAATATCCTAAACCATCTCGTTTAAAGTTTTTCTTCCATACGTATAAACTAATGTTTGCCCTGACTGCACTTTAAGGCGTTATTATTTGAATTTTAGCTATCTCGCCAACTTTCGATGAAAAGGTCTCACAGACCTCTTCACAGTACTTATACGACAATTTCTAATCGCAACAGTTAAAGATTAACACTGCTATTAGCAGCGTATCAATATAAACTTAATAGTTTTTTCCAATTTTCTTTAAAGACCCTTTCCACGATATAGCAAGAATTGCTCTGAATTCCTTGGTTGATACTTTGAATAAAAAACACTGAATTAGTGACGAGTATGCTCTTCAGTGGTCAATAAAGTTAAATATTTTTTAACCCTTTAAGCGCCCTGCAAAATTTTGCATGCACGTTTAATGATCTATAAAATAATCGCTATGGAAAGCATTGATATGGAGATTTCAATTTTATGGTCTTAGATATTTATCATATGCAATTAAAATTAACATTAATACCAATTTTGAGTTTGATAAACCTTTGAATCCAAAAACTACGTGATGGAAAAACCCCGATTAGACCGCTTAAAAGACAAGTTAACCAAGAACACCAAAACATGCAAGAGTAAATATTACTGTTTCTAACATCTGAAAGAGATTAGACTACCCGAAAATATGGAAACTATTTTGGAATGAAGGGGACCCCCCCCCCCCCAGTTTGACATGATCTTTAACCCAATGGTTACAGTTTAAAACTAAAGTTTGAAGCGATTTAGCTTCATATTAAGAATTAACCTGGCCATAAGATTAAAATAGGTTCACGCCAAAGAGAAACTTTGGGATTTTTAAACAAAAATTACCTTTATTTTTAGAACTTTTTGAGCTTCCTCTTCCGTTTCAAACGTGACAAATCCATAACTGGAAGAAAAATTTCATTGCATTTACTTAATTCAAAATTACTAAAATTCTTTGAAATTAAACAAGTATTGTTAGTAACTTATTTACGAATATCAAATGGAGGTGGGTTGATAAGGGCTATTTTTCGCCCATCATATACGCGAAAAAGTTTTGGATTCAGACAATTGTTCAGTCTTTTTGTATACTTAAAGATATGTATTTTAGTATAAGATTTACGTGATAAAGTTTGAAATTTTAGCTCAAAAATACTTTTTTGGCATTGTCCATTTCTGTATCTGAATTTCTTTTTTCCAAAAAGCGCTCGTTTAACCAAATGTTTACTTTCAACACTAATCTTAAGCTTTTACATGAGCATCATTTTGGTTGGCATCTATCGGACAAAAATGCTTTGTGTATCAGCTGCACTACTATCAGAGCGCGTTCAGATTTGCTTTTCCGCGCTCAAAAATTATTTACGTTGTTCAGATGTCAACGTTTTCTAAAGCTGTTGCAAATATTTAAGAACTTTATAAATATGCTTGGAAGCCAGTGTAATTGTGAAACCTGGCGAAACACAAGTAGCGATTTTCCCATCTTTTCTAACAGAAAAGTACATCATACTTTGATGTTCCAAAAAGATCCATAGAGTGGTTCTAAGTATGTTTTGTTTGATTCTGATTCGAAATCAATTTTCTGAGGTAGAGATTATGCGTCAATGAGTACTGACGACAACATCAAATAAAAGTAATACATTTATCAACAGCTCGATGCCACATCTCCAACACTGAGTAATATATAAAAAGGCAAGAAATGCTTCGTGACTGTACCAAAAGTAGCTCAAACTTTAGCTTTGATAAAATCTAGAATCTAAATTTCGTCTGGAAAACTGCAAAACACTTAATACCAATCCCGTAATATTAGAGTTGCACTGAAACCTTAAGCGAGAATACATCACTATATAAAAAGATTTAATATCAAAAGTAAATAAGCTTCGATTTGGACCCATCGGGACATCTTTCAGAGTTCGATTGTCTTAATCGAATGTGTATATACATACCCGATTAGTTTTATTAGTAAAGTCCAAAACCCATTCCAAAAAAGGTTTATACTTTCTTCGAAATGTTACTAAGCATAGAAATAGTCTCTACTGGTGTTCTATCCACAATTAATATAAGAAAAATCTGTGCAATATGCAAGTGAGGTTTTGATTGGAAACTGTCCCTACACGTGAATGAAACACGTCGCCAGAACTAATTATTGAAAATTAAGGCCTTCATAAAAAGATTCCAGATGACGACAATGATGCTGCGATACTTGCTGAGGACACATTCAGGGCCTGATTATCAATGGGACACTCCCATCAGTAAAAAAAAATTTGTCATGACAATTTTAAAATGAAAACGGCGAAAATTTGATATTTTACTGGTGAGTGACTGCACCGTTAATAATCAAGCCCTGCACACACATCCAGCAGAGTGCGAACTGTTATTTTAGTGACTATCTTTCGTTACGCAAAGGAAGACCTGTGATAACCCTATATGTTCGCCACGAGTTCAGGTTACATTTTGGATGTCTTCGGACTTAGATTCAAAGAACAATGACACTAACATAAAAAAAGATACAATATCAGATCGGCTGAAGCTAAATGTTAGGATCATTGTTAGATTCTTCCGGGACTGGAACTTCTGCAAGAAATTTATTGCTAACATGAAATGCCTAGATCCCTAAATAAGTAGCAACAGTTTTCAAAACACAGGATTCTAAGTAGACACGTCTCTCGACTGAAGTTCGACACACAAAGTACAAAAAACTTATGTTTGGATAAAAACAGAGCGGAGCAACATTACACAATAGTAATGCAATGTAAAATTGACCAATGTCGTAGGGTACTGCGCACATGTTGCTACTATGTTCATGGTTTCTGGCTTTCTAATGTCATAACACAGCCCAAGTTAAAGTCTTGAATATGCTCACACTACAAGATGCCATTTAGTGTTCCAGTAGTTATTCAGGTGAAAAAAAATAGAGGAATACTAATCAAACACATTGCCAAGAGTCTGAAACTGCATGATTATTTTTGTTATTACTTCCGATAATTCATATATATTGAAATAGTCAATCTCTATCTTAATTTTGCTATTAGTGTTATATTTACTGTTTATTATATAGATTAATACTAATAGTGCACATGTTCATTAATGTGCATACTTTCATAATTATTCATTTATTTTCCCATCAATTATAGAATTTTCATTCAAAATCTTATTTATACTAATGAAAAAATATATGTCTCATTAAGAGGCTGATGGGCGTAAGTTTGTCCTTATCAGCCCACCTCCTTTAGAGCACCACACAGGTTTAAATATGAAAATCTACACTTTAAAAATTAAGTTGTGCTATTCTTTATACATTTTGGTTTACTTGGCTTGACAATACCGGGATATTTATACAAAATATTAGTACAGGCCTTCAAATAGAATTTGATTTGTCATCCAATACAAATCCCAAAAATGTGCTTTATCTTTGACACTCATTAAAATTAAGGGATTGAACCTTGAGAAAAATCACTTTTGAACATAAATGTTAACAGTTGAAATAAGAATGCAATACCATGTTATATTGTGTAAAGTTTCTTACCCAGAACTCTATAAACCATTTTTGCGAATATTTAGAATACCTGAAATAGAAAGATTTTCAATTTTAATCTAATGTACAGACTTTACAGCTTTTACACATTCGTTTGAAATTTTGCAATTAAATATCTGAATACAGTTTTCATCAAGGTGAAGTTAAAGTCCAGAATCTCATCCTATAAGGACACTTAAGTTTCTACTATGGTTACATCTAAAACTGAAAGTAAACAAATCCTAAGCAAAGGATACTAAAATAGCGCACTTAAATACATTACCATAAAATGATGAAAGCTTACTCAGAGCGTAACTATTGAGAAATATAGTGCAAACCGATTACACTTCTTTATTGTATGCAGAATAGATTTTGAAGGCCTGTAATCGCGGTTTGGCCCTGCCATTTTCAAAGCCCCCCCCCCCCCAAACAGTGCGCCCTCTTAAGCGAAATGCTTAGTATAACTAACCCCTTGGACGAGCATCACGTATACGTGCCGCATGTGTTCTCAATCCTTGATTCCTACCAGCTATTGTAAAATTGGTTTATTTAACCCCAGCATTCCAGATTAAATTACGCAAAAATTTTCTAAAAACCCCAAAGATACTTCGGTTAGATTTCTAATCACGAAGAGGTAAAATAGATCAGTTGTACCAAGATTCTCAATCAAAATCTAAGATACATTTATGCACAAGTTCTAGAGAAAAATGCTACCGAAACTTTCATCTGGATGAAATTGACGAGACTATTTGAATTATTTTTGGCAAAGTGAAATGCAACTCAACTCCGAGCAAGAAAATATGAAATTTGCAATATGAAGCGTTATTGCTAAAGTTTAAATTCCTCATTCTGCCCAAATAAAGCAAGCATGTCGAACTAAGGCTCCTATATACTCGGGCTGAATCGCCTCCATTAAGTTTCCAAAACGGTTGCCTGATTTGGCGTCTTATCGCGTAGATGGCGAGGCGAGTAATTTTAGTTTCTCAATCTCTCTCACGGGAAAATATAAGGCATTTAAAATTGGGTAAAATAATAACGTGTAGGTATGCTTTTGTATAATGCTATATTAGAATTAAAAAATTATTTCCATCAATTTATTTTTATTGATATGTTTTACATTCTTATTTAAGAAAGAAAATATAAATGGAACTAATTCTAAATTTGATTTAATGTGAGTATAAATATATTCACATACATTAGACTGATTTTATTCTTTTTTTATTTTCACAGTGAAATTATGATTAAATTTTTTTAATAAAAAAGCTTCAAATGCTAATATTCTTTGCTATAAGTTGGTAAATTAAGGACACAGTTTTAACGAATTAGTCGTACGTAAAATTTCTAATTAAAAATTTAAAAAATGAAATAATTTAAAAAGGAAGAATGAAATCCTTCCGTGTTTCCGATTTCTTTTAATTTCATCTTAACTCGCCCCCCTTCCCCCTTAATCCCTAAAAGATTCAATCAAATGCTTAAGATTTGTAAAACTTTTTTGTTTACTATCTTGCCCTTTTATTACTTTATTGCAACAACAAATAATCAATTATTTAAATCTCCCTTTCGAAGTTACCGATTTCGCCCCCCCCCCCCCCCGAAACAAAGCACTCAAAATGTAAAAATTAAATACTGTTTCATTTTTCTCCTGTTCTATTTGGAATTTTATAGTAATTGTAGATAAATATATTGTTAAATCAAATGCCCCTCCCTTACGCCAAATAAATAAAATACTAATAATAAAACATGACACCTCCATTTTTAGCTTAAAAATTATAAATCTTTTATATTTAATTCAATTATTTTTATTTCATTTATAATAAATTTTTATTTCATTTATAATAAAATATGCCACATCCCTCATTTTTATCTTACAAAACTTAAAATCTTTAAAACTCATGATTTTTTCCAATGTTATTTTTTTTAACAATAAATTTATAATTACAAAATCCAACCTCCCTCTGAACTTTTGGCTTTTTCTTTAACTATGTCTCCCCCTCCTTTTCTTACGCCACAAAAGTATATCTTTTTCAATTTCGATTTAAAATATCTATTCTTTACTTCTTAAGTATTAAATGAATCCAACCATTTAAATCAATACCTCACACTCTAAAAATAAAAAAATAAATGAATAAGGCGAAAGTTGCATAAATGAGGGAACGGGGAATTCTTGTCTTTTCTCACCCGTCTGGTAACACGACATCAGCTTCGAAAAACCGGTATGTTGTATACAAGCGATTAGGTTGGCGCGATATTTGGCGAAGTTCTCCAATCCAGATCTATTCTTTTAAGTATTTATACACAAATTACTCCCCTTTTTCATTTATATGGAAGTTAAATACTCTAAACCCATTTCTGAACAGGTCAGAATATTTTCTGCTAAACAATCGTCCATTTTTAACGATTTTGTAGCCTTAAAGTCATTCTCGCCCCATAGGAATCGATGGGAAACTAACGGTAACTGGGAAACAAGATGCTTGACGATTCAGCCTGAGTTACAGGAGCCCTAGTCGAACAGGGATTTAATGACATCACGCGTGCATTTTTCCCCAAATGAAAAATCCAGTCGGCTTGGCCGACAGGCGGAGGCAGATTTCAAAATTAAGTGCTCATTTCAACAAAATGTTACTCAGTTTAACAACTTTATTTGGCAGCTTTTGAAGAATTCAATTTCATTTTTCTGCAAGAGATTGTTTTATCAATCTTAAGCGAAATTTGGCTCAAATGCTTACTTCGACAGCATTTTGAAATATTCCGATTTTATAAAAACAACCAATACGGCACATTATACAATTGCCAAGTAAGAAACTGCATACTGAATAAGCGAGAGCAAAATTCAAAAGCAGGGTTCGCACAACTCTACCGCTAAATTTTTACAGTTTTTTCAATGTATTTCACTGCAGAAAAATATTGCGAAAATTGCGAATCGAGGTGTTGATTGCGAATTCTGTTTCTAAAAAATTAAATATAAATTTTGTCATTAATAGTGGTGCCAGAGTCCTTACAAAATATAAGGAGTGTGCGAACCCTGAAAAGTTAGTTTTTACTTTAGAACTCAAAGAGACTCATTTTAGGACTGTATTCAAATAACAAACTGCTTATTTTAAGCAGTTTGTTATTTGGATACTTCAATCCCTATCGCTTCGGGAAATTTTGGCTCAAAGATGCTTACTTTGACATTTTGAAATATTCAGCTTTTATCAAAAAACTGACCAATACAGCACATTACAGTTCCTAAATAAGAACATGTCAATTGAATGCGTTTGACAGCAAAATTGAATTTAAAAACTAGTCAAAATAATAAATTTGAATACTCTCGATTTTACAATCACGATTTTAGGAAATTGCCCGAAATGCCCACTTAGTATTTTTTGAAATATATTCTGTCTTTATCAAAAAACTAGTCAATACATCTCATATAGCTCTTTAATAAGCGAATCTGCCTTTATGTGCAAGAGCAAAATGAATTTAAAAATTAGAATATAAGTTTGGATTTGAGCACGCCCTTAATACGATTTTTACTTCAACTCATTTAATTTGTTTTTGCTATAAATATTGGTCCTATCAAAAACTTGTCAGTATAAATATTGTAGGTATTGAGATGTATAAAAAATTTAATCCGGTTTTATATCTTTAGAATTGAAGTTACCGATTTTTATTTTCCACCTCCCCCCCCCCTTTGTTTTAATTTTTTTTAGCAATAATTGTTGCTTTATCAAACGTATGTACAGGGGTTGGACAAAAATATGGAAACACTAAAAAAAAAACACGTTTCCTTGCCTAGTATTGTGTACGGTATCCGTTATTCAAAATAGCTTGCAGTCTTCTCGGAATGGATAAATACAGTTTCTGTATGTTTGCCAAGGGAATATTGTACCTTTATTCCTGAAAACGGTGGCAAGTTCAGATAACGATGTTGGCGGTGGATAGCGAGAACGCACTTTCCGCTCCAATGTAGACCACAAAGGTTCGATAATATTCAATTCTGATGACTTTGGTGGCCTGGGGAGATGCAAAAATTCATCCTCGTGCTCAGAAAACCAGTCCGGGACAATGTGAACGGGGACGTTTTCGTCTTGGAAGATACCTTCATCATTGGGGAACAAAGCTTGTACCATTGGATGGACTTGATCAGCCAAAATGTTCACATAAGTCTGAGCAGTAATACGCCCTTACAGAGTTATCATGGGACCAGAAGAGAACCACGATATGGCTGCCCAAACCATCACCTAACCCCCGCCATGTTTCACTCTTGGCAACAAGCAGTCTATATTATAGGCTTGAGATGGCGTTCTTCAGACGTAAACTCGGCCAGAAGTGGGGAACAATGTAAAAGAAGACTCAGACCATATTACGCTCTTCCACTGCTCTATAGTCCAGGCTTTATGACAAACACCACTTTTTCCTGTTACAGGCATTAGCATTACTGATGGATGGCTTTTCAAATGCAACACGGCCAGCAATTCCCTAATTTTATGCTCCCTTCTAATTGTTTTGGTACTCAGAGGATTTGGTAACAGGACATTCATTTAAGCTGTAACTTTTGCAGCTGTGGTCTGCTTATTTTTCGCGATAATCCTCCTTAATGATCGTCTGTCACGATCTCAGCACACACTTTCGTCCGCGCTGTGATTTAGCGGATGTTTTTTCCGCATTTCAAATATGCGGAATAAATCTTCGACACAGTACCTCTTGAAACACTAAAAACCTCGGCTACCTTGCTTACGGAAGCATCCACCATACGCGCGCCAACAATTTGTCCACGTTCGAAGTCTTAACTCTGACATAATGCAATGATAATCTCACATAACAGTGCTCCAACAACGACTGAACGGTGCAGCGATTTTACGAAGTTGTATAGGTGGCGTCAGTAGGCGAAAACTCCAGTGCCATCAACATAGTTCGTTATAATCAATCTTTCTTTTCAAACATGCATTTCAAAAGGTGTTTCCATATTTTTGTCCAACCCCTGTAAATACAAAACTTTTACATAGCATTTAATTGTATAGCAATTTTATTGGAAATGTCTTGAATTGACGAAGTTAAAAAATTTTCTCCCAAAAATATTTGTTCTTGAGCTCATTTTTAACTATCAAAATTCTGTCATGCATAAACTTTTGGCCCATCTTTTAGAGATAAACTAAACCGATTCGAAACCTAATTTCATTAAAAAATTATAGGATATTTTTCGGTTTTCATAAAAACCCTATTTCCATTCCCTTAGTCCGATTTTTCCCCCATTAACGAACTTGGGATTTTATGCCCCTTGATTTTATACATCAGTTTGAAGAAATTTGAGCAGTTATACAAGTTATCGTGTCCATAAAAAAGCGAGAGAAAGATTTTTACCGATGGTAATTTTGGGATCTAGGAATCTTAATTGGTGTATAACTGCAAAAATGTCAAATTCCAATATAGGAGCAAACGCAATACGTAGTATTTCATACGAAATCTACCTAAATGATCTTATTTGAGCATATTAGAGTAGCATTTCATTGTATTATGAATAACTTTTGCTGAAGCACGTGTGTGTGCCTGGGCCGAGCTTAGCCGATTTATGGTTACATTTTAGCCGTCACCATACTTCATCGCAATTCTCTTTACCCTGAATAGAATCGCCTCTATATTACGAAGTATAGCTTGACAGGCAATTTCTTTAATTCAACAATCAAGAACAGCTATCTTAAAACTGGATTTCTTAAATACTACAATAGGTTCTACTGACAAGGGAAGAATTTCCGTTTAAGCTCTCACCTAACATCGAGACCTGGATTATTTTATAGCCCAATAGTTCAAATTTAAGGAGCAGATAACATGTGTGTGCAAAATCAGTATATAATTTAATTGATAATCGTATACCAAAAAAGAGCCAAGTTAACAAATATGGTGCTGCGTGTCCAAAACCACAACCTACACTGACATTTGACCAAAGTTACTAAAAAAAATATCGGACAAAAAGCCAATTTTGTGTGAAAGGAATTTTAACTAAATTTCTTCAAGAGCCTCAATTTCAACTTGTCTGAAATGTTAAAGAACTTTTTAAAAAATGTACGATAATAGTCCGATAAGCTGTTTAAAAAATTTCATGAAGTAATGCTGCTGCAAAATCAAATTTTGCAATTTTTTGTTCACAAACTTAGACAAATCGATCATAAAAATGCATGAAGTTCGAAAGCTAGGCTTAAAAAAGGGCGGTTGGTTCCCTTGTGAGTACCAAAAGACAGCAATTTCAAAACTTAAGGAAAATAATTCAAAACTACCTTTAATCCAAAGAGGAAATGAGATCGTCATGACTATAGATTCCTAGATTGCAAATATGCATTGCGTATGAGATTTTACTTTTAATATGATCCTCCCCCCCCCCCCTCTGGTGTATATTAAATTAGGGAAATGCCACAAACTCAATTAAAAAAAAACTTTAATTCCATGTGCAAATATATTAAATACACTATGGAGAAAAAAGTAAAATAAACCTAAAATAACAAAAGACTGAATTTATCAAACAAGCAAGTTATAAAAATATGAACAGAAAAATCAGTTTATAAAGTTCATTTAAATGGCAATTGAGCTGGATTTATTAACAAAATTTACAATATCTCGTGATAAGGTTGTATAGGTAAAAATGGTGTCAAAATATCAGGTAGCTTTCATTACAAAAAAAGGTAAAAAGCTACCTATTGCAGCCACCCGGAGAATAGCACTTCCGGAAAAATTTGGTATACTTTCACCGATCAAGAATTCCCAGAAGCCACCCTCCGTTCAAATGTTGATACATCTGATCTTTGTCATGATGTAACTATTTTATTTATGAATGAAACTATACATAGTACCTATTAATATCTCGACCGGGCTCGTACAGCATCATCCACCATCTTGTTTCGAAATGGCGGCCATTTATTTTTAGCACTTTCCAACAAAGTTGAAAAGTGCTTATGCATTCGGTTTGTCTGGCCGTCTGTCCGTGCTCTAACTCCCGTAAATATACTCGGATTGCTATGAAATTTTTATACGTTATTGAGGTTTACCCTAGCACGAACCCTATTGAAAATGAAGTATCTACCATGATTAGTTTACAGAGAGAATCAAAAGTTTCCCATTACATTACGGCCTATGGGGAAAAATCGCTAATATACTCGGATTGCCATGAAATTTTAGGACGTTATTAACGTTTACCCTAGCACAAGTCCTATTGAAAATGAAGTTTCTACCATGATTAGTTTATCTACAGGGCGAATCAAAAGTTTTCCATTACATTACGGCCCATGAGGAAAAATCGTTAATATACTCGGATTGCCATGAAATTTTAGGACGTTATTGACGTTTACCCTAGCACAAGTCCTATCGAAAATGAAGTTTCTACCATGATTAGTTTATCTACAGGGCGACTCAAGTGTTTCCTATTACATTACGACTTATGGGGAAAAATCGTTTCAAAGGAATTTTAAAGATGTTATACCCTGTCAAACTTATTAAAATATGCATTCTATAAAATATAAGGTGAAAATGTAGCTATTATTCCTTTACAGGGCCACACAAAAGAATTCCATTAGATAATGTAAAAGGGGGAATTTTGTGTGACATTTTAAATATATTGAGCTTTTTCATGTATAATAAAATTGATATGTCACTGAAGCTTAATATAAATTATACGCTACTGTCTTGCATAATATGAAGTACATAGCATTTACAGGGCCATACAAAAGATTTCAAATAGCATATTCTTTCCGAAGTACCGCATATGTGTCCGATGATGGCTGATGGAGGGATGAAATGCATTTTAATTATGATATGCGCGTTTATATTTCGCTAAATATATGCACATTATATGGTGTGTATAAATGTTATAGTTGATATATAAGGCTACACAAAAGAGCTCACGAACGTTACTGAATATGAGCGTAAATTATTTAAACGTGGTTCTTAAATAAGCTATGCATTTTTACTCTGAGCTGCATTCAGTGTACTGAGAAATGTTTGCAGAATATAGATAAAGGGATATACAGGGCCACGCAAAGAATTTATATGGACGCCTATGAATGAATTTATGAGAATGCGATTTCAGTTGTTTTAAAAGTGTTTTAGTTTACAATAAATTTTAGCCTAATGCTGACGTGTAATAAACGTAGAATGTAAAATACAGGGCTGAACAAAAGTATTCAAGTATGTTTCCATCTAATAGTATGAATTGCTGAAAAAGAAATTTCAAACTACTAGGTATTTTCTTGCTGAGCTAATTTTTCCTATTATATGAACTGACATGAAATACAGGGCTGTTCTAATGTACTGGAATACATATTTGGGTATATTTGGCTATACACTATTATTTCCCTAAATAACAAAGTTTTGTTACGGAATTCATTAAGTGTTGGAAAGTGCTTCATAATCTATGCTTAACGCATGATTTTTCTTACTTGTTTAAATTTATATCAAGTACAAAAAAAAAATTAGAAGTTTAAAAATATTTCTTTTATGTGTTTGACCTTTATACAAAGATTCAAGAGCATTTTTTGCTTTGTTTATATCCTAAAAAATAGACGAGTTATATCACTAGTGTGGCTGACATTTTGAAACTGATTTTCGGTCACGTAATAACACGCGTATTTGGGAACAGATTTGGATGCAACCTTGTGTGTACATAATATATGGGCGATTCTACGATAAGAGGTAATTTGCACGGCAATCCGTTTAAAACAGATTTTTTATTCTATATGTTGCTATTTTTTGCAATGAATCTCATCATCTTAATATACTTTAAATAACATCACGATTGAATGCCTAATTAAAACACATTTTTCTGAAATTTCTTACTAAGTCTAAAAAAGTCTCCCCTGGCATGTCCCCTTGCCGGTTTCAATTTAACTTTCAAACAATACATATTTTTTCCGTCAGATGCTTAGCTAAAGTATGTTTAATTTGAATTTAATTATACTTACGTATTATAAAATAAAATTTTGTTAATTTCAAATAATTTTCAAAATTAACTTGTCCCGCTTTTTTTGTGCATCTACCCTGTCAAATTTCGTTCCACTGAAACAAATATAAATTCAAGGATGGCTATATCGGAAGTAGCGTTTAAGGACATCGATCGGCTTGAAGTTAGCAATACTAAACGCGCAAGCCATATAAGCGTCTCCATTTTTAGTTGTTGCGATTTGACCGTGCGGTGTAGTGGTTTCGCACGGTGATCGTGCATCTCCCCTGGTAAGTCATAAAACATATTCATTTAATTCAATTGCATTTACTGCCCTAATTAAACAATACGGTACTAATTAAAGTGAAGTACACAATTAACTCAAAAACCAATTCAGTCAGTTAAAATTTGAATTTACATGAAAATGTCTCCCCTGCCGTATTTCCCCTGGCAAGGTAACTGCCAGGGGAATGAGTCACTGACCAGAAAAAATTATAAAATATGTATAAAGTGACTTGCCCTTATATGAAAAAGTAAACGGGAAAAAAATCTTAAAGGTTTTTGATCAAACTCACTTTTCTCTTCGGGCGAATTCTCAGATTTTGAACCTCTTATCGTAGAATCACCCATATACCAATGTCTGAACCGAATTCGTTGGCCAGTTTCATTCGGCATCTTGTCTGGAAATTGCGGCAATTTATTTTTTTATAATTAAAAATTAGGTACATGAAGATTAAAATAAATATTTTTCTTCTGTATTTAACCTTGATAGACTCCAGAGTTTTTGCTTCGTATGTATCTTTAAAAAATTACCAAGTTATAGCATTTTGAATTTTTAGTATGGCTGACATTTTGAAATGATTCGATTTTTATCATGCGATAACACGAATTAGTGAACCAAATTTGGATGCATTGTACATGCAGATGAATCCTAGGAAGTCTATGGGGATTAGAATTTTAAAATTTGAATTACTTTCAGAGATTGATTTTATGACATTTCGTTAATGTCAACTAAATAGCTCCATTTGTGGATAAAACTAAGAAAAGGAAAAACTTTAGATTTGTTAGTCATTTTCAGAACTAACTTGTTTTCACATAATCAAGCTTCAAGAACGAGTATTAGAAAAAATACCGACTAACATAGATAAATTCTTTTTACCTAAAGGAAAAAACCCATAGCTTTAAAATTAACAGATTTAACTTTTCCTTAAAATGGCGTTTTACTTTTCACACGTCCTTTAAATTCGAAGTGTTAGAGAGTTTAAGAATTCATGAAGTACTTATGAAATAAATTTCCCAATATCAACTCGTCTTGTGTAAGTTCGCCGAAATGACGTTACTTTTTACCAGCTTTGTTAGTAGAATCGAAATCTCGAAAGAACTAAAAGCTTTTCGCAAGTAAAGTTTAAGAATGTTCATTTTTATTGGGAAAGCTTTTGACTCAAGTTGTAAATATAACGAAATATTGCATTTGATAAACACCAATTGTCGTCTAAATTTACAATAAAGTATTTCCTTTTCTAAAAAAGAATGATCGCCTTCAATTCAAAAGCAACGGATAATCAAAATATTAATGAGAGAATTCCCAACAAGCTACGTTTCATGGCACCACATCCTTTAATGCTATGTAGGACAAAACATTGAAAATAGGATCTTAAAGTTCTTGTAAAAATTCAAACAAAATAAATAAATTTTTACCCTTTTGAGTTTCCAGCTTTATCAACAATTATTTTCGTTGCCTTTACATTTCCATAATCTGAGAATAAATTTCTCAAGTCGTCTTCACTTGTCTGAAATATTAAGAGATTAGAAGGAAATAAGCATGAAAAATTAAGGAATTTAACATTAATTTATACCATACATATCTAATTTTAGCGACCACAATTCTTTTTCCATTTAATAGCGGTTTTACCGCTTAACCTAAAGCTAAAGAAAATATTAAATTAACTCTACGAATACTAGGGTAGATGTGCCAGTAATGGGCCACCTTAAGGAATTTCTCTAAAAAATAATTTTTTATTAATAGTTATAATTATTGTATTCCAATTTTTTTCATATTAGATTAATCTTTCAACAATATTTAACTAATCCCACAGTTACATTTCCCAATAGAAATAAAAATTTCATTTTAAATAGAAATATGTCTAAACACCCAAATGCCCAGTAATGGGCCACCTATGTTCCAGTAATGGACCGCCTATGTTCCAGTAATGGGCCACCCTACAAAAAATAACAGATAATTATTTTTAGGTGCGTTCATAATTATGTAAATAGGTAGCACCTATAATTGTCGTTCAGTCCGTCTGTCTGTCCATCTATCTGTCCGTTTGTCTGACAGTCTGTCTATCTGTCCGTTTGTCTGTCCGTCTGTCTGTCCGCATATAACAACGGAAAACTATCCAACCGAATCGTTTGAAATTTAAAATACATAATTATTACATAATTTTGTCGAGTCATTTCAAATTTTATGAAAATCGGATGGATAGATCAATTACAGGAACATTCAAAAGGATTCCGTTACATTACGGTCAATAGGGAAAAAAGTTTTAAATGCATTTTAATCGTTTGAAATTTAAAACATAATTATTGCGTAATTTTGTCGCGTCATTTCAAATGTTATGAAAATCGGATGCATAGATCAATTACAGGGACAATCAAAAGGATTCCGTTACATTACGGTCAATGGGGAAGAAGTTTCAAATGCATTTTAATGATGTTACACTCATTCGAACATAATAGAATTGGCATGAATCTATGAAATATATACTAAAATATGCATTCTGTACAATCTGTGACACAAAGAATTTTTATTATTAAATTACAGGGCTACACAAAAGTATTCCACTATATAATGCTATACGGGGAAACATGGTTTGGTACGTGTTTTAATTATATTCAACTATTTCACATTTTATGAATAAGATATACGTTGCTGAGGTGTAATAAGAATTATTATTCCTGTATATTTACAGAATTTCAACCAATATACTGTATCCGAAGTACTATTTACTATAAAAGCAAGATCTGAATATTTTTAAAACTTCGTTATCGTACGAACGCACCTCATTTGCTACGTTCACGTGCAATTTCCAACTTGTTCTTTTTATGTCTGCGTAAGTCGCATCTTCTTCCTCAGAATCCACATTATCCTCTTGTATACAAAATTCGGCCTTTTTGAAGCAATTTTAAATTGTTTTTTCTTCAATTACCCCCATTGATCCCGTTCTTATATGTATAACTATTCAATTAACACTGTTTTGAGAAGGATGTTGAAAGGTGTGTGAAAGGAGGGGGTTGATGAATTTGTTGGACTTAAGGAACAAGAAAATTCAAGCAGAGGAGTAATATAAAAAAAACTCAGCACTGAACGACAAATTAGGAATAAGAGATGGAAATTTGATTTCATGTGATTTCGAAGTATTTTTTTACAACTGAATAAAGAACATTTTATGAAAATATTCGTTATATGGAGATAGATATTTCGCTATATAGAGACTGTTTTTAATGTAATCATGGGAAAAGGGGAACATTCCTACTAAAAATTCGTTATATAGAGAAATTCGATGTATGGAGTTTCGTTATAGAGAGACTTGACTGTATTTATAAAGAAATTGTCTTTATTAAATTCTAGTAAGTAAAATTTAAGTATTAAATTTGTTTATTTAGTTTTCAGTTAAATCAAAATATTTTATCACTACTGAAATTACACTTTTAGTATTGGTCACTTGGGTGGCCCATTACTGGCAAATCACGAAATAAGCAATCCAGTAATGGACCACCCCTCCTAAAATCTTAAAAATAAATAAAATTTTGTAAATGGCCATTGGTATATTAAATTCAATGTTTTATATTGCTAACGAAACAAAAACATTCAATTTTTACGGAAAAATAAAAAAAATATAAACTAAGTAAGTAAAGTCTGCTCTTAGCATGTTCATTAAGATTTTCAGTGAAAAACAGAAAAACTGAAACTTTATTTTCTGCTTCCTAATTGTTTTGACGAAAAGTGTAAACAATTAATCCAGCTTATAAAGCATGCAAGGTAGAGTTCAGAAAAAAATAAAAGCTTAACTATTATTTATTATTTTTTTATAAACCAAAAAGTGCGAGGTGGCCCATTACTGGAAGGTGGCCCATTACTGGCACATCTACCCTATTTATATTAAACTTTATATACAGGACTTAAAATTCTGCTATTCAAAAGTCTTTAAAGATAGCAATAGGGCTCCAAACTAAATTTTCTTATCTACAGTTGAAATTAAGAGTTAAAATCTGAAAAATTTAAAGCCTCAACGGTCTGCGAGACCTAACAGCAGTTAAGAGTAGAGTACCAGATTCACTTATCTAGTTAAGGTAAAATTAGATTTCTTAAATGAGTAAGCATTGAGGTAGCTCGGTTTAATAGAAAGCCATGAAAGTTAAGAGAGCAGGAGAATTTAAGATCCCATATTCCTTCTCACCGAGACTGGTACAGAGCTGTTCCAATTACCCTAAGCATGGTTTCCAGCAGTAAAAAGTTACACATCTTAAGTTAATAGGTAACTGCAATTCTAAAGTTATATTCCCTCTCCAGCATCTTAGTTTTCGTTTCTAGATAAGCTTACTTCACAATGAACAAATAGATTTAGCTACTCTAAGTATAACAGTAGGGAAAAATCTTATTGAATGTACATTAACTTCATTTGATAACCACTTCAAAAGAATATTTTTAAAAACAATGTTCCACTTGCATTCTTTAAATATAGGGGGAAGAGGCTGTTCCAACAATTTACATAGTCATCCACAAAAGTGATGTTACAGAGAGTAGTTCTTTAAAAAATGTGCAAGTTTCTCAGTTGTGAATAGAAATAAAATTAGCAGCCTTAGTTGCATTATACAATGAAAGGTTAATTGAAATGTGTCCAACCTCTTCAGATCTGAGCATAAAATCAAATATATTTATTGCTTTTGTGTAAACGAAACGACACCATAGATTAGTCATTTATGAAATACGTACTTCAGGAGACTGGTAATTTAGATTTACAAATATGATAAAAGTACCAATCCCCTTAAAACATCAGTTTAACTATCAGTAATAAATTTACGCAATAACAAAATTAAGGTCTTTAAACAAGTAAATGACCAGCAAATCTTCAAAATTTATTGTAAAGCATTTAAGTTAAATCATGAATATTTCTCACTTTCTTGGTTACAATGTCCTGAAGGTATTTTCGAAACTGATGAAAATGTATGTTTTATGGAGGTAATATTCATCATTGCTGACATTTATTGGTTTCGTTTTAAAGCAAAAACATTCAGCTGTATAGAAGAAAATAAAACTGCAAAAAATTCGAACAGTTTAGTTTTTATGAGGAAAAGAATGGGAGGTACACATTTGTGTACCTCTGGTCTGAAGAGGTTAACACAGAAAATTAAATTATAGTTCAAAAATACTTCCACAAAATTGATGTTATATTTGTAATTTTTAAATTTTCACTCATTTGGATACGTTATTAAAGAGGGTCATCGTCCCACTGAATTCACAGCCCACGTTAGTGCATGTTATTTTAGCAGAAGAAATTAAATGTGAATTAAGAATCTTAAAATTCCAATAAACAATTGTTATCTTCATTGGGGAGGGGGGGGGGGAGAAAGTAAATCTTATAGTAAGATAACTGAAATAATGTCCAAGCCATTCCATAAAAAAAAATACTAATGAGTTAAAAGGGGGGGGGCAAATAAAGCTTTAAACGAACTTTAAGCAATTAACAGCAAGAGATTTTAGAATGGTACTCTGCATTTCTGAAACTGACAATTAGTGCTAGAAAAATAATTGCAAAAGTATGGCAATCAAAAACTACCTACAAGGTCATTTATGATGCTGATTTTAGACCAGGATCTGCAAGGAGGAAACCGTACATCTCTCCGATCAGCATAAAGAGAATTACTTTGCCAAAATATTTACAGTCACTCAAAAAAATATTGGGACACTTGGAAAATATCAAATGTTAAGCTATTTATAAAAATATTAATAACATTAACGCCAAAACATTAAAAATGAAATGATTTAGCGTTTGGTAAGCATTATGTATAAATAAATCTGAAATATTTTACAACAGCAGCTTTTTCTAGTTCTTTAATATTATACAATCTCAAGTAGGCCTCAAAAAATTTTGGGACACTTTCGAAAACAGAATTAAAACACATTTGTCGTATTAATAAAATTAATTTGCCACCAGTATTTTTAAAGTACATTTTAAGTACATGTTAGACGTTCAATTTCAGTATACGTTTGTGTTTTTCGAGTAAGAATGGGGCGAAGCAAAGATTTCTGTGGATGTGAGAAATCTGGTTATAAATCACTGGAAAAATGGGAAATCCGTTCGTCGTATAGGAGAAATTTTAAAACTAAGCAAGTCTACTGTGTTTAATATTATATCCAGATTCAAGAAACAAATACTGTTGAAAACAAAGATCAGGGCGTCCAAGGATATTTAATGAACACGAAGAGAGATGGATTGTGAAACAAGTTCACATTAACCCCAGAACTAGCGCAGTTAAATTGACTCTGGAAACAAAAAAAGATTAAGAAAATCTGCAAATGTTGAAACTATCAGGAATATCTTGAGAAAATACAAGTTTCATGCCAGAGTACCTAGGAAAAAACCCTATATCAGCGAAGCAAACCGACGTGCTAGACTGGCATTTGCTAAAACCTATGTAAAGCAGCCAGCAGAATTTTGGGAAAATGTTCTTTTTGTGGACGAAAGCAAATTTAACATTTTCGGATCTGATGGCAAACAAAAAATTTGGCGCAGACCAAATACAGAATTGCAGACCAAAAATTTACGACCTACTGTAAAATACGGAGGTGGCAGCCAAATGGTGTGGGGTTGTATGGCGAGTACTGTGTTGGAATCATAGAACTTATTGATAGTACAATGGACAAATATGTCTATCTTGACATTCTAAATCGGAATTTAATGCAAATAACTTGGGAATTGCACAACATTTTAAATTGTACCAGGATAATGACCCGAAACAATGCTTACATTTGCAAGTTGTGGGTTCTTTATCATTGTCCTGGTGTGATTCAGACCCCTGCCCAGAGTCCGGACATTAATCCCATTGAGCATATTTGGGATTTCATGCAGCAAAAAATTTATGAGCACCCTATTTCTAACAAGCAAGATTTAAGAAAGTATCTTGTCGAAGAATGGGCCAAAATTGAACCGTCCTTTTGCGCAAAATTAGTAAAATCTATGCCAAATAGACTACGAGAAGTCAAAGCATAATGGTGGCCCAACACGGTATTAACTATCTCTTTGATAATATTTTCTTAATTTATTGGATAGTGTCCCAATACTTTGAGAACTTTTTTGACTTTAATTCTTTTCTTTTAAATATTAAGCATAATTTAAGTAAAATATACATTTTTTTGTTATGATTTGCATTCATCAAAGTATGATGTACTATATTCTCTTTTTTCTTCGCATATATCAGTCATATAGGAAATACAGTTTAGTGCAATTTTATCATGTCCAAATACTTTTGAGTAACTATATGCATTTCTGAACCATATTTCCCCTTCGCCCTCGAGTAGGTTAATATTTTCAGCATATTTGGACGAATTAGACTTGAGAAAAAAGGATGATGCACCGAATTCCAGATATACAACAAAATCCACAAAGCACGTAGAGTTTAATTGGGGCTGTATGTCAGGTTTTAGGAGTTTTAAATTTAGATTTCACTGAAACTCATGTACAGATTAGAATTCTTAAATAAAATTTGGAAGAGACTACATTAATGTTAAGTGTATCGCAGAACGTGCCTCCAATAAGATGATCTCAATTGCATTGCTTACATTGTCCGATTATGGCTGTTCCCCAGTGCCCCCCCCCCCCACGCACTTGCTACCCAATTACGAATTCCTGACTTAAGTCCCATTTAACATTTATAGAATCTTTCAACAAGTGAGCAGTTATACCATAAAAATAGTTTAAGTGTTTTACTTGCATAATAGAAATAGAACATTACAGAATCTGGTAAAATCAAAGAGACTTAATGAAATCCTGTAAATAAAAGGACATGCAACTAAATAGAAAATATTTTTAAAAATTCCCACGTGTCTTTTGTGGATGCATTTTTGGAACTTTTATTTTTGTTTTGAAAGTTTAAAGGAAAACTTTAAATTTTCTTGTATAATATAGCAAAAACTTAAATCTGATTTTTTAAATTCAGTTTTACTTGCGCTCATCATAGTTAACTTTACATATCTTCCGAAAAATACCTCCTGTACCATCACTTTTGTGGAATACTGTATAACCTTAGTCCTGAAACTAGTGTTACGCAAGGCTACAAAAATCTGTTGTAAGTTACTATGAAATCTCCAATGATCCATCACGATGTGCACACATTAAAAAATTCTAGAAGCAATTTTAACAATTCTACAAGCATTAAAATTAATTGAAAGGATGTTATTTAGTGTATTCTACAGACATCAGGACTGAGGAGGATAAATTCAACACTGAATGACAAGCAAAATACAGAGTAATAGGGTAGATGTGCCAGTAATGGGCCACCTTAAGGAATTTCTCTAAAAAATATTTTTTTATTAATAGTTATAATTATTGTATTCCAATTTTTTTCATATTAGATTAATCTTTCAACAATATTTAACTAATCCCACAGTTACATTTCCCAATAGAAATAAAAATTTCATTTTAAATAATAGAAATATGTCTAAACACCCAAATGCCCAGTAATGGGCCACCTATGTCCAGTAATGGACCGCCTATGTTCCAGTAATGGGCCACCCTACAAAAAATAACAGATAATTATTTTTAGGTGCGTTCGTAATTATGTAAATAGGTAGCACCTATAATTGTCGTTCAGTCCGTCTGTCTGTCCATCTATCTGTCCGTTTGTCTGACAGTCTGTCTATCTGTCCGTCTGTCTGTCCGCATATAACAACGAAAAACTATCCAACCGAATCGTTTGAAATTTAAAATACATAATTATTACATAATTTTGTCGAGTCATTTCAAATTTTATGAAAATCGGATGGATAGATCAATTACAGGGACATTCAAAAGGATTCCGTTACATTACGGTCAATAGAGAAAAAAGTTTTAAATGCATTTTAATCGTTTGAAATTTAAAACATATAATTATTGCGTAATTTTGTCGAGTCATTTCAAATGTTATGAAAATCGGATGCATAGATCAATTACAGGGACAATCAAAAGGATTCCGTTACATTACGGTCAATGGGGAAGAAGTTTGAAATGCATTTTAATGATGTTACACTCATTCGAACATAATAGAATTGGCATGAATCTATGAAATATATACTAAAATATGCATTCTGTACAATCTGTGACGCAAAGAATTTTTATTATTAAATTACAGGGCTACACAAAAGTATTCCACTATATAATGCTATACGGGGAAACATAGTTTGGTACGTGTTTTAATTATATTCAACTATTTCACATTTTATGAATAAGATATACGTTGCTGAGGTGTAATAAGAATTACTATTCCTGTATATTTACAGAATTTCAACCAATATACTGTATCCGAAGTACTATTTACTATAAAAGCAAGATCTGACTATTTTTAAAACTTCGTTATCGTACGAACGCACCTCATTTGCTACGTTCACGTGCAATTTCCAACTTGTTCTTTTTATGTCTGCGTAAGTCGCATCTTCTTCCTCAGAATCCACATTATCCTCTTGTATACAAAATTCGGCCTTTTTGAAGCAATTGTAAATTGTTTTTTCTTCAATTACCCCCATTGATCCCGTTCTTATATGTATAACTATTCAATTAACACTGTTTTGAGAAGGATGTTGAAAGGTGTGTGAAAGGAGGGGATTGATGAATTTGTTGGACTTAAGGAACAAGAAAATTCAAGCAGAGGAGTAATATAAAAAAAACTCAGCACTGAACAATAAATTAGGAATAAGAGATGGAAATTTGATTTCATGTGATTTCGAAGTATTTTTTTACAACTGAATAAAGAACATTTTATGAAAATATTCGTTATATGGAGATAGATATTTCGCTATATAGAGACTGTTTTTAATGTAATCATGGGAAAAGAGGAACATTCCTACTAAAAATTCGTTATATAGAGAAATTCGATGTATGGAGTTTCGTTATAGAGAGACTTGACTGTATTTATAAAGAAATTGTCTTTATTAAATTCTAGTAAGTAAAATTTAAGTATTAAATTTGTTTATTTAGTTTTCAGTTAAATCAAAATATTTTATCACTACTGAAATTACACTTTTAGTATTGGTCACTTGGGTGGCCCATTACTGGCAAATCACGAAATAAGCAATCCAGTAATGGACCACCCCTCCTAAAATCTTAAAAATAAATAAAATTTTGTAAATGGCCATTGGTATATTAAATTCAATATTTTATATTGCTAACCAAACAAAAACATTCAATTTTTACGGAAAAATAAAAAAGATATAAAACTAAGTAAGTAAAGTCTGCTCTTAGCATGTTCATTAAGATTTTCAGTGAAAAACAGAAAAACTGTGAAACTTTATTTTCTGCTTCCTAATTGTTTTGACGAAAAGTGTAAAAAATTAATCCAGCTTATAAAGCATGCAAGGTAGAGTTCAGAAAAAAATAATAAAAGCTTAACTATTTATTATTTTTTTATAAACCAAAAAGTGCGAGGTGGCCCATTACTGGAAGGTGGTCCATTACTGGCACATCTACCCTATTTAGTTTGTTTAATGCCCCACACTAAGGCATAGAAAAAGACCCGGATGATAACGTAAAGTCTATGGGAACGTTCTTTTCAAATATCTCAAATATTAATATTTTTACATAATTTTTTTGCACAAGATAGCTGATAATGATCCACAACAGTTTCTTTTTTGATTTTGCTTATATATGTTTTTATATTACGATAATTTCAATTTCAGAACCGGTTTAAAACGGTTTCGAAAATTAAAAATCAAACCAAAAAAGTAAAAACCAGGCCGGTTGTGGATCGTCCTCAGCTATCTTGTGCAAAAAAAAAAAAAAAAAAAAAAAAAAATGTCAAATTAAAATTTGAGCGAGATATTTGAAAAGAACGCTCCCATAGACTTTACATTATCATCCGGGTCTTTTTCTAGGCTTACTGCTGAGCCTAAAGGACTGATTGCATATTCTAACGTTGTTATAAGTACGGTGTAAATTAAGTTCTGCGTACTTCGAAATCTCATTCACGACCATAAGGAATCTACTCATAACACTGATGTTTAAAAATTACCCAGTCGCAAATTTTTTTATTTATATAAAGGAATAACGAAAGAACTTACTTTGCTTGAGATGCCACCCACAAATATTCTGTTTGGTACGGCGGTGCCGATGTTCATGATTCCATTCGCTGCACGAGAATCATCTCGTCCTCCGGTTGCCTAGAAAAGAAATAAAAGTTTCAACATGCCATATAAATGGCAGCGACTCTTAGAAATTGCACATACAATAAACTTTCATTATCAATGAGTAATGAGCGATCCTTTAAATCCATTTGGGAGGCCCCTCGACACGCTGAGAGACCCGGATGATATTGTTAAGCCTATGGGGACGTTATTTTCAACTATATCGCTTAAATTTTAATATTTTTCTATAGGATAGCTGAGGACTCTACAACCAGGCTAGTTTTTACTTTTTCGATTTTGGTTTCGGATAAAAAAACTACTTTAACTTTCGAAACGGGTTTTGAAATTGAAACCATCATAGTATTAAAAAAATAACCAAAATAGAAAAAGTAAAAGCTAGTACGGTTGTAGATAATCTTCAGCTATCCTATGCAAAAAATAATTTAAAAATGTTAAAATTTGAGCTCGATATTTCAAAAGAACGCCCCCATCGACTTAACATTATCCATGTCTTTTTAGAGAGTAGAGTGGCCTTTAATAGCTACCGTATAGAATAGTGGAAAATAAATCTTTCCTCCCACCACCAATTTTGCTGTGTAAAGAGTCTGGTACAAACATCTATTTAAAGTTTCATTTAAAAGCCGTGTATTTTTTTTAAAAAAAAGAAACCTACTTTAGACAGATTTTTGGATCTAATAAGCCCAGAAATGTACAATTTAAAACATTTTCTAATCATTAGGGTTAGATAATTTGTACGGGTTTATAATTTTGTAATAAATTTCTATAAGAGAAAGCGCTCCGAGAATATTTTAATGAACATTCTGAAAATGTCAAAGGCTTCAAGAGTAAAATATACGCAACACAAAATAAACTAATCTTTTAGATTAGTTTCAAAGATTTAGATTCTTTTGTGCGAATCAGAGCAGTAACAAAACTGCACTCGGGTGTTCCGCATGGAATCTTCTTGCTCTCATGGACAATCAGCGCTACATAGAAATATTTCTATTATTTCTATTAACTCATTAGGCAACTAACCAAGTAACAAATTGTACCGAGTAAGCTTAACCCCCTCCCCCTCTTGAAAAGGTGGAAGATCCTTAATCTCATTAACTTTAGAATTTACAATATCCGAGACCATCTTCGCATACACTTATTAAACGAAACTAATGTCATGTTACTTTTAAATGAGACTAACCATTGGCCGCTGAAGAATTTTAATTTGATGAAGTTACGAAAAAACCGCTATATTTTCAGCAATTGCTAGAATTTACCACTTAAACATGTTTTGAGGGTACATTTCATAGCATTAAAAAAACATTAATGACATTGAAGGCGACCATTTAAACTATATATGCACATCAAGTCGGTCAATCCATATTAACCCCATGGGGACGAGCGACACGTATACGTGCCGCAAAAAGGCTTAAGAATCCTTATTTATCACCACCAGTATAATTATACTGTAAAATTTGCCTTACTGAATCGGAGCATTTTCTTGATTTAGTTAGTCACAAACATCTGTTTTAAAAAACCGGTGACAAGACATTAAAAATTTCGCAAAAGGCTCCCGTCGCGAAGAGGTTAAGACTTTAAATAAAAGTTATTTTAAATGCGCTTATAAGAGTATTTAATATAAATGACGCCCAAAAGTGCGTGGCTTCAACGAAAGATGCCGCATCGGATTAAATTATATAACCTTTACTTAAAAACAGGATCAAACAGATTAGCAGCTACTTTAAACATTAAAAAGATCAATTTTGTAATGGTGCACACACTTCCGAATAAGAGTTTATTACAGTAAAATGTTAAGTTTTCGGGAATAACAATGTAAAGCAATTAACCCTCTTAACGAAGCTTTAAATATAAAAATAGCGTTAGAAAAGTGTCCAGAATATTTAGTTACTATATGTATTTGTATAAACTTTCTCCAAAAATGAAAATTTGGAGTACAAGGATTAAAGTTTTAATCAACAGACTGCTAAGTGTTACACTACTGACTATATAAAAGACTTTAAAAAAAGAAGATAAGCTTATAATCAGAAAAAAATATTGCCCGTGAAAATTTGTCCATAAACGGGTTGCCTATGGGAATCATGAGGTAAACCGTTACAAGGTTAAATACTTAAAATTGTCCATATTGGCATCGCCGAACTTCAGATGTTCGGGAGGTATCAGTTTTTATTGGTCTGTTTCACGCAATAGACCAATTCAAACGATACGGAAACATTTTCTCCCATCCCATTTATAAATGTAAAAATCCCTCCTTCGTCAATCACCTGAATACACTAAGACGAAATTTATTAAAAGATTAGCTACACCTTAAACTCAAGTTCAAATATTACTGTACCATTTTGGAGCCAAAGGCTCAAAAACTGATGTACATCCGACAACAGCTTCAACTAATTTTTAAATTTTCTATATATGTTCCAAAACTTTAGTTTCGAAACAAGAAGTTGAAGTATTTGCATGCCACTTCTTAAAAATAAGAAATGTGATGCAGCTAGCATTGCGAAAGTTCGCCTGACTTAAGCAAGCTTGACGTCATTTTCAAAAAAGTATTAAGAATATAGTCAAATGCACACAACTAATTGGCCATTTCTCATTATTACTGTGCATGACAGCTGCGCAATAAGCCAAAAATGACTTTGGGAAAATCTAAAAGATTCCCTTTAAAAAAAAAAATAATAATTGCGTATTTACTACTGAAACATGACGATTCATAATTCGTCAATAGTTTAACAAATACAAGTGGCCGAGTGGTTAAGGCACCTCGGCAATTATAATTTGCGAGTGTAGGAGGTTGTTTGGGTTCGATTCTAACTGGCTCCATTGTACGCGCACTTTGTGCGGAGCTCCCGGTTATACCTACACTGTAAAAAATTTGACCCTTTTGGCGCATCGGCACTCCATCGCTTTTATAGAATATCTCTGTTTTGACCAATGAGATTGTTCCATAACACAAAGAAGTAATCGTTTCCTATAAAAGCGATGGAGTGACGATGCAGCAAAAGGGTAAAATTTTTTACAGTGTATCCTGTGTTGTAAAATTTCCTTGTGCTCTCTCGTCCTTGTACACTGTAAAAAATGTGACCCTTTTGCTGCATCGTCACTCCATCGCTTTTATAGGAAACAATTACTTCGCTGTATTACAGAGCATTCTCATTGGTCAAAACAGAGATATTCTATAAACGCGATAGAGTGACGATGCAGCAAGAGGGTAAAATCAAGGCAACACTAGATACCGGGCTTGCTCATTCCTTTCATGACGTCACAAAAGGTGGCTGAATGACGTCCAGCGATTGGTACAAAACGATGGGTGCGTCACTTTGAGCCTGTTTTTACCAATCACAGATAGCAACCAGCCACCTTTTGTGACGTCGCGATAATGAATGAGCAAGCCCAGTATCTAGTGTAGCCCTGGTAAAATTAAACAGTGTTGTACACTGTAAAAAATTTGACCCTTTTGCTGCATCGTCACTCCACCGGTTTTATAGAAAACGATTACTTCACCCCATTATGGAGCATTCTCATGGGTCAAAAGAGAGATATTCTATAAAAGCGAGGGAGTGACAATGAAGCAAAAGGGTCAAAATTTTTACAGTGTATATTGATGATGACTTATATATGCAAACTTTCATGTCGGGCACATAAGTCAGATGTGAGCCATTCAATAAATAGATAAAAAATACAAGATAATTTTAAGAAACAAAAACATGCAACACTAAAGCTCGTATTCATCATTTACTTCAACCTACACTGTAAAAAAATTGACCCTTTTGCTGCATCGTCACTCCATCGCTTTCACTGTAAAAAATATGACTATTTTGCTACATCGTCACTCCCCCGATTTTATAGAATAACACTCTTTTGGCCAATGAGAATACTCCATAATAGCCTGAAGTAGTCGTTTTCTATAAAAGCGGTGGAGTGACGATGCAGCAAAATAGTCATATTTTTTACAGTGTTTTATAGAATATCTCTGTTTTGACCAATGAGAATGCTCCATAATACAGCGAAGGACTCCATTTCCTATAAAAGCGATGGAGTGACGATGCAGCAAAAAGGTAAAATGTTCTACAGTGTAGAAAAACTGGGTCAAACGTCAAAATAGTATTCATCATTAATCTACACTGTAAAAAATTTGACCCATTTGCTGCAGCGTCACTCTAACTCTTTTATAGAAAACGGTTACTTTACTGTTCTATGGAGCATTCTCATTGGTCATAAAAGAGATATTCTATAAAAGCTGTGAAGTGACGCTGCATCAGATGGGTCAAAATTTTAACAGTGCACTGTTAATGCAGTGCAAATACAGTGACTAGAACAATACAGGACTATCAATATCATAACAGCAATAGTAGTGATTCAGAAGATAATATGTAACATCCCAGTACTATATATGTATATAAATGCTCTTTTCAGTAATTCTGTTAAATGTCTTCATTTATGTATGTTATTTCTTTTAAATATTTTGGTTGTGTATAACTGGCTAATAAAACACTAATTTATCTGATTTTTTTTCATATTTTTGTGCTTTTTATTTGAATCTTACCACTTAAAACTCTTGAAATACTCAATTGACTCCCAATTTTATGATAATTTTGTATTTCTTGACTCCGAAAACATATAGTTTCACATACTGGTCAATAATATGCCATAAATATGGGCCTCCGTGGCTGAGTGGTCAAAACACCACGCCGCTAATCGTGAGGTTGTGGGTTCGAATCCCACTGGCTCCATTGCACGCACTCTTTGTGCGGAGCTCCTGGTTGTATATATCTTGTGTTGTGAAATTTCCTTGTGCTATCTCGTCCCTGTATATTGACGATGACTTACAAGCAAGCTTAATGTCGAGCACACAAGTCAGATCTACGTTGTTCAATAAATTCACAAATATTAAAAAGTCAGTAAATGGCAGCCATTTTGGACGCCTCTTGAAAATATTCTGAGAAATGTGTTAGAAAAAAATGGCATCTAAGATATTTTGAATCTATATGTCAAAACCTACAGAATAAGACAAAAACCTCAAACTGGTAGACGGTAGGTGCTGGGTTCGAACCCAATCGCGACCGTCGGCCTAACCGTTCGGAGTTTTCCGTGGTTTTCTCCGAACATTGCGTAAATACGGGTTAGGTTCCCTTAGAAAGACCCCCACGGAGGGCATCCCACCCCTTAGGGCCTATATCCCTTAGTGTAGATAATTGGCCGACATACATACAAGAACAACAACATAAGACAAAACTATCAAACTTAGCACGTTAATCCAGCTGGAGCCATGTTTTACGAAATTTCAAACCCTACTATATACAAAAAAATAAAAATTAAAAATATTAATTTCCCGAGGAGATATAATTTAAATATATGGATTCACCAAACGACCATAGACTTTTATATTAGTGAGGGAAATTCAGAAGCTGAGTGATCAGCCCCTTTTAAAGTTTGAAAACAGTACAATCTACTCTATTAAAATCTGTGCGCGTATTTACGTACGCTCAAAAACTCCCAATCTGCAGGGCGCAGGGCTACGAAATTTGGCACACGGGTTGCTGGTTGGTGGCCCATGAATGATTGGGGTCAAAGATTTTAAACTGATTTTTTTAAAATATTTTTTAACGAATTTTTGCCCTTTTTAATCATTTGGAAAATGGTTGTTGTTCTCGGACAAGAATAGATATACAGTGAAACCTCCAAATAAGGATATCTGTGGGACCGGAAATTTTGTCGCTTAAATAGAGGTGTCCCTTATTCAGAGTTTTTATTGCAGTGAAACTTCCATATAAGGGACCGGAACTTTTGTCCCTTATTCAGAGTGTCCTTTATTTGGTGGTTTCACTGTATCTGAAACTTATCTGACATACTTCAGTTGCCTCAATGACAAAAAAGTATTAAAAACTATTTTTAAAAATTAAAAAACAGAGATACAGCTTTCAAATAACTTAAATTTAAAAGTACATATCTTTCCCTATACGACGGTGTAAAATTTTAAAATGTGCGATGTTTAGAAGTTTAAAATTTTCAGTACCGAAAATTGTAAAACTGAAATTTTATTTAAATTTTTTTTTTATTGTTGGTCCAGGAATATTAATGTTTATCCATGGCGTACGTAATATATGAATCTGTTATTACATAAGCTACGCTTTGATCATCATAAAAATGATGTTTTTATTTTTAATAATCTTTAATTTTGCAAATAATTAGAGATTATTTTATTGTGCTTATAGTTACCACCTTTAAAAAAAATAAAGAGAAACATTTTATCACAAACATCAACAAAACATTTTATTTTACTTATTCTCTTATTTCAAAGGTATTGTTTTATCGTCTGCGGTCATAAGAACATGATAAATTAAATTTCATTTTAAAAAAAATTGACAGTAGTTGAAAAACCTTTTTTCTGAATCGAATCTCCATGCTGCACATCTTTCGTGCGTAGAATGGGTTAAACAGCTAGTATTAAGATGATAAAAAATTCGTTTTTTTTTTTTTTTTCTATTTTTAATACTGGAAGGCAATATTGTTTTCACGAGTTTTTAATAGTCTTTATTCAGACATAAAAATTTGTAGAAATAATTTTTTAACATCTTCCATATGAGACAATCTCATACACCTAAGTAAATACTCAATGATTTGCAACTACAAAACCCGCCTATATATTGCCAGTGCATTTATTCTCATGAAAGCATCTGTAGAATTCTTTTAGCTTTCTTAAATCGAATTGATTCAATAGCTATTTGGATGCACGAATCTGATATCAAATCTTTATTTAACTTGAAAGATATTTCAAGTCCTGAACCTATTACTCATAAATATTGAGTCAGCTATTTGAGGAGATCGGTATCGCAATTGCATTACTGTGGGTTCTTTTGTCGCAAAATGTTTACGATAAAAAAGGGGAGAGGGGGGGGGGGGAACTAAGAAATATCCAATATGGATGACCAATAACAGCAAAAAATTCAACATGAATGTTTGGTTTATGTATTTAGAAAAAATTGACTCAATATACAACTAAAAACAGTTTAATTTTTAAAAAGTCTTGTTATTTTTTTCTTGTTCAGAAAAATAAGCCAGTAAATGCTTTATTTTTTGTGCACAAAGTGAAAGAAATCTCAATTTTTAGTTAACATGTATATCATTTTCTGAGGTAAAAAAATTATTTTTTCTTTTTTTCTTTCTTTTTTCTTTTTCTTTCTTTTTTTTTAAGTCAGTTCTACTGAATAAAATTAAATATGTATCTTTTATTCCTAAAAATTCAAATATTTAAAATAATCATTTACTTAAAAATTGTTTTATTAAACTGGCGTATTTTCGGTGAAATTTTCGAGAGAAAGAATTTGAAAAAGGAACAATTTTAAGCAATAAAAATTCGAGAAAAAACAACAAAAAAGTAGACATTTTGTAATTATAAAAACGAAGTGATATTAAAAAATATGTCATGTTATTTACTAAAAAAAGACACAAATCTAAAATATCAACATGTTACTCTTACATTTCATCTCATATAATGTAATATCAGTTAAAGTAACATCTTATCTCCTTAATCGGATATAATCTCAATATCACAAATAATCCTCGTTTAAGGGGTCTCGGGAGTTTTAAACCTTCCAAATTTTTGAAATTTCAATTTTTTTATATGTTAAACTGATATATTTTCTGAACATTTTAATATAATTGTTTTCTCGAAATTCTCATTAGAACAAAGGTTATGGGTTTTAGAATTTTACCCGCTCAATAGCTGAAGCGGCGTTTCCGAAACTTGGAAGTCATTTTTCTCCAAATGATATTTTTTTTTTCATAGCGCGCACGATATCTCAAAATCTTGTAAGTATTTTCACATAAAATTTTCAAAATATGTGTTTCATTTAAATAACTGAGAGTTGGGAGCACTCTGTAAATGCTAATTGTCCACCTTGCATTTTTTTAAAGGCATAAAATGAAAGAACGTACCTATATCTTTAATCTCAATAAAAACTGTGTTTCAATATCATACAAATTTTAAGATATTAAAGGTCGAAGATGGTCTCTTTTTAAAAAAAATTCCGATTTTAAGAGTCCTGAGACCCCTTAACACTTTATATCATGACGGTGCTTCGTAGCATTAAAAGAAAATTCAATGTGAAATGTATTTAATTCATCTACTAACAAAAGATGATTGTACTTTTCATACAAAATAATTTGTTCAATTCTGTTTGGAGAGTACTGTAAAACAGTCAAAGCTAAATATTTTCTAATATGGTTATTTTCTCAACCTTTTATCTAGGTGTAGCTTTCATCCTATTAAAAATTGTTACATAAAAAATTTGCCGCAACAAAACACTTTTATGTCAGATAGGATCACAATATATTCATTTACACTGTTAGGTAGCTTTCATTACAAAAAGTAAAAATCTACCTATTGCAGCCGTCCGGAGGAAAGCACTTCCAAAAAATTTTGGTATATTTTCACCGATCATGACTCCCAGACCCCAAAACCACCCTCCGTTCAAATGTTGACATATACACTGTGTAAAAAAAGGAGAAGGACACTCGAATTTTTTAATTAACTTAATTGTGATTTATATTTACGGTCTGATTTTTTAAGGGCATAATTTTATATGCATTCTTTTGTTGTGAAATGAAAAATTAATTGCTACCACAATTAATTTATAGAAAAATGAACTTATCTAAAAATTTCACTGTAAAAAAAGTAGAAGGACAGCTGTGGAAAATTGAATTTTTTGGACCCTTCTGCTATAGATAATGTAAGTAAGCATTATTATTTTATTGTTTTCATCAAAGAAAAAAATATATCTCCATTTTTAGGTTGATTTTCTTGTTTGTTTGTTTTTTTAGAATGCCGAAAGGAATACCTTTAAATAATTTTCAAAAAGGCCAAGCCATAGCATTTAGAAAAGAGGGTAAAAGCATCAGAGAGATTGCTAAGTTGCTTAATGCTAGTAAAACTGCAATATCCAACTATCTTAGAAATCCAGAGCATCACGGTACTAAAAAAAAGACAGGAAGACCTAAAACACTGACGCCTCGTGATGAAAGAAACATTATCCGAAAGTTAAAAAAAAAAAAAAGATTCCACAATTTCGAAGGTCCGAATACGAGCAAATCTAGCGCATGTGTCACGCCAAACTGTATATAACTATATAAAAAAGTCTAAAGTCTTTATTTTCAAGAAGAGACAACATCATCCAAAATGGACAAAAATGCATATAGCCAATCGCTTATCTTGGGCGAGAAACTACATGTCTTGGACCACGGAATGGACTTCTGTCATTTTCTCAGATGAGAAAAAGTTCACTTTGGATGGTCCTGATGGATATCAATACTATTGGCATTGTATCAAGAATGAGGAAGAATTGTATTCCACTCGACATATGGGAGGGGGGAGTTTGATGGTCTGGCTAGCAGTTGGATATGGTGGAAGAACGAGTCTAGTCATTTTGCATGGTAAACAGAACCATGAAGATTACATCCAGTTGTTGGAATCTCAACTTCTTCCTTATGGTTCAGAATTAGGTGGAGAAGATTGGATTTTTCAACAAGATGGAGCAGCGATTCACACCGCTACTGGCTTTAAAAATTGGTTCCACACAAATAATATCCGCGTTTTGCCATGGCCAGCTAAAAGCCCTGACCTTAACATTGTTGAAAATATATGGGCGACATTAGTTCGTCGCGTATACAGTGGAGGAAAACAATACGAATCTGTTGTCGAGCTTCAGAATGCACTTAACGGTGTTTGGGACAATTTTTGCCAAAGTGAAATACAAGCACTGTACGATTCAATGCCAAACAGAGTCTTTCAAGTGATAAAGGCAAATGGAAAGAAAACTTCTTATTAATATTTTAATTTTCATATAAAATACTTATGTGTCCTTTTACTTTTTTTACAGAGTTTCATGTAAGCAACAGAAACTATATTATGAAAAACAAATTATCTTCTTAATTTATTTTGGACTAGCGGCCTTCGCCCGCTACGCTGGTCGGTTTATCTAAAGAAATCTTGAAGAAGTAGTTAGATAAGGTTCAGACATACATTAAAAAAAAAAAAAGCAAGTCGATCATTCAAAAAACGTTGGGAAATATCAAATATTTACTGTAATTTTTTAAGAAAAACAAAGTTACGAAAAAAAAAATTAAATCGAAAAAAAAATTACACTGACATATTAATGCAAGGAAATTTTCCCAGAGAGAAAATTCGCCTTGAATACAATATTTCAAATTCTTTTAATTGCTTATAGGCGTTAATGCCAACATAGTGAAAAAAAATTCCATGCTGGGAATCGAACCCGGGCCATCAGTATGGCGCACTGACGTTCTACCGACTAAACCACATGGAACGACAGCCAGCTTGAAACTTTCTCATACTTAAGTAGACTGGCGAAAACATAACGATAGCGCGTTTTAAAATCGCACAGTGACATCTATTGGATTTTATATGTACTAAAAAACGTTATGTACTAAAAAACGTGAGCAGCGCACCTAATAGTTTCTTTTGTTTCTTTTTGTTACTTTTTTGTCTGTTGTCCGATTTTGATGAAACAAAGCCTATACACTGCCCGGGAGTGTGCATTCTTCATTAGTGAAAACCGCATAAAAATCCATTCAGTAGTTACGAAGATAACCTCGAACAAACAGACAGACAGACAGACAGACAGACAGACAAAAAATTCAAAAAAAATTTTTTTGTGTTTCATTGGTTTTCTTTTATCGCCCTGACTCCATTTTTGTCAATTATCTTCAATGTACAGACACACCGGGTCCTACTGTTTTATTATATGTATAGATTATTATGAATTTATACTCATTTAGTTATAAACTAGCGGCCTTCGCCCGCTACGCTGGTCGGTTTATCTAAAGAAATCTTGAAGAAGTAGTTAGATAAGGTTCAGACATACATTAAAAAAAAAAAAAGCAAGTCGATCATTCAAAAAACGTTGGGAAATATCAAATACTAGCGGCCTTCGCCCGCTACGCTGGTCGGTTTATCTAAAGAAATCTTGAAGAAGTAGTTAGATAAGGTTCAGACATACATTAAAAAAAAAAAAAAGCAAGTCGATCATTCAAAAAACGTTGGGAAATATCAAATATTTACTGTAATTTTTTAAGAAAAACAAAGTTACGAAAAAAAAAATTAAATCGAAAAAAAAATTACACTGACATATTAATGCAAGGAAATTTTCCCAGAGAGAAAATTCGCCTTGAATACAATATTTCAAATTCTTTTAATTGCTTATAGGCGTTAATGCCAACATAGTGAAAAAAAATTCCATGCTGGGAATCGAACCCGGGCCATCAGTATGGCGCACTGACGTTCTACCGACTAAACCACATGGAACGACAGCCAGCTTGAAACTTTCTCATACTTAAGTAGACTGGCGAAAACATAACGATAGCGCGTTTTAAAATCGCACAGTGACATCTATTGGATTTTATATGTACTAAAAAACGTTATGTACTAAAAAACGTGAGCAGCGCACCTAATAGTTTCTTTTGTTTCTTTTTGTTACTTTTTTGTCTGTTGTCCGATTTTGATGAAACAAAGCCTATACACTGCCCGGGAGTGTGCATTCTTCATTAGTGAAAACCGCATAAAAATCCATTCAGTAGTTACGAAGATAACCTCGAACAAACAGACAGACAGACAGACAGACAGACAGACAAAAAATTCAAAAAAAATTTTTTTGTGTTTCATTGGTTTTCTTTTATCGCCCTGACTCCATTTTTGTCAATTATCTTCAATGTACAGACACACCGGGTCCTACTGTTTTATTATATGTATAGATTTACTGTAATTTTTTAAGAAAAACAAAGTTTCGAAAAAAAAAATTAAATCGAAAAAAAAATTACACTGACATATTAATGCAAGGAAATTTTCCCAGAGAGAAAATTCGCCTTGAATACAATATTTCAAATTCTTTTAATTGCTTATAGGCGTTAATGCCAACATAGTGAAAAAAAATTCCATGCTGGGAATCGAACCCGGGCCATCAGTATGGCGCACTGACGTTCTACCGACTAAACCACATGGAACGACAGCCAGCTTGAAACTTTCTCATACTTAAGTAGACTGGCGAAAACATAACGATAGCGCGTTTTAAAATCGCACAGTGACATCTATTGGATTTTATATGTACTAAAAAACGTGAGCAGCGCACCTAATAGTTTCTTTTGTTTCTTTTTGTTACTTTTTTGTCTGTTGTCCGATTTTGATGAAACAAAGCCTATACACTGCCCGGGAGTGTGCATTCTTCATTAGTGAAAACCGCATAAAAATCCATTCAGTAGTTACGAAGATAACCTCGAACAAACAGACAGACAGACAGACAGACAGACAGACAGACAAAAAATTCAAAAAAATTTTTTTTGTGTTTCATTGGTTTTCTTTTATCGCCCTGACTCCATTTTTGTCAATTATCTTCAATGTACAGACACACCGGGTCCTACTGTTTTATTATATGTATAGATTGTTAGGCAAATAATGATATTTGAGGTAACTTAATCAATTGTGCTTTTATTAGTAAAAAGTCTAGTGTCCTTCTACTTTTTTTACGCAGTGTATATATATATATATATATATATATATATATATATATATATATGATTTTTGTCATGCGATAACTAACGTATTTATGAACCGATTTGAATGAAACTTGGTATGTACATAGTACATACAAATGTCTCGACCGAGTTCGTTGGCCAGCATCATCCGACATTTTGTTTCAAAATGGCGGCCATTTTAAATTTTTTAAAAAATTTAAAATTTAAAATTCAATGCGAAAAAAGTAAAAATTGAAAAATATTTTTCTTTTACGTGTTAGAACTTAAAACAACGATTCCAGAACATTTTTTATTTTGTCTATATCTTAAAAAATGATTGAGTTATAGCACTTTGAATTTTTCTTATGGCTGACATTTTGAAACGATCTGATTTTTGTCACGTGATAACACGCGTATTTATGAATCTATTTGGATGTAACTTGGTGTGTACATAGTATATACTGAGGCCTGAATCGAGTTCAATACTCAGTTCCATCCGCCATCTTATTTCAAAATGGCGGCCATTTAAAAATTTTTAAAAATTTTAAAATTTAAAATTAAGTACAAGAAAGTAAGAAATTGAAAAAGATTTTTCTTTTATGTATTTGAACTTGATACAAAGATTCCAGAGCATTTTTTGTTTCGTTTGTATCTTAAAAAATGGCTGAGTTATCGCATTTTTAATTTCTAGTGTTGCTCATACCTTGAAATGATCTGATTTTCGTCACGTGATAACATGCGTATTTATAAACTGATTTGGATATAACTCCGTGTGCACATAGTACATAGCAATGCCTTGACCACGTTCACTGTCCAACTTCTTCCGTCCTCTTGTTTCAAAATGGAAGCCATTTATGCTTGTCAAAAATCTTTTAAATGTATAATGATGTACAAACAAAAAGTTAGAAATTGAAAAAAGTTTCTTTTTAAAGTATTTATCTTAATAATGAATTCAAGAGTATTTTTTGCTTTGTCTTTAACTTAAAAAACGCCTGAGCAGTTTGAATTTCTAACGTGGGTGACATTTTTAAAAAAAATCAATTTGCCCGCGACAGCACTCGTATATATTAATCGATTTCAATATGAGTGTGCATGTTCACCTGAATTAAGATTTCGACCAAGCTCATAATCAGGTTCCACTAATTTGAGCTTAGTATTTTTGAATAATATAATTAATTTAAAATAAATAAAAAAATATATAAGTATATGAAAGCTACCTCTTCCTCCCGGCACTGCCGGAAGGACTATTTTTATAAGAATTGTGAGATTTCCATAATAGTATTCCTTGTGTATTCCTGTTCTTGTGAATATTTTGCGAAAAAGAGCTCCAACTAAAGATTTATGAAACCGATTATAATTAAACAATTCATCTTAAAATCAAATTTCTATTATTAGGGTTTCGTTCATCCGACGAAACCCGATTCATCTCTGTCCTCTGTCTGTCAAACCGTCCATCCGTCAGAGTCTGTATACAAAAACTGTATAAGTCAGATATTTTAAATTTTGTGTGCTTACAGCTAAATACCTCGTGTCGCATGAAAAACAATAAAATTTTGAAAAAGTCTATTATTTTAATTAAATCAGTTTTATCAATATCATCCGTTCATTTTTTGCGATTTAAATTTTAAAAGTAAATTTTAATTTCACCGCTTTTGGTGTCGACATCATAGGTAGGAGATAAAGCTTCTCGATAGTAAACAAAAGGTTCTTAGTTCGAACTTTGGTGCCAGGACTAGAAATTTTCATACTAAGATGGATTTAATTAATACAGTGAAACCTCCAAATAAAGGACGCTCCGAATAAGGGACAACTCTATTTAAGGGACAAAAGTTCCGGTCCCTTATATGGAAATTTCACTGTAATAAAAACTCCGAATAAGGGACACCTCTATTTAAGGGACAAAATTTCCGGTCCCACAGGTGTCCCTTATTCGGAGGTTTCACTGCATAATTTTCGCCTTCTTTTTAAAGGGTTAATATTATTTTTTTATTACTGACATCCATAATTTTTTTTATTCATTTTTATTTGTATTTTAAAAAGTATTACGATTTATTAATGATTCAGCATTTTAAATTTCGTTTAAACAAATTTTTTCGTTTTTAGAAACTTAAAATTATGTTTATACATCCATCCACTATTTTTTTTTTCAAATGTTCAAAAAATTTGGAATTTTGGATTTTATTTAAATAATTTGATTTGAACATTTTTAATTTGATTAAAATGATTTCCTTTTCGTATTATTTTAAAATTAAATTTATTGGTATTACCATCTATGTAGGAATTTAATAATTTTAAATTAACAATTTGGATTTATTAATTAAAAGATAAGGTGTTTTGAAAGAAATGTTAAACGAAACCCTCTGTACGATTTGGATCACACTTACCCACTTGTGTTTGTTGTTCTGGATAGATTAAACATTAATGTAAACAATATTCAGGCGATGCCTGATTATTTATTCAAAATTCAGGATATAAACGATTAATATGACGCGTGATGCGTTAAAAGTCACAGTGGTGTAAATCAGTAATTTCGACAAAATCGGCAATATAGTATTAAGCCTATGTTATTGTCCATTCAAATTTCTAGTTTGCTTTTCAATGTTTTTAAATGATCACATTTTTATCGTAAGATAGCGAGGTTTATCTCAGCGACACGTTAGAGAGATTTTGCGATCAGTTTTAACCCCAAAGAAGTTTATTGAAATTACGAAGACCTTAGCGTTTCCAGTTTCAGGATTTAGTGTTCTCCTACCCATAAAGGTTAGCAATTTTCATAAATATCGCAGAATGCGTCGGACACATATGCTGAAATTGCACCATGGTAAGTTGCGCATTCTTTGGACTAAAAAATACATGCATGTGACGGATTTATGTTTCAATTTTTTCTCCACAGACGCAAAAAGTCAATTTCGATGGCCTTGTTGGCTGAGCATACTATTGAGACAATCACAGGAGTTCTTTAGTCGACAACAAGGAGAGGGTTCTTTCATGGGATGGGACGCGTTCTGTTATAACCTCTTCAGACCTGAGGTACACAAATGTGTACCTTCATTCTTTTCCTTATAAAAACTAAACTGTTCGAATTTTTTGCATTTTTACTTTACTTTTATACAGCTGAAAGTTTTTTGCTTTAAAACAAAACTAATAAATGTCAGCACTGATGAATATTACCTCATAAAATAAATATTATTTTCATCCGAGTTTCGAAAATACCTTCAAGACATTGTGGCCAAGAAAGTTAGAAATATTCATAATTAAATGTTTTACAATAAAAAATTTTGAGGATTTGCTGATCATTTACTTGCTTAAAGACATTGTTATTGCGTAACGCGTGAAATTTTGGTTTTGCGTAAATTTATACTACTGATAGTTAAACTGATGTTTTAAGGGGATTAGTACTCTTATATCCATATTTGTAAACCTAAATTACTAGTCCCCTAAAATGCTGATTTCATAAAAATTATTCTTTCTGTCACCTATGGTGTCATTTTATTTACATTTTGAAGTAAATGAATATATTATCAATGTTATAATGAATATGTTATCCTCTAAAATGTTTGTATGTCAGCAATTTACATTCATTTTATTAAAAAAAAAAGGAATTGCACGTGTTCCATTCTTCCCTTTACTGGCATGTCCCATTCCTCCCATTACTGACATGTCCCATTCCTCCCCACTTCCTTGTTACTTGTTAAACTTCTTGTATAAACAAAAATGTTGCTTTTAGGCTTAGTTTAAATTATGAATAATATACAGTATAGTTTTCCATAAACAGGAAAACTATTGCATCTCTGCATAAACAAGTTATTAATTTACAAAAAGTAAAAAAAGGTATTTGAATCAAATTTACTTTTGATTCTTGAAATGATTTTTTCCTTTATACAGTTGCAAGCTTATACAAAGCAAATTTTTTTTCAAGTGAAAATTGAGATACCTTTGCTTCATCTTGTGTGTGATTGATGAAATGTTTAAAATGATATTAACCCTTTCGGGTCTGAATTATTTTTCAGTTTTTAGAAAAAAATACTTTTACTTTATAATAACATTAACACAAGCTATATAAATAGATTAATTAGTATTTAACAAATATTTTGACTGTCTGAACGATAACGAATGTTATTGTTTTGTGTACTGTTCGATTCATATTTATGTGACAATACGCTAAGAAAAAATTTTTGGAGACGCTTGGAAAAAATGGTATTACAATGAGATTTAACTTATATTACAAATTTCTAATACTTTTAGTGCTTTATTACACAAGATTCTTTCAGGAAAGAACTTGAATTTTAAATTTAAAGAGTAAAATTTATGTTTAAAATAAAAGAATCACAAACGGCCGAAGAGAAGTAAACAAATAATTATTATTTTTGTTATTATTAATACCTAACCATAAATGAAGTCATTTAGTAAATGCATAGACATAAAACTAACATTATTATTTTTAAATAGTAGCAAAAGTATTTCTTAAAACAAAATAATTTTCCATTAAAATACACGTATTATTAATAGTACACCAGACCCGAAAGGGTTATAGAGAAAAATCTACCGTCCATTCTACTCACTGTCCTCCTCCACCCCATTCTCCCCTACCGAAATGTCTTTCCATAACGGAAAGGGCATGTTTACAAACGAACATTTCTGTCATCCAATCTACCGCTACATTTTTGCCATTGCGATCATTGTAGGAGTCATCTTGACGACGTAGCCCAGTCATAGCAAGCAGACAACCATCATAAAATTTGTAGACCAATCAGAATGCCTGAATTCATATGTAGAATCTGTGCTATAACGAAGCACGGGCGAAAACAGCTTGCCCACACTAATAAGAGCCCACTGTGACGTCAGCTGCCCTTTCCTTATTTGAAGCATCCTAGAAGAGGAAAACTTCTTACAACAGGACAATGCGTCGATTTATGCCTCTCACTCAACAACAGCATGGTTAAATCAAAATCAAGGGACTTTTACATACTAGCAAGTCATAAGGCTAAACTTGAATTCAATTGTAAACCTTTGAAGACAACTTGCATGATGGTATATACACTGCTCAAAACAATTAAAGGATATTGCAGTTTTAGGTGGATTTTGTATCTGGGAAACTTTTTAGCTGATTGATACATGGTCGACAGACATAGTAGGTTATATGAGAATAAATTACACATGTTTGGCAGAAAAAAATGCATTGTATTGCGCATTTGTGTACAAAAAGAAAAAAACACAATTTGTGCATATGAGAAAAAAAGAATAAGAAAAGGTGTTTTCTTCAAAGAAAATCACTTTCAGTAGGGGGTATGGTTTCCACGGGCGGCCAGCAACGTTGAACACCTTTGAGGCATGGACTCAATGAGGCTATTAATGACGAGTTGGGGTATTCTGCCCCACTCTTCCAGAAGAGCTCTTTCCAGTTCTTGGAGAGTTTGTGGGGGTTGTTGGCGGCCAGAAACTCGTCTTCCTAGAGCGTCCCAAACGTGCTCGATTGGATTCATGTCTGGAGAACAAGCTGACCATTCCATTCGAACGATTCCTTCCTCAAAAAGAAAATCCTCCACCAGGTTTGCACGATGTGGCCTGCAGGTATCGTCCATTAAAATGAAGTTATCTCTGATTGCTGCAGCGTAAGAGACTACAATAGGTCTGATGATCTCATCCCTATATCGGCGACCAGTCAGAGCTCAATCTCGAATGATGTAGAGGTCAGTGCGCCCGTTAATGGAGATGCCACCATACACCAACACTCCTCCACCGCCAAATCTGACACTTTCGTGCACGAACGCAGGATTATTCCTACTGCCACGGTCCCTCCAGATGAAAATACGCCTATTATCCAGATGCACAGAAAAACGGGACTCGTCAGAAAACAGAATTTTGCTCCATTCATTTCTCCTCCAGTTGACATGCTCGGTTGCCCACTCCCTGCGGTCGCGACGATGCCTTGATGTTAATCTAACACATACCATCGGTCAGCGAGCATACAGACCTACAGCATGGAGCCGGTTTCGGACAGTCTGAGTTGAAATCGTGGTGCCTGTAGCCGAGTGAAGTTGTTGTTGTAGAAGAGTAGCGTTCATGTTTCGGTGCCTCCGAGCTGTTAACGCTAAATACCGATCTTCATTGGGCGTTGTTGCCCGTCTACGACTTTGCCCTGGTCTTCGGCCTGCACATCCACTCTCTAAAAAAACGGTTCCAGATCCTGGAAATGACACTTTATGACACTCCAATGGCTTGTGCTACTTCGGCTTGAGTTTGCCCCCCTTCTAACCTACCAACAATTCTCCAAGCTTCTGAATCTGTCAAATGACTTCGCTGAGACATCGTACTCATCGAAACAAAGCAATCACTGAATGCCGATCATCCTTGTCTTCATTCTCTTTTATCCAGTTGAAAGTCAAATTTCATTCGCTGCCTCTTAAGCGACGTTTTTGACGTCGAACTCAAAATTTGCATACTCCACAGTTTGAAAACCAGAAAAATTTGCATTTGTGATTATCTTCTTCTATTTTCGGTAAAAAAAATTTCGTTTATATCTTTATTTTATATAAAACTTCAAATATTCTTTAATTGTTTTGAGCAGTGTATATCCATGATCGTCTATTTTCGTCTGTTGAGAAATTAATGGAGCAAATAGAGCAGAGTTGGTTTTCTTTAAAGCCACACATTTTCCAAACACTACTTCGAATCATGCCTGATATGATTTTTAAAAAGATAATTCGAAAAAATGGATACAAAATTTCAATTTAAATACAAAATTCTAAAAAAATATCCACATATTTTTGGGACAATCTATTCGTATTATGATTTTTTAGAAAAACTTTAGTAAAACTCATACTGCATTTCTTTGTCGTAATAAACTTATGTTATGATTCTATATGCTTATTATTAATTTTTTCTTGATTATTGCTTTATTTTTTGAACTGTTATTTCAAAAAATCACCTGTCCATATACTTTTGAGACGCGCTGTAATATTTAAAATTACAGAGAAGGTTAAAATTTATCTCACACTAAAATTGCGATTCAAACATTCACCACTCATAACGGAACATACGAGCGTAGTTCTGAATATCTAAATTCTTTGTGTGGCGCCGAAGAAAAAATAGTTATTTCTACCAAAAGCATTCTATGGCACTTTTATAGTGATGCCAGATATGCGTTGCTATATCACTTTATTTAAGGAAAAGCTTTCAGGAAAAATGCATAAAAAATTCTGATACGTAATATTTCTTATAAAAGAATGCAAAAGGGGCATTGTTTGTATTAAATACACTGAATATGTCTTATTTCTAAAGGGAGTACCCTTTTTCTTTAAATAAAGAAAAGGAAAAGTAATCCCATGATTTCAAACATTTCTGGTCATATCTATTATCTATGTAAATTCTATCACTATATAAATATACAGAGTGTCTATAAAAAATGTTTCAAGGTTTTCTTCGAACCTTGGATTTCCTTGCGTAAATACGGGTTAAATGCCTTAAAAAGGCCCCTATGACGAGCACCTCCCCCCTTAAGGTCTATATTTCACGTGTTGATAATTGACCGTCATAAATTAACCCAGTTTCAATGATACATTGTAATAGTTTGATTTTGATTATTTACAACAAATTATGCACTAAACTGGAGATAAACTAACCTAGTTTGTCTTTAAAATGTTCAATACGTGCACCTATAATTATACGGAACAAATCCAACCTAAAGTCGAATTCCCCCCCCCCCCCCCCCACTTCCCCACATTTCGATTAACAAGTCCCAAGTAATGGAAGTAATTCAATTCTGTGTCACCACTCTGGTAAATCATTGGGATGCGGCGGAACGTACACATGACCTTTTATGAAGTCCCAAAAGAAATAAAAAATCGCATGGCTTTAACGGATTTTAAATCTTCAGCCCAGCAAGAACGTTTTAAGCTGAGGATTTACCTTTTTCATATGTGGTACTGCAAGCGAGTAAACAACAAAGCAACTCTCGTGCATGTGCTCATCTAAAACTGTTTGCATTACTCTTTATTTGTGACCCTTAACAATACTCTACAACGTTTACAATTGAAACTATTAAAACTTATAACTGGGAAGTACTTTTACCGACACTCTGTATTTACGACATCTAGAAGAAAGAAGAACAAATAGATAAAACGAAAAAATATATATATTTTCAAATAATTTGTATCATTTGTATTCTTTTTTGAATTTTTAATAAAATGTATATATTTTAAGGCTTACATCTATGGTGCTTCCAAAATATATCGATAACAAAGTACAGTGAAACCTCCGAATAAGGGACACCTGTGGGATCGGAAATTTTGTCCCTTAAATAGAGGTGTCCCTTATTCGGAGTTTTTATTACAGTGAAACTTCCTTATAAGTGACAGCTATGGGACCGGAACTTTTATCCCTTAAATAGAGGTGTCCCTTATCCTCTTCAGACCTGAGGTACACAAATGTGTACTCCCATTCTTTTTTTCATAAAAACTAAACTGTTTGAATTTTTTGTATTTTTACTTTACTTCTATAAGGCTGAATGTCTTTTGATTTAAAACAAACCCAATAAATGTCAGCACTGATGAATATTACCTGATAAAATAAATATTATTTTCATCCCAGTTTCGAAAATACCTTCAAGACATTGTGGCCAAGAAAGTAAGAAATATTCATGATTATTTAACGTAAATGCTTTACAATAAAAAAATTGAGGATTTGCTGATCATTTACTTGTTTAAAGACCTTAATTTTGTTATTGCATAAATTTATATTGCTAATAGTTAAACGGAAGTTTTAAGGGAATTGGTACTTTTAAATCCATATTTGTAAATCTAAATTGCCAGTCCCCTAAGTTACTGATTTGATAAAAATGACTCTTTCTGTAATCTATGGTGTCATTTCGATTATGCAAAAGTAATAAATATATATTTGTAGAGTTATTTTATGCTCAGGTCTGAAGAGGTTATTCGGAGTGTCCTTTATTTGGAGGTTTCAGTGTATTATTTAATTTTGTATACCCCTTTCAGGGGCAAGCAATTGTCTTTGCATAATGCTGAATTCCCACCGGAAATTTTCAAAAGTTTTATTTCAAAATAGCTCTTTTTCATCAGAGTTTTAAAAATAAAACTTAACTAAAATTTTCTAGTGCAGTTCTTAATTAAAATTAGGTGAAATGTAATTTATCCCACTACCCCTCAAGGGGTTAAATGTGTTAATTAACGATTACATCGTATATATATATCTCAGTATTTTTATTCAAACTTTAAGCAAAATCATTTTTATAGTTGAATTTTAATTTTTATTGGGCGCATTTATTTAAAAAAGAATCCACTTAATATAAAAATTTTATTAAATGAAAAAAATAATCTTGCAGAAAAATTTATTTAAAAATGAGGGGTAAAAAAAATCATACGATTTATACTAATGATGAAACAGTGGCTTCAGACTTTATTTTTGCATTCTGTGATACTTGTACTTTTACACTTGCACGTTTTTCATCTAGATTAAAAAATACACTCTAAGCTAAAAAATATTTATTTAAGCAGAAAAACTTAAATATCTATCTTCATATAAAAAAAAAGACAGATAGAGACAAGCTCATATATTTCCTACTTCAAGTAAAAGAATTTTAAATGAAGAGAAGCAATTTTTTTTAATAGTACTTGGTAGTAATGATGTTTTAACAAATTAAACTAAATATAAAATTGCTACAGAGTTTATTTTTAAAAGCAAGATAGGGACTTTCTGATATCGCTTCCATAACTTTTCGGAAATTTTTTACTTTTAGAACTTTAGACTTTATTTAATACTTTTTAGATGATTTGTTTTGTATTTAAGATATTAAATACAGTGCGTGTAAAAACTATAAGGACAGCAAAAAATATTCACTTTTTTGATAAATTTCAAAACAAATGAAACTTTTTTTAATATAATATACTTCATCAAGCTGAAAAGCTAATAAAAAATAAAAATAATGATGCCCAGTTAAACAGATGGCATAGAGCTCACAGGTTATGCAGACTAATTGTATATTACAGCCTTATATAATAATGCCTTTCGAAAGAAAATAAGGAAGGAAGTACCCCCCACCCCCATTTCCTTTCTTTATACTTAATCATTGAAGCCCCAAAACTAATCAGGGATACGCCTTATCATTTAATAAACCTGTATCCAAAATTCGAAGCAAGTCGTATACAAATGCATAAAAACCCATTTATGTAATATAAGAAACGTTGTCCCCCGTTCCCTCCTTTATAATTAACCATTAAACCTCCAAAACTGTCCAGAAATTCAACTTATCAGAAAGAACCTACATCCAAAATTTAAAGCAACATAACTCTGCATAAAACTCTATTTAGCTAACTTAAGCGGGAAGTAATCGCCCGCACTCCCCTTTATAATTAACAAAAGAACACAACAACAAATTAGCGAAGCTTCTTATTACTATGAGCCTGTATCCAAAAATTGAAACAAATCGGTTAATTCTGCGTGAAAAACCATTTACATGTATTATGAGGGGTAGTTCCCCATATCCTCCCTTTATACTTATCCAGTGAATTCCAAAAACAAATCAGGGAAGCTCCTTTTCAGAATAAACCTATATACAAAATGTGAAGCAAATCGGTAATTTTTCCGTTCCCCTTCTTATATTTTCCGAATGAACTCTCAGAACTAATCAGGGAAGCGTCTTATCATAATAAGCCTATATCCAAAATCTCATGTAAATCGGATATTTTTATCAAGAGCGTTACGTACGTACGTACGTACGTACGCACGTACATATATACATACAGAACGGGCGGGCACATAAGCTCTCAGGCTTTGATAGCCTGTGAGCTAAAACGTCAACAAAATTCAACTGTCAGTATTTTATTATGAAAACAAAATAATTTTGCTATTTTTGCTTGTGTAAAAACTATAAGGATACCAAAGAAAATTCAATATTGTAACCAGATAAACAGATATTTAATGTTTTATGCTCTCATCTATGAGTTTAATGATTGCAAATATTCCATCAGTCCTCGACATCATTAATTTTTAGTACAGTTCAGGATTGTTTTTGTACTATTCATCTTCGATTGGTGATCTGAATTCAAATTCTCAAGAAATATGGCTTCCATTTTTATAAACTCACCTTACTAGCTCTCCCTATAAGTTATCTACAGGAAGTAAATCGGTATTTATGAGCGGCCATTGCAAAGCTTCAATATTTTTTTAATAGAACTAATTTTTTTCCTCACGATTTGTGTCGATAGGTATATTATCTCGCTGTTATATCCATTTTTTGTCCTGTCAGAAGTGTTGCAACAGATGAAAAATGGTCAAAAAGAGTTTGTATATGTGTCTTTGAATTAAATTTTCCTGAAAGATATGTATAAGTGACACCACATCGTTGAACTAAAAGCATCCCCATGTGTCAATGAATCCGCTATCTAACTGATATTTTAATAAAATCTCTTTTTCTCTATTTAATAATTTTTTTTCCGATGAAAAGAAATGAAACTTAAATGGTCCTGATGACTAGAAATTTCATTGGAATGATTTAAGAAAAGATAAAGAGATTTTATTAAAGCATCAGTTAGGTGGTGGATTCGTTGCCACATGGGGCAGCTTTTCGTTCAACGATATGGTGTCACTTATATATATCTTCCAGGAAAATTTAATTCAAAGACACATTTACAAACTCTTTTTGACCATCTTTCATCTGTTGCAACACTTCTGACAGAACAAAAAATGAATATAACAGCGAGATGATACGCCTATCCACACAAATCCAGAGAAAAAAAAATAGTTCTATTAGAAAAATATTGAAGCTTTGAAATGGCCGCTCATAAATCCTGATTTAAATTCTATCGATAACTTATAGGGAGATCTAGTAAGGTGAGTATATAAAAATGGAATTTTTAGAATTGGAATTCAGATCAACAATTGAAGATGAATAGTACATAAAAATCCCGAATTGTACTAAAAATGAATGTTTTCGTGGACTGATGAAATATTTGCAATCATTATAGTGATAGCATATACAGGGTGTCCCTAAACAAATGGTATATACGCTAGGGGGTGATAGAACACATCAAGACGAGTAATAGTAAATAGGAAATCAAGGGTCCCAAACGTTTTCCAAAGGAGATAGCTGCCATTAAAGTTTGGGGTCCAAAATTTCAAATACACATAAAAAACGGAAAAATTGGTCGATTAATTTGCGGTTTTCACTAAAATTATTCTTTATGTTGGTATTTTCTTGAAAATAAATTTTATAGATAAATTTCGAAAAATGCCGATAGAGGACGCTTTCGACTTTGAAGTAATGAAAAACTATTTTTTGCCCTGATTTTTTGGATCTCATCAAATGGTTTCGTAAGCTTAAACTTAAACTTAAATTTTGAGCTCAAAATCTGAATAATTGGAAGCGGTTAAATAGCACAAACTTAACTGTGTTCAGAGGGTTTAAATTTCAAATGATTATAAAAAACGGAAAAATTGGTCGATTGATTTGCGGTTTTCACTAAAACTATTCTTTATGTCGGTATTTTATTGAAAATGAATTATAAAGATAAATTTCAAAAAATGCCGATAGAAGGCGTTTTAGACTTTGATTTAACGAAATAATCCATACTAATACTATTTTTTGCCGTTATTTTTTGCATCTCATTAAATGGTTTCGTAGGCTTAGATTTAAATTTAAATTTTGAGCTCAAAATCTGAATAGTTGGGAGTGATTAAGTAGAACAAACTGAACTATGTTCAGAGGGTTTAAATTTCAAACAAGACGGAAAACTATTAAAAAAACGGAAAAATTAGTCGATTCGTTTGCGTTTTTTACTAAAACTACTCTTTAAACCAGAGTTTTCTTGAAAATAAATTTTAAAGATAAATTTCACACAATGCCGATAGAGGGCGCTTAGACATTGAAGTAGCGTACAACTATTTTTAACCGTTATTTTTTTTTAAATCTCATTAAATGCTTTTAAATGCTTAGATTTAAATTTTGAGATCAAATTCTGAGTCGTTGCGAGTGTTTAAGTAGCGCAAAAGTGAACTGTGTTCGAGGGGGGGGGGTGTAAATTTCAACTCCTGAACACACTTCGGTTTGCGCTTCTTAACCCCACCCAACGATTCAAATTTGAGTTCAAAATTTAAGTTTAAATCTAAGATTTCGAAAACATTTAACAAGTTTTGGAAAGCATTTAATTAGATACAAAAAATAACGGTTAAAATTTGTTGTTGGTTACTCTGAAGTTTAAGGCGCCCTCTAACGGAATTTTTTGAAATCTATCTTTAAAACTCATTTTCAAGAAGATACTGACTTAAAGAATAGTTTTATTTTAAACCGCAAACGAATCGACCAATTTTTCCGTTTTTTATTATCATTTAAAATTTGAACCTTCTGAACACAGTTCAGTTTGTGCTACTTAACCACTCCCAACTATTCAGATTTTGAGCTCAGAATTTAAGTCAAGTCCAAGTTTACGAAAACATTTAATCAGATGCAAAAAATAACGTAAAAAGTAGTTGCTCGTTACTCCAAAGTTTAAAGCGCCCTCTATCGGCATTTTTTGAAATTTATCTTTATAATACCTTTTCAATAAAATACCGACATAAAGAATAGTTTTAGTGAAAACCGCAAATCAATTGACCAATTTTTCCGTTTTTTATAATAATTTGAAATTTAAACCCTCTGAACACTATTAAGTTTGTGCTACTTAACCGCTTCCAACTATTCAGATTTTGAGCTCAAAATTTAAGTTTAAGTCTAAGCTTACGAAACCATTTAATGAGATGCAAAAAATCACGACAAAAAATAGTTTTTTATTACTTCAAAGTCTAAAGCGCCTTCTATCGGCATTTTTCGAAATTTAACTTTATAATTTATTTTCAAGAAAATACCAACATAAAGAATAATTTTAGTGAAAACCGCAAATCATTCGACCAATTTTTCCGTTTTTTATGTGTATTTGAAATTTTGGACCCCAAACTTTAATGGCGGCTATCTCCTTTGGAAAACGTTTGGGACCCTTGGTTTCCTATTTACTATTACTCGGCTTGATGTGTTCTATCACCCCCTAGCGTATATACGATTTGTTTAGGGACACCCTGTATATACTATAGGGTGAGTGCATAACACATTAAATATGGTTATTTGGTTACAATATTGAATTTTCATCGGTGTCTTTATAGGTTTTACACAAGCAAAAATAGTAAAATTACTTTGTTTTCATAATAAAGTACTGACAGTTGAATTTTGTTGACATTTTTTATTAGCTTTTCAGCATGATGACACATATTATAAGGAAAAAAGCTTAATTTGTTTTGAAATTTATCAAAAAAGTTAATAGTTTTTGCTGTCCTTATAGTTTTTACACGCACTGTATATGACTCTGACATACAGTCGAGCCTCTATATAACGAAATCCATCGTTCCAGTAAAAAATTCGTTATATAGAGAAATTCGATAGTATCGTATAGAGTATGATGTTAAAAATAGTATTTAATGTGTAAATTTTGAACAAATATTATTTTTGATCTTTTTAATTAAGAATTTGAAATGTTTAAAAGTATATATTAACCTAACATTTTATTTCTTACTTATTTAAGCAGTTTCAGAAAAGAGAAAAGACATTTATTTGAAAGCTTAATGAAAATCAAATAAGGAAGACTTGCATAAATTTCAGAGTAAGAAATCTGTAATTTTTTGTTGTTTTGATTTTAAAATTACAATTGTTACGCTCTCAAAAAAAATTCTCAAATTTTAGCAAGGAATGAAAAATTGTAGTTGATATTTTCCTCCATTTGAAGGTCTCTCTTATGTGCTCTCATTGATTCCTCTCTTATATGTGTAACAATTCAATTGACTGTGTTTTGAGAAGGATGTTGAAAGGTGTGTGGGAGGTGGGATGAACTTGTTAGATTTAAAGAATAAGGAGAGAAGTAATATTTATAAAAAAAAAAAACCTCTCCACTGAACGATAAATCAAAAATAAGTGATGGAAAATTGATTCCATATGATTTCGAAGCTTTTTTAAAACTGAATAAATTAAGATCAATTTATGAAAAAATTCGTTATATGGAGATAGATATTTCGCTATATAGAGTCTGTTTTTAATGTAATCATGCGAAAAGGGGACCGTTCTTACTAAAAATTCGTTATATGGAGAAATTCGATGTATGGAGTTTCGTTATATAGAGGTTCGACTGTACCTATTTTAAACAGGAGATTTTAATTGGCTTTGTTAGTAATATTTTTAAATTGCTGAAATAGCAAATTAAAATATTTTAAAATATAGTTAAAAATTTAAAGGAAAGGAACATACGTTGCACATAAAACACTACATGTTTTTAAATTTTACTCCGGGTAGCACACTTTTTTTAACTTTAGAAAATTTTAAAATCACATAGACACATCTAATAATGGGAAAATTATAGAAGTTATCTCAATGACGTTGAAAAATCAATAAAAAAAGGTTGACCCCTTTACCATCAATTCAGTTCCTATTTTTACCACCAGGGGTGAATTTAATTCTTATTTCTTTGGCCATTTTGCTACTAATTGCCGAACAATTCTAATTTTACTTAAACTCCCTCATTTTTCTATACTTATTCGTGCTTTTTCAACTTTTTGCAACCAGGGGATGCCGTCACATGACTTTTCCACTATTGTGGCTCCCTTTTAACCTTTCTTTGGTCTGTTGTTTTTTAATTCCATGTATTTTCTATTGCCTTGTATTTACTAAAATCCTTTATAAGCATGTAAAAACAATTATTTTAATGATCGGTTGTAATACATCTTGATTGTAGATTCTAGGAAGTAATCAATGATTGTATCTATTGTGTTTTTTACAAGGACGATTTTTTTTCGATTGGTAAATTTTTGAGAACCGCCCATAGCTAGTCATATCTTAGCAAGCAGTTTTAGGTTGAAGCGTGAAATTCAAGATAACAAGCCTATTAAAAAATTATTAAACATTTATTTCAGCGATTTTAGAAATCCCCCCTTCGCCCAAAAGGATTAACAAGAGTTCTGAAAATCTAGGTCATTCTGCCCAACCTCAGTAGCAGTTTTAGATAGAGGCATGAATTTGAGGTTACCCAATCTTATAAAACAAACTTAAACATGTATTTTTTCTATTTTAGAAATTATCACCTAAACGGGTTTAATGGGGTGTCGCACTTTTGGGATATTTCGCCATATCTCTGCAGCAGGTTTAGGTAAAACCTAAAATTCAAGATAACACACCTACCAAAAAAAGTTAAACATAGGTACTTCAGTCATTTTAGATCTAATTTGTCTATTAAGTGATCAAATTGATCTTTGAACCAGATAATGTAAGATTACATGAATAAGACAACAGTCATAAATGTTTGATTAGATATTAAGTTTTTTTTTTTTTTTTTTTTTTTTTAATATTTATTAGATGTATTTCGTTTGATTCAAGGCTAATTCTTTAACCGTTAAGCATACACTTATAGTCCCGATTACGAAATTGTTTTAAATGAGGTAAATTATTTAAAAAAAATGATTTGGGCAATGAAAACGTTTCTTAACCCTTTCGGGTCTGGTGTCATCGAATATTATTTTGTCTTAAGAATTTCTTAGGTGCCTTCTACATATAAAAATGATAGTATATGGTTATACCTTTCTTATTATGATTTCGTATATGTTTTGACATTTAGTATTAACAATAATAATAAATGTCTTTTAAATTATCTTTGCACCGCTGGCGATTCCTTTATTTTGTATATATATTTCAGTCTTTAAATTAAAAATATAGGTTACTTTTCTGAACGAATCATGTGTCACAAAACGCAAAAAACATTAGAAAGTTGTAATAATTTCCCAAATCCTGTTGTAATACGTTATTTTCCAAACGTCTCCAAAAAACTCTTCCTTAACCTATTTTTATATTAAAATGGATTGAATTGAACACAAAATAAATATATTTGTTATATTTCAGACAGTGAGATAATCTTTAAACTTCAGTAAGTCTATTTTAATAGCTACGGTTATCGTTATTAAAATAAAAGTAATTTTTTTCTCAAAATGGAAAAAAATTCGGACCCGAAAGGGTTAAAAAAATACGATATTTAATTCTTTATGTAATATTCCTGTCCTATAAGTTACATTTAGTTTATTATTATATTGAAATTGACCGAGTAATCGCTGTTTAAAGTTAAAGTGCTTTTTTTGCTGCGAAATAGGGATCATTCATAAATTTACTAGAAATATAAATAACAGTCAGGTATGAAAATATAATACTGAAAGTATAATACCTGTACCCTATATGGACACCTTAAGAAAAATGTATATTTTTCACCCCCATGTACAAGTCAGAGGACTCCAAAAATGTGTGTCCACTATCCTTGGACTATTGATTATTATCATTATTAAAATTAGCGACCTTGTAATTATTCTGGTTTAATTTATATGATAAAAACAAAAAATGTTTACAAGTGTCCATATAAGGAACTACCTGTCCCTATTATGAACAGGTGTTTCCTTGTTGACTTTCTACACAGTGTGTATGGAAGAGCCACTTTTATAAGGGATTTTAAAGGAGAGGGAATTAAAAAAAATGTATCTTAAAGTATTCGGAGGAGGAGGGGGACAGTAACTATCTTCAGAAAATGCATTTTCGAAAGAGGAGGATCATTCTCAGTTTTTACCCTTCGAAGACCCATGCAAAGCCCCTTAGTTACTAATATTATGAAATAATATTGTTGGTTTTGCTTAGCTTTATAGCATCTGTCTGCGAATTTACATCTGTTATTACTCAGTCCTCACAGCATGGACAAATAGAAACTTTTTCACCATGGGCAGTAAGTCCCACATAATCCCCATGAGCATATCTGCCACATGTGATGCATGGCCGCATGTTTGAAAAAGCATCAAAACTGCAAAAAAAGCAGTACCAGCTCTCCTTTGTTGAGGAAGTCATACCATTGGTGCCTACGATTTCGCCAACAGATATCCTACTGGCGGGGGGGGGGGGGGGGCTTCTTTTTATTTTTCTGCAAGGGTTTTTTGGAGGAAAGTTTTGGGGGGATTGTTCAAATAACATCTTGTGGAACAAAGATTTTACCACTTTGATGCCTTTTCAATCTATTGCTTGGCAACGTTGAATTTTCTCCTCGATTACAGTTGTAGTCGATGGGGACATAAGCTGTCCATACTGGGAACCGGGCGTAGTTTTACTAAATCTAGTAACAAATGAATAAGGAAAATATTTTTAAGCAAAATATGCAATAGCAATCGAAAATATGTTTTATTAGCTTTCTAAAATACTCCACTTTTCAACATTTAATGTAATTTTACAATATCTAATAAGAATTTAAGCTTACGAGTAATTAAGATCAGCACATCTCGAAACAACAGGTTTCCTCCTAAATGGCGAACAGCGCACTTTTTTACACATTCCAGCCTGAATTATCTTTTCAACTGCTTTTCTTCGCGAAAATGTTGAGCCATCTCTCGATTAAAATTTTTACCTTTAAAAATATTAGGGGTGTCCATATTGAGAGCCCTGTCCATATAGGGTACAAATACCTTATAATTAAAATTACTATATAAATTTTAAATATATTTTCATTCAGTCACATTAAAGAAAAATATGCAATTTGTACAAAAAATATAAGTTAAAAAATAACAGAAATTTTGTTAAATGAAAGGATGGAGAGCAACAGTCACAATTCTTTACAAAATGATACATATTATCTAATCGAAAATTAAATTAATAAAAATTAAAGTTATATTAAAACTTGCCCGAAGTGATTCCCTTCAGCTGCAATGCAGAAATGTACACGCGAAAAGCCTTCTAATACCTGAGCAATTTTTATACAACCCCTTGAAATTCATCTGTGTTCAGATACAGAGAATTTGCATAGAAAACCACCGAAAGTTAAAGAAAAGGGAAAATATACCTAATTCTACCTGAATAAAGTTCTTTTTCTACATGAATTTTATTATAGTATCGTTTCCTCAATCAAACTGATTGACAAAGATATCATTTGAAGCATCATGACCTTTCACATTTATTATAGTGTTTGGAAATAACGTCAACTTAATAGCTTTCCTGTTTAAGTTGTGACGTCATAGCATGTTATCATTATTCTCATTTGATTATATCATAGTTAAAATGAAATTCTAAAATTCATACTATAACATAGTAATTAAATAATTGAATGAGTATTTTCCACCAAAGAATCTAAGCTTGAAAAAGCATAAAAAAAGTTATGTTTATTTTTAACTATTTGGGAAAACAGTTGTTGTTCTCAGTAAAGAACTGGGAAATCGGAAATATATCTATCTTTTTATTGGTTAAAATCCGCAACTTATTTTATTTTATTCGTTTTCTGATCGTTCCATGATTAATGTCTAGAAATGAAATACTTCAGTCTTTTTTATTTTATTCGTTTTCTGATTGGTCCATGTTTAATGTTCAAAAATGGAATACTTCTGTTGCCACAGTGACAAAAAATGTTTTAAAAAATCAAAAAATTATGTACGCAAAAACAAATTTAGGTACACGTTTCAAACAAGTTGCATTTAAAAGTATATAATTTTCATACGCCGGTGTAAAAATTGAAAATGTGCGATGTTTAGAAGTTTTAAAATTTGCAGTACCGAAAATTGTTAAACTGAAATTTCATTTAATATTTGTTTATGATTGGTCCAGAAATATTAACGTGTCTCTAAAAGTCAAACATATTAATATGACTCTATTATAACGTAAGCTACATTTTGATCATCTTAAAAATTATGTTATTATTGTTTTTTGAATATAGAAATCATTTATAAGTCTAAAATTAAAGTCTTAGAAGATATTATTTTCCAAGTAGTCGTTGTAGTTTGTTAAATTACAATTTTTTTACATATTTTTTTTCTTTATTTTTGAGTTGAACATAATTTGTAAGGTGTTTACAAACATAGTAAAGCAAGTCTAGTTTGGAAGGAAAAAAAAAGAAATACAGTAGACTCCCTCAAATCCGCAAAGCTAAAATCCGCAACTCTCTAAAATCTACACATAATTTACAGATGTAAACAATGAAACATTCAGTTCAAATGTAGGGACAAAATTTGACGTTTTTAGTTTTATATCAATTCCTTATATATTTTAATTTGTAATTTTGATTAATATTACTGAATTCATGTGTTTTGATGAGGGAAGAATAAATAAATTTGGTAAAAAATAAGATATTGCTGATATCACTGGTAATCACAATCTTTTTACCAAATATATTTATGTATTAACCAAATTTTTGTTTTGTTATTAAGTCTGGCTAGACCTGAAATAAAACTTCCTTATTTTATGATTTTGATGTGAATTAGTAATGTATCTTTATAAAGCAAATTTCATATGATAAATGCATCTTGTCTTTATAATAAATATTTTATCATATATTACTGATTATTAACTTGACCTTTGCTTTTAATATTTTAATCATGTTAAAAATTATCTAAATTTTTATTATTTTAGTTTATTACTTATTTTAATATTTTATTACATTGTAAGCCCTCATAATAGTTTCAATTTCATTGTTAATTATATTCAAATTACTGTTTAAAAAATGTAAACATAGCAATGACCAGAAATCCGCAAAATTCTGAAATCCGCAAAACTTCTGGTCCCAAGCTGTGCGGATTTGAGGGAGTCTACTGTATTTCATTTAGAAGGTGCATAAAATCTGTTTCTCATATTCCCACGCTGAACGAAGTTTGTTTTCACAACTTTCTCAAGTATGACATCTGTTTGCAGACTCAGTTCCTTGTGGGGGTGTATAAAACAGATTTTATGCAGCTTCTAAAAATGGTCTATATCACTTTTTACTTTCGTCTATCTTTAGAAGAGGGAAGTTTTGGATTAGTGAAAATTTTCGAATTCCGGTTTTTGATGGATTTACACGTTTTAGGCGTCAGAGATCCCAAAAAACATGCTTTTACAAAATGTCTGTCTGTCTCTCTGTATGTGACATAAATTTTGTAGGCGTTCTATCTCAAGAACTAATGCACGTAATTTCACAAAACTTTAGATTCCGTTAGACTTTGGTATAAACTGGATCAAATTGGTTCTTAGTGCATAGCACTCAACAGATGGCGCTGCTATGCTGCATTTTCACGATTTCTACAATAGCTATATCTCAAGAACTAATAGACGGATTTTCATAAAACTTCAGATTCCGTTAGCCCTTGATATAATATGGTTTTGATTACGTTTTGGTGTAAATAGTACAACAGGTGGCGCTGTTATGCAGCATTATTCATGATTATCGCAATAGCTCTATCTCAGAACTAATGCACGAATTTTCATCAAATTTCAGATTCAGTTAGCCTCGGATATAAATTAGTATTAAGTAGTTTTTGGAGTAAATCGCTCAGCAGGTAGTGCTGTTATATGGCATTATTCATGATTATCGCAATAACTCTATCTCAGAATCTAGTTGGTTGGTTGTATAGGGTTTAGTGGCACAAAATCCCCTGAGGGACATGCTGCGCCAAAACAAAAACTAAAAAGACAAAATCGAAGAGGAACAAATCAGGATATCTGGATGGGGTACTCCATCCAGATATAGCTAGACAAGCGAAAAATTAAAAATTTAAAACTTAAAATAATGGTACATTAAAATATAAAGGAAGAAATAAATCACTAGAAAACTCATTTGGATAAAGTTCCTATCCAAATGTCATTAACATGTCAAAGCGAGTCCAAGTCATAAGAACAATAACAGAGATAAAAAATTTATATTTCAAAATAAAATCCTGCATGTTTTAAAAAGGTAAAGGGTGCCCCATGAGGAGTTTCCCCAATGAGGTTTGTCAAGAGTGATGATGATGAATTAAAATATGTTCTGTACAAGTGCCGTAGGGAGTGTCACTCCCTGAAGTGTACAAGTGCCTCAGGATCTAATGCACGAATTTACATCAAACTCCAGATTCAGTTAGTCTCTGATATAAATGAGTATTCTTTAGTTTTTGGAGTAAATCACTAAGCAGGTGGCGCTGCTGTCGAGTTTTTTACGATTTCCGGGATAATTCTATCTCAAATACTAATACACGGATTTTCGCCAAATTTCAGATTGAGTTAGAACTTGAAATAAGTTGTTGCTGTTTAGATTTTCGTTAAATTACCTAACCGGTAACGCTGTTATGTTTTCTTTTTCAGGAAGTATTAACTTGTATGAGGTAGAAGAAAGTCTTGGGATTGCCACACCCCACTAGTTTTCAAAATGGACTTGATCTACTATGATTGTGAGGCCTTCATATATAATTTATTATTATCAGAATTTGCATTAACACTTTATAAATAGTAATATGATAATTATTAACTATAAATATTGAGCGAAATGATTACATGCTTTTAAACTAGTTGGATGTGCCAATCCCAAAACTTTCTTCTATCTCATACGTACATTTTAATATTTAAAAAATAGTTACTCATTTTAATACTTTAATAATTTTAATTCAATACCATACCAACTTTGATTTTCATCTTAAATTTCTGCTTCAATCAGTTAATCAGAGTAAAGACGAATTTCCGTCTCTGCACGAGCCGATGGACAATAGAATAATAGGCAGATTTTTTTTTCAAATTCAGGGAGGACCTACTTGCCTTACCAAAAAATAATCATATACAAAAAAAAATTAGTTCAGTTCTAGAACTAACTTCATACACTTTTAGGTGGTGCAGTATTGAAAATGGCATAAAATTTGCTATTGTAGCGCCCCCTTCCGGCGGATTTTTTTTTTTAATTCAGGGAGGACCAACTAGCCATAGTCATACACTTACAGAAAAAAATTGGTTCAATTCGATCCATAACTTCATATAATTTTGGTCGGTACAATATTAAAAATGGCAGAAACATCGCGATTGTAGCGCCCCCTTCCGGTGGAATATTTCAAAACTGAAGGAGGACCTGCTTGCCACAGCCAAAAACATTCACAAAAAATTTGGCTCAATTCTATGCATAACTTCATACACTTTTTGATGGTAGAATGGCGACATACGAACACACATAAACAGACACACGCACAGGCAGACATTTTGTAAAAACATGTTTTTTGGAATCTCTGACCCCTAAAACGTGTAAATCCGTCGAAAACCGGAAGTCTAAAAAAAATTTCGATTACAATACTTTCTTCTATCTTCAATAGAAGAAAATAAAAATGTTTTTTTCATGAATTTTCACCTGTAGAAATATAATTACTTTAGAAAAAAAGACACGGTAAATCTGAAAATTGTTAATTGAGAATGAAGAATTTTTTTTCTGTGTTTTTCATATTTCTTCGCTCCCTAGTGGGTAATATTTTGTATCACTTTTTGTTTTTATAAAACGTTTTATGAATCGAAAAAAAAAAAAAAAAAAAAAAAAAAAAAAAAAAAACAGAAGGATTTGAGCAAATTTGCATCGAAAATATAACTATTAAATAATCTATTAAAAGCTTTGTTATGAGAGGACTTTTTTTGTTGGTATTTCATTTAGGGCATACTCAAAATTTTAATTGTAAATGAAGCCTTCTTCGACATTCACGATTCATTTTTGAACTTAAATTCATAAATTTAGACACATAGCTATTTGAATGCCAAAGAATTTTACTACATTTTTCTTTTTTCGTCAAATGAGCCTTCTTAAATTGCGATAACCTAATTTTGATACTTTTACAAAAGTTGCTCTATACCTTTAACTAACACAATATGCAAATGAAATTTTGCAACGAAATATTATTTAGAAAACCTGCGCATTTTTCATATACCGTAATTTCGGGTGTATAAGCCGCGGCTCAAACAATTCTTTTTCGACCCAGAATTTTTTTTTAAATGAATGTTACTACTTAGATCGCCGTAAATATTTCTGTTTAATCATTAAATAAGATTTCTGGGTCCAAAAAGAATTGTTTGAGCCGCGGCTTATACACCCGAAATTACGGTAATTTTTATTATTTTTTAATTCTGATTAGAGGATGTGGTGTATAATGTTGTTTGTCATATTTTCGGAAAAGAACATTATTTTATATTAAGAACTCTGCAAATTATAAGAAAAAAACTTGGAAAATTTTGGGACTTTTTATTAAAACCTTAATTTCTCTACAAGCATACATGCGATCTACACAAAAATGAAGTTTTTTTTACAATAAGCCGCTTAATTATAATCGACAATTCGAACGCTTTTGCTACATTAGTTTTGATAGGGTTATCCAAAAGACGTTGGTTCTTTTTCAATTTGTTAACGGTCCCCTATGAAATTTCGGGTAAAAATCTTCACGAAAATGCATGACTTGTACTATTATATTTATACACTTACAAGGGGACCATCAAACATGGTCCCCTCAAACATGGTCCAAACACAGATTTTGATGATTTCGAAATATGTTGTACGGGTTGTTGTACGGGTGTTACCACTAATTATTCTGGTAAAAGGGTTTCTTCAAATGGGCCTTAGTTTTTGAGAAATTGGGGGTTAAAGTTCCGCGTATATTTTAAATATTCATTAGTATAGCTTCTCCGTGTGGATCCGTGGCGCTGCGGCAGCATGCGAGTCTGTGGACCCGAAGATTGTGAGATTGAGCTTTTTTTACTTATTTTTATGGTTTTTAAATATTACAAATTTTAAGCAGAATTGGAAATTATACAGCTTTGAACCTTTTGAATATTTTCTTAAGCGGGTAGTTTACATTTACAAAAATTTTTTATTATTAAAAAAAATTTGGTTCAAATGGTGAACTGATTGCATTCTAGTCATGAACTAATAGTACATTTTGTAATAAATAAATAAATCTGCATATTTAATTAAAGTTTTTAAAGGTATAGGAACATTTAAATATTTTAAAATCCACACTACTTTAAAAATTAATATTTTAGATTACTCAATCACTTTTTTTAGATTGTCAAATGTGCATAACACAAGATTTGCATGGATTTTTAGATAAATCTAATATTACATTTAATATAATTTTTTACTGATATATGTAGTTTAGAGTGATGAAGTCTAACATATCTCCATACATACTTTTTTCAAAAATAATAACCTAAAAGCTAATTCTATCCACATATTTAAGATTTAACCCATATGTGATAAAGAACATGTACAAAAAAATTAAATATACACTGGTGTGCAAAATTTAAGGACGAATCCCAAAATGCCAATTTTCAAGGGATTTTCAAGTGATAATTTTCACGCGAATATCCAAAAAGAAGTAATATAACTCGAATAATTACTATCCCTGCATAACAGCTAGCCTATATAACATCTCATTCAGGTCACACATGGTCACAAGAGTCACAGTCACTACGGAGAAACAAAAAAATAGAAAATTTCATACGTCCCTTTTATGAGTCTCAAATGACTACTATATGTGACTCCACTGTCAGGTCACTGCGACTGCTGCTTTGTGACGAGTCACCAGGGGACTTTAAAGTGTCGTTTTATTGAGACTTTCGTCTGACTGTCATTTGGAGGCTCAATTTCAAAGTCATTGTGAATGTGGCACTATGATAAATCACCAAACAATGTCCCATTAAAGTCACATGGTGAGTTTTCACCACTTTTCACAGTGGTTACTTCACAGCAGGGTCTCTGTCTCCATTTGACAAAGTCTTGTGACAGAAAATCACCATGTGACTTTAATGTGTCATTATTTGGTTATTTATAATAATGCAACATTCACAATTGTTTTTACTCTAATTGTTTTTACAATATTCACGATTAAGCAAGTTTTCATTTCATGTTTAAAAAGAAATATCGAGTTTTTGATCAGTTTTGAGGCAAATTTTCCCTTTAAAAACTAACGGGTTAGGTTCCTTTAGAAAGACCCCCACGGAGGGCAACCCACCCCATAGGGCCTATATCCCATAGCGTAGATAATCGGCCGACAAAATACACACAATACACACACCCGATTCTGCTTAAAATTTGTAACATTTAAAAATCATAAAAATAAGTAAAAAAAATTCAAGACGGATTCGATCTCACAACCTTCAGGTCCGCAAACTCACACGCTGCCGCAGCGCCACGGATCCACACGGAGAGGCCATACTAATGGGTATTTAAAATATACGCTGAACTTTAACCCCCAGTTTCTCAAAAACTAAGGCCCATTTGAAGAAACCCTTTTACCAGAATAATTAGTGGTATGACCTCTACAACATACTTCGAAATCATCAAAATCTGTGCGCACCATGTTTGGTGGTCCCCTTGTTAGAGTTTCAGGATAATTCCTCATGTATTTTTCTAGATATTTAACAAAATATCTAAAATCGCAAGTGGACGTTCATCAATGGCCATGTAGTGTACGCTCTATTACTTTATTTCATACATTTTCCAAACAGTGCAAAAAAGAATATATATATATATAAATTTTATTAGTATATATATTTTCTGATAGTATAAAACTATTTTCCTGTAACATGTAAAAATACTTTCGCATACAAGATTTTTTTTTCCATAGTAAATGCCTTTAGCAAACAGAATTTAAATAACGATACCTGGATAGCAAGGTTGTTTTTTTTTTTCTTTCTTTCCTAACCCGCAAATAATATATCAATTACAATTTAAATCAAGATTTAAATAAATGTTTATGAAAAATCGAATTTTTGTTTTCAAATTTCGCGTGAACTTTATTTATTAGAAATATATACATGATTAATTTTTAGATTGCGTTTATATTATTTCAGTAGAAAATGTATATGTATGATAAACTTTTAGAATGCGTACACATTATTTATTTGAAGAATTCATATACGATTAATTTTTAGACTGTCTGTATATTATTTATATTGAGAATACATATTTTAAAGCCAGTATCTTTGAAAGAAATTTTAGTAAAAGATTTGGTTTGTTTACGTGTGACGTCACCCGCACAGGATACCTGTGAAAACATAACTGTTTTATAACGGCAACCTGTATTAAACGATAAAAAAAAAGGTCCGACGAAAGAAATATCTTAAATTATAGCTGCCAAGTTGGAAACCTGCCTAAAATGAAAAAAAATCTCCATTTCTTTGCAGTCCGTTTTAGTAGTTCTTACTGCTTTTGATTAGGACCGTTTTAAATGACCTCACAAAGCAGCTAATAAAGATCAAACAACCCTTAGAAGGCAATTGTGATTGGTAGATGAGATGATTGTGGCACGGCTGAAGGTCATCTCGGCAGTTTTGATTGGCGCATGAAGAGATCATCAGCTGATTGCAACTTGTGCAAGGTGACGTCACGAAGAGGTGTTTGCTACTGCTGTAGGACAGATATCGCTATCTTTTATCTTCTTCAATTTGTGTGTCCTACACATTCCATTGTTCTTTCGATCAGATTTTGTATCCAACATCTTTCGCTTGCATCGCCAAAAGGGTGCCGTTATTTGGCGATGATCCCTTTATTGGCAACTTTTAGATTTCATTCTTGCACTAAAATAAATGTAAAGCTAAAGTAATAAATTCTTAAAAGAACTGTCAAAAGGTAAATTTAAAGGAAAAGCACAAGTTTGGTCAACTCAAAACAAATGTAAGATTTGGCGGGAATGCGGAGAAAGATTCCGAAGAGATTTTGGCAGGAGAAAAACCAGCTTGGCGCGTTAAATCTGCCCTCCGTCGTGGAACGGAAGGCAAACATCCCGGCGTCAAGAAAAGTCTACCAATTGGGAATCTGCTTGTATGAGAATTCTGTGGTCCTACAGCTGTTTTCATTGTTCTATGGTAAAAGTCATGTGGTGGAAACTGCTCTATTCATGATTTAGTAAACGGACCTTCCTTGTACCGCACTTAATTTTAGTAAGTCGATTGAAAAATAAATGATTTTTAAACACAAGAATTTTAAAGAATAATGAATTTTTTGACGAATGTCCTATATTAAATAAAAAATAAACTTACTGTTATACGCCAATGTTTTGATGTGACATTTGCTTTTTGTCCAAAATTGTCTTGACCTGTTAAATTTTACTCTTCCTATATTACCACTCTTACATATAAGTACTCTATAATATTTTGCAAAGTTTCGCATTTTCGAAATCCTACATGGATAGGTGTCTAGATCCTAGTCTATTTTTATTAAATATCACAGCATCTACGCCAGCAAAAAGTAATAAAAAAAAGTTATACTTTGAAGGTTGCTATGTACAGTTTAGCCAGTTTAGCTCAATGAATTTAGCAGATGTTTTGTTTGTAAAAACGAATTCATTATTCGATTAATGTCGAATCGCAACTATATTGCTAATCGATTTAAATTTTTTTAATTTATTCCATAATATTTCTGATTTATAATAGATATGGTAGTATTTTGTACTGTGCCATGAAATTAGTTGATTTTAGAAACATCTTTATGCTGTTACATGATCGCTGGAGTAAAATTTTGCTTCTTAAAACCGCGAAAATGTGACTAAAAGATATATTAGGCAAATAATAATTCATGACTTGAGATAGTCTAACTAAACTGTACTAGCTGGTTATAAATAATAACCATGCTAAAATGTAGTTTAGGTTGACTTGTAGTTATGGCCCTTTTTACTGTTGAACAAATTGAACTTATACGTCGACTGAGGAGTAGTGGAATTACACGGGAGCAGGTTTTACTTGCTTTTACTGAGTTGGAGCGATTGGATGCCGAGTTCGGTAGGTCTGCTACTTATAGTGAACAAGTGCAAAACCACAACTTGGAATTTTCTTTTAGCAGTACATCTGTGGTAAGAAGTAATTGTAGTGCATCTGCTTTGGCTGGTCCAAGTGTTCCTATGGTTGCAAGTTCTGTTGCTGATGTGAATGGTGGTTCTCACCAGATTCCTTTCAAACAAAATGAATATTTTCATTCGATGTCAGTTACGCAGTGCAGTAACACAAATCTTGCCGCTGAAATATCCCAAACAAATCTTTTGAATGGTGATTGTTCTGTTAATACATCCAGTGTACCTCCAAGACTGGAAAATGAACTAGCTTTATCTTCTGTTGCTGATAGTGCATCTGTTGTATCATGCTCCGAATCTCAGCCTCAGAACATTTATAACAGTTCTTTTAACTGCTCATTTTATCCAATGAATGTTCAGTCAGAAGAACTTGCAGAATTACAAGAACTTAAAAAGTAAGTAATTAGTTTTGAGGCAGTTTTTATTTTCTCTTCTCTTTTTCTATTGTTTCACTATCCGTAGTTTTGTAAAAATATCGATTTCTTTTTTCACATTACTATGAAATCCCAACAAACGTACTAGTACATATTAAAACAAATTTCTCTCATTTTGCTTTCTGAAATTTAGTTTTTATTTACAGAATGGCTTGCATTGAGTCCTTACCGAATATGTCAAAGTAATATATAGATCTAATTGAGAACTATTACATGTCGTCTTGCATTAATCTACCAGACATTAAATTTAATATTTCATATATTTTGTAAACCATACTATCAATTATTTAAAAAAGGGTCATCTGGGATAATTCTTGGTCAAAAATCATCATCCATTTATTACAAAAACTATTAAAGGTTATTGTTCCCAACTTTTTTGTGTAATAAATAAGCCCCTGATGGCTATGTAATAAAATGCTTAATTAAATATATATGCATTTCTAATTAAAATATTTTTAAGTGACTAAGAATTGCCTCAGAAATGGGGTAGTTCTAGAGTAATTATCAGTCATCATCTGGGTTTTGATGTAAATAAAATAGTAAAGTTTAATTTTTTTAAGACCGAGTATTTAAATAAGTGGAATCAATCTTGTATAAAAGTTTTATTCATGTCGTAATTGTAGAAGAATAAAGCATAGACTTTGTTTTGGGTCTTATAAATGCAAAGTTATCTTATGTGAAAAGACTTGTACATTTTACAAAACATTAATTAGTCAAAGAATTTTTATGCATATTTAGAATGTATATATAAACAGTATTTATTACTACTTTATCCACTGTGAATGGATTAATACCTTGCAAATTTATTGACCCATAAAATATTTTAAACACTTTTATATGAGGAAATCAAACTACATCCATATTTGTGAGATAATCCCTGGTGAATCTTTAATAATGTATTTTGACATTATAGTACTTGATATTTTACCTATTATAACTGTGCATAATAAAAAATACTATTTTAGAACTTAAAACCATAAGTGTAAAGTACCATCCTTAACCCGTTTGCGGCGGCGCACAAATTTCGAAGCGCGCATCTGAGGACGGAGCGGGGAAATTCGATTTCATCTTCAGGGCCGTAGGATTTTGCGCAGCTAAGCCTAACTCGTGTAATGTATTCTTTAAAAAATTATAAAAAATTCATTTTTCCATGTAACCTTTTGAAATTTACATGCATTGAGTAGGTTGTTACGATGTATATTCACACAAAAAATGAGTTATTTTCAACGTTATTTTTATATAAAAATGACTTTTTAAATATACGTAATAAACATTTTAACAAATTATTTAGCCCTCAAAATAGTACAGTATGATCACAGATCACTTATGTAAGTTTAATATAGCAACAAACAAAATATTTTCCTATTTTAAAAAATATTTTTGTTAAAACAGCAATAGTTTTGCTTCTAAATAATTTTTAAGACATTTCTTAAACAAAATAAGCGTTTTAATGAAGCTGTTTTATTAACAAATAAGACTAATTACAGGGATCACTCTAGAGAGGTTCGGAAGGGTGGCCTGCCCTTATGCCTTTTTCAGATAAAATGCCACCCTCCTTGCCCTTTTTCATGGAAGAAGTCCGCCCTTCTTTTTATTTTGGGATTCAGTCCTGCCTTGTTTGTATTGCAATTCAAAAAATTCTTATCTATCTTTCCTTTTTTGAACGCTAGTACGCTATGTCGGAAGTAATTCTCCCTTCTTTTTCTCCCACTCTCTTTGTTCTCTTGAACATTTCACCTGCTCTTGTGAAATAGTATTATGACCATTTGGTCTGATACTTGACTCAGTGGATACCTTTTACACCAAGTCCTTAAATAAATGAGAAACATCATTTGTAGTTTTATTTTGTACTCAAATCAATCTGTTTTTCTAAAAAAGAATGAAGTTGCTTAGGGAATGGGTTTTAAAAAGAAAACACAAAAATCAGAGATCGTGGGGAAAAAGAAAATAAACGTGAATGTATATTAAATAAGGAAAGAAATGTGCTAAAATAACAGAATTTTTTATGGGAAAAATCAATAATGTAAATTTCATATCATAAGTTTTAATACTTTTCACATAGTAAAGTTTATTAAATTATAAATGTTATTATATTGATACAAACGGTACTCGGCTTTAGTAACTACAATTTTTTTTTTTTCAGAGCCCTACAATTTTATGATTGATATAATCTAAATAAATTTATATTTTGATTAAAATTTGATGTTTTCCTTTCCTTAATTTTTAGCTCTCCCACCCCCACCCCGCCCCAGAATACCCGAGCAATTACAAGACAACGCAATGCCGAATGTTCGGCAAATGCGTGTTCACAGGAACGTGTGAAGAGAAAACTGCACCCGGGGCAAAGTTTCATTTTGGCGCCCCCTCCTGTAACATTTTCTTGTGGCCAGCCAAAAGTGACGCTGGTAATATAAATTGGCGTCCCCTAAACTTCCGTACCCGTGGCGACCGCCCCTATTCCCCCCCCCCCCTCCTTTCGCACTGCGCTGCGTGTTCACTACCTGTTTTCTTCCTCTTTCCATCTATTGTTTCTTATGAAGGAGAGCAAGGGAATTCTTCCTTCCCTCTTAAGTTTTAAATCCATTTCATTATTTTAGAAAATATGTAAAAACAAGCAAAAGTTTATTACTTTTTTATTTTTATGTATTTTGAAGTTTTGTATACATCCTTGGTACTGCACCTACGCAAAAACAACCGCTCACTAATATAACGTTGATCCGATAAAAGAGATTTAATATATGTATAAATATCCAAACAGAATCGAAGAAATAAAAAGCGGCGTTTGTAGAGATCAACCTTAGCTATTTAATGTGCCCTCCTCCCCTCCCCCCCCTGCAAAAAATAGAAAAATATGCAAAATAAAATCTATTGAAATCTAAACTAAATATTTAATTTTAAGAATACACATATCCGTAGCTTAATTTTAGTGATTGCGCATTAGTACACGAAAGCAAAAACAATTTACTTAAAATCTATCTTCTGTATTTTTTATTAAAGTACGAGATTAAAGATTTTTAGATAATACAAGTATTTTCACCTTGCATTGATTTATTTCAATTTTTACCACCCTATCGTTCTAATGACTTACATTATATAGCTTATTTAAAACATTATTTATGTTAAATAAATACAACGATTATATGCAGAGCTGAGTAAACAATAACAAAAAATCCTCTGAAAGTATAACGCAGCTCAAATGTTAAACTCCTTTTAAGTGCTTTTAAATTAAATCATCGCAGAATAAAATAATACGTAAACTGCATTCTCAAGTATACAGTGATTACTCATATTACGCATCAATAAACAAACACTTCTCTTCAACGTGGCGCATCTCACGTAAAAAGAATCTGCAGAGTAAGAAAAATATAATAGTTTGACTCTCAATTTACAAACAGAATGTGTGGAAATAAAACAAAATTAACTAATCTTTGGAAGTAAGATATTTGCACGGATCAAATTCTTGTAGGTTCGACACTATGTAAAAGAAAAAACTTCTGACCGGCCCGACCCACTTATTTTTTCAGTTTTCGATTCGACCTTGCCCTTAAATAACTATGCATAACATGCGGCAACGAAAGTTACATTGGCCCGTACTGCCCTGGGCCCAGCCATCTCGGACAAAATCAATGAGAACAAGCCTGACTTGTCTCCTGCAAAGTCAAGTAAATAGGTTCTGTCAGGCCCAACTCAATTTCTATAGTAAAACCCGTTTTTTCTTAAACACAGTTTAATATCTTTAATGATTAATTAAACTCAGAATTTTTCAACATTCAGATACAAATTCATAAATAAATAGTTTGCAATAAAAGAAAAAGGAAAAGAGTTACTTTTTTGGCATACTTCTGAATTAAATTTTGTTCGGAAATGCAAAATTTATCACGTGTTCTCATTTGGAAAGTACGAAAATCGAATGGCATTTTCCCCGCAAATAATATCCCGTTGACAGATATTTATTATTGCAATTATTATTTTTACAAAATATATTGACCAGCTACACTATCGTGTGAATAACTGACAGCCTGATTCTGGCCCGGCCCGTGTCTGTTGAATAAATTAAACGCGAGATCAGACACGTTGTGCCGTCCGATCTCTAGGTTAGACATCTTATATTTTTGTTTTTATAATGATGTTTTCAAACTAGCATCAGCTTGTACAGAAATTTTGTTCTTATTCTCGCAAACGTCAAATCCATTTAAAATAGTTCATATTTTATCCTCCGTTTAATTTAAATTTTTAAATCTGACTGCCCGGCCCAAATAATTTTTTCATCTGCTGGCTGACAAATCTTATTTTTGGGACAATCTGCCTGTTAAAAATATTATTTCAACTCTGCCGGCCTGATCCATTTGAAAATTGATCCTAATTTTGTCAGACCGAATTCGGGCCCGTACGCAGGCCCAGGTCGCCCCGCGCGCGGAATGTGGGGGACGTCAAATTTATTCTACCAACCTGAATTTGTTTCTTCTTTTCTTGCAAAAAGGGGGGGGGGGAATGTACATATTGCGGAGGGTTTTTTTTTGTGACAAAAACATACATTCTCATAATTGCATATTCTCATTCATAAGGAATTACACACACACAAGCTGTTATCAGGGGCTTGCGAAGACAAAATTGTGCCCTGGGCAAAATTATAATTTGACGCCCCCTTCCCCCAACTTTTTCTTGTGACAGGCCAAAAATGACGTTGGTAATATAAATTTGGTGCCCTCTAAATTTCAGTGCCCGGGGCGTCAGCCCCCTTCGCCCTCCATTTTGCATGGCGCTGGTTGTTATATTGTAGTAGATGCATTTATTTCGCATCTATTTTCTAGATACCCTTTGCAAGGAAATTTTATCTTATATTGTTTTGTTGTTAAAATTAAGCATTTTAAAGTTGTAAGATAAATGCATTATGTGTATTCAATAGAATTTGTGTTTCCACATTTTTCAATTTTGTGACACTTGTGACAAAAAGATGAAGTGGGAGCCACCAAATTGAAACTGCCCCGCACGCAGCTTTCTTTTCACACGACGCTGCCCATACGACCCACTGGTCGATTTATTATTATTTGATTAGGGCCGGGCATAGGTCGACATTTATCCATTTTTTGCAGATACAGTGCGGGTCTGAATTTCTCGGGCCATATCAGTCTCATGATTATTTTTAAAGAGAAATATTGGGATAAAATGACTCCTTATGAAGAGAGCAAACGTCATATTCCTCCTTTTTCTTCATTTAAGTTTCTATTTTTAGAAGAAAGTATTAAATTCGTGAAAAAATTCAAATTTTAGTTTTCGATGGATGTATATGTTTTAGAGAGTCTTGGAAAATATTTGAGTATTTTTAGAAAATATCTGTCTGTGACACATTTTCTTGAATTGATATATGGAATTCAATAAAACTTCAGATTTAGTTATACTTTGATATACATTGATGTTGATTATTTTTTGGTGTAAATCGCTCAACATGCAGCGCTGCTAAGCCGCATTTCCCCCGATTTCGGCAATAACCGTACCTCCAGAACTAATATAAGGAATTTCATCAAAATTCATATTCTGCTAAACCTTAACATAGATAAATGCCGATTATGTTTTGGTGTAAATCGCCGAACAGGTAGCGCTGCTATGGCGCATTCTCTCCTTTAGTTATATCTCAAGAACTAACGCATGGAATTTCATCTAACTTAATGCTATATTAGACCTTGAAATAAACAGAGCCTGATTAAGTTTTGGTGTACATTGCCGAACAGATGGTGCTATTGTGCCGCATTTTTCCCGATTTCCGCGATAATCGTACCTCAAGAACGGTATTTATAATTTATTGATAATATCGGAATTTTATCAAACTTCATATTCTGCTAAACCTTGACATGCATAGATGCCAATTACGTTTTGTTGTAAATCGCTGAACAGGTGGCGCTGCTATGCCGCAATATCTCCGATAGTTATATCTCAAGAAATAATGCATGGCATTTCATTAAACTTAAAATTATGTAAACCTTGAAATAAATAGACTCTGATTAAGTTTTGGTGTAAATTGCCGAACAGATGGCGCCACCGTGCGCATTTTTTCCGATGTCCGCGATAGTTATATCTCCAGAACTAATGCACAGAATTTCATCAAACTTCATATTTTGTTAGAGCTTCAAATAAATAGAGACTGATTAAGTTTTGGTGTAAATTGCCAAACAGAGGGCGCCACTATGACGCATTTTTTCCGAAATCTGCGATAGCTATATCTCCAGAAAAAATGCACAGAATTTCATCAAATTTAATGTTCTGTTAGAGTACTAGATAAATAGATACCGATTAAGTTTTGGTGTAAATTGGCGAACAGATGGCGCCACTATGAAGCATTTTTCCAGATTTCTATGATAGCTATATCTCAAGGACTAAAGCACGGAATTTCATCAAAATTCATTTATTAATTATTGTAAAGTGTATAGATTTTCTAAATATATTACTAATGAGTTGAAAGCATACTATTTTAAAGATGATATAAAAGTAATATTAATGGGTTTTCCAATACAAAATGCATTTATTGTAAATATGCCCTTTTTATGAAATAATGTGCCCTTTTTGACAAAATTGCCCTTTTTCTGCAATATGCGCCCTGCCCTTTTTAATTTCTAGAATGATCCCTGTAATTAAATAAAACATGTGAAAACTTCTGCATGTTAGTGTTTATTGCTTATTATAGAAACATACATAAAAAACAAATTTGAAATGTTTCTTTAAAAGCAGTTCTGAAAATTCAAAAATTATTTATAAAAATATAATAAATCATAAAATATTTATCAAATAAAAAGTATTGCATAGTAATAAATGAAAAGTTAATAAAACTATACTTTAAAATAAAATATGCATTTCGCTGAATTTGTTCATTATAGCTAGATATAGATATAATATAGTAATATATTATAAAATGAAATATTAAATAAAATTATGTATAATATGAATCATCACTTTAAAATATCAAATTACCTATGTTATGCTACAAGTGATATATTAAACAAAAGTTGTTTTTAGTCATTTTATTTTAATATATCACTTATAGCATAACATAAGTAGTTTGATAGATAAGGATTGTTTAATAGTAATGAGTTAACTTGAATAATAAATTAAAATACATTCATCAAAGAATTTATTGATGTTAAAATATCTTTAGTTATATCTTATGTATTAAATATTTAAAACTATAAATAAAGTTATGAAATTAAAAGTAATTAATAGTGAATGAAATTAAATAGTAATTTTAAATATACTGATAGAAATGCCATTAATGTTGAAAGTATTTTTGAAATTGACAAAATATATATATAACTGAACATCAAATAATGCATGGAATATATTCAAATATAACAGCTAAAACGGACTTTTGATTCAAAATATGCATGCTAATGTATGCGCATAGTCTTTAAAATAGTCAGAATTTAATAAAAGATATCGGGTAAATATTTATTATTAATTTAAAATGAATTAATTTAAACAAGCGTGAAAAGTAAAATCAAAAGAGGAACGCAGAAAAATATTCTTAATTTAGTGGCGCTGAGAATATATTATCAGTGTATCAGCTCTCACAATCAGTATGTAACACTTTTCTTTCTTTTTCTTATTTTTTTTTTTAACTGCGAAGCACTTCTGAAATAAAATAAAAAGATAAATCTTTCCTTCTAAAAGAAAGAAAACACGAATCTTGATGACGTCGATTTTTGCAACTAAATAGTATTTCTGATCGAGATAAAAGCGCGAAAAATAAAGCCATGAATCAGATGTTCATGTTGTCATTCGTAAATGTGCATATGCTTACTTAAGTGAATTATATGCTTTGTAATGATCCTATTCTTTAACCGCAAAATTTTCCCTCTCAAGTTCAGTAGTTCATTTTTTTTTCTAATAAAGAAAAATAAAGTTTTACCAGACGCGTAAAAAGATTTATGAAACACAAAGACGTGATGAAAAAATAATCTTTTTCCCATTGTAGTATTTCCATAAAAAATTAAATTCGCGCAGATTAAAAAAAAAAAAAAAATTCATTAGCTTTCCTAGTTTGAAGGAGAAGTCTTCTTCCTTAATATACATTGAAATAGAATTAGGATAAATTTTTTATATGCTAAACTGTGAGAAACAAAACGTTCCTTTTGATCGGCATGAATGGTAGTCTTGCGGGGTCTGAGTACAATCAGTGCTGGCATATATAGTGGTCGCTCGTCCCCAAGGGGTTAATGTAACAGTAAATGAGGAAAACAATAAGTACTTTGAGGGTAAGACACACTCTGACTGAAGTTAAACAAAAATATTAGCTCATTGTAAAATATCAAAATGGTGCATAAAAATACATACATAATGAAATGGAGGAACCTAATTATTATGCTGTGTATTTTTATAATAAAGATCTGTATTGAAGCTAGTGCTAAATTTCTTGAAAATGGAGCCAGGAACTTTTGTCTTAGCCAGACAAAATCAATTAAATAATAAATATCCAGAAAACAATTTAAGCTTTATTTGCCTACATTTATAACTTTTTGTTTTCATACCAATGGAGAATTTTCATGCTTGCTTTTTATCTAAAAACTATAAAAAATGAAAAGATGTGACGAACAGTAAAATTTTTTATTTTGAGCAATAAATATTGATTTATAAGTTTTTTCATTGCATTATTTATAGTGTCACAAAAATGATACTTTTCCTACACTGGTCTTGTAACGAGTTCATGGCAACAAACAGACATCTATTGAAACGTGTTTAGAGCGATTATATGTTGGATACTACGCTTGATATATCATCTCCTACTTGAAAAGTAAAGTATCAAGTAGATAATGATGCCGCTGGATTAGATCCCCAGGACCTAGGACTTCTAAAATTCTTGGTCCCTTTTTTACAAAAATGGGTCCCTACTACTAAGTCCTATTTTTATATGAAAAATGAAATGCAATAATTGTTTTAAACAAATAAACAAATAATATATAAATAAAATAATAAATAAACAAAACCAATATTATTTTTTTAAAACTATAAGAGAAATTTTCTTTACTTTTTTAAAAATAAATGTGCAAGATAAAATTTTAATTATGAAATAATACTTATTTGAGTGTTGAGGATTACAAGTATCACTATTGTTTGCATTTCTTATAAAAAGCAGCAAGATGGATTTATTGAAAAAGACATTTTTTTTTCAAAAACAGAATACCTTTTTTGAATTAAAGGTTCTTTTTGTTCAATGAATGTGTGCTTTCAGGAGTCACCTTTAGAAAGATTTAGAGCAGTCAAAAACGGATTGTGAAGCAAGAATGTCTACTTTTAGGGCAGCAAAAAAAAAAAAAAAAGTTGGAAATTGCATATGAAGTGTAACAGATGAGGTGCGTTCGTACGATAAGGAAGTTTTAAATGTATTCTGATCTTGCTGTTATAATATATAGTATTTCGGATGCAGTATAGTGGTCGAATTTTTTTTTTTGTGTGTGTGTGTGTTCCTGTAAATATAAAGGAAGTAACTTTTACTACACCTTAGCAACATATATCGTACACTATACCATCTACTTTCTTTTATACAGGAAATAACTTGTAGTATTCCTTGGCAATGTATATCAATCTCATAAAATGTTAAATAGTCAATTACAACTAAAATGCGCACCAAAAAATGTTCACCCTATGCTATTATGTAATAGAATACTTTTGTGTTGCCTTGTAAATCAATAACAAATGTTTTTTGCACCACAGATTGTGCAAAATGTGTATTATAATATGTACTTCATAAATGCATAACAATTTTATTGTTTTCAAATGAGTGCAACACCATTAAAATGCATTTGAAACTTTTTTCTCCATTGGCCGTAATGTAACATAATACTTTTGTCCGTGTAGTTGATCTATGCATCCGATTTTCATAAAATTTGAAATGACTTGACAAAATTATATACTAATTATATATTTTAAATTTCAATCTATTCGGTTGGGCAGTTTTTGCATTGTTATATGCGGACAGACAGATGAACGGTCTGAACGACAACTACAGGTGCTTTGTATTTACATAATTACGAACGCACTTAAAAAAATTGAAGCAGGAAAATTAGTTTTTAGAACAGAAAAATTCACTTCTGGTACTAATTCTTTTTTTTTTTTTTTTTTACCCCTTTGATGAAATTTGCTTTTTGCACGATCTTTTGAAGAAAGTTGTGCGTTTTTGTGAACTTTTAACAAAATTTGCCGTTTTTTCGTAAATCTTTTGACAAAATCTACCTTTTTCTTTTCTTTTTTTTTTTTTACAAAAGTTGCCATTTTTCTTGATTTTTTTGACAAAATCTCCTGTTTTGTATTTTGTGACTAAATGAGTCATTTTTTTCGTGAATTTTTTGACGAAATTATGCATTCTGTAGGACGCGGAAGAGCTATTTTTGCATAATTTATGTGCTATAGCGTGTCTGCGGCATCACTGTAAGCGTTTGATATATCTGATATCTGCAGATTCTTTTTCTCTCATCATATTAAAATCCATGTGTATTACATTATTTATTACTAGCTGACCCACTCGGCGTTGCCCGGGTCTGTGATAACCATGATCCATAAAAAAACTTATAATATTGACCAAAAAAAAAAAAAAAAAAGATTCTAAATTGCACAAAAATCTTTAAAAATTACTTCCAAAGAACACACTGAAAATTGCATTAAAAATCGATGAAATTCAAAAATGATAGCAGACGAAATCTAGCAAATTAAGTTAAAATTTGAAACAATTTTCTTTTTATCAATGTCAAAAAATAGCTGCAAAATGTGAAAAAAATACTAAAAATCGCATTAAAAATTCATTAAAAGTTAAAAAATCACTGCATGAATTCCGAATAAACTTTATTGAAAAGGGAACTAAATTCACTATCGTGGGATAAAAGAATGAAACTGTATTCCTTTCACTAATGTGGAAAATTGGCCTTGAAACCTAAAAAGGACACTAAAAATCTATTAAAAAATGAAATTTAAAAAATCTAATCAAAAAATCGAAAATCAGGCTTCGAGGTGTAAAACTTAATATACAGAGATACCATTCCTTCAAATTTTGTAACTCTACATGCAGCGGTCTCTCCAGAACAGCGCTGATGCACTCATAAAATTCTCTCTTTATTATTATAGATGACTGAGAATATATTCTCATTATAATTATGTATGCATTTGTTGTACTTTTTATACAGTACACTCTCTCTCAAATCCGCATAGCTTGGGACCAGACATTGTGTAGATTTTAGAGTTTTGCGGATTCTGATCACTGCTTTGTTTACATTTTTAAAACTGTAATTTGAACGTAATTAATAATGCAATTGAGATTATAATGAATGCTTTCAATATAGTAAATTATTAAAATAATTAAATAAAGTAATGAACTAAAATAATAAAAATTTAGATAAGTCTTTAAAATATTAAAAGCAAAAATCAAATAATCATTAATGTTGTAGTATAGTTAAATATTCATTTTAAAGATAAGATCCATTTTTCTTAAATTATTCAATGAAACTGTCTTTATAAAGGTGCTCTAACTTGTATCAAATCATACAATGAGGAAGTTTTATTTCAGGTCTAGCCAGACTTAATAATCAAAAACACTTGATTAATGTATAAATAAAATACCTTTGGCAAAAAGTTTGATTACCAACAATATAATATCTCGATTTTTTTTTTTTTTTTTTTTTTTTTTTCCCCAGAATAAATTTATTCTTCTTTCATGAAAAAGCATGAATTTAGTATATAGTAGACTCCCTCAAATCCGCACAGCTTGGGACCAGGTGTTGTGCAGATTTTTGAATTTTGTGGATTTCTGGTCATTGCTTTGTTTACATTATTAAAACCTTAATTTGAATGCAATTAATAATGCTATAGAAGCTATAATGAATACTTACAATACATAAAATATTAAAATGAGTAATAAATTAAAATAATAAAAATTTAGACGTTTTTAAAAATGATTAAAATATTAAAAGCAAAGGTCAATAAATAATCAATGTGTAATTAATATTCATTATAATGATATGCATTTTTTCTAAATTATTCAGTGAAATTTGCTTCATAAAGATGCACTACTAATTCGCATCAAATTTATAAATTAAGGATGTTTTATTTCAGGTTTAGCCAGATTTAATAATAATAAAAGCTTGATTAATGCATGAATAGATTTGGTAAAAATATTATGATTATCAGCAGAGTTTCCCCCAGGTTTGAAAAGGGGCAGGGTACCACTGTTGTGGAAAGGGCACTTTTTTTTATTTTTAAGGGCACTTTTATAGAGTTGAATTGAAAATCTTACTGCCTTTTTTTTAATGCAGCAGTTCGATTCATTTCTTTTTCTAGTATCAAGGGGGGGGGGGGGGAATCATAATGTTTTCCTTTATCACATTAAAAGTTATTTGATTGAGGGAGAAATTTGTCAATCTGTTGTGCAAAAATTCAGTGGAAAAAGAATTGCGGTTGAAAAAAATAATAGAAAAACAGGATTTTTATTAAAAAAATAGAGTATTTGAAATCCAAAAAAAGATTAAAAAAGTGGATGAGCATATGAAATCCGAAAAAAGATTAAAAAAGGGACGGGGCAAAATTAAAAAAAAAAAAAATTGAAAAAACGGCACATTTTGTTTAAAAATTTTGGAAAAACGGCAAATTTTGTTAAAAGATCACAAAAAAAAAACTAACAAATTTTGTTAGAAGATCACGAAAAAAAAAACTCATTTTGTTAAAACCTGCAAATTTTGTTAAAAGATTGTGGGGAAAAAAAAACAAATTTTGTCAAAAAATCTTGGGAAAAAAAAAAAAGTCAATTTCGTCTAACGGTCGTGAAAAAATGCAAATTTCGAAATAGGGGTGTGAAAAAAAAAAAGCACAATAGTTCGTGCCAGGAGGGGAATCCTCCCTTTTCCCTCACTTCTGTTGTAACCTTTCTGAAAATTTGTGATTTTTTTTTTCCTTAGAATTACCTGTGTTTCTATAAGGTTTCCCCCAAAATCAAGAAAAATTGAATCTGTAATTTCTGAAAATTTAAAAAGTCATTCATAACTCAAAAAATTCAGACATAAAATATATCGCAAATTTTGACAAATGATTGAAAAAAAAAAAAGTAAATTACTGCAAAAAATTTCCAATTTCGTCACAGGACTACGGGAATTACACAAATTTTGACAGAGGATCGTAAAGAGATACGAATTTCGTTCATGAATCAATATAAAATAAAAAGAATATTGCCCAGTTAAATTGATGACATTGAACTCACAGGCTACGCATAGCTACTAATTGTACATTAGCCTTGTATTTTCGTTAATTCCGTTCGAAAAAAAAAAAATTAAGAAGGGGGAACAGCTCTCCCCTTTCTCCTTTTTTATACTTAATCATTGAACCTCCTAAATTATCAAGGACATGCTTTGTCATATAAAAAATCTATATCCAAAATTCAGAGCAAATCGGATAATTCTTAATAAAAATCCATTTAGCATTTATATAATTTAAGAGGAGTTATTTTCCTCTTTTATACTTAACCATTAAACTTCCAAAACTATTCAGAGATTATTTGAATGAAATCTGACAATTCTGCTTGAAAAATCCATTTTACGCATGAAAAAACTATCTCCAAAAAATGCTAATTTCATGAAAAGATCATAGAAAAACACAGATTTCGCCAAAGGATTGCAGAAAAAATTCAAATTTTGGTCAAAAAATGTGGATAAAAGGTTGATTTCGTCAAAAAATTGAGGGGGAATTCTGATTCTGTCTAAAGGTCAAAGGTAAAATGCCTATTTCGTGAGAACATCACAAAAAATGTAGATTTCATGAAAAGATCGCAAATAGAAACGCCGATTTTAGGAAAAGATCACTGAAAAAAATACAAATTTTGTCTTTCATGAAAAAATTGCAGAAAAATCGCAAATTTTGTGAAAAAAAATCTCTGAAAGAATGCCACTTTTGTAAAAAAGATCACAGAAGAAACTAAATTGTTTTAAAAAGATTGCTGAAAAAAAACTCAAATTTTGTGAAAAGATCGTTGAAAAAACTCAAATTTCGTGAAAAGATCGCTGGGAAAAAAGTCAAATTTCATGGAAAAACTCACAAAAAAACTCACATTTTTTAAAAAAGTTGCGGAAAAAATGCAAATTTTGTGAAAAGATCACAGAAAAAACATTAATATCATGAAAAAAGTACGAATTTCGTCAAAAGATTGCAGAAAACAGACTTTGTCAAAGGTTCACAGAAAAAATGCATTATTAGCTGCATATGATTATCTCTATCTGTTGTAACGTTTCAAAAAATTTGTTTTTATTTTTCAGTTAGTATTTTTTATTACTGGTACCAAAAAAAAAAAAAAAATCAAAACTGAAGCACTATATATAGCTTCTATAGTTTATAGAAGTATATGGGAGAGAATAGCAGAATCTTGTAGGAAAACTTTATGCTCGCTGCATGGCATCCTGTGTAAGGGAGATTTTAAAATTGCTTATGAAGATTGATATAAAAGACCATCTTAGATTGAAAAAAAAACAGTCAGATATCTCAACAGAATTTGACTATAAAACTTGGCAATGTTATAAATTCTGAAATTGCAGCCACAATTGCAGTGTTTGTTTGTGAAGTTCATCTGAGGACATAATCTTTTGTCCCATCACCCATTGCGGATCATCCAAACTAGCTTTTCAAAATATGTTCTCAAAATATGAAATTCCAAAAACATTTTCTTGTGTAATCTCATGCTTTTATTTTGACAATAAATAAATAACAAATAAAATAAAAATGAAAGAACAAAAAAATGGCTTCATATGAATGTATAGTATAGAAAATATTGTTATTAAATGATATTAATTTTTTTTTCAATAAATATGGATATACCATTATTAAGTATGTAAATATATTTCGTAAAAATTGTAAGGTTTTCAAAATTGACATGTTGGTAGCTATGATCTTTCATTTTGGGGAAAAAAAAAAAAATGGTTGTGGAAACTTATTTTTGTATTTTTATTTTTTAATATGTTCTTTCTTTATGTTGATATGTTAAAACTTGTCTCTTATAAACGGTTCTGGCAAAAAATTCTTAGTTATTCTTAATTTAGTATATTCTAAATTAAGATATGATGATAGATGAGATATTCTTATGTAATTTAGTATACTTCATGCTTATAATCTTCATTAGAGCAATTTTCAAATTCAAACTGGTTTCTTTTGATACATTTTTTATTTCAATTTATTCGCAAATGCGTGAAATTGACCAGTTTTCTCATTCAGAAACGATATAACCAAATAGTTTGTTTTTGGTAAAGGCAGAAAATACAGTTAAGTTTGTTTTGAAATTAATTTTTAGACATTACAATGCAATAGAACAAAAAAAAAAAAAAAAAAAAAATTGCTGTAATGAGACAACAGTATTTAACTCAAGTTTAAATAATTAAAAAAGAAAAATTGTTCAGTTACAAATCACTTCAATAATCATGCCTGAAATTGTTATACTTTTGTGTCGAAAAATAAGCCAAAGTTCTGCATTATTGGGTAGGAAAAATATTTTTTCAAGATCATCCTTACAAAAAGAAGGGGGGCGGGGACAAAAAATGCAAACACACAGCTTTCAGCAGACTACTAGCACATTTGATCTCTCCTGATTTTGAACCTCCTGATTTTATTTTCAGGACTCATAAAGGCTTGTATATGCGTAAAGTTACTTTAACTTGCTACAATGTACAAGTATGCAGGAAAGGGGGGGGGGGGTCAACGATGAACAGCAGACTTGTTTTTTGACATTTCTTGTCAAGTCCGTTGTCTGTGCACAATGGATTCCAAAAGTCATTGTTGTATCCAGTGTTTGTCCTCTGATATTCATACTTTTTAAATAACATTCTTTAATTTTGTGTTCAGATTTATGTGGCCCTGAAACTTGGTTGTTTTGCATAAAAGTTTATTTTTTAATTTCAGTTTGTTTTTAAAATTTCACTTTTTAGGAAATATAAAAACTAGAAAAAAAACTATATATTCTTCAGTTAAATATAGTACAATAAAAAATTTAATTACAAAGCCATATCTAGAAATAATGACTGCTACAGGCATTCTTTTATTGACAACTACTATTTCGTAACAATAAGCTTTCTAGTAGAAATATACCATGCAGGTTGTTTTAAAATAGTGATAGGAAATGAAATTTGAAATGAAATGAAGAAAAAAAATTTGTACTATTTGTGGCAATCATGAGAACTGAATATTTTAAAACAATGTATGCATAGTAATAACATCTTTTATATTTTTAAAAATGTGATAGGCCTTAAATCTGCACACTGGAGCAGATTTAAGACAGCTGTTTTGCTTGTTAGTGATATATATGTAATTTTTCTTAACTGTAATATTAAAAAAGCTTTAACTAATATTTTAAAACAAGAATTTGCTTTTAATCTGTTGAAAAAGAAACTAATGCTGCTGATTTTTTTTCTTTTTAATCTAAACTTTTCTTTAATACTGGAAATGATCCCATTTTGTTTCCATTAATACAGAGAGATTGATAAAAAAAGAAATAAATTTGAGTGTAAAGAAAATTTGATACTAGTAGGTTATCCCGTCAACCAAAAAATTATCGCCAAACTATAAGATTAAATGCCAATAATGGAGGATTGTGAATTTCGCATTCAATGACATTAAATACGATTCACGTGTTTAAAATGTCATAAAGTGAATTTTATTTCGACATTTTATTTGTATTTTTATTAATATTCCACTAATTATTTGTTTTTTCGTTATTTAAAATAAAAATTGTCAGTAATATGTATAATTTGGCGAAATTGGTCGACACGATAACAGAGTAGTACCGAAAATTTTTTTTAAATGCTTGCAAAACACAATCTTATAGAAACAAAAAGCCACTTGCTTGTTCCATGCTGCCTGCTAACAAAATGTAAACATTGGCATATCGTGAACAATGACGTCACAGTCAATCACATAGTATTTTCAAGTTGCATGGTTTTCTCTTAAGTTTAAGCTTAATTCAAATAATAATTCATAATTGCAAATCTCCTTAAGTCATATAATACCTAAGTCAGGGGGGTGGGGGGGGGGGGTGGTCTGAGATTGAAAGAATGATAACATGTTTGAATTTTTATTCATGATCAATAAATGCTTTCTTTATTCTTTGGCTTTATGATAATTTTTTATTGCTAAATTAATACTCAATCCATATCTTCCGAATGATTTAAAAGATAATCATACAAATTCATGTCTTATTTGTGAAACGAATGTAGAAACCATTGTGATATTATAGCAGAGTACAGTAGATTCCAATCCGCACAGCTTCGGACCAGAGGTTGTGCTGATTTTAGAATTTTGCAGATTTCTGGTCATTGCTTTGTTTACATTTTTTAAACAGGAATTTAAATGTAATTAATAATGCGATTGAAACTATAATGAAAGCTTAGAATATAATAAAATATTAAAGCAATTAAATAATAAACTAAAATAAAAATTTAGATAATTTTCAAAATGATTAAAACATTAAAAGCAAGTTAATAATCAATGTATAATTAAATATTCATTATAAAAATGAAATGTATTTTTTCTTAAATTATTCAATGAAACTTGCCTCATAAAAGTATTACTTCACATCAAAATCATAAAATAAGAAAGTTTTATTTTGGGTTTAGCCAGACTTAATAATCAAAAGCTTGATTAATTGATAAATACATTTGGCAAAAAGATCGATTACAAGTGATATCAGCAATATCTTTAATTTTTTCAGAAATAAATTTATACTTCCTTCATGAACAAACATGAATTCAGTAAACATTAACAAAAATTACAAATTAAAATATGTATGGAATTGACATAAAAATAAAGTCAAATTTTGTCCCTACATCTGAACTGAAAGTTTCACTGTTTACATCTGTAAATTATGTGTGGATTTTAGAGAGTTGTGGATTGGAGGGAGCCTAGTTTATTACCATTTTGTTGTTATGATACCAACACATTATCCAAACAAAGAATTAATCTCTAATGATGATATATACTAAAAAAATTGTGTATAAATGAGGTATTTGCTTTGTACTTTCAAAAGTGAAATGAGTGTCTTCCTCCTGAACAACATATTCAAAATTTGCAGTCATCTGTAGGTATAAGGTTATTTTCAAAATGAAAATATTGTTTTCCTTAACAAGATATTCAAATCACTTTCATTATTATTTTTTTTTTCTTTTTTTTTTTCTTTTTTTTTAATGAAAGTTAGAGCATTGAGGAAAAAGGTTTGGCAAATAATACCAAAATGGTAATTTTTACTTTTTTATTTAACTTGGTTTTTTCATGTATGGATTGAATTTTGTATTTGATTTTTCACTCACCTTCAGATAAATTAAGAAATATAAAAATAATGCACAAAGGTATGCTTCCATTTAAATAATATTTTATTATTTTTAGAAGTTAATTATAAATTATACATTAATTTTAATGGATTTTTCCATTAATTGATAAATTGTCTAATATTATTTGTCATTACAAGTTGTAACAATAGTAGATCTATTATGTTCTAAACCACAGTCACCCAAAAATTATAAAATGGCTGCGAAGCTGCAAATACTGTATAGAGTAAAAAATAGAAAATATAAGTAAAAAATAATGAGTATAATGTTTATGAAATGTGCTTGAATAAATTAACACTTTCATATTAATTGAACTATTGAACAATGATTAGTATGTGTTGAAAAATAAATTTAGAAATTCTAAATGATAGTTTAAATAATGCTTTTCTTTTCTTTCCATATCTTGAACTGAAATAAAGCAGAAATTAGGGGATAGTGTTGTATGTCAGGACATTGACAATTTTAATAAACTATTGGCAACAGTGATCTTTTGTTTATGTCTAATAGTGACCTACAACCAACTGATCTCATCATAGTAACAGACAACATCAGAAGCATTAAATTAACAACATTGTGAGCAAAAGAAAATTTCACTAGTCCAAAGTAAATATTTTCCCCCATTCAGATTTCATTTTTTAACTATTTACTTTTACAAAAAGACAAGAATTTCAACTTTTTTTTTATATAAAAGAAAGTATTTTTAAATGTTTTGGCTATGATAAAATGATAGTGCTTCTAGATTTACCAAGATTAATTTTGATTTTACTTAAACCATCTGGTGACTATACCTTGGGACAGTAAACTATGTTGTATTTTGGGGCATGTCCAATGGTACAATAAATGTATGATTTTAATAATTTGCATAAATAAGAGTATTTTTGTTACTTATTTTACTGAAATTTCCACAAAACGTGAAGTACAGTAAAGAGAACATATGAACTTTATTTTGAATATATTTTATAATGACTGAACTTTGCAAATATGAATCTGGTAACTTGCAATAAATATTTTTCTTTCCATGTGATGCCATGTTCTAAAGAGCAAATTTGTATGAAACCAAAAACTTTCTGCACACATAAATATTGGTCAAAAATTTTCTGCAAATTTAATGTTTAATAAAATTACATGCTGTGTTATTTTGACATGGACAAAATTTGCGACGAAATTCACATATTTGTGCAATTCACAGAATTACAGTTTCTTACACAATTCACGGACAAAATTTCCATTTTCTTATGCAATTCATGGACAAAATTCCCATTTTTTGCACAATTTTGGACAAAATTTGCATTTTTCGTGCAGTTTTTGGTCAAAATTCTGATTTTTTGTGTGGTTCTTTGTTGAAATACGAGTTTTTATACAGTCTTTTGTCAAAATGCATGTTTTTTATGCAATTCTTTCTTGAAATTTGAGATTTTTTTCCAATGTCTTTTGATGAAATTTGCATTTTTTCACATGATCCCTTGACAAAATTGGTGTTTTATTGAAGAACTTTATTTTTTACGATAACCATTTGTCAAAAATTGTGATTTTTGGCATCAAAAATTTCAAACTGATGAATTTTTAAAGTTTTCAGCATCAAATGCCTTAAATTTTGGAAAATTCTAAAATAGCCCTGCTTTTTAATTGTACACTAACAATAAATAAATCACACATAAAATTTGGGGAATATTTTTAAGTTTTTGGTACTAAAAAAGTTACAAAAATAAAAATTGTTTATTTCCTAAAATTTTCTCTAAAGTATATAAAATTTTCTGCACATGGCATGAGTGCATGAGTCTACATTATACAGCACTGCTAAAGAGTATATGTTCTGATGTAATTTTCTGGGTTTTGAATCAATTTTATAAGTATATTTATGTATTTTACTATGTTGTTAATCATGGATAACGTAACATATTTTGATTCTTACAATAGAAAAATACAGGCAAGTTAGAATTATTTTGTTTACAATTTCCATCTATTCTTTCCTTAAACTACAGCCACTTGATTGTACTGTCTTTGGGACGTAAAAACATATTATAAGTCGTTTTCTAATGAATAAATGATTTTTAGTTTTATATCATGTATTACACTGTCGGTCGCTGGTGTCTAATGTAGCCTAAACGGAAAGTTCATTGTCATGGCACTCATCTTTTAAGGCTTGTCAATTTATTAAAGACCATACTTTTTCAGCAAAACCTTCATCCAATCATAGACTAACAAGGAAGTTCTCCATACTGGGCATACCCAGAATTTTATGAAAAAAATACTAATTAAAGTACTTATGTATGTAATAAAGAATCAGTCAAAATTAGCGGCGGAATCACATTATATATTGTGTAAAAAAAATAAAATATTTTCGAATATTTGGCGTGAAAAGACTAAAGAGTCACTCAATTTGGCTAGCAGCCCTTTTCCTCGCCAAAAGCAAACGATTATAATGAAACTCAAAACTGTTGGATATTTAGTTTGCATGTAAATGGTATTTAATGAATTTAAACATAAACACTGAGAAACTTTAATATATTATATACATCTATATACATATTGTATTACATATATATATATTACTTGTTGAAGTAGTTATTTAATTAATCACTGGAAAAAATGTTTTCATAGCTAAAAAAAATCATATTGAGAAAAATTATCTTCATACATTTAAGCATATTCAAATATAAATGTCATATGTTTCCATAGCAACAAAATCTAATCGACAATTCTCAATTGGACTTTGAGCTTGAAACAAATTTAATTAAATTTAAATTATGAATTTTGTTTTAAATCTCAAATTTTGATGATTAAATTTGAATATAAATACATATAAATTTTGATGTAACAAAATTATACTTAAAACAAACTAAAACTTACAAAACCAAAGTTATTTAAATTAAACTTATCAAAACAAGTTCAACATGAAACTTTTTTTTTCTTGAAGTGTATTTGACATAAAGTATTTTTTTGAAATTACATTCAAAAAAATACTTTAAATAATTATACCAACCAGCGATAAATCACCAAATAATGAAATTTTAATTATTTTTTTACGGTTACTGAATGGAGGTTCCGCCAAATTTTTTTACATAAACTTATATATCCACACAAGAAGAACATTCTGTAATTTTTTCAAATTTTTTGGGGTATGCCCATATGGATACCTTCCTTGTAAGTTGCTTTTCACATGATTACATAGATGAAGTTTCTATGGTAAGTACGTGCACAATTTCTGATTGATAATATCAATTTAAAAATCTTTTATGAACTGTTACAAGTAAGGTGAAAATGTTAGGGCTTGGAGGGCTTGTCAGTATGTCTGTAAAAAAGGGCACATCAAGTCCATTTTTTTCTCTTTTTTAGATGTTCTTTTGGCTTTGATTATGTGAAATTTTTGTTTGTGATTTTATATATTTAGAATTTATAATCTGTGTGTTGTGGTAAGTAACATTTGTTTTCTTTACAATATTTTTGGTTTTATGCATATTACATGCATGCATGCATGTACATATATTTCTTCAATAATAGTTTGTTTTATATCTTACATTTTCATCTTTTTAAAAACTAGGACTGGTCTTAATGGGGCATACTTTTTTAACCAGTATTTTTGAGATTTATTTAACCCGCTGACAGTCTTGCAAAAGGGCAAAATTGTAATGTTATTTTCTCTGCATTGTGTTTTAAATTCTAAAAGATGATTGTTCCAAAATTATATAAAAACTTTAAAGCGAGTATGAATGTTATCCTTGAAAGCTTTGTTGTTCAATGTATTAAAAATCTATTGAATGAATACAATTATATTACTTTAAATATTGCTTGTATTGCAGTGAAACCTGAAGCTTAGTGAACATGTTAACACGGACTTGTCAGTTAGAGGCTTAAATTGCTTCAGAAATGATTTTTTTTTTTTAAATGCCAAATACTATATATTTTATTTTATAGATAATAATAAGAAGCATATAAATACATTGTCTTATTTTTAAAGGGGGATCCAATTTCAATAACCTTGTAACCTCATTCTCCTCACCTCCTACATCCTCATGAATAAAATAAAAATTTTGTATAATAATATTTTTGGTAAACTTCAGTGTTAAGAGGCTACTTCATTCAAATGAAAACACCCATTCACTAATATTAATCCTATGGAAGAAATTTATAAAGATATCTCGGTTGCATTTTAATATTTTTGATTGATTTTAGAAATGATTATGAAGCAAAAGCACCCTTATAAAAAATATATGCAACTTAAATCGAAAAAGTAAAAAATGGCCTGCATACAGATCAATCTCAGCTATCCAATGCAAAAAGAAAAAAAATCATTAAAAAGTATCAAAATGCAACCTTCTTCCATAGGATTATCATTAGCGAATGTGTTTTACACTTGACTGAGGTAGCCCCTTAAGGGTCATTTCATGTTGCATGTCGAAAAAGCTGTTTTACATGTCTGCTGTTTTTACAGTGTTATTATATGCTCAAATTAAAGCAACAATGCTAATACGAAATTCTATAGTTTTTGTTATTTTTAATGTATGGTTTATGTTTTAAGAACTTATAAGTCAATAAGTATTTGTGTAAGTGTCAAACACAGGACATTTTGTCAGTTTTTTATGGAATGGCCCTGAAGCGGACAGATTATTTAGGTCTCAGATTTAAAATGTGGAGCTTTTTATTATCTTTTATTTTTATTATTAAAAATAAGCAACTTATTAAGGACTAGGGTTTAAAATGCAGGTATTAACCTATTAAAGGTTCATTCCATATCAATTGTGGAACAGCTTTTCTACATATTACTGCTGTTTTAACTATGCTAATATAAAAATATTGGTTTAATTGTTAATTTTAATGTTTACTTTGTGTTTTAATAACTTATAAGTTAATAAATATAGGTATTTATGTAAACATCACTTGTGGGACATTTTGTCAGTTTCTCATGGAATGGGCCAAAATGGCGTATCAGGGTGCATTCTGAAAATTTAGTATAAAAAATAATTTTTTAGAAATCCTGTACAGGAAGTATGGGTGTAAGATATTCAAGTGAATCGAAGTTAATTTTTCAGAAATAAACGCAAAATAACTTTATCATATAAAGCAAAATGATTAAAATCTAATATACACTTAATGACAATTTATTACTCATAGAAGTACCAGGAAAGCACTTTGCACCTAGTAGTGAAAAGGAGACATAACGAATGAGTAAAGGTGACCAGGGAAAAAAATTGAAAATTCAATAATTCATTAACTATAATAAATATTAATTAAAATGAGTGACATTTACATCTGGTGGCTTCTAAATTTCATGTACTGTAAATCTAAAAATCATGGACATAATCTGGTGGAGGCATATGCCCCACAGTTTTTCAGGAGCAGGAAAAAGACTTATTTTTTTGCCCCATTGGATATTTGTATTTAATGATTAAAGCCCAGTTAAGTTTTGCATTTTAATGTCTGTTCTTTTTTTAATTTAAGTATTTATATGCTATAATGGGGTATATAGCATGGTTTATATTCTATGGTTAATGGTTTATATTCTATAATGGGGTAATCAAAGTTTGAATAAAAATATCTCTCTAGCTCTTTGTTTTCAGAAAAGCAAAATCATATGTTTTTCTCTATTATATTATAGAACTGTTTAATCTGCACATGTGGAATAGATAGATCTCTTGACTTTGACTATAATAATTTTTCTTTAGGAGAAAGTAACCTTGGATAATATGAAATACAACTCCCTTATTGTCTCGGCGGTATCGTCCCCTATTTCATAATATCAATCAAACATTTCATATTTTTTTTTTTACTGAAGGTTAATCGAAAACAGAAATATAAAGAATACATTCTGTTTATAGAATGATACCTTAATTAATTGGTTTTTTATGTATTGAGCAGAAAAGTTGCAATGGGCTGCATAGAGCAATTAATTTCAAATTAATTCTTATTTAGTTTTTGAGTATTCGCTTGGCTTTGTGTCATTTCAAAATTTAAATATGTAAAAATATATTTATAATTATATTTAGCATTTTAAATTGAGTACAATTGAGGAACAGTGCTATGAGGCCTGGTGCATGTCCTCACAGGTTAAATACGATCAAGTAATCAAATAAATGTTGCTAGTTTTACATGGTTCAAAAATCTCACTATATCCCATTATGTGTATCGTCCCATGTGAAAGTATCTTCAATCCATTTCAAACTTTTTAAGTATGCTGTATATATTCATAGCAGTATGAAAAGGGAAGATTAAATATCAAATGCATTGTTAAAGAAAATATCAAGACAGTTCACCAATTTGTGAAAAATATAATTATGATTTTAAGTAATAATTTGGCATACATTAAAACAAATACATATATGTACTTTTAGGAGCATTATTTTATTAAGATTTTCAAACCCAAATTTGCTTCTTTTGTGCACATTTAATATATTTTTGTTTGCAAATGTATCAAACTGTTAGATGTTTTTATTAAGAAACTATGTAATTGAACTGTTTCCAATTTTTGATAAAAGCAGAAGCTATTTCCAAAAACTTCTGTCAAACTATACGTTATGAGCGAAATTTCAGGACACAATAGAGCAGAAAAAGAAAACTCCCGTTCAGAAACAATTATTTATATCACAAGATGAAATTCCTTTATTGGAAAATTTAAAAAAAAATTACAAATCCATTTAACAATCATGTTTGCAAGTATCATGCTTTTATTTAAAAAAATAAATAAGAAAATCTGTCAGAAAATTTCAGGTTCTTAAACAGAGCAAATGTGTTTTTGAGAACAATTTCTCCAGAACTTTTTATACTTATTTTAAAATGCTATAAACATATGGGAAATGTTTTACACCAACCATAGTTTATAGAGCTTTTATTTAATAATAAAATAATTATTAAAAACTTCTATAACTTATTGAAACCTTGAATGAAGGTTGTAAATATCTTTACCAACTCTCTCAAACATCACCATCTAAAACAAAACGTTGAAAGCTCAAGGGTTTGACAAACTTTTATTAAATCTTCTCGAATCCATAAAGGCAATTTCCTGACATATTTTAATCCATTTTTTATTCAGAAATGCATGAAAAACTGGCTGCCGACATTATTCAAAAACTATGTAATTAAAAAAACATTTTTCATTTTTGATGTAAACACAAAGAATCATTCAAAAAATACTGTGAATGTTGTCATTTTGAACTGAAATGAATTTCTGCTTGAAATGAGAACCTGTTTGCTTTATTTGATATGTAATTATGTATCAAAAAATGAAAAACTCATTTCAATTCTAAATTGCTTCAATAGTCACGTCTACTAGTTTTTTGCTTTTACGTTTAAATGAGTCAGAAAATGTACAAAAAAGTTTTGTATTTGTTGAGCAGGGATCTTGAGAACTACCTTGATTGAAATTTTTTCCAATTGAACATTGCATCAGACATAAAGATAATATCAAGATCTCAATATTTTCAAATATTTCTTAAACCTGAAATGTGTAATTTATGATTTTCTGTAATTTTTTTTTTATATGGTTGAGCAATGAACATTAAGAATTATTTTGTATTTAAGTGTGTGTGTATATGTATGTGTCTATGTGGTGATAAGGAGGGAGAAGGAGAATATAAATTTTTACAAAAAGGCCTCACGATTCCTCCCTCCCCCCAGCCTTAAGGTCCACGCACATAGCACTAACTTCTTGCGCTATCTTTGATCTTTCGTGTCGGCACTTTGATGTATAAAGTGCTTTTTCAGTGAACTTTTTTTAACTTCAAGGGAGAAATCCAAGTTGAAATCAGTTGACAGCTTTACGACTGAAGATGGGGGCGAGATAAACTTTCCCTTCCTTTGTCAATTCGATAAAGTCAGTCCCTCAAAAATCATTTAAAGAGATTTTACCCTTGTTTCATTCGGAAACAAAGATTGATTGATTGCTCTTTTAGTGTAATAAAAACTAGTGCTGTTCGCTCCCAGCCTTAGAGCCCAAGCTACTCCTATGATTCCAATTATTAGATATCTGCTCTACTAATAAGTTAAAACATGAACAAAGGAATGAGTTAATTATTTTGCTTTTTATAATAAAAATTATACATTTAAAGCATACATTTCTTTAAAATAACTTAAATCTTTGCAATAATTAATCTTTACTATAATAATCTTTGCAAATAAAATGTCAGGTTTATTTTGCGCCAGTTATTACCTTTTCAAAATGGGGTTGATCTTAGTTACTGAAGTTATTAACCATAGTATTTATTATAAGAAAATTAATACATAATTTTTCAAAATTTTGTCAAGAATAATTTTTAATGTCTCTATTATCCTTTCAAGAAGAAAGACATGTATACAATGGATTTAAAATTTTGTAATAGTGATTTTAACAAAAGACTCCTTAAGGTGTTCTCACATTATTTCATCTGTTCATGATTTACTAATAACTTCTGCCTTTACTTACTCCCCTTCCTTTAAAAAATTGGAAGTGAATGATGATTACCATTGTATATCATCTGTGAAATTATATTTTAATGAAGAATTGGACAATCCTTTTGCTGTACCAATGTTTCTTGAGTTTTTATGATTTTACTTTGTTTTTATGGAATGTACTTTGCAGTTATGGGAAAATATTTTGATATAATCATAAAAGTACAAGAAATTTTATTTTTTCAAAATATAAGTATTTTTAAAGCATGAATTTCTTGAAATATAAAAAAACTTAAATTTTTGTAAATAAAGTGTCAGACACTGGTTCAGTTTGTGTCAAATACTGGAATTAACTACATTTGTTTTTAAAAAGTTAATTTTTAATGTATAATTTTTCAAAATTTTGTCAAGAATAATTTTTTGATGCGCTCTACTATCCTTCTGTTAAAATATTGATGTCAGATTAAAAATTGATTATGTAATTGGTTAGGTTATTTTTGTAACACTATGGAAGTTTAAATAAATATATATATACATACACCTTCTAATAATAGCCTTAGCTGTTTATTGCAGTCTGCATTACAGTTTTCTTACCAAAAGTACTATGCAAATTTGAAAATACAGTAGACTTCCTCAAATTTGCAAATGGCTAAAATCTGCACATCATTGTAGATATAAACCAAAGAAACTTGCAATTAAAATGTAGCATAAAAATAAAGACTTTTATATCATTTTGTGCTCTTTTTAATATGTAATTCGGGTTAATATGACTGAATTCATGCTTTATCATCAATAAGTATAAGTTTCTTTCAGAAAAAATTAGATTGTGCTGTTATCAGTGGTTATCATTATATTTTTATCACATAATTTATGTATTAATCTTTTCTTGGTTATTAAATCTAAATAAACATGAAATAAAATTTCATTTTTTTATGATTTCAATGTAAATTATTAGTTATTAATCTACTTTTATGAAGCAAGTTTCATTGAATAATTGAAAATAAAAGTGTATCTTTGCATTATTATGTATTTGATCTGATCTCTACTTTTAATATTTTAATCATTTATTAACTTTTCTTATTTTATTTTCTTATTTTAATATTTTATTATATTGTAAGCATTCATTATAATTTCAAATGTATTGTTACAATTCAAACTACTGTTTAGTAAATGTAACCAAAGCAGTGAGCTCATAATTTCAAATCCATTATTACATTCAAACTACTGTTTAAAAAATGTAAAGAAAGCAGTAACCACCTGCAAAATTCTAAAAGCCACACAATCTCTGGTCAAAAGCTATGCTGATTTGGAGTCTACTGTGATACAATAATAAATTATCCAAATACATAAAAAATGTGTAAATAACTTTGAGAAAGATAGTTGATTTGGCTCTTTTCTGCCCCTTGGGGGATTGCACAATCACTCTAAAGCATAAGCTTTGTTTCTGAGCTGGTCATCCCTGATTTGGCCCTCTTGTACAACTTTTTATACAAGCTAGTAGAAGAATATCTTGTATAGAGTACCTCTGATTAATTTTAAAACACTTTTTTCATTCATTAACCATGCTTATAAAACTTCAAACTTTATTAATTTCTAGAAAACATGTTGGCTGTCATCAGCTATTGTGTGTAAATTGTCTTTTGATTTTTTTTTTCTCCTTTTTAAATGTTATTTTTTGTAAACATAAAATTTTCTGTATTTTAATGAAGGTATAATTACCTTTTTACAGCTTAAAATCTGTTTTTATTTTGAGATAAAATAAAATTTTTATTTTATATAGATAAGTGAAGAAATTTTGTCAGAAATGAAGTAAATCTGGAGTTCATGAAGTGAAGTTTGTGAAGTTAAATTTGTTGAATCATCCATTGCATTTCTAATGCTTACTTCTACATTCATTGTAATAATAATTTGATTCATCTTCATAAATGAAGTGATAGTTGTATGCTGTGATAGAAAAAAAATCTGTTTCAAAATGTGATCTTATTGTTAAAGTATAGAAGGACTGAGTAAAAAATAACTTCTGTATCTGAAATAGCTAATTACAACAGAAAGAAAAACTAGTTTGTGGTGAAATGTGTTTATTTTTGATAAGCAAGATTTAAATGAAGATGTTTCAATTGTTTTGTAGAATTCCAACTTAGTTGAATTCCCATATTTTACTAAAGCTGTGATTATAAAAAAAAAAGTTTGCTTCATGAAAGCAGTAGGAATATTTAGTCTTCTTCAGATTCAGTGTTTTAGGATGAATCTAGTATTGCTAAAATTCACTAGAAATTATTTTAATATTTACTAGTGTAGAGACTAAATTAAAAGAAAACACATATTTCTGTGCATGAATCGATCTGAAAACTCATTTTAAGATTTTTTTTTTTTTTAACCCTGTTTTTATTGCAATATCATAACATACTTTTGCACATTTAAGTTTATGAAAGTCAATTTAACACTGCCTAATATGTGCTCTGTTATGAGCATGAATATTTATTCAATGACTTTCGTAACTATATGACATAAAAGATAGAATTATGCATACTGAAAATGTAAAGTTTTTTTACAATTATGTCTTATGTTAATGCAGTATTAATAATGCTTCGTGCATCTTACGTGATGAATCTGTTTTCACATTTTAGTTTAAAAACATTGCTATAAATGGAATTTCCAAAATTTAAGTTCATAACTGTATGAATTATGTTATTCTTTCAAAATATTTTTAGTATGTCTCATTTTATTTTAAATTTTTTCAATAAGCTGTGTATTTTTATTAGTATGAAAGAATATTAATTATTAAAAAAATGCAATGATAGTAACACTTTGAAAAGAACAGATTTAACTTATTGACAGTTTTTGAGCAAATTTGAATATGTGAAACAAATTTGTGGAATCTTGGTATTTTTAGTCTATGTTATGAAGAGTTGAGAAATAAATGCTGGATTCCATGACTATTTTGTTTACAGAAAGAAAAAAATCTGTATTACAATGCTTAGTGAGATTTTGTAGATGTTTGAGTAAAGTAAAATTGCTTGCCATATTTTTATTTCATTCATAGCACTTATAATCTTAAGTGAAAAATTATATAGATTTTCTGATTACTTTTTCGTTTGTATGCTAAAGCTAACACTCAGAAATGTAGTTTTTTCCTTGCACACCTTGAAAAAATACTTTTTTTTTTTTACATTCTTTCTGTGTGAAAGGAATCCTTTTGGAGCAAATTTTTCTTGTGAATTTTTAATTTCTTAAAATTTGATGCATTTAAAAATGTATTTTAAGTTCTTACTTTTGGTTGAAAGAATTTTGAATATTTTAATAATAGTTTGACTGTTAAAACGGTCACTGTTACGGACTGTTATGGTCATGAGTAAATAATATGTTATTACAAGACGACTTTTCTAGTAGTAAAACTTGAAAATATTGTTCACCAGTTTTGCTGTTTTTTATTTTGATGTTATTTTTCTATATTAACCTCTTCAGACCTGATGTATCCTATAGGATGCACATCTTTACAATTTTTTTTTTTTTTTTTTTTTTTTTCCACATATATAAATAATGTTTAAAAGGAAAAGAGAAGTTGGTGTGAATGAAACCTAATAGATAGCAGAACTAAACAAATATCAATTTGTTTCTTATAGCACTGTTTTAGTAAGCTTTGTGTTATATAAAATGGCTCACAGCAGAATTATAATATTGTAATATTGCTATATTGTAATGAAACTAATAATGTATAAAAATGAAAATGTAAATAATTTCATGTGATAGCATTTGTAGAGTCTATTAGTAATGTTTATTTTATGTTTTTGCAATGTAAGAAAGTAAAATAAAAAAATAAAAAACCCCCTAAAAATGTACTTTGAGTCCCCATGTATCATCAAATTTTATGTACAAAAAATAAATTTTAATTTTTTTTTTTTTTTTTTTTTTTTTTCGCTGTTCAATCTTCTTTAGTTATCATGTTGTTAATATAAATCCATAACTGAAATTTAAAAAAAGTAAATAAACCTTGGGGTCTGAAGAGGTTAAAGGATATACCATGACTAATGCTATATTGTAATGAAACTAATAATTGCCAAATCTTTGATATATTAAAATGAATGTTAGTTCCTTGAGTCAAAGAATTTTAAAAAAATTACAAGTAGAATTATGAAGAAAAAGTCTAAATGATGCAGATTATTCTTCAACAGAATTAATGATTCACCTGTACAATAATAGTCCTTCCTTATTAAATTTTAAATAAAGTTTGACACAAAAAAATTTTGTGATCTCTCATTGTGTCATCAATTTTCATGAAATGTATAAATAGCTTTTACTTGGGGGGGGGGGGGATCTTTTACTCTCTCCAGAGTTGCATAAAAAAAAAAGGTTATAGACTAGACTCTCTGACTGGAAAAATCTATAATTGATCCAGTTTTTAAATGAAATTGACTATTACAAGTATATAGCAAACTGTTTATTTTGGTGAAATTCTTTTTTTTTTTTTTTTTTTTTTTTTTTTTTTTTTTTTTTTAAATGCATATCACATTTTAATAAATCAAAATTCAATACAGACAGTATTTAAACTTTCACATTTTTCCCAAAGATCCCCAAAATAAATTTGTGGAACAGAAGGAAATTTAAAAAGCAGGAAAGTGGAATTTATTCCTCTTATTTTATTTTCAAAACCTTTCTTCAAAGAATAACCTTGAATAGAATTTTCTACTACTTTTAGTGATAATAACAAAAAAAAAAAAAAAAAAAAAATATTAAAAACCACCTGTATGGGAGATTTCCCCCTGTCAATGACTATATAAGAATTTTACCAATAACCTTGAATAAAATTTTCTACTACTTTTAGTGATAATAATAATAATAATAATAAAAAGAATTAAAAACCACCTGTATGGGAGATTTCCCCCTGTCAATGACTATATACCAATTTTACTAATATGCCATGTTCTTTCAAACCTATTGATGCAATCATTTGGTATCTATATAATTTTTAACATTCATTTTTTTAATGTTCATCTTTTGATTTTTTTTTTTTTTTTTTAAATCCAAAATTGTACAATTTATTTAAAGCTTAAGCTTTCTGTATAAATTTGACAATATTTTCAAAATTCTTCATAAAATAAAATTTTCAGCTTTTTTTTTTCTTTAAAAAAAAAAAAAAAAAAAAAAAAAAGAATTAAAAACCACCTGTATGGGAGATTTCCCCCTGTCATTGACTATATACCAATTTTACTAATATGCCATGTTCTTTCAAATCTATTGATGCAATCATTTGGTATCTATAAAATTTTTAACATTCATTTTTTTAATGTTCATCTTTGATTTTTTTTTTTTTAATCCAAAATTGTATAATTTATTTAAAGCTTAAGTTTTCTGTATAAATTTGACAATATTTTCAAAATTCTTCATACAGTAAAATTTTCAGCTTTTTTTTTTCTTTTTCCAACACCTATTCATTATTTAATTACTTCTAATAATGTCTTTTTTTCAACTTAAGTCAGAGTAAAAATTATAATCTAACTTCAGTGGGACCAATTTTCAACTTATTTAGATAAGTTGAAAATTGGTCCCACTGAAGTTTTAAGCCTTTTTCCAATATTGCAACATTGTAGCACTATTTCTTTTTTGCTTAGTAAAAGATACATCTTTGACTAATTTCCCATATTTGTGGTAGCATAACTCAAGTCAAACAGAGATTGTGCATTTACATCAATATTTCAAGTTTAAAATTACTCAGGAAAATGTTGGATGCTTAGCTAGTCAATTTTCTTCTCCTATTGATAGATCTAAAAAAATGTGTAAAACATCCAATATTTTGATTAGTACATGCATGAGAATCCATCAGCATCAATGTCATTCAAACAGTCATCAAAATAGTATGTCAAAGCACTTTACAATTTTCAAACAACAGCTATCATAAAGACTTCTTGATCACTGAGTGAAACATACAAAGTAGAAAAGACATTAAAATATAAACAGCATGAATTATATTACAAGCCAACACATTGGAAAAATTGATATCCCCCCCCCCCAAAAAAAAAAAAAAAAGTTTGCAAAATGGAAAGTGGTAGAATGTAACTTAACTCAGAGTTTTACATTGTTTAAGTGTAATTATACAGTTCTGTTTCATTAGCAGATTAGATAAAATAAATGTTGCCTGATTTTTCATTCTTGATGACAACAATGAAATGTATTTTGATGAAATGATTTTTTTTGTGTGCATAAGCAATCACTAAAAAATTGAGTTTACTATTTGTTACATTTAGAACATTTGTGCAGCATATGTTCTAAGACTAATATTATTTATACAACACACAAAGGCTGTCAATCACACAATAGGAATAAATCTAGCTAAACTTATGGTCCATTTTTAATCTGAAATCAATATGTTATGATCTCACTTGTTACTTTAGTGTCTCATTAATGATGTAAAACAAGTCATTTTTGTGTTGCATTGTTTTTCCCATTCTTTCTATGCATTAGAATGTAGATAAAATCTTATTATGAATTTTTCTGAATATTGTTGAAATTTCTCTTTTCTGAACAAAAAATAAACTTAAAATGCCTAATTTTTGCTTAAAATGTTGAAAATATTTTGTAAGTTATAAGCAAATATGTTAAAATGACTTAATTTTTAGTTTTTTATGTTATAATTTTTTTATGCTGTTATTCTCTTTTCGGAAATAATTTTTTTTAGTGAAGGTTTTTGATATGTTAAACTTTTCCATGTGATCTTTTTAAGTACATGATAATGATAGAGAGCTGAGTTTGAATGAGCATGGCTCGAATAAGGTTATGTTAAAAGAATGAAGTCCATATGACTTCACAGATAATCAAAAATTGTCATATCTATTGCTATTTTTCTTTCCCAAAAATTGTTCATCGGTTTTATAGTATACACAGCTGAAATTCAGGACATTTAGATTGTTACATAAAAGATTTATCACTTTCCTCTAACTTTTAAACAAAATTTCAAAAATGTTCTTTGAGCATTAGTGTGAATTTCAAATAATTCTTCTAAAAATACTATTATAAAAAATATAAATATGCCAACTTTTACTCACTGTGACTGTGCCTAAAATTGATACATTTCTAAATAATTTATTTACAACAAGCCCCTTCTCCTTCCCCACCCCCACGCTTCATTCCAGTTATACTTCTAGTTACTAATGCTTTGGAGTATAGATACCCAATTATGATTTCCTTGATGTTTTACAGAGGCTTTTAAAAATCTTCTAAAAATAAGTTTTGGCTAAATATGTGATGAGTATCTTTCAATCTTAGTCTTGTAGTGTATGATTAAACTTCTAAGACCCTAGTCAAAAGTCTCCTTTTAACATTGAACAATTTATATATTCAGTGTATCTGACTATGTAAACCCAAGCCTCTAAAGTTTTTGTGATATTTTCATAAATTAAATTTACTAATCTTTATAAGTTAGCATGTTTAATTTTTCACTAAATGAGCTTTATGATCAGGTTTTCTTTTACCTTTCTATAAAAGAATACAAAATCCAAATAATCAATTCTAAGAATATATGCAAAAAAGCTTTAAAATATAGTTGGGAAAATTATCAAAATATAAATCTAATAAAAAACGACATATTCTAATGGGGTTGGAACTTTATTATCAGTTTATTAAATTTATATTAATATTTGTGTATATTACATTATTTTTATATCTGACATGGTGTGCATCAATCATTAAAAGTTATTTTAATGATTTTTGTTATTATTGGCATATTTTGCACAAATGAACCATTACAGTGTAAAAGATAAGTGTAATTTTTAGAATCTGGGCGAGAGGAGGTATGTAGTATGCTTTTGTTTTTTGAAGAAGCAATTTATCCAGTAAAAGTATATTTAAAATTGCTATACCTATTAATATATTTGAAGCAATTGAAGAGGACTGAAAGATAAGTTTATAGTTGGCACATTTCAGTTTAAAAATCCAAATAACTTGCACAATGTTTAGATTTTGTTACTTATTTATTTTAAGTACCATTACTGTGATCAGAAAATAATGCATATATTTCTGAAATGTTAACAATTATTCATACACAGGTTGTAAAACTTAAATGTTTAGGATGTCATTGTTATTTAAATTTACTGTGTTTATATATTTATATATATATTGTGAAATGCCGAAATCTCTTCTATTTATTTTATAAAATATTAGATTTTCTTAAATTACTAAATTATGTGATAGTTTGTGATAAATAAGTAGTCTGTTTATCTATTTTTTCTTCATATATTTAGCACTTTAACTTGGTAATTAATTTGTATAAAAATTGTTATATTGTCTTATGGAAACCATAGTGTTGTCTTTATAATATTTTGTTTTAGCCTTATGCAAAATATCTGGTGTTCATCCTTCTCGCAGAGTGTAACTGATTGTTTTGCTATTGTCTGTTGTTGCTAATAATAAATCGGTTCACTCTGAATGAGTGTAGTATATAAAACTGCCTCTTTCTATATTTTAGGTAATTTGATAACTAAAAATTAACTGATAATTGAAGTTATTATCATAAAGAACCCCTGTATAAACTGTGGATAAAAAATGATCAATATGTATTTTTGTGGTTTATCTTGCATAAACTCTTTTCAAAATTTTCTCTGGCTATCCTGAAGAATGGTTTTCTGAGCAAGCTGAGAAAAATCTATTTCTTGTAATATATGAGAAGCTTGGATAGTTCCCATTGTTAATATTGTATGGAAAATTTGACAATGGAGCCTGTTGCTTTTTATAGTCACACATTTTTATGCTTTTGTGTTTGTTCACTTACGTGTATTTTAAAATTAAATTCATTTAACGGAATGTAAGAAAGCCAAGTATATAGATTGCAAATTCTTATTTAAGATTCTGTTTGCTGTCCTGTTTAAATGTTGAATAGCATAAAGTTTTATTTGTATTTTTACCTATTTTTATTTGTATTATTATTTTTTTGTATTTTGTTTTATTTGTATCAATTTCATATTTAATAGGTAATTCAGTCGATGAAACTTACATTTGATAAATTTCAATAGGTTATTTTCCTTTATAATTTGTTGATTTAATGCAATAAGGTCATTCCATGAGGTTTTATAATGTAAAGTAACAAAGATTATAACAGCGAAATTGTTGTCCACCAATATTTTCAAAAAGTTTACTTGGCTTTATTCGATTAATGAGGTTTCTCTGATAAAATGTCTCATTTTTCAAAACGAAAAAATCGTAACTGGTAATTCACGTTACAGGCATGCATGGAATTACCCAATAGTCTAATTTTTCTTTACCTAAGCTGCTACCACAATTTAAACTGATGAACACCAAATAGTCTCATAAGGCTTGTAAAAATTGAATTATCAAAACAATGTTAGCCACTAAATTTTATGTTTGATATTATCTGGAAACATTTGTAAATTTCAAGAGATTTTATTCATAAGTGATTTTTTATAACATAACATTTAATTGTCATGATTAGAAATGAAATCTGAAAACAGAGTAGCATTAAGTGTAAGGCATTTTGCCCCTAAATAAAATTCCATATACTTAACTTAATATATCATTTAGAGTATACTAGAGTTGCCATATGATAGGTTTTTTTTCTAAATTGTGCATTTTTAATCTTTTATATACCTATTGTATGATGTACATTTAAATGTCTCCCGTTCGATGATTACTTCCATTTTTCTACCATATCTTATTTTTGATACTTTTTTTTTTAATTTCTTTTCCAGTTTGCTTCAAAATTTCCCCTTTTGCTGAAAATAAGCTAAACACATGCTCATTAAATGTAAAAATGTTTCCATTTCAATCAGAAATACAAAAAAACTTGGAAAAGTTGTATAATATTAAGTGTGTATTTGCTTTTGTATTAGATCATCTGAACTTGACCTTATTATAAACTTTTAAGTATCTATGTTGTAAAATTTTTCATTTAACCTTTTGTATTACTGTGTTGCAGACCTGCAACATGCCCCAAAAAATCAATAGTACATACACAGTACATTTATTATATCCATTTATGCATAACCTCTTAATTGAATCTCTGATGGATTCATGGACAATTTGCCCATGTTTGTATCAGCTGCAATGATTAAGGGATTAAATATAAACATTTTTTTTTTTTTTTTTTTTTTTTTTTTTTTGTAAGGTGTCCATTGTTAAAATTTTCATGATCATCATTGAACTGTAGGATGTTTTGATTTATTTTAATTCTTACAATTCATTTTTTTAAATTCATAATGGGTTATATCACTGCAAAATTAGTTAAACAATATTAATAGAATAGTATAATACAAATACAGTTGGAGAATAGTGATTAACTCAGTTAATTAAATCTCTTTTTAAATAAATTCATTACTGAAAACATTACTGGCACATTCATGAAATTTCAATTAAAAGAGTAAATTAAAAGAGGCAAGTAATGTTTTTTGAGTGTGATTGAGTTTAATTAAGTAAAAGTACATGGTGAAAATGATTCTGAAAGAAATTAAGAATATAAAAAAAATTTCTTTGAATAATAATAAATAATTGTAAAAAATAATTTTAAGAGTGGTTTCTTTATCCTGATCCTTTAAGTAAAATACGATGAAAAAGTTAAACACTGATGATCATTAATAATTTTATCTTATACATTTAATTAAATGACTAAAGTGTTTGTCTATAAGTATGTTATCTACAGCTGTTTCTGCTGATTTATTTAAACTTTTGTGTATCCCCACATCTCTGCTTAGAATAAATGAATAGAGGCAAGAACTTCATTATTATGAGCAAAGGTACTGGCTCCTTCATTCTCTTTATAACTAAGTTTAACTCTAATGTATAAGTTTAGAAGTTAAGAAAAAATATATATATGTTTATATACACAGGGTGTCCAGCAAATAAGACCCCGATTTCTAAATTAAATTTCTCAAAAACAAAGATCAATAGAATTATGACCTAAACAGTTTCTTTATTAGGTTATAAAAATCTTATACAGAAGTTTCGCATACTGAAAATTTTGAAATGATTATGTTCTGATTGCAAAGATGGCTTGACTTGACATTTTTCTTGTTTTAGATTGCTTGCTAAGAATGAGTTCTTTGGCATACAGTGCCATATTTTAACGATTTTGCAAATTTTAATTTCTGAAATTTCGAAATTCCAAAAATTTAGTTTGAAAAATCGTTAAAATATGGCACTTTACGCTGAAGAACTCGTTCTCTGCCAGCAATCTAAAACAAGAAAAATGTCAAGTCAAGCATTCTTTGCAATCAGAACAATCTTTTCAAAATAGTCACCTTTCGAAACTTCTCTATAAGCTTTTTACAGCATATTTAATAAACAAACAATTTACTGCATAATTCTATCAATCTTGGTTTTTGAGAAATTTAATTTTTAAATCATGATCTTATTTGCTGGACTCTCTCTCTCTCTCTCTCTCTCTCTCTCTCTCTCTCTATATATATATATATATATATATATACATATATGTATATATATATATATATATATATATATATATATATATATGTATATATAATATATATATGTATGTATATATATATATATATATATATATATATATATATATATATATAAAGACCATTAAAAGTAGACAATATTCACCAGTTGAATTAATCAATAAACCAAACTGAAACATGAGAAAAATTTAAATAAATAGATAAAATGAATGTAATAGAAATTTGTAGAGCCAAAGCAGTATATATATAAAGTTTATTCATTCTAAACTTATTTGTATTTTGCATTAATTCAGTCTTTCTTTTCGTTAGTTTGTTCTTTTTATGTTTGTCTATCACTTTCTTATTTTCTGTATTTCAAGATGTAAAGGCATAAGTGCCAAAGATTAGGAATTTTGAATACCACTATTTCTCATTAGTAATTTTCATCTTAATAAGATTAAGATTACTATTCATGAATAGTAGTATTCAAAATCTGTAAACCTTTGCACATGTATTAAGTTTATCACATATCTATGAGGGCTGTTTTTTAACTAAAGGCCATTTGAAAATAAAAACCAAACAAAAGGAAATTTTCAAAAACCAAATTTATTTTCAGATTCTGCCTATATTTCTCTATTTTTCAACATAGCTGCTGAATTTTATAAACATTTATCATACCTTACAACTGATTTTGAATACCCTCTTTATACAAAATCTCAGCCTGCTCCAATAACCAAGAGGTCATGGCCATTTTCACATTTTCATCATCTTTGTAGTGATTGCTGCCGACATGATGCTTGAGATTGTGGAAAAGATGGAAATTGCTTGCCACAAGGTCAAGGCTGTAGGAGGAGTGGGAGGTTTCCGAAACTTCCCAGGTAAAAGAGTCCAATAATGCTGGGGTCTGAGCTGTGGTGAGAGGCTTTACATTGTCATGAAGTCGTGAAATTCCCTCTATCAATATGTTGAGTCTTTTGTTTTGAATCCCTGTGTGTAATTTTTGCAGGGTTTGGGATCTTTCTCTTGGTTATTGGAACAGGCGGCAAGTTTCTATGATCAGGGTAATCTAGTTTTAGGGTATGATAAGTGTTTAAACAAACTTTCAGCTTTGTTGAAAAACAGAGAAAAGTATGTAGAATCTGAAAATTTGTTTTTTGAAAATTTTCTTTAATTTGGTTTTTATTTTCAAATGGCCCTTACTTAAAAAACAGCCCTCGTATAAAATGTAATTGTGCTCATGCTCTTTTTACCCTTTAAAAATAATAAGGTATTTTATAAATTTTCTTTTATTATAAATGTGTTATTCATTTTAATGTTACTCTGATTTCAAATTTTTTGCTTACTAGAAAAATTTAGTTTTCACCCATTCCATGTTAAAATTTTTTAAATTCTATGTACTTGTATGAAATGTATATTGGGTTCTCTGAGAAGTAGTTTCTCTTGAGATCTAGATAATTTTTCTGAAGGAATATTGCTACAGAAATTAGCTTTAAGTTTTTTTTTGTAATTAATAATTATAGAATTTAATTTATAATGTAAATGTTGCGTTTTTAAGGCTTGATAAATGAAATTTTATTTAATGACTCTCATGTAAATGTGAAATGGGTCTTATTGGCAGTTACTTTATGCACTCATGTAATGTCTATACATTTTACCTAAAATTTCTTCACTCTGATATTAAGCATAGATATTACCCATCATTTAGCTCTGAAGTTCCTTAACTTATTGGGCTTGTTCTTCCATATGAAATCCAAGATAAAGCTAAGTAAAACTTGTGCAAGTAAAACAAAAGAAAGTTTTAAGTTCTTTACTTTTCAAGTTTAATTTTGGTATGTATATATTTTTGTAGCTGTGTTGCTTTTCTTCCAGATAGGTAGGAAAAAAATGAATTCTGATGTAATTTTTTTTTAGACCTGTTTATAAATGATTAATATGATATCAAAAAGCATAAATCTAGATTCTATATGAGCATTCTTTTACAGCTGAATGTAAAAACCAAAAGATCAAACTTGCCAATGAAGAGATTACAAGAATTTTTATATTGCTTCATGAAAATCAGATTGCAGATGTTACATGAGTGTAGACTTTTCCAGGACATATGCACCATATTATATCTCCCCAATCTTAGATTGTTAGATTTATCTGAAGATTTCTGTGATGCAGCACCATTTGATCTGTCACAGTATTCATCTAGCCCAGTGGTTCCCAGCCTTTTTTTTAAATCCATGCCCAAGTCTCTTATTATTTTTAACCATGCAATTCCAAATCATGATACAGTAGAACCCCGATAATCCGGATCGGTTTTTTCATTTTTTTTTTTTAACTTTGAGAAGCGATTGGCGAAAATTTTTTGTTTTATTATACAGAATACGATGATGCAACAAGTTAATATTATGGAAATTAGCCAATCGCTTCTCAAACTTGAAAAAAAAGGCGAAAAACCCGATCCGGATTATTGGGGTTCTACTGTACCTACTTACAATACTTATTACCTAAAAAGTGATCGCTTATTGAGTAAGCACATGGACAAATTTTAAAAGAGCACTAACAATGAGAAATAGAGCAGTATCAATCAGTTTATTTAAAAACCCCTATGACACATGCCACATTTTTGTGAAACAATTCTGACAAAAAACTCTATAAATACACTGAATCCATATAACTTTGCTTTCACACATAGAAGAGTTTTATTGTTCATTCCCCAGTTTACCCCAGTATAAAACAAAACTTTTATATAGTCTGCATATTTATCTTCACAAATTTTCTTAAATACTCTCCTAAAGTAGTTGTTTTGATTGCATTAATACATTTTATAACCAAATTTAGTGTCACATATAGGTAGTACATTTTATTAAATTTAGATGGGATACTTTTAGACAGTAAGTTTGCTATTGCATAAGAATAATTTCTGGAATCTTTTCCTTAATAATTTTAAAGTTGCCATTTTTCTTTTCTATCATAACCTTTATAATGTTACAGAGTTGCAAAAAACATGGGTTATTTGAAAAAAGCCTGGTTAGGTTACACAAAACTTCAGTGTAAAAGTCTGCCTAAAAAAGCTTTTATTTCTGACATCTTATAATGTTACATAATAACCACATTAAATTATATACCCTGTGTTGGGAACCACTATCTAGCCAGTATTTAAGTATATATTCAATATATGTTTCTATATACATGATGTTGGTGATAGTGTATGTTGATCAGCTGTTGAAATCAAACATTTAATTGCTAAGTTTTGTGATTTAGAGCATAATAAAGTATTTGAAAATAGTTACTGTTATTTGTAATGTATGTATTTTAATTATTTTATTCTAAATTCATAAGGCTTTGGTTGACTTCTGTTTCAATTTTTCCTTTACAAAACATTTTTGTAATAATTTTGCATATGATTCATCAAAATAATATGATTTGGTGCAAAAGTATAAAACAGAAAGGAAGATGAAATGATGGAGAGAGAATGACTGTGTTAAATAAAAAAAATAATTTTCTGTTTTCTGGTAAAACATTTGTTAGGCTACCTCTCAAATAGCAAAAAAATCTGAAAGAAAGTAGATAAGAGTAAGACTGAAATCGAATGAAACAGTAAATAGGAGGAGGATAAATAAATAAAAAATAACAGCCAATCAAAAAAGGATGAGTTTGATAAGAGGAAAAGAAAAAGGTGAGGTACAAGAAAAAAATTTTGGGAAAGGATATAAAGGCATTTAAATTTGTTTATATATAAAAAAATAATTAAATATTTATAAAAGAGAATGTAAAAATATGAAAGTATCTCAAAATAGACTAGATGAAAAAAAAAAAAAAATGAATAGCAAAATTAAATTAATAATAATAAAAAGTGTAAAGCTACAAAACTAAAACTAGGTTCCCAATCAATTTAAGAACAAACAAACAAAAAAAAAAGAAAAAGAAAAAGAAAAATGAAAAGAAAAAAATCATGGTGGCTAAATTTTTACGAAAATCTTATTTGGAAATAGAATTTGCAATAAATATTTCAGCCTATCAATTATAGTTGGAATTTCAAGAATGTTTGGAAACACAAGATTTTGGGACTTCCTAAATATAATCCAAGACATGTTCAAAGATCTCCAAAAATGTTTCTTAATAGGATTTTAACGATTTCTTTAGTTTAATCTATATAGGGTATATTATAAGAAACTTAGTACTTTCAACTGTAAGCACAGCCATTGACCAAGAATATAAAATAAAATAAAAATACAAATATTAACATCTTAATTTTCAAATGTCACATGTTTTTTAAAAGATGAATATAGAATTCTACTTATTTATTTGCAAAGTTTGAAGTACATTCAAAATTATACTTTCATTATTTTTAACACAACCAAATAATTGATAAATAATTCGTACATGTAATTTTTTTTTTTTTTAAATCTGATAGAAAATGTGTCAAGGCTAAGGCTCAAGCACATAAACTTTGGCTTCAATTGCCAATGCTCTTCCGATTGAGCTATCTGAACAATATCCCAGGCAACACAATATTCACCTGGGTAATCATTTGGTAATGTCATTTGAAACAGCTCAACAAAATAAATGACAGGTAAACATGATCAGATAATTGGTAAAAAATTTATACAAGTAATAATTTTTTAATATGAGCAAAAATAGCTGGGATATTGTCAGTTTCAGTCCTGGCCTGGCCTGGCTTCATTTTTGCTTGAATGAAAAAATTATTACTGGAATATTCAAAATGATGAACAATTCTGTACATAATTGTCTACAGAAGGAGCCCTAATCAAATTATCAGAGTCTCATTTGAAATTAGGGGTTAGCAGAATACTTGTTGAATTTCTCTAAAGCTGTATTGATAAAAGAATTGAAATCATTTATGTGCTTTTGATTATGATGTAGTTTGTTAAAGAGAGTAATGGATAGAGATAAAGAGTTTTCTAGAAATCCACATTGAAATGGAAGTTGCATCTTGTAATTTAAACATGGCAATAGATCAACTGTCTAACTTAAGAATGAATTGTGTATACAGTGTGTCCACTCTCAATGGTGGCCAATGACTAATTTCCAAACTGTTGATCATAGATATGTAGTTCCAGTTGCAAAAATGCTTTAAAAAAGATAAAGATTTGTTTTTTAAATGATTTAGGTCAAAAAAATTTATCAAAAAATTACAAAAAATTTTTTATACCGTCCCCTAGTCCTATAAGTGATATTTAGTAAAAATTTTCCATCACTCTAACAAGCAATACAGAAAAGGTCCCATTCATGTAACATTAAAATTGCCCAAGTTACTAAACTTTAAATTTCATGACTTAAACCACTTTTCTGTAATTGAAAACGGATGAGTTGGACTAAGCTTTAAGGGAACATACACTAAGTGTTTAAAGTTTTATTAAGGGCATTCATTTCCAATGCTGTCTAATGGCTAATTTCTAAACCATTTGTCAGAGACATATAGTTCCACTTGCAAAAATATTTTAAATGAGGTAAAGAAATATTTTTTAAGCAACTTAACTGAAGGTGCTACCACCGTATTAGTTTTATGGTTGTCTTAATTTTTATTAACTTCTTGATTGGCTAAAATAATTGAAGACGTGAGTTTAAAAATTCTCTTTATCGAGAAAATCAAATTTTGGGAAATCGCAAAAACTTTTAAATTCGTCCATTGGTTTTCATTATAAATTTGGCTATTTTAGTGTTACATTATTGCAGATTGGTATAGACTGATAGAGGAAACAAAGGCGATAAGCAAGTTTTGAAATTCACATCTCAATTGTATTTTTATGTATGTTTTATTTTGTTAGGAAATTAAACTTTTTTTTTTTTAATGATTTTATTTTAAAAAGGTGTTATTTTTATAAGCTTTTATTTAAACTTTTAATGTACGTATATATGCTTTCCTAGTTAATAATTTGTATTCAAATATTAGCTAACTTTCAAATATCTGATCGAGGTTCAGTTCGCATACTTATTTATATCCAATGACAATGTAATATAAATACGATTTTAGGTGCATACCATTTATTTATTTTATAGGACTACATCAAACTCTATTAGGCTAAATAATCTAAAATTTTAAATATGTATGATTTTGTAACGAATTGTGACTGTTGCTTTTTAGAATTAAATTTAATAAAATTTATGCTTTTTATATTTTGCTTTAATATGTGAACATCAACATAAATTTTAAAATAATATTGTAAAAATTTTTTTACTCTCGATGGTTAAAGTTAAATTTTACATCTGATGTTTATTTTTATTTCCAGTAAATTTGTGACTGACCCCTATTTTACAGCAAAAAGGCAACTTTAAACAGCTATTTCTTAGTCCATTTTAATCGCAGAGGAATGGGACTTTTTTTCCTTGCTTCTTAGTGATGGTAAAAATTTACTAAATATCACTTATAAGACCGAGGACCATATAAAAATTTTATTTTTGTTATTTCTTAATAAAAATAAAAAAAAATTCGACCTAAATCATTTAAAAAAATACTTCTTTACCTTTTTAAAAAAAATTTTTCAACTGGAACTATATGTCTATGACTAATGCTTTAGAAATTAGCCATTGGCCACCGTTGAGAGTGCACACCCTGTTATATGCGTTAAGAAAAAGGCACATAGAAAAAGTATTTTTCCTTGCTCAACTACACAAAGCCTTCTGGCCAGTTTCTGACTCATTTTTAAACATGAAGGCATAATATTTACAGGCTTGACTATTGAAGTGATTGTAATTTAGTTTTTTCCTTTTTTCAATAAATGAATTACATTTTCAGTTATAAGTGATTTTTGTCCCAAGACAGCAGTTTTTCTGCTCTGTCATGTTGAGAAATTTGATTTAAGATGCACTGTGTTTTCTGAAAGATGGAAAAAACAGATTACATAGTTTTTTGTTAACATCAGCAAATTTCATATTTTTGTGGGCAAAGATGAATTAAAAAATGCATCAAAGTTTCTTGTTTAGATTTTAGAATAGCCTTAAGAGGTCTCAAGGAAAGTAGGATGTATATTTTAAACAAATTATTTTTAATTTCTTCATGCAATCTAAACTGAATTAGGTATCAACCAGTTGTAGGTCCCAGTTGTGGATCGGATTATTATAAATGGCATTATTATCGGATTAATTATTAAATATTATTGGAACCAACCAGTTGTGTTTGACCCTCTCAGCAGATGACAGAGAAGGGCCTGCTTATGTTGGGCAAGACAACATGTTTCCTGGACCAGACAACAGTGGGCTTCTGCACCCTTCACTGACGAGTCCAGATTCACTCTGGAGAGTGATTCAGGGCGTCTTCTGATGTTGAGAGAACAATGCATCAATCAAACAATGTCGACATACAAAAATACAGAAACGGTGGAATCATGGTTTGGACAGGGATCTCACTCGGAGGCCACATTGACCTGCATGTGTTCCATGGAAGAACTTTGACTGGTGCGAGATAATCAGGATGAGATCCTTGATTCATATGTGCACCCATATGCTGGTGCTATTGGCAATGGTTTCATTCTAATGAATGATAATGCAAGACCACACCGAGCTGTGGTTGTTTAGGATTATATTGAGGATCATGGTTTGGAGAGAATGGAATGGCCAGCTCACTCTGTAGACTTGAATCTGATAGAACATCTTTGGGACTATCTTGGAAGATAGGTTTCAGCTTTAAGGCCCCTGTCCTCGCTCGAGGAAACACTCGCAAGCTAATGCTATTCCTATGGGGAAGCATTTTTCTAATAACTCTTTTGCATTTTGACATTTTTGAATAATTTTTATTTTGCATTGGATAGCTGAGGTGCATGCGACAGCGCACCTTTTTTACTTTTTCGATTTTGGTTGCAGATATATTTTTTTAAAGCACTTTAAGTTTCGAAACCGGTTTTGAAAGTGAAACTAACTTTGTAGAAAATATCTGCAACCAAAATCGAAAAAGTAAAAAAGGTGCACTGTCGGCATGCATCTCACCTATCCAATGCAAAAAAATTATTCAAAAATGTAAAAATGTGAAAGAGTTATTAGAAAAATGCCTCCCCATAGGAATAACATTAGCTCGCGAGCGTTTTCTCGAGCGAGGACAGGAGCCTTAAGTCCTCCTCCAAGTACATTAAATGAGCTGTAACAAGGCTTACTCCATATCTGGTCAGTGCTACCTATTTCGGTGTCCAACAATTTAATTGAGAGCATGAAAAGTCGATGCCGCCAATGCATTCAAGTCTATGGGTAACATATTCCGTATTAGAACCAGTTTTTTAATGTTGTTGTCACATTTTACTGCATAATACTGTGCTGTACTGATCTCTCAACGAAGGAAAATTTCCACCATGAGTGCTTTTTTTTGTTGAAATTTCATTTATTCGTTTAACTTAAGTAAATTTCTCTGTCACGTTTAATAAATAACAGTTAAGCGCACATTTCCTCCAAATTTGTTGTTTCTATATTCATTTGCAAATTAGACACAAAAAAACCGGTTGTACCTTAACTTTTGGAGGCCAGTGTAATTTCAAGAACACAGTTGTCTTAACTAAATTATTTATTCCTTATTATAGTCTGTATTTATTATTCTGTCTTGCTTTTCATTTTATTATTTTTTATTTTTGCTCTCTATGCATGGTTAAGTTCTTATTTACAATTACGTAATCTGCTAACATTTGCTATCCGATATACGCTGAATTTGTGATTGTGAATTAAAAAAAATATTCTTGAAAAAGCTCTAGTGTTGTTAAATTTATTAATTTTCTCTTTATAATTTTTCTATTCACTTAAAAAAAATGCTAATAGCCTCTAGTGATCATTCTGTTCAAGAAAAGAAATTTGGATATTTTAAAGTATGGGCTCTAGAAAGAGGCAAAAAACAACAATCGAGCTCTTACATATGCAGTTACAGTGACGAAATTTTGAAAATTTCAAATTCTAACACCAACTTTTTTAATTGCAAAATGATTTTCACGATTAAACACGCGCACAAATGACGTTGAAACGAAACTTGCAGTGCTATTTAAAGGGACAGAAAACAAATGCAAAGAAAGGTGGAAAAAACATTGATACAAAAATTAGTCCATACAGGCAATAAAAAAGAAATAATTTAGTCTGATTTCAAATGTTTAGACAGTAACATATCTTGTGCAGAATATTGTTGGCAGTAATAAATCATGGAGTGAAGGCAATTCAGAATTTCAGCATGTCATATACGCTTCGTGCATATGACTTGTATAACTTTGATTTTAAGTATATCGAAAGGCAAACTTATTTGCAAGGTCCGGGGCGGGACCGTAATACCCCAAAAACATGAAATGGCTATAGATGACAAGTTCGTGTATGTTCGTGCAGCACACGTGAATCACTAAATGCTTTTCTTTGCGTTTAATCGCCCTTTTCAAATCCCTTATCGTTTCAACATTAATTATAGCTACATATTGTGAAGATAACTTTGAGAAGAAAAGGTGGTGTTGCCATTTGAAAAATTTCGAAATTTTATCATACAGTCGCCAGGGGGATCATACAGGGTGTCCAGTAAATAAGATCACAATTTCTAATTTAAATTTCTCAAAAACAAAGATCGATAGAATTATGCGGTAAACGGTTTGTTTATAAGGTAAGCTGTAAAAATGTTATACAGAAATTTCGAACGGTGAATATTTTGAAAAGATTGTGTTCTGATGGCAAAGAATGCTTGACTTGACATTTTTCTTGCCTTAGATTGCAGAGAAAAAGTTTTTCGGCGTAATGTGCCATATTTTACCTATTTTTGGAACGAAACTTTTGGAATTTCTGAAATTAAAAAAAAATTTAGTTCGAAAAATCATTAAAATATGCACTGTATGTCGAAAAACTCACTCTCTGCAAGCAATCTAAAACAACCTAAAATGTCAAGTCAAGCATTCTTTGCAATCAGAACACAGTCTTTTCAAAATATTTACCGTTCGAAACTTCTGTATAATATTTTTACAGTTCACCTTATAAATAAACCTCTTACCGGATAATTCTATCGATCTTTGTTTTTGAGAAATTTAATTTTGAAATCAGGGTCTTATTTTCTGGACACCCTGCATATCGGCAAAGTTTTTTACGACCACCCTGTACATTGTGACCTAATTATTTAAAATGTACAGTTTAAGTCAGAAAATATGTTAAAGATTAAAAAATATTTATTCATGGTTTACTTGAGTTATTTTATTGAAATTTTTGGTTAATGATTAAATAAAACTAGTCGTTGGGGGCCACCGTAATACTTACCCATCATGGATATGTATATGAAAATAAAACATGTGAAAACTATTCATACAATGCATTGCAATTCATAAACAAAATTTAAATATTGTTAATATACATAGTAATGCTCTATTAAAGAACTGCTGATTACCGAAAGCGACAAATTATATAAAACGCCAAACTACTCAAGTAGTACCGAACTGCGTAAAAGAAACATCCTTATAACTCCAAAAATAATAACTCTATTAACTAACAATTAACTGCATCGGATTACGCGTCTCATTTCCAATTAAAACATACCTCTGAATTGAAATTTGAATGAAATACAGGGTCATGAAAAATCGAAGAATGTGAAAAACAGGATAACAAATATCTCGGCAACTAATAACCCGATCGACTTCGTTCTATATGCAATATGTGTGTTATTTTATTGTCTTTTACGTCCATTCCTTAGAACAAAAAATTCGAAAATTTTTATATACCTTTCATCAGAACGAATTTTTCGAGAGTCCGAAAAAAATAGTTCCGGATAATCGAGGTTGCTGATATTAAATAGGGTTCGTTCCATTCTTACATACTAACTACATACAAAATTTCAAGTCTCTATCTCAATTCGTTCGGGAGATAGAACGTTTACAGACAGACAGACAGACAGACGGACGGCAAATTTTTTTTTCTAAAAATATGTTTTTCGGAATCTCCACTATCTAGAACGTGTAAATCCGTCAAAAAATTTTTTTCGATTTTCAAAACGATTGCAAGACTTACCCTATACTACGTATGATGGGTAAGTAATAAGAAAATTCGGATATAGAATACAAGGACAGACAAAAATGAACATTTTATTCTATATTTGCAAAATATATCGCGTAAAAAAAAATGCTGTTGTAAATGATGCTGCCAAGCCATAAACTTAAAATGTCTGCTATAAAAAGAAGTGATATCTCATACGTGTGAAGATCTACCACGATTCATAATTGTTAGAAATGCATCTGAGTGTGGTGACACAATATATAATAAAAATAAACTGATGGCATTGAGCTCACAGGCTACGTATAGTAATTGTATATTACAGCCTTATATTTTCAAGAGTTAATTCCGTTCAAAAAACAAATGAAGGGGGGGGGCAGCTCCCTCCATTTCCCCGTTTTATATTTAATCATTGAACCCCTTAAACTAATGAGGGATATACTTTATCATATAAAACTTTAGAACGAAAACTGAAAATTCTGCATGAATAACCCATTTATATAAATTAAGGGGAGGGGCATTAGTCCCCGTTCCCCCTCTTATACATTCCGAATGAACTCCAAAAACTAATCAGGGAAGCGCCTTGTGAGAATGTACATATATCCAAAATTTCAAGTGAATCTGATATTTTTATCATGAGTTATCGCGTTACGCACATACAGAACGGGCGGGCACATAAGCTCCCAGGCTTTGATAGCCTGTGAGCCTTGGCGACCTGCAACCATGTGAACAATATATGTGTTCTATGCCTGCATGTTTTGTAGCTTTAACACCCTTTGTATATCTGCTCTATTAAACTGCATCTTAAACTTTATGATTTGCCTTTCTTAATTATTAGCTTGTACAACCGATTAGTTTATTATTACAGTAGACTCCCTCAAATCGGCACAGTTTGAGACCAGAGGTTGTGCGGATTTTAGAATTTTGAGCTATACATTACTTGTTTACATTTTTTAAACAGTAATTTCAATATAATTAATAATTCAATCCAAACTATATTAAAATGATTATGTAAAGTAAAAACTAAAATGAATAAAAATTTAGATAATTTTTAAATAATTAAAACAAAAGCAAGTTAATAATCAATAATGTATAGTTAAATATCTATATAATAAAGGCCAAACGTATCTGTGAGTAACGCATACGTCATTTTGTGAAGGGCAACACTTTCCCATGCAATTTCGGTTTTGCAATTTTCGCTACGGCAAATTTTACACTTCTAAACATCGCACATTTAAAATTTTTACATCATCGCACAGTGGGGCAAAACCCCAAAAAGCTGGCCAAAACTCGAAAGATGAAGTTACGATTTAGGGAATTTCGATTGTGCAGTTGGCTAGAATAATATTTGGCGAGTCAGAATCTGTATTTTAAAAAAGATTTTTGCTTTGCCCTTACAAGCAGCATCGTTTCAAAAATGATTCTTGAAGGAGTATCATTTAGAGTGAACAAAAACAGCAAAACAACAGTTCCTCTAAACACGTGCTATATTTTATTATAATATCCGATTTTAATGATTTGAAATGGATTCACACTATGATAGTATGTACTTTATTTGCATGTATTACAAAATTTATATTAAGCACGTAAAAATTAATAAATTCATTGTCATTTTTGATAAAAAATTTTAGAATTTTTATTTATTTATTTATTTATTTATTTATTTATTTATTTATTTATTTATTTTATTTATTTATTTATTTATTTATTTTTTTTTTATGCTTTTTAACATCAAAAAGTTTAAATGTTCCACAGTGTTCCGCAACGAAATTTAATGTAAATAATAACTTGGGCTATTGTCTAGTGATTCATAAAAAAACAGCTGCCAAAAACTGCCTTTCACGCATATTTTAGTAACCGCAAGTAAAAATGCCACTTTTTCGGCCGCCTCAAAAATTTTGAAATTGACCACTTTTCACATAATTTAGCTGAAAAATATTTTTCAATTTTTTGAATTATTCAATTTTATAATAGTTTATTTCCTATTATATTGTAAATAAGTACTATAATCATAAGATTATATTAATTTGATAAGTAAGCTTAGTAATGAAAAAAATGAAAATAATTCTCTATTAGTGATCCGGTAGAATAACATTTTCTTATCTTTATAGGTAGTAACTTTGTTTGTTCTATTATAATTAGAATTATTTTGTCAATGGCTATATTTGCTAGATCAAACTACTGAGCGTATTTCATTAATGCGAGTAAAAATCATTATGAATATCACTTTCGCTTATATTAGTGATTTGATTTGCAAGCGAGGATGTGACGGCACATCTATTCTGAGTACATTTAAACAAATATTTAGCAATAAAGATGGCATTATGTCTAATATATTTTTCTTTTCTTCCGTGCTACCAGTGGCGCAGCCAAGGGGGTGGTTTTGGGGTTAAAACCCCTCCCAGAGCTAAGAAAGATTGCTATAATTGCCGCTTATATGAATCAAAACCAAACTTAATACTTAAAATGTTTTGGTGCATTTCGGAATCCGACGCTTTTTTAAATCAGATTTCATTTAATAAAGTGATTCAATTTAATGGCGAAAATTCTATTTAAAATTGTGAAAGGGCATATTACATGGATTAGTTGAGTTAAAATTGGTTATTTGAACTAAATCACTTTTCTGAGATGCATTATGCTAAAAAAATGATGATTTCCTACCATACAGATGCTCTTTGAGTTTAAATATTTTACAGTGAATATTCTAATAAGTACTGATTCTATTAACCGGCGATTCAAATAACCGGCAATCACTTTTATCAGAAACTCAACCCCCCCCCCCCCCCCCCCTAGAACCGAATTCTAGCTGCGCTACTGCGTGCTACTAGAATACATAAATATTGCGAATAATTCATGAATCGTCAATTTGAAAATATCGAGATCTTCATTTCACTGATATTATCGGGCCAGTCAAGATCCATTTTTCTTTTTCAAGAAATACGGAAGCAACTGTCAATGAATGGGATTGCATTAAATACTAGCAGAATAAACTTATTTCGTTTAATACAATCATTGATACAGAAGAAAAAGTCGTTAAAAACGAATTAGTGTAATATTCAACGTTGCTACCTATGCCAGACAGCATCAAAACAGCATCTTACCGATCTGACATTTTTTATTAAAAGTGGATTGAGATAATTTAGAATTCGGAATATCTAAGTTACATGCAAAGATGTTTAGAGAGGCCTTACACCTGGCAGACAACTGGATAGAAAAAATGAAAAGCTTGTACTCTGCATGAAAAGAAGAACACTGAAATTGCAAAATAAAATATGCAAAAAATATTTAGTTTACAATCAAGACTTCTCGTCGAGAAACTAAATCCCAGATTTGAAAACACAAATGATGGGAATACAATTCAACGATTCTTTGAAAACGCAACTGTTTGTGTTTCTAAACGAGCATATACGAATATTTGATTAAATGTTTCTATGCCATAAGTAATTTCTTGTAGCCATGTTATTTATTTGATAAACTTCGAAAATTTTCCCTTACAAATAGCTCGTAGATTTGAGCAGCACCCCTGGTTCTATATGCTTACTTCAGTACACAAACTACTTATTAATGACAAAGAAATAACATAATCTTCATTACTGCCAATTTGTCAAATGCCATAAGATACTCAAGAATCATGCAACAAACTGATCAAAAAGCATCGAGAAGATTTATCGCAAAGATGCAGTAGCGAGGGAAAAAAAAAGATATTTTTACGTCTTTTAATGTCATCAGATTCTTTCCTTTCCAGTTTAGGTAAATTATCGTAGAAGAAATTAAAATCATTGATCCTAAGAGTCACAGGATCTTCCAATACCGCCAACAAGTTCTGCTAACTATTTCGACACCTTGACCTCTGAAGAATCTTTTTATTATACTACAGTTGATTCTAAAGGTTAATTTCCGGAATATATTTTCGTTTTTATTTTAGTAATATAAAAATTAAATAGTCTAATGTTTTACTTTCCATTAACGTACTTAAATTTCGTTTAAATATGTCTTGGTTTTTTGAAAATTCCCTTTTAAGTTTACCTGAAATTTTAAATTTTATTGTTTTTACTCTTAATCTGTAATTTTATTTATTTATTTTTAAAATTTAACTTTTGAATCCTAATTAGCATCTTGAAAAGTTTACGAAATTGCATATAAATTGAATAACTTTCGCGACATTTTAATTTTCATTCCGCCATTTTTTTTTTCAATTTTAATTTTGTATTCTTACTTAGCATCCTCAAAAACACCTGTATACGAATTTTCGTACAATTTGAATAACATTTTTATATTTTGGCCAGCTTTTCGGGAATTTGCCCCCTGTGCATCGTATAGAAAAAAAAATTTCTTTTAAATGCAATTTGTTTCAAAGCTGTATCTCAAATTTTTTTAGATATTTTTTTATAGTTTTTATTACCAATTTTGTAATTGTGGCAACCGAATCGCTCCATTTTCGCTTAAAATTGAAAATAAATAAATAAATAGAAATTAAAATACATATACTTTATTAAAAATATCGTCTGTTATAAATTTCAGTGATTTCGGGTTTATTTATTTTCATCAATTAAATGACTTCAAGTTTTGAGTTAAAGTGATTTTAAAAAGATCAAATTAAAATACCATTTTTTTAAACGGGTATGAAAAATGCGTACGTAAATTTCAAAAAGATGAGAATGAAAACGTGTTTTAATTTCGCGGGAAATTTTATGATCCTGTCAATTTGGAATAAATTTTATTTTTTTTCATTCGCATTTATACCAAACGTAAAAGCCCCAATTGATAACTTCATCATAATAGCTGATATTTATTATATTTTACTGATTACATATGCGATTAAAGTTTAATTTTAAAAATTTGGACAACTGAGTTTTATAGTATTTTGTTAATCTTAGCTTAAAATAGTATTTATTTGAGAGTTAGATTGATCAATATAAGATGCATTTTTTATAATATTTATTTGAGAGTTAGATTGATTAACCCCTTAACGGTCGCATTAAATTACGGTTTAAAAAATCAAATTCATTGTTGCCACCACTTTTTTGACAAAAAAATATTCATCTTATTTAATGACAAGTAAAATGATACCAGAATAAAACCAATTACACTATTTTATAAAACTGGTTGAAATCGAGCAATTCTGAATAAAAGCCGTGAAGCTTGTAGCCCGTGAATGTCTCGGATGCGACGATTAAGGGGTTAATATAAGATTTCTACTGTAACTAATTTTGTAAATTTATTATAAATCAATGAAACAGTTCCTTCTTAAACATTTTCTTTCGTCGAATTTCGATGGGTTTCACCTCGTTCATTATAAAGATGAAATGTATTTTTTCCGAAATTATTCAATAAAACTTGCCTCATAAATGTATATTACTAATTCACACCAAAACCATAAATTAAGGAAGTTTTATTTCGGGTTTAGCCAGACTTAATAAACAAAAAAGCTTGGTTAATACATAAATACATTTGGCAACAAGATTGTGATTACGAGTGATATCAGCGATATCTTGAATTTTTTTCAGAAAAATTATACTTCCTTCATGAACAAACATGAATTCTGTAACATTAATGAAAATTACAAATTAAAATATGTATGGAACTGATATAAAGATTAAAAAAAAAGTCGAATTTCGTCCCTACATCTGAACTGAAAGTGCCATTGTTTACATCTGTAAATTTTGTCCGGATTTTAGTGAGTTGCGGATTTCAGGGAGTCTACTGGATTATCATATGAAAAGGAGGCGTCAACGTAACTGTAAGAATATACTTTAGTCGTGCGTTTTGTGCTTTCAAAACAGGAAAGAAATTAATTAAAAGTGAATATGTAAATTAATTTCGACACATCAAATAGCAGGCATTTATGCTGTAACAAATGAAGTAATTATGAAACCGTATTATTGAAGGTTATTGTTACAAATAATTAGGAATGCAACTTGCACAATGAGTGTTTGTGCCGGCTAAATCCGATTTCATGTATCACTTTATGCTGTTTTATTTACTGATTCTTCTTCTTCAATTAATTTTAACCTTTCCGGATCCAAATTCTCCTTTAATTTTGATTATTTATTTATTTTGGTGGTGGGGGGGGGGGGGAAGGTGGATTGTTGATTTAATTTCAGCATTCCAATTTAGGTAATTTAAAGATAAGTTTCTGTTTTTTTTTTCCAGTATCTTATCATTAAAGTGTTTGAATTGTATGATGTTGTAGCCATTAGAGTCTGAAAATTATAACCTTATATGTTATTCTTCGATCCTTTATTAATGCAAGTTACATTAATATTACTGTAATTGATGGGGAAGTATTTGTCAGTATATCAAGCACGTATATACTTAATAATGAATAAAACATCTTTCAAATGAAACCTATAAATATAATATTATTCAAGCATTTTAAGCAATAGAGTATTATTCAAGTGAAAGAAAGTACATGCAAACATTACAGTTCTACACTCAAAATTATTTATTTTCAAATATCTGGAAATTTGATTGTACACTATATGGCCAAAGATGACTGTCTACTTACGATTTTAGACATTTTGTTAAATATCTAGAAAAATACATGAGGAATTATCCTGAAACTTTAAGTATCTAAATATAATAGTACGAGTCGTCACAAAACTGTCAAACCCTGTAAAAACTAATGTAGCAAAAGTGCTTAAACTGTATATTATGATTAAGTGGCTTATTTTAATAAACTGTGTTCATTTTTATGTCGATAGCATGTATACTCGCAGAAAAATTACGGTTTTTTATAAAAACAGTTCAAAATTTTTGCAAGATTTTTGCTTATAATTTGCAGAGTTCTTAAGGGAGACCCGAACCCCATTTTCGGCCAAAAATCATCAAAAGTTCGATTTTTTTTTTTTTTTTTTTAAATCTCAGAAAACGATAAAATACATATTTGCGAATATCCATGCAAAATTTCAGAACTCGGGGACACTTGGAACAGGTAGCAAATGTGCTTTTTTTCATTGTAGTCACTAGAGTTTAAAGAACTAGCGGCCATTTAAAATGTGTTTTCCTGAAAATGACTTTTTTCATATTTTGCCTAAGTTCAAAGTACTAAGGCTCAGTGGTAAAATGGTTTAGAAACAAAGTGCTTATGTTTTTAGAATCTTAAAAAAATTTGCAACAAAAGTAAGGAGAGATATTTCTTTTAACTATTTCTGAAAATTTTACATAAATATGTAAACATGAAAATTATAACGAATTTAAGGAAATTTACCATGCGTAATTTCTTTCTTCTTTTTTTTTTTTTTTTTTTTTTAGCTGATTAAAATAGAAAATTAAAAATATTTCTCCCTAGGTCGTTTCCATATACTATAACACTATTTAAGAAATTTTAGTAATACCAAAATATTGAAAATTGTATGAGGAGTAGTAATTTTAAAAAGTGTATTTTTCCACAAAAAAAATCATAAAAATCGACAAAAAAAAAAAAAAAAAAAAAACTTTTTAATAAAAAGTTAATTTTTTTTTTTCTAATTATTCCTTACAAAAAGATTCTTAAATAGTACACCAAAATTCATTACTTTATAATCAATAATAAAATTTTGGGTTTTTTCTTACGGGTCTCCCTTAATATAAAATATTATTTTCTGAAAATATGACAAACAACATTGCACACAATATTCTGTAATCAAAATGAAAAAATTGTATGAAAAATGAGTAGGTTTACTAAATAATTTTTCACTGCGCTTGCGTCAACGATATCAAAATTTCATTTGCATATTATGTTAGCTAAATATATAGAGCAATTTTTGTGAAAGTCTCAAAATCATAGCTTGAGAATTCTGAAAATAATCGTCAATAGAATAAGTTGAAAATCTGTTATTCTGAAAATGAAGCAAAAACAAGAGGGGTTGTATTCATATATTCATTGATTAGTGTCAATACAGAATGCTCAGTATGGGACGTACTGCTACATTTGGATAAAACCCCTAATTTTTTTGCTTCAAATTTGGAACATCGGATTTTGTGCTTATTCTATCGACGATCACTTTCAAAATCTTCAAGTTATGATTTTGAGACTTTTACAAAAGTCGCTCTATACATTTAGCTAACATAATATGCAAATGAAATTTTGATATCGTTGACACATGCGCAGTGAAAAATTATTTAGTAAACCTACTCATTCTTCATACAATTTTTATTTTTTAATTCTGATTACAGGATACTGTTTGCAATGTTGTCATATTTTCGGAAAAGAATATTATTTATATTAAGAACTCTTGCAAATTATAAGCAAAAATCTTGGAAAAATTTGGGACTGTTTTTATAAAAACCTTAATTTTTGAACTAGTATACATGTTATCGACACAAAAATGACACAGTTTATTATAATAAGCCACTTAATCATAATCTACAGTTTGAGCGCTTTTGCTACATTAGTTTTGACAGGTTTATCCAAAAGATATTCATTCTTTTTTAATTTGTTGATGGGTCCCCTATGGAGTTTCGGGAAAAAAATCTTCGTGGAAATGTATGACTTGTACTATTATAGTTATACACTTAGAGAGTTTCAAGATAATTCCTCGTGTATTTTTCTAGATATTTAACAAAATGTCTAAAATCGCAAGTGGACGGTCATTTTTGGCCGTATAGTGTATGTGATGTATGATCAATTTTTTAAAAAAGAATTACGACTGAAAATAGCAAGTCGCATAATATAAAACCCTTAGGTATTATAAAAAAGTTTCAAAAACCTTTTGTTTTTTCTCCCGAATCCTTCTTATGTGCGTTCGTAATTATGTAAATATGTAGCACCTATAGTCCTCGTTCATTCCGTCTGTCTGTCCGCATATAACAGAGCAAAAAGAGCTCAACCTAATCGTTTGATATTTAAAAGTATAATTTGTCCATAATTTTGTCAAGTTATTTCAAATTTTATGAAAATCGGATGTATAGTTTAATTATATGGACAATCAAAAGTATACCGTTACATTACGGCCAATGGGAAAAATAGTTTCAAGAACATTTTAATGATGTTACTCTTTCAAACATAATAAAATTGATAGGCATCTATGAAGTATATACTAAAATATACATTCTGTACAATGTGTGGTGCAAAGACTATTTGTTATTAATTTACAGGGCCACATATAAAATTCCATTTGATAATGGTATAGAGGGGAAACATTGTTTGGGGCGCGTTTTAATACTATTAAACTATTTCACATTTTATGAAATCGATATACGTTGCTGAGGTTTACTACAAGTTACTTCCTGTGCAGTAGAAAGCAGCTATTATTTACAGGTACACACAAAAGCTTTCGGCTACTATACTGTATCCTACTACACCAAGATGTGAATATTTCTAAAACTTCGTTATAATACGATCGCACCTCATTTGCAATGCTTGACGTACAATTTCCAACTTGTTTTTCTTTCCAAGTCATATATGCAAAAATCTATGTTCAGAAACGGTACGTAGTAAACTAAGCAAGAGAAACTCTGATGTTAATGATATGCTAAACATGTTGTAGGTTGATGAAATACAACAAATGTGATACATTTTTGAAGTAATAAAATACAACTTTATTGCTTCAAATAATAATAATAATAATAATAAACGTATTTAACCATACTGAATGACAATTTGTCCCTTAACCCTCTAAGTGTTTGGCACGTAATATTCCGTTCTCTAAGTTCCAAGTTTCACTCAATATACGCAATATTTAAAATAATACAGTCACAGCAAAAAAAATCTTGACACTTGCGATTTTAGACGTTTTGTTAAATCTCTAAAAATATACATGAGGAATAACTCCGAAGCTTCAGATGTATAAACAAAATAGCACAGGTCATACATTTTCGAGAAGATTTTTTTCCAGAATCCAATAGAAGACCATCAACAAATTGAAAAAGAACGAATGTCTTTTGAATAACCCTGTCAAAACTAATGTAATGAAAACGTTCAAACTGCAGATTATGATTAAGTGGCTTATGGTAATAAACTGTTCATTTTTATGCGGATAGCATGTATACTCGTAGAGAAATTAAGTTTTTTATAAAAACGGTCCCAAATTTTGCCAAGTGTTTTTGCTTATAATTTGCAGAGTTCTTAATGTACTTTTCAGATTTCTTAATGTACAATGTACTTTTCAGAAAATATGAAAAACGACATTGTACATAATGGCCTGTAATCAAAATTAAAAAATATTAATAATTGTATGAAAAAGAGCTGGTTTACTAGATAAACTTTCACTGCGCATGCGTCAACTCTATTAAAATTTCATTTGCATATTATGTTAGCTAAATAGATAGAGCAACTTTTCTTAGTGTTTCAAAATCATAGCTTGAAAATTCTGAAAGTTATCGTCGATAGAAGAAGATTAAAGTCCGTTATTCCCAAAATTAAGCAAAAAGATGAGCTGTATCCAAATATAGTAGTACGTGCAATACTGTGTAGACACTAATCAATGGAATATGGATACAGCCCTTCATTTTTTTGTTTCATTTTGGGAATATCGGATTTTGATCTTATTCTTTAGACGATAATTTTCAGAATTTTCAAGCTATGATTTTGAAACTTTAGCAAAAGTTGCTCTATACGTCTATACATTTAGTTAACACAATATGCATATAAATTTTTTTATAGTGTTGACGCATGCGCAGTGAAAATTTATTTAGAAAATTTATTAGTTTTAGAACTTGAGACTTTAATACTTTTTACATGATTTGCTTTGTATTTAAGATATTACCAATACAGTCACCGCAAAAAAAATCTTGACATTTGCGATTTCAGATGTTTTGTTAAATATCTAGAAATATGCTTGAGGAATGACTCTGAAACTCCAGATATATAAACAAAATGGTACAGGTCATGTATTTTCGAGAAGATGTTTTTCAAAATCCAAAAGGGGGCCGTCAACAAATTGAAAAAGAACGAATGTCTTTTGAATAACCCTGTCAAAACTAATGTAGCATAAAAGCGTTCAAACTGCAGATTATGATTAAGCGGCTTATGGCAATAAACTGTGTTCATTTTTATGCGGATAGCATGTATACTCGTAGAGAAATTAAGTTTTTTATAAAAACGGTCCCCAATTTTGCCAAGTTTTTTTGCTTATATAATTTGCAGAGTTTTTAATAAAAAACAATGTTCTTTTCAGAAAATAGGAGAAAAGACATTGTACATAATACCTTGTTATCAAAATTAAAAATTATTAATATCTGTATGAAAAATGAGCAGGTTTACTAAATAAATTTTCACTGCGCATGCGTCAACTCTATTAAAATGTCATTTGCATATTGTGTTAGCTAAATATATAGAGCAACTTTTGTTAAAGTTTCAAAATCATAGCTTGAAAATTCTTAAAGTTATTGTCGATAGAAGAAGATCAAAATCCTTTATTCCCAAAATGAAGCAAAAAGATGAGGAGCTGTATCCAAATATAGTAGTGGACACTAATCAATGGAATATGGATACAGACCCTCATTTTTTTGTTTCAAAATCCGTTATTTAAAAAACCGTTTTGGGAATATCGTATTTTTATCTTATTCTTTCGACGGTAATTTTCAGAATTTTCAAGCTATGATTTTGAAACTTTAACAAATGTTGCTCTATACATTTAGCTAACACAATATGCAAATGATGTTTTTTTTTTAAATAGAGTTGACGAATGCGCAGTGAAAATTAATTTAGTAAAATTGCTCATTTTTCATATAATTATTAATATTTTTTTAATTTTGATTGCAGGATGTTATGTACTATGTTGTTTCTCATATTTTCTGAAAAGAACATTGTTTCTTATTAAGAACTCTGCAAATTATAAGCAAAAAAACTTGGCAAAATTTGAGACCGTTTTTATAAAAACCTTAATTTCTCTACGAGTATACATATGCTATCCGCATAAAAATGAACACAGTTTATTACCATAAGACACTTAATCAAAATCTGCAATTTGAACGCTTTTGCTGCATTAGTTTTGACAGGGTCATTCAAAAGATATTCGTTCTTTTTCAATTTGTTGACGGTCCCCTATTGGATTTTTGAAAAACCTCTTCTCGAAAATGTTTGACCTGTACTATTTTGTTTATACATCTGGAGTTTCAGAGTCATTCCTCGTGTATATTTCTAGATATTTAACAAAACATCTGAAATCGCAAATGTCAAGATTTTTTTTGCTATGACTGTATAATTCTATAGATTTAATGAATTTTCAATATATTGAAGAATGATTAATAGTCTCAAGGATTGCATTAATATTTAAATTTTTTTTTTTTTTTTAAATATAATGTTGAAAGAATCATATATACAGAATGCAGAGAAAACAACAGTACAATTTTATCCTTTTGCAAGACCGTCTGAGGGTTAAACAAATCACCATTGGAAGGAATTATTAATTTAAATGGAGTGATAAAAGTCTATCGCATTTATCGCTTCTGAGTGTGCATGCCTACATCACGTCATGTTACTAAACCGCGAAAACAATTCAAGTAAATGTATGTATCAGCTGCTGGGAATTGCTTCGCATAAATTACTTTTTTTTTTCAGATTATGCAACTAACCTACATTTCTCATATAAAATTCCTTTAAATAATTAAATAAAACACATTTTACTGATGCGTTGTGTTAACCTTTTATATTCTAATGATACTTTTAAGTACCATTAAAGAAAATTCAATGTAAAACTTATTTAATACGTCTTTTACCGGGCCCAACTTAGACAGATGGGGGCCCTGGGGCAAACATTATTGGGAGGGGGGCGGGACTTATATATTTTAAAAATTTTCACGAACTATGTTGAAGTGACTAAACTAAACTTTATACCTATTTTATATGCACATAAATTTCATACCAGGAACTATTTACATCTATATACAGAATAGCACAAGAAGGACAGCTTTCAGAGTTTATAGAATACATTTTTTTTTCTGTTTTACAGGAATATAATAATAAACGTGAGCCGTTAAAATGTAAATACAGTTTTTTCTAGCATAATTGGCTATTTGTGTCAGTACTATTTAACTTAATCTTTATATTCAATCAACTTGAATTTGAACGATTTCATTATATGAAAAAAGGTACTTCTTGGTTATCCCGTCGACCAAAAATCTATCTCTAAACTATAAGATTAAATGCCAATAATGGATGATCTTGAATGTCACACCCAATAGCATTAAATAAGATAAACGTGTTTAAAAAGTCATTAAATGATTTTTATTGAGTTTTTTATTTGTATTTTTATTAATATTCTGCTAATTATTTGGGTTTCTTTTTTCGTTATTTAAAATAAAAATTACGTCAATATGTGTAATTTGGCTGTTAATTTGGCAATTTGTACAATTTGGCGAAATTGGTCGAGGGATAACCAAGTAGTACCGAAAAAAAAAAAAAAAAAGTGGTGGTATGCATTTAATAATAATAGCAACAAATTTCAATGCTTGTTTTGTTGTTACTGCATTCATCATGATGCTCTAAAGTACTTTGGTATGAAATTTCACATTGTGACAAATTCCTTTAAACAGAAAGTAACAGATAACACACGTGATACTTCAGTAATATTTTATGTAATTTTTTTTAATCTTTATAAAATCAGCTTATAAAAGGAAATTCAGTTTATAAAATTATTATAAAAGAATTTTTTCTATCACAATATTGATAACACTTAATTTGAATCTGGTTACTTTTGAACATTTTTTTACCATTTGGCTCCCCCACTAACGAAAGCTTATATCTGCCTTGGGGAAACTCTCAGATTGGATGGCCCGGGGCAGTTGCCCCGCATGCCCCTTTATAAGTCGATCCCTGATCTTTTAATAAAACTAGATTGCACTTTCCATACAAAATAATTTGCTAAAATATCAAAACATAACAGTCGAAGCTAAATATTTTTTAATGCGGTTATTTTCTCTATCATTTATCTAGGTGTAGCTTTTATCCTATTAAAAAATGCTATTATACGAAAATTTTGCAACTACCAAACACTTTTCTGTTAGCAAATAGGATCACAATACATTTATTTACATTGTTTTTATTAGAACTGTGAGACTTCCATAACAATATTTTTTGTTAATTATCTAGTTATTTTTGTCGATATTTTGCAAAAAGCACTCTAACTATCGTTTTAGTAAATGAGTTTTAATTAAAAAATTATGCAAAAATCAAATTACTGTCTATGTTGTTCTGGATATCATATACATTAACGTAAACAATTACTCAGGTGAAGCAATTTTTGTATTCACAATCCAGAATATAAAGGATTAATGTGTCCCGAAATGGCTCAAACGTACTTTAAGCTTTTTACCTGTTGAAGATAAGTAGGGAATGTAAATTGCAGAAATATTCAAATTAAGGTAGAAAATAAGGTTATGTCATTAAAATAGCTCCCCTCATTCATTTTAAAACAGTTACAATTTAAATTTTTATGTGACCCCCATAGGCGAAATTAGTCAATTAAAAAGAACTTTCTAATCCTACATCAAGATTAGTACAAAAATTTACATACCTGTATCTTTTTTAATTAACTAAATTGTGAAAAAGGGGGGATACCACTTTTTTTTAATACCATTAAGGCTATTTTATCTGTAAAAAAAAAAGGGGGGGGGGGGCAAATGAAAATTGTTCATGGCATTCTGTAGATCAAAAGTATTTTGACAAACGGGAAAAAAACAAATACATTTAAATAAACCATTAAAAGTATGTAAAGAGACATGCTGCTTTTAATTCTAGAAATATTATTATTTAAAAGGAAAGAAAATGTCACAAATAATTTTTAAAGCGTTTTCTCCTATCTCCAGTAGATTATTACTGAGTTCTTCTAATAATCTTTTGTAAGGATCTCTTGGACTCTGTCATAGTTGCAAACATTAAATAACTTTGATTTAAGGTACACTTTTTGTATATTATCATCCACCTTTTCTTTTGCTTTTAATATCTCAGATTTACATTTTTAATTTGAAATTGGCCCCCATTCATAACACTGGTTTACAAATTTAAACATTTTTTATGCACTTTTGACGAAACACCTATTTCCTCACATGTGAAAAACGGTATTTGGAAAAAAAAAAAAAATCTATCGCATCTCATTTTTTACTTTCTTCTATACAGGGTCTTCACAGAAGTAGTTCCTGTAAACCGTTAGTCATAGACTTAGATTTCCAGTTGCAAAATTGTTTTAAATGAGGTAAAGAAATATTTTACTGGCTATTTGAGTCAATAAAAACATTTATTAAAAATGTATGTAATATAAACTTTTATACGGTCCCCCGGTCCTGTAAGTTGTATTTAGTAACATTTTCCTGTTACGCTAAGACAAAAATGTCCCGTTATTCTACGATTAAAATTGACCGAAACATAGCTGTTCATAAAGTTGGAGCTTTTTTTTTTTGGGGGGGGGGGCTGCAAAGAGTCCAGGACAAAATCCCCGCGGACAAAATCCCCACGGACAAAATCCCCGCGGACAAAATCACCACCGGACAAAATCCCCACCGGACAAAAACTCCACCGGACAAAACACCCTCTTTGCTGAATAAAAGCTCTATTTTGACCAAGTTTCTTTTTCAAAAAGGATCTCTAAACATTTAAAAAATGTTTTAAGCTTATTTGAAAAATGAAAGTGACAATTGGAAGTTTTAAGTTATGTGATAGATATTTTATATTTCTTAAATATACATGTACATTTTAAAGTCTGAAATAAAAGACTATTTACACTAAATATGAAACAACTTTTAAAATTGATTATTTTCTTAATTAATACATATATATTTTAAATTTAATTGCTTTTTAAATGTATTAAAGTCTGTCTAATGCTTCGAATTTAGTTTAAATTTTAGTTCTCGTTTATACAAATATTAATATTTTTAAGATTATACTTTAAAAAAAAAAAAAAAAAAAGATGTAATAATTGTTTTAATTTGTCCCCCTTTCATTTACCGAGGAGAGAGTATACAATCTATAACAGCCTTTCTGGATCAATTTTAGAAAATGCATATTTTTAGTAAATAATATCACCTGATGATGATTTTTAATTTATTTCGGCATTCTTGGTTCTCTGCGGAGGGTGAGGGAGAGGGTGGAAAAATGTACTACTGAGTTTGCAATGAAATGTTAAATGCAAAGTATCTTGTTAAATATAAAGGAAACAGGGTCCGAGTACGGCTATGACGGGGGGAAGGGGAGGGGGGGGGAATGAATATTTTGGAATGATCTCCCATGATGAATGATAGAATTTTTTGTGAATAATGTGGAAGTGGCTAGTGCTAAACTTCATATGTATTATATGTATGCATAAATTATGCACCCAGTACTACTCACATTTATTTGCAGAGTATCACAAAAATGGCCACATCTTCAAGAAAAATTACTAGAAGCATAATAATAAGAAACGTGATACATTGGTAGATACGAATATTTCTTTGCAGCATTTATTTTGCTTATCTATGTGCGTTTTGTAAGATGTCAAAAAGAAAATATTGCAAATTGTTCATAATTAATGTTTTTACTTTCTTTTGTTTTTATATGAAGAAAGTATTGGATTCATGAAAATTTTCGAATTCCAGTTTTTTACGTTTTAAGTGTCAAAAATTCTAAAAAACAGTTTTTTTTTTTTTTTTTTTTTTTTTTTAACAAAATGTCTGTTTATGTGTCTATGGCTCTGTCTGTGACATAAGTTTTGGGGGCGCTGTATCTCAAGAATTAATGCACTGAATTTGCTAAACATTTATATTCAGGTAGTCCCTGATATAAATTGTTGCTGATTTGTTTTTGGTGTAAATTTCTCAACAAATGGCGCTGCTATACTGCATTTTTTTTTTCTTACAATTTACGCAACATCTATATCTCATTAGGATTTCCCCTAAACTTCAGATTCAGTAAACCCATGATATGAAATAGTTTTGTTTACATTTCTATGTGAATTGCTTAACATGTGGCGCTGCTATGCTGCATTTTTTAGGATTTTTGCAATAGCTCTATTTCAAAAAGTAATGCACGGAGTTCAATAAAAATGCATATTCAGATAGTTCTTGATATACATTGAAACTGATTAGTTATTGTTGTAAATCATTCAACAGGACGCACTGCTATGTTGTATTATTTTACGATTTTTGCAAGAGCTCTATCTCAATGACTAATATGCGGATTTTCATTAAACTTCAGATTTAGCAAATCCATGGTATAAACTAGTTCTGTTTATATTTTAGTGTCAATAACCCAACAGGTGATGCTGCTATGCTGAATTTTTCCCGATTCCTTCAATAGTTCTAATCCAAGAGCTAATGCACGGATTTTTTCAACAAATTTCAGATTCAGATATAGCTTGATAAATATTATTGCACTTTATGATTTGGTATAAGTTGCCCAACAAGTGGCGCTTTTTATGTTGCATTTTTTCCAATATTGCAATTGTCTAATTCAAGAAATAATGCATGGAATTTCATGTCCTTAGAATCCTCATGATGAGTATAGTTTGTTATTTTATTTTTGCGCATTGGTAGCGCTTTTTGAAATATTCACATGCATGAGACAGAAGTTTTGGGATTGCCACATCCGATTAGTTTTAAATTGCTATTTTAAATATTTTAATTTTTTTAAATAAATGTTATTTAAAATGCTATATCAAAATAAAAAATAAGATACTTAATCAAAAGAAAAAAATTCAATTCGACGAATGAAACTTTGATGAACAGTTTTAAATTACTCTTTTTTTTTTTTAAATGCATTTTTATTTTTAAAAGAAATTTTATGATGTGGTTCTGTTTAAAAATTATATGGTTAACCATCTCAAAGCATTCAAAATTCTAACTCTATAAATAAATAAAAGAAAAATGAATGTTTCCTTGATATTTTTACAGTAACATTGCGCATTGAATAACACGCTTTTCCATTTGTGTCTGATCTCTTGAAACCCCGCAAATTATTAAAATAGACATAACTCTCTGAGTTTTGCAGGAATCAAGATAGATTTTTTTTTTGTTGTTTAAATTAAAAAATGATAAGGAAAAACTTCCTAAGGGGAAATTTTAACCAACCAGGGCCATATAAAAATTTAATTTTTGTATTTCTCTAAATAATCCCCCTGTGTAATTGCAACTTATTTTATCAAACTTTACACCCTTTTCTGATTCTGCCCCACTTAGGCAATAAATAAGTAAGAAAAAAAAGAAACTTTGCAACTGTAAGTATTGTGTCTAGGGGCAATATTTAAAGAGATAGCCTATTGTTTCGATAAATATGAGTCACCCTGTGTCTGTGCATGTGTGTTTATTTTATTGTAACTAAAGATGTGAAATTTCTTCGTTTTTTTTTTTTTTTTTTTTTTTTTTTTTTTTTTTTTTTAAATTGTGGATAAGAAGCCCATTTTTTAAAATTCTCAAAAAATTCTGAGTAAAAAATAAAGAATTAAGTTGAAAAAAGATAACAGCCCATTTTGGATCGAGGACTAATAATAATGATAAAAAAAAAAATCATTTGAAAATGCAGTTAGATAGATCGACACACAGCTGAAAATAAAATATCCATACCTGAAAGAAAAAAAAAATCGGAATGACTAGTATTCGTTTTTTATAATTTTCCCTTCGAAACATGCATACTGATTTTGCAATAGTTTCGTAAACAGTATTTAAACCAGCTTGAATTCAAGACGCGAAAACCTTCAAATTTTCCTTAAAAAATAAATAAATAAATAAATAAATAAAAAAGAAAAGAAAAGAAAAGAAACAGTATAATAATTATTATTATTATTTTGCTTAAAATGACATTTAAATCATGTTTCTATCTTAATTGGAAAAGGAAATATTAAATTTTATGTTTTGGTTTGTTTTCAAAATTTAGTATTTTCCAGCAAAGATTGATATGGAAACAACGAAAGTGCGATTTTCTTCATGATGGATTTATTCACCATTTCTCTTAGATAAACCGTTGTAAGTCAAGAATCGTTACAGATAAATGGTTCAAACTTGAAATGTGTCTTTCTTAATTCTTTTACAGTAATTTTGATTCAACAAATAAAAAAAAAAAAAAAAAATTACTTTTAAAAATATGACGTTTTTTTTTAAGTTTTATTTTTTTCATATTTTTAATTTAAGTATTTTTAATTTTTATTGAAATTAGTATTTCCAAAAATGCTGAATGAAAATTAAAGCATTTATATTCCTATTTATTTGAGTGAAAGAAAAAGTGAAATTCTGCAAATAATATATATAACGATTTCATTTTACCCATATTTTGAATATATATATAATATTTATGAGAAGTTTCATCATGTGATTTTGTTTACAAATTTTATAATTAATTTTTTTTAAATCAAAATTTTAACTCAATAAATAAAAGTTAAAATTAAAAAAAATCTTCATAGAAAAAAAAAAAAAAAAAAATTACATATAATTAACATTAGCAAATGGGTATTTCGCGTGTATATTCACTGTAATAGCTCTAAAGCTGCGATTATTTACTGCTTATGACAATGTCAACGCAGAATTAACGAGTTATTAAAAACTCCAACACGGTGAGTTACAATTAAAACAATAAACGAAGGAAAAAGTCTGAAAATATCTATCTCTACATTTTAAAATATAAAGTAAAAATTCTATCCTAAAGATTCATGATAAATTAAAAGACAATAATGCATACAAATGCATCATATATCTCAAAGTTATTATTATTATTATTATTATATAATATGGTTGATTAAATCCTGAGGTTTCAGTTGCTCAATTTTGTGACCATCAAACTACGGGGGATTACTCTCTGAGTTATCTACTATGTTATTTATTAATGCAATTATATTTCTTTTTATGTTAAAAGGAATTCTGTAAGATATGCAAAATTCTTCAGTTGGACTAATTTTACTTTTATTAAAATTTTTATCAATAAAATTATGTTTTATAAGATAGTATTACAATTCTAAATACACGTGGGGATTTTGTCCGTGGGGATTTTGTCCAGTGGGGATTTTGTCCGCGGGTATTTTGTCCGTGGGTATTTTGTCCGCGGGGATTATGTCCGCAACCCGGCTGCAAATTGGGGGTCATTCACAAATTTAGTGGAAAAAAATTCTATCATATATATATATATTTTTTTTAAGTTGAGAGTAAAAGTAATATTGCAATATAAATTTGAAATCTTAAATCGTTTTGACATAATGCAAAATGTATAATTTGCAATAAATATATTTAAGAAAAAACAGAATTTTCATTAAATAAAATGTTGAATATTAACAGCTTTAATTCTTTACAAAATGTTACGTATTTTAAAATGTTATTAGATTACACTAGCCTGCAAAAGTTTCGTTATGTCATGTCTTTAGTTTTTGATAATAATTGATTTTTATGAATTCTGTACCGCTGAATCCAGAATTGACCTTCATTTTTTACCAATACGTAAAGAGTTTTTGCAAATCGTAAATTTTAAAGTTAAAAAAGAAGAAAAAAGCTAAACTTTGGCACGGAAGAAGGGGGCACATTAAGCAGATTGGGGCAAAGCGTTTGTCTCACAATATCAATGGGGGGAAAAAGATCATTGATGGATTTTTAGGAAATTATAAAGATGGAAATTATGAAAAAAATATACACTGCTCTTTTATTAAAATACTATCATGCAATGGATGTGGACGTGAGTGGGTGTCTCTAAAGATACATTTTCTCCATTTACACCTGGATTTTTTTTCTTGAAAACTTGGGTGCCGTGAGTGGGGGCGAGACCTTAAGGGTATATTCCAATCAAAGCCGCTTATTTCCTGATTTATTTTTAAATTCATGTTTGCTCCCAAACGCACCAAACTGACAAATTATCTTATTTAGAGGCTACGTGATGTGCCGTGTTTGTCAATTTTTTCATGCATGCAGAAAATATTTCAAAATATTGCTGTCAAAAATGGCATTTTGAACAGAATTTTCCGAAGCGGGAGATCTGGGAACGAAAAAATGGTGGAACTGAGAAAATAATTGTTTATAAATCAAATTCTAATGAATCGATCGACAAATAACATCACACGACATCTTAAATATCACTTCAAAAATCACCTCAACAAGTTTCATGTTTCTACTTTTAAAAATGAGTCTGAAAATGTATCAGAAAATCTCGAGCTGTGAATTCGAAATGTTTTTTTTTCGAATATACCCTTAAATTTTTTGAAGACAGACACAAAGGTTTTTGGGACAAAAGTATGTTAGGAGACTGCTGCTGGTCTATTTTAAGAGAAACAGACCAAGAAAATTATAAAAAGAAGAGACCAATCATTTTTATTTTTATATTTCATGTTATTATTATTTTAAGTATTTAATAATTTCTTTAAGCTAGATGTGATAGATTTTTTACAACAATTTTCCTGCAATCAGTGCACTGGAATCTAAGAACAAATACACATTTCGGCGAAAGTATATAATTCCTGAAAACCAGTATAATGATCAATTATTAATTAAGTATAATGCCTTCAAATTTAAAGACAGAGATGTGCCTTTTTTTAACGATCATGCTAGGAAAATTTTTCTATTTGACCAATTTTTGTCTTTAGGTGTCGTATAAAAGTTGAATTATTTCTTTGAAAATTATTGGGATGATTATTTCATTAACATAATCTTTTTCCCTACATTATTTTGAACAAATTTGCAGTTTATATTGTTTGCTTACCTCGAACAGGTAAAAAATAAAAGCGCGTTTTAACTTTTTGAGGACATCCTGTATAAATTAATATAAATTAATACCGAATAACAAAAAAGTTCCTTTATAAGGACATGAAAATTTTTTTTTGCTATTTTAGGTAGATTTCGTATGAAATGCTATCTATTGCAATCGCACCAGTTTATATGTCTATCTATCTATCTATCTATCTATATATATATATATTGTTCTGTAAACAATCAAAACTTATTTGGGTTCAAAAATCTTCTAAATATTCTTGAATTTTCTTTTTAAAAATTTTATTACATACTTAGAATTATAGAATAAAGAAATATTGAATTCAAATTATTTACATACTATGTACAAAATGTATAATATGTACAAAATATAAATGCTTTTACCTTGATAATTTTTGATCATCATACTAAAAACTGGAAAGATGATCCTTTATGCATTTCTGCGTGCCTTTTCATAAAATTAACATAATTCTTCAATAAAACTCAAGACCCCATATAGCACACTTGCCTCCCCAGGATGTCCTGGGGAGGATTCACATCACAGGACCCTCATCCCCCAGGCATCCCTGAGGATGCAGAAAATTGTCACCAGGAGGTCCTCAGGAACCGAAAATGTCCGCTTTACAGCGTCCTGGGGCGCTCCCCAGGACCTCCTTCAGGGTCCTCCCCGGGAGGTTCTGGGGAAGATTTGAGGAAGTGATATAGGAGGACTTTGGGAAACTTCAAGGTCACTAATATGTTAAAAAAATTAAAGCTATGATTTAATTAAAAAAATTTTTAGGAGAAAACGCGAATGTTTTATTTTTTTTTATTATTCAGACGGTTTTACATATATAGAGATTATTCAAGAACAAATTTCTTACCTTTATTTTTCTGCTGGATTTGAACCCGAGTACCTTGGTATTCCGGACGCTCACTCTGACCGTTATGCTGTCGGGACAGTAAGGAATATAGGTTTCTAAGGTATAGATGCATTTTTACTCCGCTTTTGAAACTTAAAACTAGGAAATGTCCTCATATTTTGTGCCTTTTGCATACACTCGAAATAAATTTAAGTTAATAACTCTAAATAAATTGTCAATAATTATTTGTTATAACATAAATGTCTTTGGGTTTAAAAAATTTTAAATGAAATTGTAATTTTAAATGAAAAAAGTATATTCTTTTAGCTTTTAATAAAAATCCATTAAAATTATTCAGTAGTTATAAAATTGATTATGAATTATATATTTTGACACACAATGAATGATGCAAAACGTTTCTGATGATATCTCCTATAAAATTTAATTTTAGTTAATAAAAATATTATTTCCAGAAATTAAAATAGTAAGAGATTAAAACACATAGTTTCTTTAAAATTATGAATTTTACAGAAATTTTAATCGATTTTTTTTTCTTTTTTCTCTTGGTGGTAGATGGTAGATGGGAGGTGGTGAGTTTGTACCCAATCGCACCCGTCGGCCTAATCGTTCGGAGTTTTCCACGGTTTTCTTCGAATCTTAAACTTCCTTGCGTAAATACGGGTAGGTTCCTTTAGAAAGACCCTCACGGAGGGCAACCCTCATCCCTTAATATGTACCTTTTTTTTTTTTTTTTTTTTTTTTTTTTTTTTTTTTTCTTTTTAAATGATTGACAAATAAAATCTAAGTAAATCCTTTCAAAAATAAAACTTTTTTTCTCTATCTCGATATTACTTTTTTTTAAAAGAATTTTTTATGGATATTTTTTCTTTTTATGCTTGTTTAAAGGTGCTCTTATTATACGAATTTATGAAAAAAATATGTAAATTTGCTTAGTCTTTTCTTTCCTAGTTTTTACTCTTTGAAATACTTCATTGTTACAGTTTCATTGTGGGTGACACCATCGATCAAGAGATTCTGCTTTCGAAGGTGGTAGATGGGAGGGGCTGAGTTTGTATCCAATCGCGCCCGTCGGCCTAATCGTTCGGAGTTTTCCACGGTTTTCTTCAAATCTTGGATTTCTTTGCGTAAATACGGGTTAGGTTCCTTTAGAAAAACCCTCACGGAGGGCAACCCCCCCCCCTCTCTTGATATGTCTTTGATGATTTTTTGTTTATGATAGACATATAAGTTCTAAGTGAATCTTTCAAAAGTAAAATCTTTTCGCTCTCTCTCTCTCTCTTATTTATTTTATTTATTTATTTATTTTTTACAGAAATTTTAAGCGATTTTTTTTTTTACGCTTGGTAAAAAGGTGCTCTTATTATATGAATTTATGAAAATATATATATATAAATTTGCTTAGTCTTTTCTTAAGCCTTTTCTTTCCTACTTTTTGCTCTTTGAAATATTTCATTGTTGCAGTTTCATTCTGGACCCCACCCGCGGTCAAGAGATTCTGCTCTCGAAGCTGGTAGATGGGATGTGCAGAGTTTGTAACCAATCGCGCCCGTCGACCTAATTGTTCGCAGTTTCCCGGGGGTTTCTTCGAATCTTGTATTTCCTTGCGTAAATACGGGTTAGATTCTTTTAGAAAGACCTTCACTGAGGGCAACCCCCCCCTTCCCTTGATATGTCCCTCATGTTGATAATTGACCGTCATAAATACAACCAATCAACAAACTCGTTTTAAAGTGATTAGGTATATTTTGACGAGTATTTATTAACAAATAATTAAATCCGTTACTTGTGAAATTCTAATACAACGGTACGAGTTACAGATGTTTGGAGATTTACCACTTGTTGCGGGATTAAAAAATACTGTAAAACCACTGTATTATTTTATAACATTGTAAAAATATTAAAATTCTGTATTTTCATCAATAACACACCATTGTACAAATTTGTATAATATTATTATATCAGAATTTGGTGTGAAAATCATTTGTAAAATTCTATCATTACACTGAAACACTGCTTGAGTTATATAAAATAGAAACTATTAATAAAATTTTTATTTGTTACAAACTCATTTTATTTTCTTATTGTTATAAATAAAATTACTTTTCATTTAAATCTCCATTTAATTGTCTTTGAAAATTGTATGAAATATTTATATGCATAAAAAATACAATATGCACCATTTTTCATTTAATTAAAGACGGGAATATTTTTGTTGATTTCTTTATATGTAATTTTAGAAACTAAGATTTTAGGCAATTTAAAAAGCCTAAAAAAACTGATATTTTTATTTAAAATATAAGATGTTTTCAATAGATGTATATATTTCTTTTACATTTACTAACAAAATTCTTTGTAACGCTTTTTCTTACAAATTCAGAAATAGTCTATTCTTGGAATATCGCACTTTCTTTTTCTCTCTCTCTCTCATTGAGTGAGGCGAAACGCATTCTCAGCTGACAACTGACTGGGGGGGCAGGATAATCTTGTTAAAAATTCAATTGTTGAAAGGTTGGGAAGGTGACTGCCTGAAGGTTGGGAAGGTCACTTGGGGTAGTAAAATTCCATTCAATTCAGTTGAAACTGTGATACAAATATTTGTTACTTAGGAAATACAGATAAATATTTATCTGTAATTTCAGAACCAAAAAATTATTTATATATCTGAAGTTTTCAAAATAAAGACTTCATTTTATCTTTCAGAATGTAAATAATAATAATAGGTTTGATAATCTATAAAAGATATTAGAAAAATAATTTGTTATTAAGTACAACTTACATTTAAAAAAATATATTAACGATAAATAAAACAAAATAAATTAAACCTTCAAAAATGACATTTAAATTGAAGCTTCTATTTAGAAAACAATTTCTTGTCTTCAATACATATACAATTACACTGGATAAATAATTGATAACCTAAATTAAACTTTAAATTAGCGTTAATTTATATTTTTTAAACTGATTTTATAAGAATGTATATTTTTGAACAGAAAATCTTTTCAAATAAACCATTTATTGGTATGTGTATGCGGAGGGGGGGGGGGGGGCGGGAGCGGCTCAATATTTATGTATCTTAAATCCAAATATACCATTTTAAATGAATTATCTTTGATTTTGCGTTATGTGCTGTGATAAATATGTATAATTTCGTCGGGACACTTTTGTTTATTTTATTTCTATATATATATATATATATATATATATATATATATATATATATATATATATATATATATATATATATATTATATATATATATATATATACACAAAAAAAAAAAAAACATTTAACATTTGACATTAAGATGCATCAGGACTCAATTTAGATAATTTTCATAACAAAGTTTTAAAGGATACTCATAAACAAACTTACATTAAGTTTTTTTTTTTTTTTTTGCATAAATATCTTTACCTCTAAATATCAGAAAAATATATGATATAGAAATTTCTTCTATTTAGAGATTTTAGTGTATTAATTTAGAAACTTACTATTTAGTTAATTTAAACAAGTTAAATTAATTTCTTAATTAATAAAACAAATAATAATAAAGCAAAACGCAATAGGTTATTTATTAATAATAAAATATTGATAAATGAACAAAACTTGATTTAAAAGATATATAATAGTACTTAGTATATAAAAATAGTAAGTAACTGAAATAATAAATAAAAAATTTTAATTTAACTAAAAAGATTAAAAGTTACAACAATAATTAAAAATAATAGCAATTTAATAACAATTATTTAATTTGCTAATAAATAAGGAATTGAATAATTAATAAAATAAAATTAAGTCATTAAAATCGATACTGATTAAATTGCATTCGATATTTTATTAAAAAACAATTGAGTATTGTATTCCTGAATCATTCATAAGATGGCGCCAGCACTGTGACTTCCTGGGCACTTCCCCAGGAATGACTAACCGGGTACATCCCCAGGAGGGATTTCCCAGATACTTCCTCAGGAGTAGCGTCCCTGGGAAATTGCTCCGTGGGATGTTACAAGGAGCTCATTCCTGAGGACATCGTAAAAGACTCTTCCCCAGGACGTCCTGATCTTGTCATTTTAGTTTTAGGAGGAATATGGGATGGCTTGGAGCTCCTGGGGAGGTATTGAGGAGCTTTTGTGCTATATGGGACACGCACGACAAACAAAAAATATAAACATTCTCTCTCCCAAAAAATTCTTTTACATTCCATCAAAAATTGATGCCAACTTTTCTTATCTAAACTTGTAACTCATCTCAAAAGATAAAAAAATGTAAAAGTCAAGCAGACGAAAAAAACAGCTTCGCTGCCATAGCAACGAGTCGCTTCTTATAAATAAAATAAATATCACAATTGCAAATTTGCAAACGATTTTCTGTGAATAAACTGGGATAACTTAATTTATCAATTCCTAACATACTCCCACCTTTAATTTAGGCGGAAGCCAAATTAAACTTAAGATCACTTTTGATCAAATTAAGCCCTAATTCAAAATAAAAAATATGCAAATAAATAAAGATAATAACTAAACAATAATAAAATAATAATGAAACATTTAGAGTTCTAGAAAAGTCAATTCAGGGTTTTAGAAAAGTCATTTCAGAGTTCTAGAAAAAGTCATTTCAGAAGTCTCTGTACTACTCTACCACTTCTAGTTTTACTGTTACTCACAGTCTGGATTACAGGGTCATCAGGACTTGATATCTCTAATGAGTACAGCTTACGAAGTGGACGCACCAAGGTCCCTGAACTTGTTTTAACTTCAGCCACTCTAGCTGCTCCATCTCGACTTGGGAAAATCTTTACAATTTTTCAAGACTACTTCACCTAGTCTGACAGCTTGTCCTTTCTGTTTTGATTTTTGGACCAATTCAGCTAAATATTCTTTTCTAAATCTATTTCTAAGTTGTTGCCGAATATTTTGACAGTGTTTATATCTAGATTGAAGATTCTTTGAATCTATTGCATCTAAATCAGGAACACCTAGACAATTGACTTCTAATGATGCGTCTAGAAGAAATTATCCAATATTTTTCTCTCAAAATGGATCCAACTGTTTGAAGTCCAGCATGACAATTCTTTAAATGACATTCTTGAATCAGACAATTCACTACATGATGTTTCGATGGTAATAAAATTGGATATCTGAAAGAAAACTCGTCATCTCGCTCTAATATCTTTGTTTTTACTCTTAACAAACCTTCTTGATCTTTCATAACCTTTAATCCTTTTATTGCATCAGTAGTATTACCAAAACTTTCAGATTGTATTATTGACCAGAGCGACCTTTCCGCATCTTCTTTTTCTTCAATTGACAATTCTGATGGAAAACATATATTTCTGTTTCTGCACTTCATTATGAATCTCTTCACCCAACATACGACATTAATAAATCTACCAAATTTTGAAATTCTACTATATATCATAAATTCATGTGAATTAGAACATAAAAGAGTAGGTACTGAAGTTTTCTTCTTTTCCATCATTACTAATTCTTCGTTGGGGCTTGTTTCTGAATGTGGCCAATTTTCTTCTGATAACTTCAACCATTCTGGTCCTTCCCACCATCTCATCTTCAGCAGCTGTTTAGGACTACATCCGCGAGAAGGTAGATCAGCAGGGTTGAGATGACCAGGTACGAAGTTCCATTGTTGAGATTCGGAAAATTTACAAATTTCTCTAACTCTATTGCCTACAAACGTTCCCCATTGATCATTTCTTCGAATCCAAGCGAGAACAGTCGAAGAGTCGGTCCAATACTTTACTGGTATGGAAATACAATTAAAGGCTTTCAAAACAAATTTAGTCAACCTTATTCCTAAAATACAAGCAAGAAGCTCTAAACGTGGTATGGTTACATTTTTCTTTGGTGCAAGACGAGACTTAGCTCCTAAAAGTTGTACAAAGACTGCGTCTTTATCTTCACAACGTAAGAAAACTGCTGTTGCATAAGCTCTGGTACTTGCATCACAAAATGTATGAATAGACCATTTTTCTTTACAACCATAGCCTACACGTCTATTTGTCTTCACGTCATTTAAATACTTGAGTTCGCTATACCATTTTTGAAAATTATTCCGGATTTCTTCTGGAAGTGGAGCATCCCAATCTAATTTCGTCGACCAGGCGTCTTGAATTATCAGTTTGGCTGGCAACAATGCTGGGGCTAAAAATCCTATTGGATCGAAGATCCCTTGGGTTACAGCTAATATCTTTCTTTTCGACAGATTTTCTATCTCATCACTAAATTTATAAGCGATCTTCAAACTATCTTCCATTGTGTCCCACTTCAACCCTAAAACCGGAACTATCGTTGTTACATTTTTGCTGAGCACCTTCTTTTCGTTAAGGAAACTGCTGTCTTCACTTTTAATTGGTCCGAATACCCACATTCTTAATTTCATTTTCGCATCAGCCATGATTTCTGTAGATTTTGAAATAAAATTTTCTAGTTCAGGCACATTGTCGACTGAAGTAACGCAGTTATCTATATAGTATGATTTCATAAGCTTCTCAGCTATCTGTTTGTTTTCTTCATCAACATTACTCAAATGATATCTTATAACTGCACCTAGCAAAAATGGGCTACAAGTTGCTCCAAAAACTACTCTATTGTGTTGATAAACTTGAAATTCGTCAGGACTCTTCCACCATAAAAATCGCAAGAAATGCCGATCTGATTCTTTGACTTCAATTTGAAGAAATGCTCTTCTTATATCGGCTACTACCCCAATAGCTTTCTCACGAAATCTTATTAACACTGCAGGAATTTGTTCCATGAGGTTTGGTCCTTTGAAGAGGCAATCATTTAAAGAAGGAGACCTCCCTATCTTACACGATGCATCAAAAACTGGTCGAACACTTGTAGTAAGACTATCTGGTTTAATGACGGGATGATGAGGTAAAAAATGTCCTGAAATCTTGAGTGTTTCATCTGGTACTTTACTGATAACGCCTTCTTCTTCCCATTCACAAAAAACTTTAGCATATTCTTCAAACATTTTCATTGATTTTAATTTCTTTGTTGAATTTATCAATCTTCGTTCCGCTATGTGTCTATCTGAGGGAATCTCACGTTTGCAGTTAATCCAAGGAAGACCTACAATATAGCGACCTTCTATATTTTTATCAACTTCTTTTATAAAATTATCATGAGCGAGTTCTTCTTCTTCTGCTTTAGACAAAGTTTGACAGGGATCTGTTATACCAATTGTCTCTAACTTCCATAAGTCTGGAATCTTCATATCTTTTAAAGCTAGGTTCGTGATAAACATATTTCCATAATTTAGGCAAGACTGTGATGTACTTTCTAAACGACCACAAAGTGTCCATCCAAACTTTGTCTCTATTGCTGTAAGACCGCTCTTTAACTGTTTTACTCGACCTGTAAGAAGTTGTCCGTAGTAATCGCTTCCAATCAAAATTTCAATTTTTGGACTTCCTGCTCCTAAATCTGTGATCCATAGTTTATTTTGTTTAAGCTCTTTAATTACTGATTCTTTTGGTATCCGAGGAATATAGTTACAAATTATATCTTGATCCAAAAGTTCTAAGACTTCTTTCGTTTGTTTCTGTCTATCAGAAGAACTTAACTCAACTTGGAATTTATTGTGAGATTTAGCTTCTGTTTGCGTACCACCAAACAAAGTGTGTACAATAGCTTCAGAAGAAATGGGATGTAAACCTAACTCTTCAGCTGTACCTTTTAAAATATAGCTCTTTTGCGACCCACAATCAAGTAACGCTCGTACTTTCTTTGTTATTCGACCTTTAATAACTATTTCTAAAGTCATAAGGGCTACTTCAGCAGAACACTGCTTACTTGCTATGGTGCTTTGAATAACTTCTGGGGTCTTAACTGTATTTTCTGGTTCTTTACACATTGAAATTTCAGGGCATAATAACTCGGTATGGGGTTTAGAGCAAACGTGGCAACGAATAAAAACTTTGCAAACTTTAGCGTGGTGACCAAAACGAAGACATTTTAAACAGCAATTTTTATTCTTAATTTTGGCCTTCCGTTCATTAAAGGAAAGAGATCTAGCCCTAACACAGTCCTTGCTTTCATGAGATTTACTGCAAAATAAACAAAGGCGTTCTTTTGCGCTAAATAGCCCTGCTGCAGTAGGTATTTTACTTTCTGCTTTTCTTAATTTTTCTTTAGGTTTGTCTTTAAAGCCCAGCTCTATAAAACTCGATTTGGCTAATTTGAATCTTTCCTCGTTTGCAACTTCTTGTTTCAGAAATTCCATCAAACTTACTATATTTGCTTTTGTTGACAATGCATTATTATTACTAACAGTGTTTGATGTGATTGAAATATTATATCGCTGCCATGCTTTTAATACATCTTCCGATAAGCTAGATTCTATCATGGGATAGAGCCACGCCGAATTGCTTTCTAAACTTAAACCCATTGATTCTAACGATCTTAAATATGCCTCGACTTTCGTGAATAAATCTGATAAGGGAAGTTTATCTTTGCCGTGCGCCTGTACATTAGCTACAATCAATTTTAGGAATTCTCTAACGTACACTTCTATTAGTAAATCTTTATTTCCAAAACGCTCTTGAAATGCCTCGACAGCTTTGGGGTAATTAACTGCGGTCATTGGATAGCTCTCTAACAAGCGTCTGGCACTGGTTCCAGGTTCTACCGATTGGATAAGATACTGAAATTTGTCACTATTATCCAAATCTATGTCTTCATGAATTTTCTGAAACTGGGACCAAAATGAAAGATAATTTATTAACTGCGAATCGAATGGCTTAATATTCAATTTAGGTAATTTATAATGCTTTGATTTGGAATAACCGTGATCTGTGCTTTTTTCACTATCATCTTGATTACGTTTATTTGTACCCAATGCTTCGCTAACTTTACGCTTAATGGTAATAAATTGATCTGAATAATTTTCATTTTCCACTACTTCATTTTCAATAGCCTCTTCATCGCATTTATCATCATCTAACATGAGTTCAATTATAGCTTCATCAATAGCTTTAATTTCATGAATCAAATTTTCTAATTTACTAAAACCGTCTAAAATTTTGTCCTTATCTAATGACTCGCTGTTAATTTCTTCATTCAAAACATTTAAAGTTCTGGTAAATGACGAACGTAGTGGTGTACGCTTTTTCTTTAGCTTATTCATCTTAGAAAAATTAAGTAGTAATGCACAGCTTATGAAAACACTATACGCTATAAAAACAATTCAATATCTCAACAGTATTATTCAAATGTCCGTGCTCGGGGCGCCAGATTTGGCTCTGTAAACAATCAAAACTTATTTGGGTTCAAAAATCTTCTAAATATTCTTGAATTTTCTTTTTAAAAATTTTATTACATACTTAGAATTATAGAATAAAGAAATATTGAATTCAAATTATTTACATACTATGTACAAAATGTATAATATGTACAAAATATAAATGCTTTTACCTTGATAATTTTTGATCATCATACTAAAAACTGGAAAGATGATCCTTTATGCATTTCTGCGTGCCTTTTCATAAAATTAACATAATTCTTCAATAAAACTCAAGACACGCACGACAAACAAAAAATATAAACATTCTCTCTCCCAAAAAATTCTTTTACATTCCATCAAAAATTGATGCCAACTTTTCTTATCTAAACTTGTAACTCATCTCAAAAGATAAAAAAATGTAAAAGTCAAGCAGACGAAAAAAACAGCTTCGCTGCCATAGCAACGAGTCGCTTCTTATAAATAAAATAAATATCACAATTGCAAATTTGCAAACGATTTTCTGTGAATAAACTGGGATAACTTAATTTATCAATTCCTAACATATATATCACTTTTTTATGGACACGATAACTTCTATAATTCTTCACCAATCTCCACGAAACTGGTACATAAAATCAAAGGGGTTAAAATCTCGGCTAAGTTCGTTAATGGGCAAAATCGGACCAAGAGGGTCTGAATAGGGGGCGTTTTTGTGAAAACCGAAAAAACGCCATAACTTCTTAATTAAAGTAGATATCGAATCGGTTTAAAGTTTATATTACTTCTTAAAAATGGGCCAAAAGTTTATGCATGACAGATTTTTGATAAATTTAGAAATGGGCTCAAGGGGCGAAAAAAACTGGGGTTTTGAGAGAAAAAAATTCATAACTTCGTCAATTTTCAAGATATCAAGTCCAAGTAAATTTTTTGTAAATGTTCTTAAAATTATCTAAAACTTTTTGTTTGCAAGTTTTTGATAGGACCAACATTTACCGATGAAAAAAAATTAAAAACGAAAAGAAAAAGGGCGGTGAAAAAAGAGAAAAATCCGTAACTCCGTCAATTTTTAAGATATCAAATCTGATTAAATTTATTTTACATCTTCTCAAAAATATCTACAACTTTTATATTGACAAGTTTTTCATAGGATGAATTCGTATAGCAAAAAGAAATTAAACAAAAATAGGAGTTGGAGAAAAAAACCTCAAATCCAAACTGCTTATATTCTGACTCATTTTTAAATTCATTTTTGATTTTAGACGCATCCAAAAGGTAGATCCTCTTATTTAGAAACTGTATAAAGTGACGCACTGGTCAATTTTCTGATAAAGACAGAATATATTTCAAAAAAGGCTACCAAAAAGGGTATTTTGAAAAGAATTTTCCGAAATCATCGTAATTGAAAATTTAAGGAAGTGTCCAAATAAGAAATTGCGTTTTTTGTGACTCGTTTTAATATCCATTTTTGCTCTCAAACGCATCCAATTTACAGATCCTCTTATTTAGGAACTATATAATGTGATGCATTGATCGGTTTTTTGATAAAGACAGAATATATTTCGAAAAAGGCTACCAAAAAGGGTATTTTAAACAGAATTTCCCGAAGTCTTCGTGATTTGAAAATTTAAGGAAGTTTTCACATAGCAAGTTGCGTTTTTTGTGACTCGTTTTAAAATCCATTTTCGCTCTCAAACGCATCCAATTTACAGATCCTCTTATTTAGGATCTATATACTGTGACGCATTGGCCAGTTTTTTGATAAAGATAGAATATATTTTTAAAAATGCTGTCAAAGTGAGTATTTCGCATTAAATTTTCCGAAGCAACCATGATTAAAGAATTAAGGATGTATTTAAACAAGAAATCGGTTATTTTATGACTCATTTTTAAATTCAATTTTTTCTCAAATGCATTCAACTGACAGTTTTATGTTATTTAGGAACTGTATAATGTACTGTTTTGGTCGATTTTTTAATAAATTCAGAATTTATTTTAAAATATGTTGTCAAAATGGGCATTTCACTGAATTTTTCTTAAGATGATTCTGATAAAACCAGTTTTTGGAGAAAAATGAAATTAAAAATTTTTCATAAACGGCCAAATGAAGTTATTAAACTGGGTTTATCTCTAATCATATATATATTGTTGAAATGAGCACTCTTCGAAATCTACCTCCGCCTATAGGCCCAGCCGACAGGGATTTTTTCATTTTGCCGTGTTTAATTTTTCTGTAGGGGAAAAAAAATGAATTTGATGTGTATGATATCATTTGCAATATTTTACAGGCTGTAACAGAAATCTTACGTAATAAAAATTCTCCAAATTTTGTGTGTGATTACAAATTATACAATTGTTTTGCTTCCAATGCTCCCAGAAGGAGTTTATTTCACCGATTTGACTATTTTAAATTATCACTTCAAATTTAATAGGCAAAATTTTACTACTGCAGCTCAAGAAGTAAAAGAAATGCAGCCGAGCCTAGATAAATGAGAAAATCTATCAATAGCGATAACATCTTTGGTCGGCGAATACACGGAAAACCCTGTACTAGTGTAGTGAGACTACCAATGTTCTGAATTTTCTTAGAGATATTGCTTTTACTCTGTATTAAGCGCTATTTCCAGAATCGAGACAGGGTTTCTCACGTATCCGAATCCCACATTAATGACCTCTGTAACTGAAACCAAACCGAGACATGTTATATGTTAGCAAATTAGTGAAAGACTAACAACATTAATTTGAGAACATCGATTAGTGAGAAAAACACTTGATGATAGTAGATACCCGAGACAGCGGGATAAATGAGAAACCTGAGATTTTATGAGTCGTCCTTTGAGAAGTACCTGTTTAACGAGCGTGTGTGAGAAGCACGTGCCTCCTTTAGAAAATTTTGGAAGGGGCCCGAAATTGAGAAAACAGGGGACCTCCAAATTTTATATTGAATTAATTCCATTCCAAAATTCTTATCTAATTTATTTCCAAATTACTAATACTTTTATATAAATACAGGGTGTTTCTAAATTCATGGTCCAAACTTTAAGGGGTGATAGTACACATCAACACAAACAATATTTAAATAGGAAAACAAGGGTCCCAAAGTCTTCCGAAGGAGATAGGCGCCATTAAAGTTTAGGGTCCAAAAATTCAAATGATTATGAAAAACAGAAAAATTGGTCGATTCGTTTGCGGTTTTCACTAAAATTATTCTTTATGTCAGTATTGTCTTGAAAATAAATTATAAAGATAAATTTCAAAAAATGACGATAGAGGGCGCTTTAGACTTTAGAGTAACGAACAACTATTTTTTACCGTTATTTTTTGCATCTAATTAAATGCTTGCAAATGCTTAGATTTAAATTTTGAGCTCAAATTCTAAATCGATGGAGGGGTTAAGAAGCGGAAACTGAACAGTGTTCAGGAGTTAAAATGTTACCCTCCCCACCTCTCGAACACATTTCAAATTTCCGCACTTAATTACTCAAAACGATGCAGATTTTGAGCTCAAAATTTAACTTTGAACTTTTACAAGCATTTAATTAGATACAAAAAATAAAGGTTAAAAATAGTTGTTGGTTAATCCAAAGTTTAAGGCGCCCTCTAACGGTATTTTTTAAAATTAATCTTTAAAATTTATTTTCAAGGAAATATTGACATAAAGAACAGTTTTAGCGAAAACGGCAAACGAATCGAACAATTTTTCCGTTTTTTTAAATAATTTGAAATTTGAACCTCCCCACCCCCATTGAACACAGTTCAGTTTGCTCTACTTAACCACTCCCAACGATTCAGATTTTCATCTCAAAATTTAAGTTTATGTCTAAGCTTCTAAGAAAATTTTATGAGATGCGAAAAATAACGGTAAAATATAGTTGTACGTTACTCCAAAGTCTAAAGCGCCCTCTATCGGCATTTTTTGAAATTTATCTTTATAATTCATTTTCAATAAAATACCGACATAAAGAATAGTTTTAGTGAAAACCGCAAATCAATCGACCAATTTTTCCGTTTTTTATAATCATTTGAATTTAAAACCCTCTGAACACAGTTAAGTTTGTGCTACTTAACTGCTTCCAACTATTCAGATTTTGAGCTCAAAATTTAAGTTTAAGTCTAAGCTTACGAAACCTTTAATGAGATGCAAAAAATAACGGTAAAAAATAGTTGTTCGTTACTCTAAAGTCTAAAGCGCCCTCTATCGTCATTTTTTGAAATTTATCTTTATAATTTATTTTCAAGACAATACTGACATAAAGAATAATTTTAGTAAAAACCGCAAACGAATCGACCAATTTTTCTGTTTTTCATAATCATTTGAATTTTTGGACCCTAAACTTTAATGGCGCCTATCTCCTTCGGACGACTTTGGGACCCTTGGTTTCCTATTTAAATATTGTTTGTCTTGATGTGTACTATCACCCCTTAAAGTTTGGACCATGAATTTAGAAACACCCTGTATATTTAAAAAAGTGTTTCATAAAAATAACTTTCATGTCTTGTATGCACAATATAAAGTAATAATTTAAACTATTGCTAAAATTGATTTAATTCCATTCCAAAATTCTTTTCTTTTTTTTTCAAAATGTTCCCTCATATTTATTTATTTACTTACTGTGCTTCATAAAAATACTTTCATAATGAATTAATTTTCCATTTAATAGCTCAAAATATTGATATTTTGTATTATACATACATGCTGAATTAGACACTTTTATCCAACTTATATTTTTATAGTAATACTATGCAAATTCTTTTTTCAATATTTTTCTTGATTGCGTCCAATTATTATCTATATATGTATAGAAAAACATAAAAAATCATTAATAAAATCTACACTGCTAAAAAAAATAGGGGAGCAAGCAAAAGAAGTTAAGAAAACCGTGCGAGACAGCGATGTATTGGCATAAAATGGATAGTACACGCGTATCAATGCTCAATACAGAAAAAAAGACGAAAAAAATTCTAATTAAGCTCTTTAACCCCTTGGGGACGAGCGACACGTATACGTGCCGCAAAAAGGCTTGAGAATTCTCGTTTATCCCCATCAGTAAAATTATACTGTAAAATTTGCCTTATTTAAACAGAGCATTTTCTCGATTTAATAAAGCACAAATTACTGTTTTACAAATCCGGTGGCAAAACGTTAAAAATTTCGTAAAAGGCTTCCGTCGCGAACGGGTTAATTCTTTGAAAGATGGGGAAAATATGATTTAGGGCAACAATTTGATTAATTTGTTGATTAATTTGTTTTTGATTTGATTGATTTGTTAATGATGAAAAAATATATATTGTTTAGAAATGATGCAAGATTTTAGGTAGATTTCGTATGAAATACTACCTATTGCATTCTCTCCCATGTTGGAATTTCTGAAAAATTTTTGCAGATCTACACCGATCATGGCTCCTAGACCCCAAAACTACCATTAGTAAAAAAGTTTATATTTCACTTTCTTCTAGACACGATAACTTCCGTAATTATGCTCACATTTTCTTCAAATTTTTACATAAAATCAAGGGGCATAAAATCTCGGTCGAGTTCGTTAATGGGCAAAATCGGACCAGGGGGTGGAAATAGGGAGGGTTTTTGTGAAAACCGAAAAAACGCGATAACTTCCTAATTAAAATAGATATTGAATCCGTTTAAAGTTTATAGTACTTCTAAAAAATGGGCTAAAAGTTTATGCTTGACAGATTTTTGATAAAGTTAAAAGTGGGCTCAAGGGGCGAAAAAAACAGGGTTTTTGGGAGAAAAAAAATTCATAACTTCGTGAATTCTCAAGATATCAAATCCAACTAAATTTTTTAGAAATGTACTCAACATTATCTAAAACTTTTGTATTTTCAAGTTTTTCATAGGACCAATTTTTACCGATGAAAAAAATTAAAAACGAAAAGAAAAAGGGGGGGGGAGGAAAAAGAAAAAAATCCATAACTTGCTCAATTCTTAAGCAATCAAATCTAATTAAATTTATTTTACATCTTCTCAATAATATCTACAACTTTTACATTAACAAGTTTTTCATAGGACCAATTCTTATATCAAAAATAAATTAAACAAAAATAAGAGTTTGAGAAAAAACCTCGAATCCAAGCTGTTTATATTCTGACTCATTTTTAAATTCATTTTTGATTTTAAACGCAACCAAATGGCAGATCCTCTTATTTAGGAACTATATAATGTGATATATTGGCCAATGTTTTGATAAAGGCAGAATATATTTCAAAAAATGCTGCCAAAAAGGGTATTTTGAACAGAATTTCCCTAAGTAATACTGATTGAAAAATTGAGGAAGTATGACAAATTGCGTTTTTTCCGAATCATTTTTAAATCCAATTTTGTTCTCAAACGCATCCAATTTACAGGTCCTCTTATATAGGAACTATATAATGTGACGGATTGGCCAGTTTTTTGATAAAGGCAGAATATATTTCAAAAAAGGCTGCCAAAATGGACACTTCGCACAAAATTTCCCAAATCCATCATGATTAAAGAATTGAGGATGTATTCAAAAACAAATTGTTTATTTTATGACTGATTTTTAAATTCAATTTTGCTCTCAAACGCATTCAATTGACAGTTTTTTATTATTTAGGAACTATATAATGTGAGAATTAGTCGATTTTTTGATAAAGTCTAAATATATATTTTTAAAAGCAGTCAAAGTAGGCATTTCGCACAAAATTTCCCAAAGCGTTCATGATTTAAGAATTGAGGGTGTATTAAAATAACAAATTAGTTATTTTGTAATTGATTTTTAAATTCAATTTTGCTTTCAAACGCATTCCATTGACAGTTATTTGTTATTTAGGAACTGTGTAATATGCCGTATTGGTCAGTTTTTTTATAAAGGTTAAATACATATATTTAAAGCTCTCAAAGTGAGCACTTCGCACAAAATTTCCCAAAGCGATCATGATTTAAGAATTGAGGATGTATTCAAATAACAAATTGATTATTTTATGACTCATTTTTAAATTCGATTTTGCTCTCAAAAGCATTCACTTGACAGTTTTTTGTTATTTAGGAACTATATAATTTGCGTATTGGTCAATTTTTTAATTATAAAGTCAGAATATATTTCAAAATATGTTGTCAAAATGGGCATTTCAGCCGAATTTTGCTTAAGATGATTTTGATAAAAACCAGTTCTTACATAAAAATAAATTAAATATTTTTCAAAAGCGGCCAAAGAAAATTGTTAAACTGGGTTTATCTCTAATCATATTTTATTTTTTGTTTTTGAAATGAGCACTCTTCGAAATCTACCTCCGCCTATAGGCCAAGCCGACAGGGATTTTTAATATGGCGTATGTTCTTCTCGAACACCTAAGACTGCTGCACACCTATTTTCCGTGGATGCGATGATGTTATTGATAAGACTTTGGGGAATACTGTTCCATGCTTCAGTAAGTGTAGTAATCTCCAAGTCTCGGACAGTAAAAGGAGGTCTTGGTCTCGCAGCAATGCGTCGTTTGAGCATGTCCCAAACATGCTCGATTGGATTCAGGTCAGGAGAGCACGCTGGCCATTCCATACGTTGTATTGTTTCAGCTTCAAGCATGTTCTCGTTCTCCACAAGACGAGTTGTTTGCGGTCTGGCATTATCATGCTGGGAAGCAAAGGAATCTCCAGTGGCTGCAGCATAAGGTATGATAGGATGTCTCAGTATCTCGTCTGCATACCCTTGAGCCGTCAAAGTACCAATCCGAATGATATGCAGGTCCGTAGGTCCACCTATACTGATTCCACCCCATACCATCAAATGATCTCGCCTGTATTGTGACCTTTTACAAACGAATGTGGGGTTATTTCGAGTGCCCCCTTCTCTCCATACCAAAACATGTCGGGTGTCACACTCCAGACTGAATCGGGACTTGTCTGTAACCAGCACTTGGCGCCAATCATCCTGCTCCCAATTTCGATGTTCAGCAGCACATTTTCGTCGGGCCGCACCGTGGCTTGAGGTCAACGGAATGTAGACCATTGGCTACGTGCATATAGAGACCTCCCCGATGAAGCTTATTACGTACTTGTTTGGCTGGACCATAGACTTCTCATATAAGTACACTCCTGGCCAAAATTATAAACTCACAAAATTTTTTATTTTTTTACATCATAATATAAATAAGCTTAGTTTTACATTAATAAAATAATGATGAATACTTATAATAAGACGTCTAAATTTAATGTAACTCATAAATAAAATGGAGTAAGTAATTTAAATAAAAAAAATACATAACTTAAAAAAATAACATTATGTGAAACCTGGACAAAATTATAAACTCAAAGTTATAAATTTCTATATTCTGGCATTTTTCATATAAATAAATGCATTTTGTGATAAGAAACTAATAAATGGAGTCATTACGCATCCATACATTTCAATACATCAATGCATATTTTAATTTTTTTCGTAAAATAACATTAAATGAAACCTGGACATAATTATAAACTCAAAGCTATGAATTTATACACTCTGGTATTTTTGATATAAAGAAACGCATTTTGTGATAATAAATTAATAAATGGAGTTATTAGGGATGGATATATTTCAATACATCAAAGCATTTTTATAATTTTTTTTCAAAAAATATGAGTAAAATATAAATATAGTTACATGTGTAAATTGAAAACATAAAATTATAGAGTTTAAGAAGTGAACGTACTTTTGAATCCTGGTGCTAAGTAATAATGCATACATTCAAAAATGTGTTGAACTGCCATTTTTCTGAATGACTTCGAATATGCGACTCGGCATAGATTGGAATTATTTTTTGAACTGCTCCATAGACAACTGGCTGACAGTATAGCTATATTTAAATCCTTTGTGTTTTGATATTGGCATCCATCGCGATAAACTATTCGAACGATTGCACTCCAGCAATTTTTAATGGGGTTTAGATCAAGGCTGCGGGCTGGTCAATTCGAGATATTTACATACCAGCGCTTCAGCCACTCTTTTGTGCTTTTTGTAGAGTGTATTGCTGCATTATCTTGCAGAAATACCCAGTTTTCTCCAGCGATCAACGATCCATATGACAAAAGATTATCGTCCAGCATTAACTGGTAGTCTTCTGCTTTTTGTTTCCAATTAAGAAAATCTAGAGCAGGTTTACCATTCTGAGAAAAACCAGACCACACCATCACTGATTGTTCATCAAAGTTTCGACTAGATATGCTGTTCTTCAGGCTTAATATCGTTCCAATAGTATCTTATGCCACCTGGGCCTCTAAATTAATTTTCTTTTCGTCTGAGCAAATGATTGTGCTCCATTATATTGCATCTATGACGCGTGCTGTTGTGCAAAATGAAATATGGGTTTCATGTGATGGGGCTCAAGTTTTGGCTCAGCTTTCATTTTCTTCCATTTCATATTCGGCGCTCATTGAAGAATTCGTTTAACAATTCGAGAGCTGACATTTAACTTTAAAGTATTTATAATTCGGTTAGAAGAAGCTCCAGTACTAAATGCTGTTCATAACATAGATCTTTGATTTCTTTCTGTATCTTTGGAAGTTGACCACTCCATTTTATATACAAAAAACATATTAATAAACCATATTTAACAAAATTGTTTAAATAAAAATTATAAAAATGCATTGATGTATTAAAATATATTCATCCCTAATAGCTCCATTTATTAGTTTATTATCATAAAATGCATTTATTTATATCAAAAATACTAGATTGCAGAAATTCAAAATTTTGAGTTTATAATTTTGTCCAGGTGTCACATAATGTTATTTTATGAAAAAAATTAAAACATGTATTGATGTATTGAAATATATTGATTCATAATGACTCCATTTATTAGTTTTTTTATCACAAAATGCATCTATTTATATCAAATGTGCCAGAATATAGAAAATCATAACTTTGAGTTTATAATTTTGTCCAGGTTTCACAAAATGTTATTTTTTTTTAAGTTATGTATTTTCTTATTTAAATTACTTACTCCATTTTATTTATAAGTTACATTAATTTTAGATGCCTTAATATAAATATCCATAATTATATTATTAACGTAAAGCTAATCTTATTTATATTATGATGCAAACAAATTAAAAATTTTCTGAGTTTATAATTTTGTCCAGGACTGTAGATGCCACATTCCATTGTTCTCTTGGCAAGTTTTCGAATCCAACATCTTTGGCGTAAAGATGCCGTTTTTTGGCGGTGATCGCTGTAAAGGCATCTTTCAGATTTCACAAAGAGAAAAGAAGAAGAGCAGTCAACTCAAGACAAACATAAGAATGTGAGTTTCGGCGGGAGAAAAACCGGTTTGGCTGGCTAAATCTGCCCTCCGTCAAGTGGCGGAAGGCAAAGATCCCGGCGCAAGAAAAGGTTGCCGATGTGGAGTCTAGTTATGAGAAGTCTGTGAAGCACCAGCCAAGAGCAACTGTGTTTGCAGTTTAGTAGCATTGTCTGTTCTGTTTCGACAAGTTAACAATACATACCGGTCATGAGTTGTCTGTAGTGTCGCGTATCCGACATTGCCCTGGTCGACGTCTAATATTCCCTGTTTCTTAGAACTGATTCCACAGTTTTGCAACGACACTTCCGGCGACTCCAACACAGTTCGCGACACCTAATTGTTTTGAGCAGTGTATGTAAACTAAACTGAGCCACTCTTTGAAAAAATATTTGTAACATTAGTAAGTTTCTGGGCATATCAGATTTAGAAAACTCTTCTCGAATGAAAGGGGGCCCAGGAAATTATACTGTGCTTCCCATAGCTTCAGAAGTTAATTAGATTCTCTCATGGAGGGAGTTCCCACTTATTTAGTTTCGGCTTAAAAATCAATTCTATAGTCCAAAATAATCGCTAGTTTAAAGTATTTGAAAGCTTTTAGAAAAATATCTGTTGTTTTTGAAAAAGATATTTTCTGTCAAGAAAAAATATTGAACTTTAAACTGGGAACATTATACACCTTTTTCAGCCTAATGTTATTTAAACCGATTGTTCACAAAATTAAGACGTGTTCCTGGAAATCTGAGATCATTTCTGAAGTCATCCTAAGTAGTTTGAGGAATTATTTTACACTAGAAATTATTGCAACAGATGGATAACGGCTAACCTTTTATTTGGAAAGTCCAAGAAGTGTTATGCGCCGATTTTGACGAAAGTAATATCATTGGAAAGATTTTGCCGTGGGGAATATAAAATCCAGTGAAACTAATCGTCGTAAATCAGCTGCTTTCCAGGTATCTGAGAATTTATATCACGCATTTTGTTTATTTATTATAATGCATTTATGCTGTAACATTTGTTATGTCGTTAAATTTACATTTTTTTGCTGTTAAATGGCTTCCTGCACACTTCTATATAGAAGATCACAACCACCAGTAAACCCTAAAACACACTGAATAGATGCGATAATTGTAATCGAATCAAATGATATTGTAAAAATTCGGAAAGCTACCGTCGATAGAGTGAGTTGACTTTTAGTTGCTCTCTTAAAACAGCTAAATTATAAAGGTTTTTCCCCAAATTGTCATTATTTTTTTTTATTATTAACTGACTCTCAGATAAAAAGTTAGTATTTAATGAATATCAATGAGTAGATTTGGAACAACTGCTTTAATTTTGATACTTTTTTATCATGGAATAGGCTCGTTCTGATGTTTATCAAAGAACTAAAGCATCAATAAAAAATTAAAATTAAAAAAATTAAAATTGACAATTTGTGGAAAATCCCTTATTATTCAACTGCTTTTAGATAGGAACTAAAAATCATGGCACTCTGTAGACGATATCGTTCTTAATTTTCACGATATTTGACTGTTTTTTTATGAGTTGCTTCGTAGAGTTAATTACTAAATTGAGCGAAAAGATCGCTGTTATCGTTCACGCATGCGCAGGTAAAAATTATTTCATACAACTGTTCATATTTCATAAAATATTTAATTTATTTATATTCCAAGTACACTATGTTGTTTCTACTGCACTTCTCTAATTTTTCTGAAACGTGCAATTTGGTTAAAAATCCTGCATGATAGAAACATGCCAGAATTTTTTAAATTGCTATGTATCCATGAATATTCGTACTATTCTTACACAAATCAGTGAACAAAAGTATCCACAAATTTGTATTCTGCAGCGATAGATCATTTCGTACGTTTTAATTTACAGGGTGATCCTAATTATTACTTTTCTTTGATTTTTTGTTGCTCCCCCTTCTCCTGATTGTTCTCCTTATCAAATCGACATTGAGGTCAAACAAATACTTTGTAATCCTGGAATTGCAAAAGAATCCGAGAAAATATTTTTAAATATTCGGCTAAGTGTTTAAAATTAAAAGTGTCCATGATTAACCACTTACTGATCAATATTCTTGGGGGGGGGGGGGAGTGAAAATACTGCCTATTATTTTCATGTCTTAAACAGAATTTTTTTATTTTTTATCACCGGTTTTACAAAACGGAAATTTTTGCCTAATTGAATCAGAAAAATGCTCGGATTAAATAACGCAAAATTTACAATAAAAATTTTCTGATGCGAATAATAAATCATGATTGGAATGTGGATGCCCGTACGGTGGGTGGTACGGGCAAATGATGATTGGCAAAAACACGTTGCCCGTACGATGTACGGGAAAATCAGGGAAGCGGTTAATGGCTATATAGTGTTATGTTATGGCCAATATCAGAAATCGGCCAGTTCCTAAATTGGACAACAATGCTTTAATCTAACTGGCCAGTTCGCAAATTGGACAACAACGCTTTAATCTAACTGGCCAGTTCGGGAATTGGACAACAACGTTTTAATCTGCCGTAATTTCCGGCGTATAATCGGCGGATCAAACAATCCTTTTTCGACCCAGAAATTATTAAAAAAAAATAATAATAATAACATTTTAGATCACCGTAAATGTTTGGCTTCAGTTACAAAATACAATTTCTGGGTCCAAAAAGAATTGTTTGATCCGCGGATTATCCTTTTCCGGCGCAGACAAATTCTGTTCGTAAAATGAGAAATTGTTGACTGACATAGGAATTTACAAAAGACTTTTTTAGAAATTAAGAATTCCCTAATTTAAGCTGTCATTGTAAAAGTAAGATTTTACTAAAATATTATTGGTGCCGTTTGTAAGTTTCGAATTAAAATTAGGTGTTGCCGGAGTGGTAACACTGCGCTGGAAACGGTTAAACGACGGAAATTACGGTAACTGGCCGATTCGTGAAATGGTCAGACGTGATCGACCAATTTGTGAAGCAGTCAGATGCGATCGGACAATTCGGGAAGTGGGTATAGGTAATTGGAATGTTTGAGACCGCACATTCTCAAAAGTATTTTTATTTTGTTTTAAATTTTAATGTTTTGAATGAAATTTCTTCGAAACGATTCCGATTGTTCCAAATAAAATTATGGGTATTAATATTCTGGACTAAGGGTAATCGGAGGAAGTCGAAAGAAAATGTGATGTGCAGATTTTGAGGGTCAGTTTGGTTTCACGCTATCATTTTAACTTTTTAACTCTTTCTAGCACAGTTAAAAAGTGTTTATGAATTCAGTCTGCCTGGCCGTCTTCCTGCCCGTGCTCTAACTTGAGTAAAGACTCAAATTGACTTGTAATTATTATGTTATTGAAGTTTATCAATTAACTTCGGCATTGAGAGGAAAGGGTGCACTATTTTTGGTTAATTTACAAAGACAAACAAAAGTATTTTGTTACAAATCATCAAATGGAAAAGTTTTTCCGGTGCATTTTACTGTTTTGTTACATTATTTGAATTATAAAATAAATAAATAAAAATTTATATATCGTTAAGATGGACGGCAAAATTTTATATGTAGTGTATGGAATATGTAGCAATAACAGTTTGTTTAAAGAGACACTCAAAAGAATTTTGTTACATTTCTGTCAATGAAAGAACATCTTTTTTTAGCGCACTTAAATTATATTACACTATTTCATACATAATGCCTCACTCATGCTTTTGATATGCCTCACTCAAACAATATGATTTTTTGGTAGAGTATCGATTAAGTATCCATTATAGTTTATTTTTTATAGGGACTCCCAAAAGAATTCGAAAAAAGATATACGATACATGTGAAAAAATTGTTTGCGGGGAAATTTAATGATGTTACATTATTTCAAACATAATGAAGCTGTTATACATTACTGAGATGCTCTACAACCGTTATCTATAGATTATTTATCTAATAGAATTAGTCATTTATTTACAGTGTCATTCAAATAATTCTGTTGTTGGATTGACTATAAGCCATTATAGCTTGATGTGCGTTTTCAGCTGTGATACGTTATTAAAATTTAATTTATTTGTAGTGTATTACGTGGTTTTTAAATCACATGCAGGGGTGCGGACATCCATTCTTGACTTAAAACTTTACTACTTTTTTTATGTTTATTTGAATATTTCATTTCATTAAATGATGTTGAGGAAAGTTTCTTGACAATATTCTAAAAGAGTTGGAAGATGTTTCATAATCCATTCAGCCATTCATTTTCGTTCTTGTTTTAAAGTTAAAATTGTTCATTTATAGATGAACCAGACTTATTAAAAAAAATCTGTTTCAATTTTACTTTTATTTTTAAAGTTTCTTCTGAAAAATGGTAGTAATCAGGTTCCAATGAAAAGGAAATAATGGGAAACATTGTAACTTTATTGATGCCATTTCTTTATACAAAAAGACTTTAATATATTAATTAATGAAAAGAAAAGCCAAATTGATATCGGTGAACAAATAGTAAATGACGTTTTGTTCCGATCACGTGTGCATGTCAGTGCCACTTTTTGGGTTATTATATTTCAAGCATTATATCACTGAGACGATTACAGCTTCTAAGTCAATCAACGAGCGTTATCATTATGTTCACATACGCGCTCACACCGTTTGATCGACAATGAACACGTAGACAATCTGTCACTATAAAAGGGAAAGATTATTTTTCTTTTAGAATGACTTTTGATTTTATTTAATTCAATTAGAAATTATACTTATGTTAGGCTTCGTATTTAAATTTTGTTTACCGTAATTTCGGGTGTAATTTCGGGTATTAGCCGCGGATCAAACAATTCTTTTTGGACCCAGAAATCTTATTTAGTGATTGAAGACAAATATTTACGGCGATTTAACTAGTTATATTTGTTTCTTAAAAAATTCTGGGTCGAAAAAGAATTGTTTGATCTGCGGCTTATACACCCGAAATTACGGTACGTCGATGTCTTTGTCCTACTATACGTGCAAGGTGTAAGTAAGCTAGCAGAGAAAAAAATCGTAGACATAAAATAATTTCTTTACGGTTCATTTGCTGGCTAAATGAATTTAAAAAAGAGAACTTTTAGCAATGTTTGACGTATTTTGAAGTTCCTCAAAGCAGGAGCTTTTCAATTTCATTGAGTTAATTGTGTTGCAAGTTATAAAATTACATCATAAAATGTGCAATTCCTACATTTCTTTTACTTTTTCCCACGCATTATATTATTTTTCTTTTGCTGCTTAAAGTTTCACTGTACATTTTTTTCTGCTTTGGAAACGACCACATTTTCCTAAGAAACAGGTGGTTTTTATCTCACAAATGAATAGTCAAATGCACCCTAATCTGTTGTCAGTTTTTGAAAGAATCTTCCTATCATCCACAATTAATTTTGTTTTGCTCTCGCTCTCTCCATGCTTTATAAACATTGATGTGTATGCTTATCCCCCCTTAATATTTTTTATTATACTTCGCATGATTTACTTATGTCATTCTAATAAGTTATTTAAATAATTTTTTATAAATATTTGAATAAGATTAATATAATAATAATGAAATTCTAATTTTAATCTTTCTTATAGAAAAAAATGTTTTTACTTTTCGCAATTTCTTTTTTAAAAAACTATGTTTTGCTTAAAAACATTAAAAACATTAAAGAAACATTAAATAATTAAATATTTTACTAAAAATAAATAATTAAAGATGTTTAGAAGAGTAGTTTATCAGTAGTATAAGAAATAGTTTAATAAAATTGCTATCTTCAACGATATGAACGTTTTTGCATTATTTAAATTTAAAAACAACCTGCCAAAAATTAACAGACGCTTGTATCTGACAGTGGGCGATACGTGTTGACGGTAGCGGCTTTGATAGTGATAGCTCATTGGCCGACAAGCTGTAATCGTCTCCGTACCGGGTAGCGTTGATTCCCCACTTTATATATTGGCCAAGACTGGCCGGCCAAAACCCGAAATAAGCTGCTCATTTCGGGTTTTCTTGGAATCTTGGCCATTTCGCGGTCAATTTGCGAACTGGCCAACACTCTTAAAACGAAAGAGTGGATTTGGCTTCTCAGGAAAGATCTGTAATTTATTGAATCGTGAATGAGTTGTTTTTTAAATGCTTTACTCATCTTGATTTAGATTGCTTATTTAAAGAACTCATCTTGATTTAGATTGCTTATTTAAAGAACTCATCTTGATTTAGATTGCTTATTTAAAGAACTCATCTTGATTTAAATTGTTTAAAAACAACTCACTCACTTGAGTTGTTTCAACTCTTTATGAGAAGCTGCCTTTCAACACGTGAGATGAGCGAATTTCGGCTCAACTTGAGTTACTTTTTGACTGACATTTTAAGAGAGAAGTTTCAAGTTTTGGCCGTAAGATATACACAGTGTCGACACTCAGCGGTCTCCAATGTCTAATTCCTAAACTGTTATCATAGACGTATATAGTTCTAATTACAAAAATGTTTTAAATGAGGTAAAGAAATATTTTTAAAATGATTTGGGTCAATAGAAATAATCTTTGCAAAGTTCGAAATTTTAATTTTTATGCAGTCTCTTGGTCCTAAAAGTTATATTTAGTAAAACTGTTATATTGACAAGTAAGACAAAAAAAAATCTTCTTTTTATAACACTAAAATTCACCGAGTTATGAAACTTTCAAGATACTTGACTTATGCCACTTTTCTGCATCAGAACAGAAATGAGTTCGGCCGTTTTTTGAGGGATCATGTACCAAGTGTTTAAAGTACTCAAAGAACTTATTTCATGTGTATTTACGCTTCGAAAAATCGTACAAGTAATTACGATTGAGTAAACATTTATTAAGTTTCAGATTTGCTAAACTAATTATATTTTAATATATGTTTTATTTTGTAATGATTTAAGACTTTCTTTTCATGATTTCGTTTTACAATAATTATGTTATTATAAGTTTTTATTTAACTTCAACGATCGTGTATGTATTTTTCGAGTTCAAAATTTCCACTCGTACTTTAACTCACTTTCAAGTAATCCATCGAGATTAACTTTCACATATTGACAAGCTAATATTATTGTGATGACAAGCCATTGATGACAAGCTAATATTATTGTGATTTTCGGTGGTTACCATTTATACTCATTTTACAGGATAACAAAAATATGTTGGATAAAACCGCCTGAAAGTTTAACCCGGGAGGACGCGCGCAGGGCCTAAAAGACCCGGAGTGCGTATGGTTTTTACAATTGTAACCACTAATTTTTTTAAGTAATCTTCAACTTATTTTATTGCAAAATTTGTAAGAATTGTCTTTGTCTTAATAAAGTGACTGTTATAATTTGATTTTATTGGTGGCAAAGTTAAAATCATTCATACCTTGGGTAAGCGCGCGTTCTCCCGGGTTAAGGAAAAGTTTTAGATTAGATAACACAAGGCTGCGATGGTTGTGTTTTTTTTTTACTTTTATTTATTTTTTAGCACCGAATGTGACATTACCTTAACTTTTAACCGATCATGTCTATATTTTCGCGAATATTAAATTATCAAAGTTAAACTAACAAAAATCGGATACTATAATAGATAATTGTTTTTTAAAACTTTTGATAATATATCTGTGGTTTCCGGTAATAACCAGGTAAGATACACTTTTAATATTTCGAGTACCTGTTCGATTACCTGTAAAGTTTTCAAATGTCTTTTTATCATTACTTTCATAAAATAGATTAGAACTTAATGATTTTCACTACATTTAATTAGGATATAAGAGCCTCTTTTTTTGTTGTTATATGTGTTTCTTATATAAAAATGGTTTTTATTAATTGAAAACCAATTAAAAATGTTTTTAATTTTTAACCTCTTTGCTACTCGCGATTATTACAGTATTTTTAATTATTACTGAATTATTTATTCTCTCGTTTGACTTCAGAGCGAGATTTTTGTTTTATTTTCATTAGCTCGAATCTTAGAATTCGAACCATATTATTCTTATATCGAAATTTCATTTATATTTGAGTATCATTAATAAAATGGGACAAAACTGATGTACCCATTTGGGTACTCAGGGACTGAAGAGGTTAAATAAAAATTTATAGTCGCCCTATGACGGGAAGTATTCGATTTTTATTTTTCCGTACTATGGCAGATGAAAGTAACTCTTTTAAATTGATGATAAATAACTTCTTTAAGGGTGTACTTCGATTCAAAGTGCTTACTTTCCGATTTATTTTTAAATTCATTTTTGCTCTCATATGCATCAAACTGGCAAATTGTCTTATTTAGAAAGTGGACAAGGTGCCGTGATTGTCGATTCTTTGACAAATGCAGAAAATATGGCAAAAAAAAGCAATCAAAAACGGCATTTTGAACCGATTTTTCCGAAGCGTGAAATCTGGGAATGAAAAAAAGGATCATACTCAGAATATAATTGCTTATAAATAAAACTCTAATGAATTGAGCGTAAAATGACATCACACGGCACCTTATACGTCTCTTCAAAAAATCCCCTCAGCAAGTTTCATGTTTCTACTTTTAAAAATGTGTCTGAAATTGTACCAGAAAATTTCGAGCTATTGAAGGTGGAAAAGCGTTTTTTCGAATTCACTCTTAAACACCATAAATAAATTAAATTGCGCAAGACCTTTCGAAAGAACTTAGTCTTTCTTCATCATTTTGGAGAATTTTTTTTTTGGAAATCGTAAATTACAAACTTAAAATATAGCAAAAATCTAATACTATAAAACAGATGTAAAACTGTTTTTTATTTAGTTTACAGGCATGAAAGAGTTCCTTCTAAATGAGGAATTCCACCTTTTTCAAAGCAATTTTAGGCATTCTCTGGATTGATGCAAAAATGCATCAATATGCTGAAAATATTTAAGCATATTAGGAGGGGGCTGAAAAATTTAATAAAGACATTTTGTCTACTCAAATCCTTAAAGCTTGTTTCTGAATTGTTCTACAGAAGAGTCATCAAATCAAAAGCTAGCTTTTATAATAAGCATCTGAAAGTCATTTAAATGAAGTTATTTTTAAAGTTGCTTAAAAGGGAAAGGAAATTTTTATAAAATTATGTTTGGAATAGTATAATTTGTTCTACTGATTTATTCAACAAATTCCCAAAGTATACATTGGGATAATTTCAGTGATGAAACAGTCAAACCATTCAAAATATTATTTATTTTGAAAAATTAGTCTCTGTACTTGACAGAGTTACATCAGCTAATATTTGGATTTATATTTTTAGCAAACTGTAAACTGTATTCAATTTTCTGTTTTGATTTAATGAATATATACATACATTGTTAGTTTTTTAAAATACTTTCTAAGTTGCAAATATAAATTAACAATCATATGTACAGTTATAATTCATTTTATTGTTTGAATAACTGTTAAAATGTGTCAAAATTATAAGAGTTTGGCCATATCGTTTGGATGGACATTTTTTTTCCTCCTTTTTTCATATTTCTCTCTTTCATGCCTGAGTTTACTGTTATTCAATTAGTTTACTGTAATTCAATAATTTATTCAGTTTTTGCATATTATGGAATTTTTAGAACTAAACAGCTGAGAGGTTCGATGAGGTAGGAGAGGAGGTTTAATTTTAACTTTTAACTTTTTAATTTTACAATTTTACAATTTCCACAAAATCTTGATGTGGTCATTTTCGGATTCTACGGTAAAAATACATAAAATTAAATTATCAAACGTTAAACACCACAATCACATCTATTTTATAGTATCAAATTTTCGCTAATCACAGACTTTTCTTATATGAGAAGTCTGTGATCCAAATGCCCCCAAATCATAACAAATTTACCGCCTTGCTGCCTGCTGGAAAATGCCCTTGGTTCCTTTCGTAAATCATGCCAATACGCGTTCCAACCATCAGGGCCATACTTCTACATACAATTTTCACGTCTGTATCTAACTCTGTTCATCAGCTGTTTGATGCGAAATGACTTAAACATTCCCATTTTACAGTTTCCACTAGTAAAAGATCCTCTAGGTGTTTCTAGGTAAGTTTAAAAGTTAGTTTTTGACTTACTTCATATTTTAATTTTACTTTTAGATGTAGCAGTCAGCTGCAGAACCTTGCTGCTAAAAACATGTAATGGAATTTCATATTATCATCTCTGTGGAGATTGTCTTGGATTAAAATATTTGCAATATTGAGCATCAATTTTGAAATTAACTTTTTTTTTCTTCTTAATTCTACATCTCTGCATAGTAAAATCCAAAATAGCTCACATTATGAATTTAACAGGAAAAAAAAAAATAACTAAGTCGAAAGTTATTAACTTTTAAAGTCACCTAGTAACTTTTGGACTATGCTATATAACCTGCAAAAATTAAAGATTTTTGGGGAAAAGTATTCACAGCCGCGTGCTATTCAGTTGTAAAACTAGTTGATACTTACCAAAACAATTCAAAATTCCCATGTGGCATAACTTCGCAATGCCTTTAACTCCTTCTCGGCAGTTTGAAATATTCGTGATATATACCGTTTGGGACGAAAGAATTAATACCCAAGAAGGAGAAGATTAAGAATTGTGCAAGTCAAATCTCTGGACTTTCGTAGTTTCACACACTTATTCGTAAAGTGATACAAATTTAGAAGAGCTAATAATACGAGTGAATACAGATTTTTTTTTTCGATTCAACCTAAAATTATGTAATCTCTCTCTTTTTTTTTTCTTTTTAAGTTTTATTTAAAACATTTTATGATTTTTCCCTTTTGCCATTTGAAAAGCATTACTGTCTACAAAATTGTCAAACAGCTGCAATACTGTTTATATAAATGTAAATACTATTAGTTTAAATCAGAATTAAAAAATTAATAACTTCCATTCCATTAAAAATGTTTTTTGCTCTTTCTAAAAACATCATAGATAATTTGTAATAAGAATTATAAGGAAGAAAAAAATATATAATGATTATTTTTTATTTTCATTTTCTATTATGTTCATGTTTTTATTACTTACTGTATGGACATCAGTTTCTTGGTGTTATTATTCTTTTTTTGTCACTTTACGAATAAGGAAGCGATATATGTCGATGCATTTAAAAATTCATTAAAGTGATATTTTCTTTCTTTCCTTCCTGTGAAGGGATGAAAACTAACAGTTTTATTTTTTGCTTTTATTTAGGAAAGGTGATATGGCCATCTTGGCTGAAATAAGAAACTTTGTGATGACTTATAATATTAAACAAACGTTAATTGCTGAGATGACCAAAATGAGCCAGCCATATGTAAGTCGATTCTTTCGAGGGGATATTCAAGATATGCCAGATAGAACAAAAAATGTTTTCTTCATGTGGTACTTGACGTGCAAAAATAATCCGCTAAAGTTAGGTAAGTTTCGAAATAGGTTTATTAAGTTATGCAAAATGAAGTTTAATTTTTTTCATATAGATAGTTCAAAAGTCAGTCACCACGCAAAATTCCAATGTAAAGCCATGTTTGTAAAAATTGCCACACCAAGAAGAACCCATCAGAGTTAAATAAAAGGAGGTGGGCTAATAAGGGCTATTTTTCGCCCATCAGCACCTAGATGTGACATACATTTTTTTCATTAGTGTACCCCATAACAAATAAGAAAATAACAATATCTTGAATGAAAGTCTAATAATTGATGGAAAAATAAAATATGTATTTAAGTAAATACCATGTATATTAAAGATCATAAACACTATTGCCATTAGATTTAATCCAAGAAATCTATAGCAAATACAACACTAAATGCAAAATTACGATTAATGGAGCTTATTAAGACTTTTATTTCAATACATGAAATATCGGAAATAATCAATAACAGAAAATATCATCATACAGTTTCAGACACTTTTGGCAATATGTTTCAGATTATTTTCCTCCTAGGTTGCTTCACCAGAATCACTACTGGACCATCCATTGGCCGCGTCTTGTAGTATATGAGCATATTTAATACTTTTTTTAAAGTTTTGGTTGAGTTATGGCACAAGTAAACCAGAAACCATAGTACGGAAGCAACATTCGTCTTCGCCTACTTTACATGGACAGTGCCATTGTGTGATGCTGCTTCGCTGTTTTTTTAATCCAAGTATTACAGATATAGTTTTTTATACTTTTGTGTCGAACAATCAAACTTTGGTTGCGAGAAGTGTCCCTTAGCATCCTTTGTTGAAAACTGTTGTTGCTATTTAGGAATCTTGGCATGTCATGTTCGATATTTATTTCTAGCAGAAGTTCCAAACAATCCCGTAAAAACCTATCAGTTCTCTCAACATCGTTTAGCTTCAGCAACTCTCTGATATTATGTGAATCTTTTTTTAATATATGTGTAAGTATGTTAGCGTAATTGTTCTTTGAATCCGCAAAGTAAGGACCGAAAACATCCACAATATAATTTGAAGTAGTGAAGAATACCGTACGCTTAACGAAAGATCTTCCTTTGTATAACCAGAATGAATTTCTCTGAAAGGATTAGTTCGCACTTTTCTGGATATAAACGTACGTGCTATCAAAAGTAATCATTACAATTACATTAAATAATCTTCCTGCTAAAGGCCTCGTATATTTTTCAATAACCTGTGTTCTGGTGATGTGTTCCATTCCAAGGTGTTGTGGGACAAAGTTCTTAATCAATGTCTGTTTTGCATATTTAAAGAAGCTATCATTATTTTTCTTATATTGAATAATCTGGACAGAACACCATTAGAGAGACCAGTTCTAAGATCTACAAGTAACACTATAAAGCAAGTACGAAATGATCTCTTTTTTGAGGAACGTATTTTGAACTTTACTAGTTTAAAGATATAGCTAAAATGGTCAGGGCCTGATTAAAGCACGGGCCTCCAGGGCCTCGGCCCTGGGCCCAACAATTTCAGGGGCCCAAATATTATGTGTTTGATTTTTTTCCCTTAATCAAGTACTTTTCAAAAATATTGTTTTATAAAATATTAAAAGTAAAATTTAAATATTCTGAATGATTCAGTAAAATTTTTAGAAGTTAGGCATTTTTAGGCATTTTTCACCCAAAAAACTTTGTCAACTCATCAAATAAAAATGCTTTTTCTGAAAGTGTCGCTGAAAATGAGTAGGCAGCGGGGGCCTAACTTTTTAACAGGCCCTGGGCCCAACTTCAGCTTGATCGGGCTCTGAAAATGGTACATAGATATACCCATGAGAGTATAATAATCAATTGCGGCAAAGTGTCCAGTGTATCAAAATCTTGCAGAGCCAATTTACTGAAGACCGATCGAGAAATATGAATTTTACAGCAACCTTTTTTCAACGAAATATAGATTCTAATTTCTTAAAGGCTTGAATTTCAACATCTTTTGCCGCTATAACGAGGCTGTTCTTACCTTTACATATTATGCAGCAAGTGTTACAGTACTTACAATGAGATATTCATAAATGTATAATAGGTTTCTTATTTGTGGTCTCGTCGGCAGTAACTGTTGACGTATGATCTCTTATTTTTACATCACAAGAAAAAATAGAAGTATTTCGAGCCTGAAGATCACGAAATACATATTACCGTAATTTCGTGTAGATAAGCCACAGCTCAAACAATTAATTTTCGACCCAGAAAATCAATTCAGTAATTTAAGATAAATATATACCGCGATACAAAATGTTACATTTTATTTTAAAAAACTTCTGGGTCGAAACAGAATTGTTTGAGCTGCGGCTTATCTACACGAAATTACGATATATAGAGTTAAAGCACTACATAGAACCACTCTGTAGATCGCAGTTTTTCGAACATCTAAATATCGATATAACTTTTTTGTCAGAACAGATACGAAAGTTTTTTCTCCAGGATTTACAACTCAATGATACTGACATCCAAGCATTATTTATTAGTATTTTTTTAATAAATACTTGCAAAAAATAGTTTCAGAAAACAACATTGACCTCTCAACAACGTAAATATTTTTTGAGTACGAAAAAACAAATCTGAATGTGCTCCGATAACAGTGAATTTGATTCTCCTGGATGATACATTTTTTTTTCTTTAAAAGGTAGAAGCGCACACTGAATCCAAATAAAATAATGCTCCTATGAAAGCTTATAAGAAGTAGTATCATTGCATGTCAAAATTAGTTGGGTTGATCAAGCGCTTCATAAAAAAAAAATAATAATAATTTAAAGACGCAAAAAATGACAAAAATGTCGAAAAAAGCCAAAACACTCTATTTTGGGGTTATAATTTCCGTCTTACCATTTTATTTACCATGTAAAGCTTATACTAAATAAAAATACATATTTTAAATTATGCAAAGCCACTGAACAATTATCGGAATTCGAAACTTTATTTTTCGGGTATATGATGGGCGAAAAATAGCCCTTATTAGCCCAACTCCTTTATTCTACATATGACATATATTGATACAAATAAACTGTCGGACGCTCCTCTCAGTCCACAAAACTTTGAAGAATGTCCTAGGTAGTTTTAGCTGCCACCACCGATATTAATGGGTGATATCGGTCACCTGCTGTGAGGATTGGGTAAAATAACTCTGACGCTGTTAATGAAGTGAACTAAAAGTTTATTTAAGATATAGATATGTACACAAGAAACAATATTTACAACTATTTACAATTACAACTCGGATATAGATGATCCGGTTCAGCATTAAATTAACTACAATAACCGTTGGTTGTGTACCGTTCAACTTACACTTTCTTCCTCACACTCAACGCAAGTTAGATACGCTTTATCAGAGATTACTGCAGAATCTCAATACACAAGGGTACTAGGCCTCACTTCTCGGCCTATAACACTATCCCCCGGGACGCCTTGTCCCACGCTCAAAATATACACTATCCAACAGGACCACAAATCCTGAGCGACCTATCGGTCTCAACGCCAAGCGAGAACTGTCTAACCTCTCAGTCCAGAGTTGACCTTGTCAGAGATCTTCCTTCCCCCAGCAGGGCCTCTTAGAGTTCCTCCATTGGTTCAATTCCGCATACCGACCTTGAGTCATGACATCTACTGTTTACACATCACTCCAATAGCTAGATGACAGCTGAGGCACGCCCCGCGGCCATCACTTTCATTCATCAACGAGTGCATCATCTGCACACCTGTGTCAACATCTGTCATTCGTTATTATAGAAAAGAAAGAAAGGTATTTCGAGCTTCACGGATACACAACCCACAAGACATAAAATATTCAGATAAGGAAATGTTATTCCTTTCTAATTCAGGGCAGATGTCTTCTAGGAACCTGACACCCCCCACCTTAGCGGAAAATATGCCTCTTAGGGGCTAATTTTCCCCAAACATATAATAATATTACGGAAGAGTTCAATAGTCTCTTTGCAGATTTCTTCATTCTAAATATTACACAGGCATTTTCAGGTGTCTGAACATTCTCTACTGACATCTCTACTGAACCTTATACTAATACTACTATTGCATAAACAATACACATGCTAATTTACTATCATAAACACAAAACTTAAAAAAAAATATTTACACACACACAAAAAAAATTAGACATGTGATGACATCCTTTAAGGTTGTCTACTATTTTGACATTGATACTGATGGCCTAGTAACTGGTTGTTCTTCCCAGCTCTTTCTCTGTAGCCTCGAAATTGCATCAGCATTCAAATGTTGAACTCCGGGACGATGAGAAATGCTCAGGTTCCAGCGTTGCAAGGCTAGAGCCCACCTAGTGAGTTTGGGCGACCTTGGGGTTGTTTCCGTGAGAAATTTTAATGGATTATGATCGGTAATGACCTCAATTTGAGATCCATAAGTCCACTTTTCAAACTTCCGCAACCCGAAGAGAACACTCCAAGCCTCTTTCTCTATACTCGGCCAAGCACGCTGAGCCCCTGACAATTTCTGACTGGCAAAAGCTATAGGTTTAAACTGACCTTTTTCATCTTTTTGAGTAAGACAACATCCTACTGCAAGGTCGGAAGCATCGGCGTGAAGCTGATATTCCCGGCCTACGATAGGTGTAGCCAAACTCGTCACTTTACACAACTCATCTTTAAGAGTATTAAATGCTTTTTCTGCCCTTTCATCCCATGGTACAGTATTTTTGACATTTCCTTTGGTTAATTCGGTTAAAGGTATAGCTATCTCAGCATAATTTGGAATATAAGATCGGTAGAATCCAATTAATCCCAAAACTGATCTAACTTCCTTTTTAGTCTTTGGTCTCTTTAAGTCCCTTATTGCTCCGATTTTCTCCTCATCAGGTGCATGAGTTCCACCCCCAATAACATGACCTAAAAACTTAGTCAATTTCTCTCCAAATTTACATTTGTCTAGTCTAATCGTAAAATTTCTATTTTTCAACTCTTCAATGACAGCCCTGACATGCTCACAATGCTCTTCCCAGGTATCGGAGAAAATGATGACATCATCAATATATGCTTCTGCATACCTCCGATGACCTTGGAGAACCTCGTTCATGTCTTTTTGAAACGTAGCAGCAGCCCCTGATAATCCAAAAGGCATTGTACGCCACTGATAAGTTCCGTTATGCGTCGTAAAAGCTGTCAGAGGTTTACAATCCTCAGCCATTTTAATCTGCCAATAACCCCTCAATAAATCTATTGAAGATAAATATTTAGCCGCCCCTGCGGTATACATAATTTCTTGGGAATCTTTCATCGGGAAGGTGGGAACCTGCGTTACAGAATTTAAAGCTCTGTAATCAATACACATTCTGACAGTTGCATCTTTTTTCGCAACGCAAACAATTGGATGGCTAATTTCAGCATTCGACGGTTCGATTAGATTTAATTCTAATAACTCCTGAATCTGCCTATCCACTTCCTCTTTATAAGCTACCGGCACGCTATATAACTTTGGTTTTTTCCTTTCTACACCCGGTTTCAGATCAATACGATGTTCCCCTACTTCCGCTGGTCGTACAGGACCCATAAACACTTCTTTATTTTCCCTCAAAATGGACTTTAAATCTTTGACTTGACTATTAGATTGCCCTTTTATTTCAAACCTCTCAATATCCCGTTCTATCTCTTGATCCCGGTTCAAAATAGGAATTTCCCCAACTTCTCCAAATTCCTCATCACCTTCAAAAACAATATTAACTATATTACATTTAGCGATAAATTCTCTTATCTTATTTTGGTGCACATGCTTCCTACTATCGTCGGCTAACTCAACAATAAACGAATGCTGGTTTCGTTTTTCTACAATAGTTGCCGGCCCTTGCCACCTAGAATATAACTTATTAGTCGAATCGGGGATTAACAGTATAACTTTATCGCCTACCTCAAACGTTTTTTCTTTTGACCTTAAATTATAATGATACGCCATTCTATTTTGTTGAACCTCAGACGACAATTTTGCCTCATTTGCGGCTCTTTCTAAGCGGTTCTTAAGTTTATCCAAGTACTCATGAATCGGCGTAGTATCTAACTGCGCTCCCTTATTTTCTCCTGCCCATGACGACTTAAGAATCGATAACGGGCCCTCCGGCGCTCTACCATATAATAACTGGAAAGGTGCGATTCCCGTCGTAGAATTTGGGACTTCCCTATACGCCCATAATATAAATGGTATTTGTTCATGCCATTTTTTTTCCTTCTTCCCTAATCGTATGATGTAGCATACATTTAAGAGTCTGATTAAATCGTTCCACAAGTCCGTTGGACTGTGGATACTGTGGAGTCGAAAATCTTGGACTAGCACCTAACCTTTACTCAAATTCTTTCGTTAAGTCGGCAGTAAAATTGGTTCCATTGTCGCAGGCAATTACATTAGGAATTCCTGTTCTCATAAATATTTGAAGTGACGCCTCACACGCGGTTTTAGCAGTTAAACTTTTTAGAGGGATCGCATCCGCCCATCTGGTATGCTGATCAATTAAAGTCAGTATATACCAATGCCCTTGTGAACTTTTAGGATCAATAGGCCCAATTAAATCAACATTAACAACCTGAAATGGAAGTTCCGGCCGCGACACTGGGGAAATAGGAGCTCTATCATTTACTTTAACCCCTCTAGTCAATTGGCACTCTAAACATGATTCACAAAACTGTTTAGCTTCTTTTGCCATTCCCTCCCAATAAAAAGAATACCTTATTCTCTGTAACGTTTTCTTGGCTGCATGATGCCCTCCAAATACCGATGAATGCGCTAATTTTAAGATTTCTTCCCTTCTTACCTTGGGTACTACTAATTGCGCTATAGTTTCGCCTAACAATTTCTCTTTATGATACAATAATCCGTTTACAATATAATAATCCCCTTTTTCCTTTTTAGCTAATTCCCAAGCTTTCTCTAATTCTTTACATTCCAACTGGGATTTCTTAAACATATCTGAGTTACTAACAATAGATTCATTATTTTCCTCCGTTTCAGTTTTTTCTGGATCCTGACTTTGTACATTTTGCGATCTCGCGTCTATTACGTAAACATTACAGCTATCGTTACTTACATCTTCCTTTTCATTCGAGTTATCAATAATAATTTCGGAACTTTTTAATTCTTCGGATTCTATCAATGGCTCCTCAAGATTGACACCTGACAACTCATTAATCACTTCGGGATGTAAAATTACTTGCTCATTAATATTATCAGTTACTGCGCAAAGTACTTCCTGATGAATAATATTAGTTTGCCCGAATTGCGGAATAGCTAGCGGTAGTTTAACTAACGGTGATTTAACAGCTTCACCAAATAACCCTTGTAAATAAATACTACCCGCTCCCTTTAATTTCTCTTCCGGTACTAAATCTTTATGAACAACATTAATCTCACATCCAGAATCAACCAATCCCTTTGCTTTTTGCCCATTAACACTAACTTCAATTTTCTCAAGTTTATTTAATTTCTCACCAATAACATTAGTTTTCTGCTCGGCCTTTGCCGATATTCTAGCCACAATAGCCCCATTAGGTAACTCTTGATTTTCTTTCACCATAATCTTATGAACACCTGCTTTCTGGTCTCGCCCTTTATTGCCATTATTAGTTCCCTCATTACCCACTTTATTACAAAAACGTTGGTAATGACCTCTCAAACCACACTTAAAACATTTAGGCCCTGAAGCATCATTCGTCTTCTTAAACTCTGTTTTCCTATCCGGAAAAGAATTACACTCATTACTACCATTTTGCCTCCAACTACCACTAAATTTATTATCCTCCCTCGGTCTCATTTTTTCATTGTTTACGTACTTATCTTTACCTTTAAAGCTTTTATGCGTAACCGCATAAGACTTATGTTTAGCATCAAAATGATTATCACACTCTTTAGCAATTTTAGGAGCTTCTAACCATTTACCCTGGTGAGTTAAACTAATATATGCTGCAGTATCCTCATCTAGCGTACTCATTAGCTTATCAGTAACTATTAACTGGTTGACCTTTTCATAAGTGTCCGCACCTCTAATTTTACAATAATTTTCCCACGTAGCTATTAAACGCGATACAAATAATACATGGGTTTCGTTCGGATTTCTCCTAGCTTTCCGGAAATTTTCTAAACATGCCTTCGGGGTTGGCTCATGTTCCCTTAGGACTAACTCCTTTAATTCCTCATAATTCTCCATTTGTTCCTTAGTGGTATAAATTAACAAATTATCCGCCTTATCTCCTAACATATTTAGTAGAATTTCGGCCTGCTGGTTTTCCGGTACATCTTTAGTTTGGAATGCCCTTTCTAAACTGTTGAAAAATAAATTCCATCCCTCAGTCCCTTCTGGTACTTTGATAGATAGAGTTTTAACACTTTTGATCAATTTTTCTATATTACTTTCATTATTAGATTCCCTAACATTAGAATTATTTGCCGAACCTTGAACCCTTAGTCTCTCCATTTCTAATTCATGTCCCATCCTCAATTTCTCCATTTCTAACTTTTCGTGTTTTTCTTCGCGCTCTAACCTTTCCTGTTTTTCTAATTTTTCGCGTTCTAACTTTTCCTGTTTTTCTAACCTTTCGCGCTCTAATTTTTCTTGTTCTAATCGTTCTGCAACAATAGCGTCAGATAATTCCTTAATAACCCCCTCGTCATACTCATCACTGTCCATTATCTTTTTCTTAAGCTGAATTCTGGTATCATCTTCCGTGAATTCAACACCCAATTCTTCAGCTATCACCTGAAGATCAACCTTTTTTAGTTTCAATAAGAAAGCCATACCTTCACCGATTGTTATAACCACCCCACAAGAATAGTTAAACCTACCAAATTAATATTTCCGAAATTTCTAACTTAGTACAGATATTTCTCCACTTATTAAACTAATTAATACCCTTTAGATAATCAATACATTTCATTTCTAATTAACCTACTGAATACTCTAATTTTCCTCAACCATTGATATCACACAATATACTTCCAATAAAACAAAAGGTAAAAGAGTAATTCGATTTGATTACTATGCAATATAGGTCTCAATGTATACACTTAGATAACAACATACAATTTACATAATCATACTGATACGTTGATATTGAATAGAAGTATTGATGTCAATCAAGAAATCCACATAAAGAAAAATTGTACAACATGCATATATAAATTTTTACAATTATCCTCATAAAATATTTCCGAACTCAATACTGGTTCTTACACTTAAAACAAATATACTGAAAATCTTTACTTTTATTTTTACTCACTATGGCTCTCTTTTGAGCCTTTTTTTTTTCACTATGGCTCTCTTTTGGGCCTTTTTTTTTCACTATGGCTCTCTTTTGGGCCTTTTTTTTTTCACTATGGCTCTCTTTTGAGCCTTTTTTTTTCCTCACTAGTATTGGCCAATTAAAATCTTCATTTGCTTAGAATTTTGATAATGTAACTCTTAAAATTTAAACAGTATTGCTTCATTTAAGAATTACTTTAACAATAATTTAGATTTAATGCATTAATTTAGTTCACTAATATCATTATAAATAGCATATCATTATCATCTCAAATTATTATGACCTTTCTTTAAAACAATAGCAATATGGTTACTAATTCTTTACACCTATCTGAACACAATTATTTCATTGCACATAAATTACATAGACAATTTACTTAAATTACTATTAATTATACAACAATACAATTTGGTTCGAGATGTCAGAAGAAATGAATGACCAAAACACCTTACCTTATACTTTATTTGGTGGTGTACTCTTCTATTCACAGATAGCTCCACGATGTAGCGGTAATATGGCACAACAGTTCAGTTTAGTTCTTTCTAATAAAGATACGCACAACACTTTAGTCCACACTAGACGATATGGCACGATACTTTATCACATACTCGACGATCCGGCACGATACTTTAGCACATACTCGACGATACGGCACAACACTTTACACACATTCGACGCTACGGCACGACACTTTACACACATTCGACGATACGGCACGACACTTTAGCATACAATCGACGATACGGCACGACACTTTAGCATACAATCGACGATCCGGCACGATGCTTTAGCACATACTCGACGATATGGCACGACCGCACAAGAATTCCACTGGATACTCTGGCATTAACAGACTGCAACACGGCTCGCTGGTCACTGGTTTCAGGCGATTCTATCCCGACGCTGCCACCAATTTGTCGGACGCTCCTCTCAGTCCACAAAACTTTGAAGAATGTCCTAGGTAGTTTTAGCTGCCACCACCGATATTAATGGGTGATATCGGTCACCTGCTGTGAGGATTGGGTAAAATAACACTGACGCTGTTAATGAACTGAACTAACAGTTTATTTAAGATATAGATATGTACACAAGAAACAATATTTACAACTATTTACAATTACAACTCGGATATAGATGATCCGGTTCAGCATTAAATTAACTACAATAACCGTTGGTTGTGTACCGTTCAACTTACACTTTCTTCCTCACACTCAACGCACGTTAGATACGCTTTATCAGAGATTACTGCAGAATCTCAATACACAAGGGTACTAGGCCTCACTTCTCGGCCTATAACACTATCCCCCGGGACGCCTTGTCCCACGCTCAAAATATACACTATCCAACAGGACCACAAATCCTGAGCGACCTATCGGTCTCAACGCCAAGCGAGAACTGTCTAACCTCTCAGTCCAGAGTTGACCTTGTCAGAGATCTTCCTTTCCCCAGCAGGGCCTCTTAGAGTTCCTCCATTGGTTCAATTCCGCATACCGACCTTGAGTCATGACATCTACTGTTTACACATCACTCCAATAGCTAGATGACAGCTGAGGCACGCCCCGCGGCCATCACTTTCATTCATCAACGAGTGCGTCATCTGCACACCTGTGTCAACATCTGTCATTCGTTATTATAGAAAAGAAAGAAAGGTATTTCGAGCTTCACGGATACACAACCCACAAGACATAAAATATTCAGATAAGGAAATGTTATTCCTTTCTAATTCAGGGCAGATGTCTTCTAGGAACCTGACATAAACGATTAAATTTACAAAAAAATGCTACATGTCGAAAATTAGTGATTAGCAATCTCATTATATGTTTTTAAGTGCTTCAATACCAGATGGTATCGAAATAAACAGAGTTTGAATCTGTACCTGAAGAAGTGCATTTTAGTGATTCTATCTATAAATAAAGTTAGCTGTATCAGCCATGGGGCAAGTGTTACGAGCCAGACACCAATCAACCAAATCCCAAACATGCTCAGTAGGCGGCATATCCGGTAAGATGGCAGGCCAAGAAAAAATGCTATATATGTTGTGCTGAAAAAAATCTTAAACATTCATATTCAAACGCATTCATTTGATTATGCACAGTAAAATATGAAATTATGCACATTGAAATATATGCATGAGCATCATTTTGTTGAAATGTAGTTACAGGAATGCACTGAAAGAAGGATAGACTTCAGGCACCAGAATTTCTTTAATTTACCAGTTGCTATTAAGCTTACACACAGTTCTTAGCAGCTGTGTTCGTCCGTTATACCCAATGGCACTCAAAGCACTGTACTTGGCATTTGTCTAATATGATGATAGATAACGCACGTTGATAGGTAGGGTTCACCGTCATAGCATCTAATGCAGATACAGGTTTCACTGTGTCTTAAATTAAAGCGAGATTCACCAGAAAAATGACTTGTTGTCAGTGGGCATGTCAGTGCGTATGTCGATGAGTTCTCTGTAGTCGCCGGTACATGTGGTTTTGTGTAAGAGCAACCTTGCATAATAGAACTCTTGCACACATCTGACTGTGCAGCAGGCACCGGGGAATAGTTTGATCAGATTATGACACACCCGTAGCAATGTTCCAATGTTCTGTTAACTGTCGAGATGAAGCATCACTGCTATTCAGATAAGTGTCTGTCATCCCATGTAATGTCAGATTCCGTTGTGCACTGCCTGATTTCAGACTCGTTGGGTTTTCTTGAGTCCAATGCCTATACGTTAGCATTGCTGTCTTGGCGCTGGGCTCCATATGAGATGCTATTGCAGGATAAGATAGTGTTATTCTCAAAAAACGATTATTTGTTCCTCTTTAAACTATGCAGCTTGATCATATGGCACCCTCTGTCGTCATCCAGGCACAATGACTTATCATAAAAATCTTACCATACTAATGTTTGTCCAAATAAAGCCACAGTGATTATGTGCTGTAATTGAACATGAAACAAACCAATAGGAACGAAACAAATATGAAAGATGAAATTTGAAAGATGTCTTCCGAAATAAAGCTACTACTTTTAATCGACAATATATCCGCTATGGTTATATGTGACTTAGAATAAAGGATTTGGCATACATTTACTAGTCTTTGGAGGACAGTAGTGTCAACATTCTCTCACGCTTCAATGATGGCGACCTTCAGTTTTTCCAGAGACTGAAACTGTCTGCCATTGTCATATATCCTTACTGAAGATACTTCATACATTTTATTGAGCATTGAAATCAGGGAAAAAGGCAGGCCATTCCATGATATCCACCCCATTATCCAAAAACTACTCTTAGGAAGATTTTTCAATGTGGATGGGGATCTTGTCTTCCTAAAAAATCGAACTTAGTCTAACAATTCTCTTTGAAAATGGCAGTAAATGGTTTTCTTGCATATTTTAGTAATCGGTAGCCTTTATATAATATGACAGAAAAGCCAGGTTATGTTTACCTCCACAGCTGAAGCCTCTCCACGCCTTTAATGAGCCTCCACCTTGCTGTCTTTTGGAGAAAATTTGCTTTTCTTTCTTCGTGTTATACCAATAGTAAGCAAGGCTATCTGGCCCATCCCAAATTTATTTTTTCTCATCTGGGACTATAATACAATACCACTGGTCTTTCTAGATTTGATATTTGGCTCAGTTGACTTTCCGTTGTATGTGGATAGCTTTCAAAATGGGATGCTATTACTTTTTCTTATATTGCAAGTTTCTAATACGTTTTTCACTTTGTGACAAGGTTGATTTTGTTACAGGGATATTATTCTCTTTGAACAACTATTTTAGAGAAATATCACTTCGTGAAAGATGACACATAACTTCTCTTTCTTGCCTGGAAGTCATTTTTCTGCTTGTATACCTCCTTTTTTAATATCCGTATGCACTGCCCCGATTTCAAATTTGTTATAGTTTTAGATAGTTTGATTTGCTTAGTGTATGTGCAAGTTTATTTGTCTATGTGAAAGACTGTTACTTAAAAACTATTATCTATTCTTTCTCGAACTTTATTGTTTGATAGATATGCTTTCTTTCGATTGCAATACTGCTAGAGAAATAGAAAATACAACCTTCTGAAGTTTGCACAAGGTCTGACTGGTGCAGAGTTGGTATTTGACAACTTTCTGATGTCATAAACATGTCGAACTGCAGCAGCTTGATTATCTGTAATTACATTAAACATTAATATTGGCGGTGGCTTTATTTCGTCAGGACACTTTTCCCTCTCTTTTTTTATACATTCTTTTTTCTCTCCTACCCAGATTGGGCAGAGAATGAGTTACTACTTGTAAATATGTATGTAGACTTCCTTAATAATATTTGTTTTGTTCTTATTTGTTTGTTTTGTGTCCAGTTATGGCACACAATTACGGTAACTTTATTTTCTTGGGACACACTTTATAGGCTACTTCCAACGCCCTGCTAAAGCTCTCTATGCATATGGCTAAATCAGCCATTCAGAGAGGGCTGTTCAATCCATGCACGCCTGCTGATTCTGAAACTTTAGTCATTTAGTTCATCATCCTAACTTGCATTTGCTATCAGTTTCATTTCACTCGTGTGAGTCCTGAATGGTGCTGCAATATTTACAGACAAGAGCTCGTATAAAATAAACGCAGTCAATACTGTGTCTTTTTCATTTATGTTACAACTATAATTACCGGTGTTTTATTTATAATTTCAAAAGCAAAATAGAATTCTCATAATGCAGGCTGTTTATTTTCAACCGTGACCATTGGCTAATTCCTAAATCCTTAGTCACAAATATATAGTTCGAATTGCAAAAATGTTCTAAATGAGTTAAAGAAATATCTAAAAAGCGATTTGGGTCAATAAAAAAAATTTCTTAAAATATTACAAAATTTAAATTTTTATACGTCCCCCTGTCTTATAAGCTATATTCAGTAAAATTTTCCGATTACACTGACAAGTAAAACAAAAAATTCTGTTGTTCCATATAACAGTAAAATTGACCGAATTCTGAAATTTAAGTATGCATGACTTATTTACTATTTTGCATCTGAACACAAATGAGTTCGGCCATGCATTGAGGGGTCATATACAAAGTTCTTAAGATATTTGAAAAACTTATTTCATGTGTATCTGTGCTGTACAAAATGGTACAAGTATCACAATCTTATCACGATCTTATTTATGTTTTTTCCAGTTCAAAATTTGTACTCCAACTGTAACTCCCTTTCAAATATCCGATCAAGATTAAATTTTACACACTGACGTAAATCCGATGACAAGCTAATATTGTTATGATTTTCAGTGATTTTTTATTTACATATTTTACAGGAAAACACAAAACAATTCAGATAGATTACTGCCAAGAAATTAAAGTTTTAGATTAGATAACACAAGAATGCGAAGGTTGTGTTTTTTAACTTTTATATTTTTTATACCACTATCCGAAAATTACTTTAACTTTTCAACCATCATGTGGGAATTTTTCGCGAATCATATATTGTCAAGATTTTAAAAAAATAACAAAAATAGTTTACTATAAAATAGAAAAGATGGTTGTAATTTTTGTGATAATTGATTTTTATGTACTTTTTAACAGTGAATCTGAAACTGATCTGCATTTGAACAGTTATTTTTTTTTTTCAAATCGTAAATGTAAAAGTAAATAGAAAAATACAGCAAAAATCTAATACTAATTTAAAACAGTTGTAAACCTTTTTTATTATTATTAAATTTGATTTTATCTAATTAAATAATTTTTGCTTATACTGGGATTCTTACAGCTAAACAGCTGAAAATGTCTAATGATGTGGGGGAAGAGGTTTAATTTTTACTTTTAACTTAGTCTATATTTTATATTAGAAAGATGTAAAGTTTGTTTATTTGTATCCGAGTAATCTACAGAATAACTGAACCGATTTCAAAAGTAATGGTACCAAAATGATGGTGTTCGCCCCGAATCGAACACTGGCTATATCTAATGTCGATGCCACTAATTCAAAGGAAGTGCAGGAGCAAAAATCTTTCTAAAAATGCGATTTTTGCATCAATGAAAGACTTAGAAACATGAAATTTGGCATGCTAATTATTTATAAGAAATAAATGATCTCGAAGAACATATCCTAAAAAAATAGGAAACTTAAAAGGAGTGAAAATGTTCGAGAAGCGTTCTGAAAACGTTTTAAATTGCCAGTTTTAAGCAATCTCGGAAAGTAACGAACCGATTTTAAAAAATAATGATGTCAAAATGATGGTGATAGTCCTTGCTCCAACATAGACTATATCTAATTTAGGTGTCAATGTCCCAAAAGGGGTGCAGGAACTAGAAACATTTAAAAAATGAGAGTTTTGTGTTACTAAAGGACATAGATGCATAAAATTTGGCATCTTAATTACTTATAAGATATAAGTGATCTTTAAGAACATTTCTTAAAAAAATACGAAATTTAAAAGGAGTAGAAATGCGCGCAAAAGCTTTCTTAATGATGATTTCTACACAATCTTAGGAAGTACCAAACCAATTTAAAAAATAATGATGCCAAAATTATGGTGACAGCCCTTGCTTTTATATAGGTCCCATTTTATGTCTATGTCACTACCACCTCGGGGTTTCAAAGGCAAAAAAAGTTCTAAATAGTGGGATTTTTTTGTTACGAAGGATTTCGAAACATGAAATTTGGCATGACAGTTACTTATAAGATATAAATTATCTCTAAGAACATTGCCTAAAAAACTCGAAATTTAAAAGGAATGAAAATGCAGGAAAAGCATTCTAAAAAACCCTTTCAAAATTTCGATTTCTACGCAATCTGAGGAAATACCGAACCGATTTTTAAAAATAATGGTGTAAAAATGATGGTGCCAGCCTTTGCTGCTAAATACGCTAGATTTTATGTCGGTTGCCACTATCACAAAAGGGATGTAGGAGCAAAAAACGTTCTAAAAATGCGATATTTTTTGTTATTGAAGAAAGTTGATTCATGAAATTTGGCATGATAGTTATTTATTAGATATAAATGGTATCTAATAATTTTTTTAAAAAATATCGAAATTTAAAATGGACCCCACGAGAAGCGTTCTAAAAACTTTCTAAATGCCGATTTATGAGTAATCTTAGAAAATAACTTGGTAATTATAAGAAGTAAATGCTCTCCAAGAACAATTTCGAATTCAACCAAATACCAAACCGATTTTAAAAATAATAGTTGCAAATCGGTGTTGTCAGAACCTGCTCAAACACAAGCTATACTTTATGTCGGTGCCACTACCACCCGAAGTTTGCGGATAAAAATACATTCCTAATTACGATACAAATGATACTAAAGAGACTAGAAATTTAGAACAAGGTATGGTTGGTAGTTATAAAATGTAAATGCCCTCTAAGAACAGCCGAAAGTAATTCGAAATTTAAAAGGGGTGAAGCGAAGGAAAGGAGCGGAAAGCGTTCTAAAAAAGTCCTAAATTACGATTTCTAAGCAATCTCATGAAATAACAAACTGATTATTAAAGTAATGTTGCGAATCATTGGTGACATTCTCTGATCCTACACAGGCTACATTTCATACCGGTGCTACTACCATCTGGGGTTGTTAGGAACAACAAACTTTTAAAAAAAAAGGCTTTGAATTTTTTTCCCATTTCTATGGAATAATAGGAATTACCTAGTCATTTTCAAATTAATGTTTACAAATTAATGGTGGCACTCCCGGCTTCAACATAGCATTTTATACTGGTGCCACTAGACCTAGAGGGATAGTAGACGTTAGAAAAGAAGCTTGGAATTCGTCACGATGGTTAGTTGCAAGTTGTAAATACATACTTAGAAGATGGTTTCTAAAAAATTCAGAACTACAAATGAATACTGAAATAAACGTATGAATTGAGCATTAAAGTTTCAGAATATTTTCTAAATTATCATTAATTTAAAATTAGCTTTAGTTCTTCTCATTTATTTCATCTCTCTTCTGTCTAATGCTGTGTGATGATGTAGTTTAGTCAAATTGTGGCTTAAATGTTAATTTTTTAATTATTCTTAAAATATAATTTCTTATAATAAAAATTAGACTTACAAATATTACTTGGCATGTTTCAACTATTACGCGAGCAAAGCCGCGGGATTTGCTAGTAATTTATAATTTGGGAAAAATCCTGACGTGGTGGTTAAAAATGAAGTGCATATTCAAATTCAACAATAATAAATGCATAAAAATACATTATTAAGTTAAGACACAACAATCACAGCTATTTTATAGCATAAAATTTGTCTCAATTTTTTTTTTTTTTAATTTTAAAATTTATAATTTGCAAAAAATCTTTACGTGATGACGAAAAATGACGTTCAATATCGGATTCAGTAGTATAGAATACATAAGAATCAACTATCAAAAGCTAAAAGACATGGCGTAGTCCGACTTTTGGAGGCTAGAGTAATCTAATCATTTTAAAATATGTATCATTTTGTAAAGAACTGAGACTTATAATTTGCGTCATTTTATTTAACAAAAATTTTGTTTTTGCTTTAAATGTTAATTGCAAATTGCATATTTTGCATTAGTATGTCAGAATGATTGAAGATTTCAAATTTATATTGCAATGTTAATTTTATTCTCAACCATTTTTTTTTCGATATTTCTGTCTAAATTGTATTTCAACTAAATTTTTGAATGACTGCAATTTTTAGAATTTGCAGCAAAAAAATATACTCTAATTTTAAGCACCTAGAGTGCGTGTAAAAACTATAAGGACAGCAAAAATATTAATTATTTGATAAATTTCAAATTATATTTAAAATTTCAAAAGGAATGAAATTTTCTTCATTATAATATGTATCATCAAGCTGAGAAGCTAATAAAAAAAGTCAACAAAATTCAATTGTGAGTATTTTATTGTGAAAATAAAGTAATTGTACGAAAAAACTATTTTTGCCTGTGTAAAAACTTTAAGGGCAGTAAAATAAATACAATATAGTAACCGAAGATGCAAATATTTAATATATTATGCCCACACCTATGAGTTTAATGATTGCAAATATTCCATCATTCCTCAACATCATTAATTTTTGGCACAGCTCGGGACTGGTTTTGTATTATTCATCTTCAATCGTATATCTGAGTTCTGATGCTGAGGAAAAATGCCTTCCATTTTTATAAACTCATCTTGTTAGATCTTCCCATAAGTTATCGACAAGATTTAGGTCAGTACTTCTTAGAAGCCATTACATAACTTCAATGAATTTCTTATGGAACTATAGTTTTGTCTCACGACTTGTGTAGTTAGACACATTATCTTGCTGTTATATCCGTTTTTTCCTGCTAGAAGTGTTTCAAAAAATAATGGATGGTCAGAAAAAGTTCGTATATGTGTCTTTGAATTAAATTTTCCGGAAAGAATATAAAAGTGACCCCACGTCATTGAACTAAAAGTAGCCCCATCTCGCAATGAATCCGTCAACTTACCGATGTTTTGAGAAAATCTCATTTTCTTTTCTCAAATTATTTCAATGACATTTCTAGCCATCAGGACCATTTAAGTTTCTTTCTTTTTCATCATAGAAAATACCCTGCAGCGATTTGTCATCCCGAGTCATCACTTGTGTTATTAACTGTGAACACTGGGCTTTGTGGCTAGTTAATTTTGTACTAACGGCAAAAGCAAGTAAACTGACTGAATATTAAGAAGGTGCTGTTGAATCTTTTACATTGTACAGGAATGTTAAAAGATGTATGTGAAAAAAAAAAAAACTCCGCTGGAGGCAGGCCAAAAGACTTGCCATCCAGTGATACAAGGAGAGTTTTAAATATAGCATCAACTGGAAAATGCTTAGTAAAGATATTCTACAAAAGATTGGGCTCAGAATGTGCAAGAATATATTCTTCAACACAATTCACCGATGTGGGAATTTCTAATACATGACAAAATTGTGTAAGCTCCCCCCCCCCCCCCCCAATCACTGATTGGCTACAATGCCCAGCGTTTAGTTTGTAGCACAAGTGATGACTTGAGCGACAAATGGCTGTAGGTAATTTTTTCCGATGAGAAGAAATGAATCCTAAATGGTCCTGATGGCTGAAAATATTATTGGAATAATTTGAGAAAAGAAAAGGAGATTTTCTCAAAACGTCAGTTAGTTGGCGGATTCATTGCGACATGGAGTTACTTATCGTTCAACAACGTGGTGTCACATGTGTATCTTTGAGGAAATTTTAATTCAAAGACACATATTCAATTTCTTTCTGACCATCTTTTATTTGTTGCAACAATTCGGGCAGGAAAAAAATGAATACAACAGAGAGATAATGCGCCTATCTACACAAGCCATGAGACAAAACTTTAGTTACATAAGAAAAATATTGAAGTTTTCCAATAGCCACTCAGAAATCCTGATCGAAATCCTATCGATAACTCATAGGGAGATTTAGCAAGACGAGTTTATAAAAATGGCAGACATTTTTTCTCAGCATCAGTTCTCAGATCTACAACTGAAGATGATTAGTACATAAACAATCGTGAACTGTGCAAAAAACTAATGATGTTGAAGAATGATGGAATATTTTCAATCATTAAGCTCATAGGTGGGTGCATTAATATATTAAATATTTGTTTCTCGGTTACTATATTGAATTTACTTTATTGCTCTTAAAGTTTTTACACAGAAAAAATAGTGAGTTTTTTATACAATTACTTTATTTTCATAATAAAATACTCACAATTGAATTTTGTTGACATTTTATTAGCTTTTCAGCTTTATTATACACATTATAAGGGAGAAAGTTTCATTTGCTTTGAAATTTATAAAGAAAAAAATTATATTTTTTGTTGCCCTTTTAGTTTTTACACGCACTATATTACTGGTCAATTTTAAATGTAGAATAACGGGAGTTTTTTTTTTTTTTTTTTGGTCTTGTCAATGTAACAGGAGTTTTACTAAATATAACTTATAGGGCCTTTTACACCGTATAAAAATTTAAGTTTCGTAATTTCTTAAAAAAGGTTTTTATTGACCCAAATTGCTTGTAAAATATTTCTTTACCTCATTTAAAATATTTTTGTAATTGGAAATATTTGTCTATGACTGACGGTTTAGGAATTAGACATTGGACACTATTGAGAGTGGACACCTTGTATATCGAAATACACCATAGAACAGGAAAAATAATTATTGAAGAATTTTTTAAGCCAAGCATCAAAGAGTAAAAAACAAATGTACAAAATTTTTAAACTTAATTTTCATTATATGTTAAATAAATTTATATATTTATTCATTTTTGTATTCATTGATATGTCCCTTTATTTGAGAGGCATACTTCATCAAACATAGTGACTTTTGGACCACATTTTGCATACATTGTTTCTGAAGTTTGAATAAGGTAAATTCAAATTTATCGTAATTTATATCTTACAATGTGGTGACCCTTCTGGACCGCTAAGATGATTACTGGACATATTCAGATTAAAAACAACTTCAAGTAAAATTAAAACTGTTTATTCCAATTTAAAACAAAGAAGCATTTTTTGGATTTAACTGAATATCTGATTTCTCAATCACTTAAAGACACAATCAAGCTTTGAAATCAAGTAACTATAATTTCCGAGTAAATTAAACACTTTAACTGTATACAAGATCAAGCTTTATTGAAAATCACTTTTTCACTAAAGTTAGACAACTTGACCAATATTCCTAAAGAGTGCAATCCATCTAATAATTAACGTAATATTGTTTAAATATACACTACTGTGGAATCGATAATTCAAAACGTATCTTAATTCAAAGATTTAACGAATTCATCTCACTACCATAAACAAATATTGCTACAGGAAAATTGGCAAGTGGCTGTTTCCTAAATCGCCTTTTTTAGATTACTGGTTAACCTGTTTGTTCCCCACAACAGTAGTTCCTTCACTGAGCATACTCAAAAATAAAGTATCCTTACAAATTTTGTCAGTTTTGCTCTGTTTTTAGTAAAATATGTTTGTGATATTTTAATTTTAAAAAGCGCTGCTGTTGACAATATAGAATTTGGTAAAAGCAAAATTAATTATCTGTTATGCATATTTAGATACTCTCAGTTTCATTCAAGGATCTTTAAGTAGAAAACAAAGTTATTTTAAAATTAAATAGAGAAAATAAAAATCACTGGATGCAGCAACCTCGCTGCATAACACTCTCAAAAGAGCATAAAAACTGTTAAAGTCACGATCTTTATAACGCGATAACATAAGCGATTCGCACCAATGAAAACCAAAAATCATAAGTGAATTTGGCTAAATCGTTGTATTTGAATTTTTGAAAATAGACAATTTGTTAAAACCTCAATCACTCTAAAGGATATTTTTTTTAATCACATTATGTAAATTGTTAATATTGCTTAAAATAATCTTTTATAACTTAAATATTAACGAACATAAACTTTCCAGTTTTTTATTAAAATTATTTTTTTATATCTTAATAAAATATTGTAAAAAAATACACTTCTTTAAGCTTTCTTCAGCTTAAATTTGAACTCAAGTATTCAGAATTGGGAGCTGACGACATATCTCAGACCCCAGGGCTACTACACACTCATTCCGATATAGCTTAGAACAAAATTTTAAACAAGCTCATTGCTAGACTTAAAAACTCACCGAATTATCCCATGGAAATTGAATCTTTACATAAACAACATTTGTGAACAGTTATTGACACATCATTGCCAAACAATCATCCTACAAAGCCAGTTTGAGAAATAACCACTGATGCAAAATGTGACCATTTTTATTGCAAATATTTAGACATTATTTGGGTTATTATTAAAATTTTGTAGCTTTACAATAATGCAATTAAATACTCTGGAATTAACATTATTAAAAATTCTTGTGAGTATTTTAAAGACACGTTTCAATGCTTTCTTAGTACAGTATATTTTCGGCGACATCCACATTCCTAAGTTGGCTGTAATATATTATAACTTTATACCCACAAATGAAAAAAAATAACGTCTTTTATATTAATATAATCTATTAATAATGTTATAGGGATCCTATGAAGTTCAATTCATTTGAGTCAAATTTTCAATTTATTTATCTGTAAAGTAAATATATGTCATTATCGAAAAATCGCTGAAAAAAGTAAATTACGTCAAAATATTGCTAAAAATGGAAAATACATCAAAGAACCACGGGAAAAGGGGGAAATTTTATCTAATGATCGTTGATAAAAAGTGAATTTCGTCAAGGAATTGAGAATTCCATCGAAGGATCGCCAAAAAACGAACATTTCTTCAAAAGATTGCAGGAAAAAACGCGAATTGTGTCAGATCTAAAAAAAATGCTATCAAAGGATCACTGAAAAACGCGAATTACTTCAAAAGATAGCGGAAAAATTGTGAATTTCTTGAAGGATTGCCTAAAAAAGCACATTTTGTCAAAAGATTGCTGAAAAAAAAAAACGCGATTATGTCAGATTTAAAAAGAAAACACAATCAAAGAATCGCGAAAAAAGCGCAAATTTCGTCAAAGAATCGCAATAAAAAATACCAATGTATCAAAAGATCGCGGTAAAAATGCAAATTAAGTCAAAAGATCGCAGAAAAACGCGAATTTTTTCAAAAGATCACGGAAAAACGTGAATTTCATCAAAAATCGCGGAGAAAAATCAAATTCCGTTAAAAAATCTTTAAAAAAAAGTGAATTCCGTCAAAAAAAAATACAAATTTTGTTTTTAAAAAACTGCCGAAAAACGCGAAATTCCAGGAAAGACCCACGAAAAAAAACGCCCATTTCATCTTACGAAAGAAACGCGCGGTAAAAATGTAATTATCGTTAAAGAATCGCAAAAAAAGTCAAATATCACTAAAACACCACAAATTTCGTCAAGCATCGCGAAAAATTCTATAAATTTCATCAAATATCGCGAAAAAAACCGCAAATTTTGTGAAAAGATCGTGAAAAAATCCCGTGTAAGCGCCCTCTCTGAATATTTTTTGATTTTTCGTCACTTTTGGAGGGCAGATTAACGGTATCTCGTGGACAAAAGTGCAATTATTTTTTGTAATAAAGTTTATTTTTCTACACATGGCTATTGCCATGAGTACTTGTTGTGTAAGTCACAAGATACGATTTTTCATTACCAGAATTTTAGAATGGAAAAATATTATTTAGTTTATTGGAGGTATCTCATTGATTAAGACTAAGCTAACTTTTCAGAAATAAGTTGCCAATAAGCATAGCAATTATCAGCTATTTGACTTACACTACAAAAACCTATGGAACTAGCCCACATATGCAATTTCATTTCTACCACTTCTGTGTAAACTGCATCTTTCTACAGTTGTTGTTTAATGAAGTGTAAAGATTTTCACAACCTTCGATATTTTTGATCATCTGGTATTTAAAAGTATAAATCAATATTTTATTTTAAATTTTAACGCCATTTTTTTTCGCAAACAATATTGAATTATTTAAGACATTTGTTAAATTTAATTTCAGAATTGTACTTCAGAAAGTAATTTACTGCATATCTTTGGTAGCTCAAATGTGTCCAAGTTCTGGAATTAAAAGGATGGTTTCTGAATCTGGTGATCTGATTCCTCTGAAAAGGGAGAGATTTACATTTAAAGGATCTCACCTTGCTGTGTTGGAACAGTATTACGAGCAAGATCCTTATCCTGATGCTCAAGTTCGAGAGATGATTGTTGAAGAATGTAACAAAGCAGCAGAAAAATGCGGTAAATAGATTCCCTCCCACATTCATATTATAATTACATTTCATTGCTTATTTCCCCCCTCTTTTTAATTTTTTAATCCTACCATTGTTTAGACGTTTCAAAACAAATTGAATATTACGAGAGCTTCATAGTTTCGAAGATGAAATATGCTATAATGTAAGAATGTGAGTGTATCTCACCAAAAGGTGGCTCTACTAGTAACCACTACCTTATATATCTTTTTCTTTAGCAGGGAACCGTCGGTCTCTTGGTGGCAACTTGGGTGTCGAATAAATCCGAATCTATTTGAATTCAGATTGTTTTATACCAAATGCATTACTGACTTCAATGGGAATGAGAATAAGGTGGTATTGTACATTTAATGTATAAAGTTTTTAAACGATTTTTTTAATTTGAGTCTTTGAAGCTATCGATTCTAAAGGAAATTTAAACTAAGTCTAACAGCTTGTTTGATCTAGTGACAGCACGCTAAGTTAATAACAATGGCTTCTTTACGTTCGTATTCATCAGCTATCTCAATCTAAAAACCTGGGTCGAACGCTAAAATTGTTGTCATCATTAATCTGATTAAACTTCTGCCACTATCAGATCGAATCAGGTTAGTCGGGAATATCATTTGAGCGTTCAACCAGGTTTTTCTAGGTTGAGGTAGACTGTGAATGCGAGCATTAGAGATATTGAAAATTTTATAGACGTTGACTGACGATAGAGTGCATTGATTATTGGTTACTTTCATAGACAGAATCTTTGAAGGGAGTAATTTTATTTTCAGCAGAGGCTCAGTAGGGATCTGTAGGTAGGATTTAGAATTACGCAGAATGCGTAAAAATTTACTCTTTGATTGGCAGAAGTAGAAATTTGGATTTAAAAAAAATGGACTAGAATATCATGCATTTGTAGAGAGTATAAATAGACGTTTTGAATGAGGCAGAGACTACTATTATATCAGCCGTTTTTATGTAAAGGCAATAAGTTCATTTGAGATTTTGAGACTTTTGGAATATTATTCCTGTTATTTCTATTAATTAAGCTGTTTGTTTATACCTGCTTAACTGTAACATTGAAGCGTTTACTTGCTTATAGTGTAGTATTGGTTTACACCTTTGAATTTCTTTTTTTTTTTCAGGAATATTCGTAAATTAAATACAATGTGATATCCAATCGACTGTTTTCTATCAACTATTAATTTTATTACCCGAAGTCTTAACAGTAAATTCATACTTGTGTAGAAATTTGAAACCAATGTGCAAAAATACTGGAGCAGCTTCTCGATACAAGTGCGGATGTTGTCTTCAATTTCTACTGTGTGTGCAATTTTTCTATTGAATCGGACCAAGCATTTAATCATTAATATGGAATTTTCTCCTTTTTGCTGTTCCGATGTCAAAAATTTTGAAAGAACTGATCGACATTTTAAATTCACATTTTGATCCATTGCCATCATAAATCGTCTAATGATATAATTTCAACACCAGAGTATGTTGTTCAGGTGAATCTATTAGTAATATCTTCGCAAAGTTTGTTTATTCTCCAGATGATATGAACTGAATTACATAATTATACGGAGAGCTAATTCATCAGTCCACTTTTTGCAGAAACTCCATCACACTTTCAGTGCATGCAAGTAATTAATCCTGCATTTTAACACTTTCCAATTAAGTTGAAAAGTGTTTATTCTTTCGGTTTGTCTGTCCTTCTGGCCGTGGTCTAACTCTAGTAAATACACTCGGATTGTCATGAAATTTTTGGGCGTATTTGACATTTATTTACTTTAGCACGAACTTTATTGAAAATGAAGTTTCTACCATGATTAGCTTATTTACAGAGATAGTCAAAAGTTTTCCATTACATTACGGCCTATGGGAAAAAATCGTTTCAAATGAATTTTAAAGATGTTATATCCTGTCAAACCTATTCAAATTTATATGCATCCACGAAGTGCATTAAAATATGCATTTTGTAAAGTATGCAGTAAAAAGAATCGTTATTATTCATTTACCGGGCCACACAAAAGAATTCCATTGCTTAATAGTAAAGCGGGGAATTGTTTGCGTCATATTTTAATTATGGTAAACGATTTTATGTATAATCAAATTGATATACATCGTTGAAGCTTAATGTGAGTTATTTCATACATAATACGAAATGCATAGCATTTACAGGGATACAAAAGATTTCAAGTACTATATTCTATCCGAAGTACTGTATGTTATGGATAATCACTATTTGATAGATGAAATGCATTTTTAATTATGATATGCGCTTTTAAGTTTCCCTAAATGTATGCATATTACATGGTGTGTATAAATGCTAATAGTACACAATTTAGATACGCAGGGTTACACAAATGATCTCGGAAAGGTTACTGAATATGAGAGTAATTTACTTAAATGTTGTTTTTAAATAAGTTATGCATTTTTACGTTGAACTGCATTCAGTTTACTAAGAAATGTTTGTAGAATATAAATAAAATGATATACAGGCTCACGCAAAGAACTGGATACATGATCGCCTTTGGATGATAATTTCTGGAAAAGAGATTTAAGTACTTAAAAGAGTATTTTTGTTTGAACTAAATTTTAGCAAAATACTTTCATGTATTAAAAGTACTAGGTAAATTACAGGGTTGAACAAAAGTATTGGAATACATATTGCCTATGGACAGTAACAAATTATTTCCCTGGATAACGAAATTTTGTCTGTTTGATATTTTAAAAACCATGTGTAACGGAATTTTATTTATTTATTTTTGATTACATAAAATTTTATTCTTAAATAATATCAAATTAAATGTGTTTGGTAAAATTAAATCTATAGTCTTTTCAATAAAAAATATGTATCGGTGAAAGTGGTAGCATCTTTGTCCTTTTTTAAAGGAAAATACAATTTTAAAATAGCTACACCATACTACTATAATGGAGGAAATCTGTCTTTTGCCGTAAATTTTCCTTCAAAATTCTATGGCATTAAATTCATGGTCTGATTGGTGTATTGGATGTAATAGAATAGGGAGTTCGCCTCTGTGCTTTTTTGAAGATCAGTAAGCTATACAGAGAACTTTTGGCAAAAAAGAAGCTAACTTTGAAAAGAGTTGCAGACATCTTGCTTGCAATGGATATGGCAGCAAAATATGCCTTAATATATAAATAACAGTGACAGGTAGCGTAAACATAAAACAGATTTAAAGAAACAGCAAAAATAAAATGCTAAGCAAGAGAAATTGGATCCTGGGACAACAAAATATCCAGTTGGCCGAGAATTGCTATCACTGCGCTAATGAAAATCACTTGTCAACTGAGTGTAAATTCAAAAATTCACTTTGTCATTCTTGTGAAAAAAATTGGTCACATCGTAATATTTTGCAAATCCAAAAAGAAATCTAACATGAATACGAAGGTCCACAATTTGCGAGATTCAAAAAATCTGCAAACAGAATTTGCAACTTTGCAATTATTCTTCCTATAAACTTCAAATCGTGAAAAAAAAGTACGGAAGCTTTTTCTGCAACTAAAATCTTTTGTAAAGTCAATGAGTCTAAAAAACTTTTTAATTGATTCAGGTGCACATTTTATCTTAATGCCACTGAACTCAATCCTCTCATTGACAAGCCCGTGTTAGTATGCCCATTATGGTCCAGGTTTCCTTCCAATATGAACAATATTTAAAATAATATAAATCCAATGATTTAATGGATTGTTAATGCATTGTGAAATGATTAATACTCTCAAGCTTCACATTCATGTTTGAGATCAAGTATTTTTATATCATGTTGAAAGATTTGTGTTTTATTAACATTTAAAACAAAATGCAGAGAAAACAACATTACAAATTTGTATTTTTCCAAGACTGTCAGAGGGTTTAGAGTAAAACAATGCTTTCCTATATTGGAACACATAAGCAATAAGTTACAATATTTATATTTCATAGATATCATAGGTATTACTCTCTGGTTAATTTTTTGTTTGGCACATGAAACAATGAAGCAAAGTGTATGATTTTAAAGAGGCAGTTTATTATTTTTTTTTTTATTTTAAACTATTTTTTATGTTTAAAAACACTGCTGGGGGCTTCTTTAGTCCATTGACTTAGTTTCATAAAAATTAAATACATTTTAACGTTGTACTACTGAAACCCCCTTGTAAGAGGATCTACTAATGAATTAACACCGCAAACTCAATAAACATTTTTTCCTTTTTTTTAAACATACAAACACAATAAACCAACTGCAAATTTTGAAGACACGAGAAACATTTTTCGTCATATTGTCCTCAGCAACTGGAAGAAAAACAATGTAACATTTTGCTACAGTAACATTTGAAAATAAAAAGTTATTTAAAATATCTTTTAAAAGATTCGGTAATATAAAAAGCAATTTTAAGTAACTGGGGCTACTTTATTCCAAACCAGGTCTGGTACAATGTAGCCCCCAAAAACTAGTTTTCATGTTAGCTTTACGAAGACATAAACATTTTCTGTTAAAATAAAAAGTTAAAGGGAAACTATGATCACAAATGGTTACAGGTTACTAAAAGTAATAGTTTGACACTACCTCATTTGTAGCTCTTATCTAGATTGTTTTGCTATAGAAAGTTTAGAGAATTAAAACCTACACACGAAAACAGTTGTTTACAAACACATCCAGTGTTGTCACTAACAAAAATTTAAATTACCCTAAACTATTCATATACCCTATACAAAATATACAACCCTATACAAAACAAAGGGTACAAAATATTTTTTATGGGCAAAAAATCCAAATTATCTCATATTGTTTGTTAATACAAAGAATAAACTCTTTTTTATATGATGGATCAAAGAAATCCTGCAAGGACCAAAGTAGTCCCGGTCAACGGTACGCTATAACTTCAGAGAATATACAGAATTATTCAGAAGGTATATTGTGTATACCGGAATATATACTCCACAACATCCCTCTACCTATGTTATGTGCTAGCTCTTGTACTAGAGTCAGGTTTAAAAAGTTTAAAATGATTTTTCCCTGGCTTTGGTGGAATGGAAAGAACCTCTGTCACAAAATTTGTGATGTAATCATTCAAAAATTTTGTGATCCGGCATTCTTATATGAGGAAAGCACTCCTGATACATTCGTAGTGCAGCTATAACATTACTATTTGTATGGCCGTATATAAGATGTATGCATGTCTGCTTTTTCGGCATACATAAAATCACTAATCTCCTATAAAAGCACATTTGAGAACAGCATGTTTCCCCACATGCATACATATTCATCAGCAACAGGAACAACCAGTTGCTGCATTTTTCTTCCCTCCAGGTCTCTTTTCTGTGCTATGTGTTACTTAAGCCCATACGTTCCTCTATAATAAATGATTGTTACGATGTGCTGTGCCAACTCTTAAAGTTTGTAAAATCTCCTTGTATTTTAACCAAAATGCTGCAAAACATTTACAAAACCTGAATGAAGTGCTTAATTGATTACAGAAAGCTGGGGTTAATTTTCATCCTATTAAATATGAATTTATGAAGTCATAAGTGGAGTATTTGATTTCTTATTTATTTTACTTCAAGTTCGTTTTCAAATCTAAAATGGCTACTTTTTGATACAATCATGAAACCACTTTCATTCGTAAATGAATAAAATTTACATTTTGCTCGTTTAGTTATGATTAAATGAAACAGCGATCTCATTTTCCTATGAAGCAAAGGCAAACAATCTTTAATTTTTTCTTTCATAATTAAAAACCAATTTTTGAAATACAATCGATACAGTTGGAAGCAAATGGTTATAGTTTAAGATGAGTGCCATTTACGGGAAAATGAATTGTTCTTTAGATTTAATGAATTTTTATGAAAAATAAGTACCTAAATCTATAAAGATTTTTTGTGTTGATGAGCCGAGAAAAAATAAAAAAGTTAGAACACACGTAACACTTTTGTGATGAATGTCATGTGTATATACTATATAAGATGTTATAATCCATAATTTTGACTACCACTATTTCCAAACAGTTGTTTAATTGCAGAATTTATAAGATTATATAAAGGCAAAGAATACTATTCGAATTCGGAAATAGAGCGTCTCAAAAATTAAAATTTGTATATGTGGCAACTCGTCACCTGAGAATAATAAGTTTCTAACTGATATTTTGAAAAAAAAATGACTTTTTGGCATAGGAATGTTCTATTTGTATCAATGAATGCATTTCTGCATTAAAATTTCGATATATATAATTTACATCCTCTTGCGAAAGAGAATAATATAGTTCCATCAGAAATTGTTGAAAGCAGTCAGAATAACAGAGTTCTATGTGCAAAGTAATCGCAGACAGTATATAACATAATATATTGTTATTGTTTTTTACAATATTTAATGAAAACCGGCAATCTTTTATTTCTTGTGTGAAAGAATATATTATTTCGATAATTAAATCACTTTTCGGTAAAATATAGAGGGAATTTTTATCAGTGAAAATCCTTTTAAATATGGTTTTTTGTACGTCGATTCGCTGATATGCAAAACGAATTATGCTTAATTTTATTAATGGACCTGATCCAAGCAGGGATGCAGGGATGAAGGACTAATCCTAATTCATTTAGATTTAGAATATCCTGTGGGAAGAATGGATGTCAGTTTAGATGAAGCACCAGCTCTAGATATTCTTGATGCTAAAACAATTTTAAAAAATCAGTTAAAGTAATTCCTACTAATCCAATTGTTAACAGTGCTATGGGTTTTTCGTAAGTTAAAAGTGCCTTTATGTAGTTATGTACATCCTACTGGCAATACCTTGTCTCCAGTTACGAACAAAATACTCGAGGTAAATTTTTTAAGCAGAATAATCTCAAATGATACCAAGAATAAAATAAAAGCTCATATTGAAAGTTTTCTTAAGATTGAGTTACACTACAACAGAGCAAGCACTAAAAAAACATACTTAGAATCAGGGCTTAACTTACAGAAAATGTATGACTTGTACTTTCAGAAATGGTGAGAAAGCAATGTATAGCCAATGAAACGTTCATGTTATAGGCACATATTTAATAACGTAGTTCAACATAGAATTCAATAAACCAAAGAAAGATAAGTGTGATCACTGTGAGGAGTATTAGCATGATGAAACTCAAGGAGAAATTAATAATGACATGCAATTTAAATATGATCTGCACAAAAGAGAAGTTGAACCCACCAGAACTCTCAAAAATGATGATAGAAATTCCATTGATAAGTCAGTCATTTCCTTTGTATTAGAAAAGTTATAACTTGTCCTAAAAGTGATGTCAGCAACTTTTTTTATAAAGAAAATTAACTTGTATAACATGACAGCACGTGCAACATGGAAGAAACAAAAGAAAGCATATTGTTGCTTGTGGACAGACGACATGTCAGGCAGAGATAGGAATGATATAAGCTCAGCTGTATTAACGACTGATCGGAAGATACTAACAGACTTTTCCATATGCTGATAGTTTAATTTTATATTGTGACAGTTGTGTTCCTCAGTATAGAAACCAAGTTATACTTATGCAATTGCAATACTTATACAATCTCATCCACATATTAACGACATTACTCTAAGCAGAGATGGGCAGTATCGAAAATACATGTATTTGAAATACATTTTCAAAATACATTTATATTTTGTATTTTGTATTTTATCCCAAAGAAACAAAAGTATTTTAGTAATGTATTTTGAAACACTTTTTCCAAGTATTTTGTATTTTGAAAATACATTTCATACTCAAAATACATTTCTGTAGATTTCAAGTTGCTTCGTTTAAACCACCGCAGATGTAAGATTCACAAAAGCAAAACAGATGCCTATCTCTTTTGTTTTGTCTGATAGGATTCGTTTCTAGAAGTTAATGTAAACATACTTTTTCAACTATTGCTATGATAAGGATTAGAATGAATGCTTCTGTTTTACTTAAGCATTTTTGCTGAACTGTACATTTACAATTCTAACGTTCTAGTTTTTATAATTATAACGTTGCTGTGGGAACGACAAAAACTATTGTGTGATAAACAGGAAGAATCATTTAGAGTTTTGCTGTGTATAGTACTTTTTAAGAACCATAGAAAGAAAGCTAATGTGGTAGCAGAAAAAAAATGTAATGTATGTTTAAATCTCGTGAAAGAATGGTTGATATTGCCCCAGCACCGGATAACAATATATCAATGAATTGCGATAGTGCACGTTGCGCTATATTAGATGGGAATTTTTTAAAAAATAATTTCCGTTGATAGTAACGGAAAATTAAAGCAGCATGCCAAATGTGTACTACAAAGTCTACCGTTGTAAGTGAACCTTCGACGCAACAACGCATTTTAAAACAAATTTAAAGGTAAAATTTTTAGTTTTATACCGTTATACCTTGATTGCAATATTTTATCTAGTTTCTTTGTATCCTTTTTATTAAAGTTCGGGCATATTTTAACCCACCCCTGATATTCATTTAATTGGGAGATAATTTTATTATATAAATAGCTCTATTTATTGATATACAGATCCGATTTTTAATAATTGTATTTACAATTGAGTATGTCAAATACCGGAGTTTTGGCTATAGACCTGTCGTTAATGGAGATACATGTTTATATAAAGTAATTTCGCTTTTTTTTTCTTTTATTATTATTACTATTATTATTTTATGTTTTATTTTATAGTGCTTTTTTAGTAAAGATATAAAATATAAAATGGTGTCCGACCGAAACGAAAGTTGCTGTCCGAAACCGAAGTTTTATTCCTTTTTTAATTTATAAGTAATAAAACTTCGAAACGAAATTTTCAAACGAAAATTTCTCAGATGAAAATTTTATTATTGATAAAAATATTAATCAATTTAATTACAAAATTATTCCCCTACAGCAGATTTATTATATATTTATGATTTTGATATTTATTTTGATATATATTTATGATTTGAAATGTGTGGATATGTGTAAGGGCATGTGAAGAGAAAACGGCGCCCGGGGCAAAGACTCAGTTTCGCGCAACCCCGCGCCAATTTTTTCTTTTGACAAGCTAAAAATGACATTGGTAGTATAAATCTGACGCCCCCTAAATTTCCGCCCGCAGGGCGACCACCCCCTTCGTTCTCCCCTTTCGCACGGCTCTGGGTATGTGCATTATTTTTTTAGAATAAAATTCAAAAAATAATAATAGTTAAACATTATTTTGTACCGATTTATAAGCACAGAAAAGTATAAATTATTAATTGTGCAATTATTTATGTATCCCGTATATTCTGAGATTATTTATGTATCAAGCGATATTGATGTTCATTGTACAGAGTTCCAAAATTTTTAACATTTGGTTTGCAAATTAATCAAAAAGAAATATAAATAAAAGATTCTCTAAGAGAAAGTAGTGTATTCATGCTTAAAGAAAATAAATAGCATTTTTTAATTTGCAATCATTATAACAAATATAGTATGCATGAGTTTTAAATGCAGTTTTACAATATGAATGATGGAAAAAACGTTATGAGTATTTAAAGTAATTTTAATGCTATGACCAGTTCAAGATTGTAGGGTCTTTAACTTCTTGAAAGGGGCAGTGAAATATATTATATCCAGTGTTTAATTCAGGGGGTGGCCCGGGGGGACATTCCTCCCGGAGCAATAAACTGTCCCCCTCCCCCCCCCCCCCCCCCCCCCCCGCTAAAAATTGAAATTTTGCCTTTTCAATAGTCAAAAAGTACAATCCCCCGGAACTCTATAATGTCCTCCTCCGGAGCCACTGAATTCCTTTCCAGACAAAAGTGTCTGAATTCAACACTGATTATATCCCACTTAATTTTACTGAAGATTCGCACTATAAACTTTTAACTAAATTTTATATGCTTAACATTGGTTCAAAAATGTTTCAAAATTGATTTTATTTTTTTAATTTTTAAACTAAAATTTTTCGATTATTCCGGTGTGAAGTTAACATTACAGAGACACAATTACTTGTCCCTGAAAGTGTTGAAACAGACCATGAAGAAGAGCGATGCACAAATGGAATACACTAATTATCTATTAAACACTAAACACCATCACTTAAAAAGCAAAAATTATTTGGTGTCATGATATTCCATCGTATTGTTATATGTTATGATATTTCCAGGATTTAAATGAAAATGTTTAACATGTTGTTTATTTAATATTTCTTATAAAATTTTATCGTATTTATTATTCATGGGAAATATATCTGCGTTGTAGTGATCAAAGCTCTATCGAATTATACATACTTTTTTAAAAACTTCCAACGAAAGAGATTATACAATTCTTTTATATATGTGTGTTTATGTATGCGTGTAAGAATAACTACTGAACTGACACTTTGATTTTCAATCTCTCGCTCCTTTTACTTTCCTCTGTCTTTACAATAAGAAAGTATTGGATTCGCGATAAAATCTACTTCAGGTTTTTGATGGATTTATATGTTTTAGAAGGTTCTGAATATCATTTGATTGATTTTAGAAACTGTCCATTTTGTTATTTTGTTTGTAAGTGACAAAAATTTTGTGGTGCCGTGAAAAAAAAGGGGGAGGTGAAGGGGGCGGTCGCCCCGGGAGCGGAAATTTAAGGGGCGCCAAATTTATATTACCAAAGTCATTTTTTAGCCTGTCACAAGTAAAAGTTGGGGAGGGGGGCGCCAAATTGAATCGTTGCCCCGGGCGCAGTTTTTTTCGCACGCCCCTGGCTCTAAAAATCTAAAAAGAAAAAAATCCTTTAACAGATTTCCTTTCAGCTGATACACAGTTTTCTCTAAAATTATTATATTCTTTTTGCTTGTTATTAAATCCATTTTGCATGAATTAACACATTTGCCATTTAAGGCTGTTCTTATCTACTCTACTTAACAAGCGCAAAACATTTTTGACACATTTACAAACTCATTTTTTAACGAAAAGCTATAAATTGAAAGACCCCCGACTATGGAAGCGATTTGGAATCTAACTGTGTTTTCGATTTTTTGACCAATGAATTACTTATTGATACATAAGCGATTTTGTTCATGCGACAAACACGTTTCTTGTTTCTGTTTCAGTGGTTAATCTTCTTACGTGCACAAATGCTGTTCAAAACGCTAACTTTGACAATATTTTCTGAAATACTTATTGTGTTTGTAAAAACACGGGAAAATGAGCGCGATTCCATTACTTTTGAATAACAACACTTCCTACTTTCATCCATTTCGAATGAAAAATAAATCAAAACTTATTTCATAAAGTTAACCATTTGGATTTAAGAACAACCTTAAGACAGGATTCCTGGACAGATTCATTTTCAGAGTTCCTTTTATTGTGCTTTAATTTTATTGTCCAGAAATATATTTACCATTCTTTAAAAATGATAAAATTAAAACTTTTAACTGTAAAATTATAGCAATTTAAAAATACATACATTATTTGAAAAAAAAAAAAAACTGTTGGGTCGGGCCAGATTGTACTGATTTTTGGATAGTTCAGAACAGGACGGGATACCCAACTTACGGGCTGGATTCGGAAAAATACCACAATTTTTGACTAATTCAGACCTCTAGGATAAATGAAGTCAAGTCCCGGTCCGGTCTGGGCAGAATAAATCAGGCCCGGCCCGAATTTGCAGAGAAAAAAGTAAAGCCCGGGACCCGAAAGAGTAATGAACAGGTCTATTTGAGACTATCCTTCAGGAAAATATAAACCGGATATCTGGCCCGGAAAGCCTGAAGAGCAAGTCCGGCTTGGCCCGGCCAGAGTTTTGTGGATAAAAAAATGTCCGAAACCGAACTGCTGACCTGCCGGACACGGTCTGTGAAAACCCCAAGTGTTATACACAAACTTTTAAAAATTTCAAATGTATTTTGTATTTTAAATGTATTTTCAAAATACATGTATTTTGTATTTTGAATTTTTTTGAATAGGAAAGTATTTTGTATTTTGTATTTTAGGTTCTAAAACTAATGTATTTTGTATTTTGTATCGAAAATGATTTTTTGATGTATTTTGCCCAACTCTGCTCTAAGATATTGTACACCTGAACAATCATGTGTGCAAGAAGTGGATAATATTCAGAGCCGAATAGAAAGAGCAAAGAATGTAGCAGAATATTTTTCTCCACTTTCATGTATACGTCTGTTGCTGAGAGTAAATCGCAATAATCCATTTACAACCTTGATATTGATTTGAACCTTGATGATAATTGAGAATGAAATCAGAACAGTTCTTAGATTTCCACTCCTGTAGCAAAAAATTTGCCTATAATCTCGTTCCGTAGACCAAAGTGATACAATTATGATACACACAATTTCTTTATAATATTGAGTTTAAGACAAGCAACTGTTGTGACCAGAATTTCACAGCGGTGAATTTGCAAAGGAGCCCCTCCAAACGACAAGGAGTATCAACATCATTTCCACAAAGGACTTTATCAAATCCTAAATTAGCACAAATAAAGAAGGATTACATTAACAAAGATAAAATAAAAGACCTTCAGAGCATGCTAAAGTAATTTCCGAGAGATGAAATGTTCTATTTTCAAAATATGTTTAATAGAAATTAGCCTAATTGTATTATGAAATAAAGCATGGTTTATGGAGCATTCCAAAATTTCGACTAATATAGGAATATCAAAGTTATTTTGTTGCTTTAAAAAGAACAAGAAAGTTTTTTCCTTAGAGATATAAAATCTTTTCTTTTCATCAAGAGTATACCTTACTGTAATAAGAAATTTTTTATTTATAATTCATTTCAATTTCATTTATCAATATAATCACATTTTTTGTATTAATTTTCATACTCCCCCACTGAAATAGTTCGCTAAAAAAGGAAAGCTGTTGGGCTCCTATTTAATAAAATTAAATATTTAAGCTATTTTATGTTCAGTTAAATAATATATTTAACTTACGTATATTCATTAGTTTTGTGAAGATGGTTTAATTAGTATGAAAATGTGGAGGCCGTAATTTGCTGTTATTGTGCTACAATATACATAGTAATAAATATTTTACTATCCACTGAAGTTTATTCGAATTAATCAACGAAATTTCACTTTGTTATGTTATCAAAAATTACACAAATTAAGAAAAATATGGTATTTTCATGATAGAACCATCTTATTCTAAGGATAACACGACGTTTGAGAATAATATGGTTCTATCAAATTTTTTAAATGTAAAAAAATCTATGAAAATGTTATTTAAAAACTTTGATTTTGTAGAAGTACTGTCTATACCTACATATAAATCTATTAGTGCCAAAAGTTTTTTGCAAACTTCAATAGCTACACGTAAACAGCATGCTGATTTTCAAAGTCTTCTAACTCGAAATTGATTTTTGGCCAGATAGAACCATCTTATTCTCAGGTGACGAACTGTCGTGAAGGATTTTTTCACTTTTCAATTTTGTTGGAAAATGTTAAAAATGTACTTTTTGGTCTGCTAGCTTGCAGCTCGTCACATTCATCAGACAGGCCACTTTTATTCAGATTTGACGGATATTACTTTGACTGTTAATTGATGATTGAAGCTTGCAGCTCATTTTTAACTTTCCAAAATAATTAACAGTATTTATTAATTCGGTCTGTTCGTACTCTAAAGTTCGTAAATATACTTGAATTACCACGAAATTGATATATGGTACTGAGATTTACCATAGAATAGTCTCCTGTCTAAGATGGGATTTGTAGTGTTTATCATTTTTTTTACAGAGATCCTCAAAAGAATTCAAATACATTATGGCCTATCAACGATAATATTTTCAAGTCTATTTGAAAGCCAAATACACTGTTGAAAACGTTAAGAAAATGATATACCATATTGATATGGAAATGGTGAGACTAGTGTTAATCATTCTTTTACATGAATACACAAAAGTGATTATGACCAAACAGCGAATAATTCTGTGCTGAACTTCAGCCGAATGCCCTAATAACTGAAAACTGCTTTTCGCCCACACTGTTAAAAATAAATCTGTGAATTCACGGCAAAGCTACTGGCAGCAAAGTTGCCAGACATTTACCGTTCCGTTAGTAGATTTTCTGTTTTGGGAAATAAAAGAAGGGAAATCTCCGTTTGAAGAAGCTGTAATTTTGCGTTATTTATAACGCAATGACGTTTGATTTTTAATGATAATAATTTAATTTATTTTTTAAAATTAATGAATCAATCAACCGTCAAAGAATTCGAACTTTGCGAGTGATTTTGAATTGTTGTATTATTTAATTTGCGCACAAGCTGTCCTGAGGATCGAACTCGAGACCTTTTGTCAGCGGAATATCTCCTTACTGAATGAGCCATAACTGCTGATGCTATTTTGCACAAAGAGTGTCTTTTATGAGTCAATCGAGAAAATTCTGTTGTGCTTTTCAAATATTAGAATGTTAGAATATTCGTAAACGGTTTATTTTAATTTATTTTAGACCGATGCATAATACTTATTACTTTTTTAAATCAATTTTAATTTTTTAACTAGTTTAAGTTTAAAAAAAAAATCACTGTTTTTTTTTTTAATGTAAGAATGAATAAATGAAAAAAATGTTTAAATTAATTTTTAGTAAGAAATAAGAGAAAAATAAACAGAAAAAAAATTTAATTTAAAAGTGATTTTTTGTGTTTTCATTATTTTATTCATTTTGTGCAATATGTTTTTATAAAATTGATATATTTTTATAACACATTTACTAATGAAATAACAATAATAATAGGATTGTAATGATTATATCTCCTTTGAAGTTACACTACGTAATTCATTTTTTAAATTACCAATCTTCTGGCATCTGGTGAAGGAAACAATTGTAAAATGACTGTCGATGAAAATCCCTACTAACTCTAAGAGGGTGATTTTTCTCTTCCTAAAATATTCTAAAACAATTTTTAAAATAAATTTTCTTTATTATTTCGAATAAAATTGCAAAAAAAGTGTGTATTTTGAATTGCAAATTTTAACAAAGATAAAAATGTCTTTAAATAAAGACGTGGAATACAGGGTTACACATAATACAGGGTACTTGATATAAGATAAGAGAAATGTCTGCAAAATAATGACCAATAAACCTAATCGAATGCGTTTAACCAAGAACTAATGTAAATTTAGTGTTCGTGTCGCTTTTTTTTCTATGATTTAACGGAAATTTTTATCACTGCATAAAGTTGGTATTATAAAGTTGCTAGAAAGTTGATAAGAAATAATAATAATTTTTAATCTCGATGACAAAAAACAATACAGTGTCAATTCAGCAGCAGAACGATACAAGTCTCGCGAAAGAGCCGGGATTCTTTCGTTTGGTTTTTTCCATTTTTGGTGAAGCAACATATCAGTTCTATAAACATTCAAAATAAATTTGCCTCAAATGACGGAGTATCTCCATCCGTTTCGTTATTTTTAGGTAATATGATGGAATTTTCCGATTTTTAACAAAAGATGCCCTTTTGTTGTGAAAAGGGAATTTTTGTGAAATTCAGGAAAAATATATCCGTGAATTTCAGATTTTTTTAAACAGTGCAGGCTACTTTAATGTTTGGTGTCTGCAGGAAAAGCTACTTGTCCGACCAGGAAATCGCCTCTTGAACTCTCATGTCTCGCTAAAAACATCACGTGATCATACTTGGGTTCCTGCCTTCCAGTGGCGTAGCCAGAGGGGGTGGGGGATATCCGGACCCTTCTCCTCCCCGAAAGCCGAACGAAGAACTGGTTTACTAAATCATGGATACAATAGAAAAAACGGACTCGCAAAGAATGAGAATCTATGAAACATTCCGCTTTAGACTGGTGTTCGTCTTAGAAGGTGTAATTCAAAGGTATGTTTTTAACTGGGACTATGAACTTTTCCGTTTTAGACAGGCTTCCGTTATAATCACTTTCCACATTCACAGTATCCATTCAAACCACTAAAATGTAGTCACTCTGTGTCTGTAGTACACCTTTGAAGAGCATTAATGTATTACAGTAAATCTGTGAAGATGACTTTATCTGAAAGAAAAACAATTGACGAAACCAACACAATATATTTATGCTTAAATTTGAAACTTATATGAAAAGGGAACTTGCTCCAATTGTGATTCCTTTTTGGCCGGCTTTCTGTGAACGCGGAATCCTCTCGGAAACGGAAACATTTTAATGTCCCGACATGGAAGGATAACTATTGAAGTATACCTGCTATTCTGTTTACACAAATTTACTTTAAATAGATTAAAACTTCTCTATTTTGAATTTCGATGGGATTAACTGTTGACGACACTTATGGAAAAAGACAAGTTTATGTGAACGCAATAACGGTACGTTGGTTGAGTTTTGGGATCCTTATCTTTGTTTACTTTATAACAGACAATATTACCAATTACTTTAAGTCTGCCGCCCGCAATTAATAAAAGTAAATTTATTTTTGGACTCGTTATTTGTTACCACTTTTAAATCAAACTGTTGAGAAAAATTAAAGGAATAAACCATAAAAATTTTGTTTTATGTTAATTCTGTTAACCCCTTCCCTTTTATGAAATTTTTAATGTTTTGTCACCAGTTTTTAAAAACAGAAATTTGTACCTTACTAAATCGAGAAAATGCTCTGATTAAATTAAAGCAAATTTTACATTAAAATTTTATTGGTGGTGATAAACAAGGATTCTAAAGCCTTTTTTCCGGCACATATACGTGTCGCTGGTCCCCAAGGGGATGAAAGGTAATTGGTTGGTAATTCAATGTCAACGTAGTACCATAGTACAATGGGATTACAGTTCGTTAAAGAAAAATATGCAATTTTTTTTCAGTCCTTTCTTTCAGTTCACGTATGAAAAGGAGTGCATGTGGGATATTCGACGTTTAATTTTAGGATTGTACACGTACATGTAGCTCGATAAAATCTTTGCTTGTAATATATGGAATATGTCGTTCAGAATACATTTGACCGATTGCAGAAAACGGTTTGTGATAGATAGAATGTGGAGACAGGACAAACATTCTGAGGGGTCAGTAAAGACTTAAAAATAGTCAAAAGCATCATGCCAACAATCTGTAAACTATTTATGTGCTTAGAACAGGTCAAGGTATAAAACGTGCTAAAATAGGCTATAAGTTACCACTTTCAAATTACATTAGTGAGAAAAATTAAAAGAACAACCATGAAAAAAGTATCTTATGTTAATTCTATTAAGGGAACTTCAATGTAAGGTGATTGGTTTGTAACTCAATGTCAACGTTAGTCTAATTAGATTACAATTTGCTACAAAAAATGCAATTTTTTTTCAGTTCATTCTTCCGATTCACGTGTGAAAATGAGCGCACGTTGGATAGTCAAAGTTTGTAATTGCCAAAGTTGTCTAATTTCAAGGATTGTACGTATAGATGGATAAAATTTTTCACTTGTAATTGGTGGAATATGTTGTCCAGAAGACATTTGACCGATTGTGAGAAATGGCGTACGATAGAAAGAAAGGAAGCAGGACAGGCACTCTGAGGGGTCAATAAAGACTCAAAAGTAGTCAAAAGCATCATGCCAAGAATCTGGAAACGATTTATGTGCACAGAAGCGCAAGTCAAGGTAAAAAACGTATCAAAATAGACTCCCAAGACCGTCTTGGCGCAGCATGTCCCCAAAGGGACCTTGCACCATAAAACCCTATATAATCAACCAACCAACCAACCCAAGACCGTCATTTGCTAAAAGAAACAGGCAACTGGCGTCAATTCAGATTGCAAAGGAGTTCACTGCAGCAACAGAAACTCGACTATCCAGATTTACTGCGAGTGACATACAGCATAAAAAAGGACTACATGCAAGGAAACATGTAATTTGTATTCCACTAACTCCGGCAGCGAAGTGGTACAGGTATCATCGTCATTGGAGTACAACAGGCTGGAGCCGAGCTCTCTTTATTGATGAATCCTGATTTTATTTGGAGAGATATTACAGACGTGTTACCAAATGCAAGGAAAAACACAAAAATAAGACTGCAAACATCCATGAAAACCATCCATACAAAGGTCGTGAAATCATGGCCTAGATGTTTTGAATAACCGCACTAATCTACACATTTTTATCGGTACAGTTTGAATACTGACACATACAGAGATGGGTTTCTTGATCATCATGCCAAGTTGTTTAAGGGTGCTATCAGAAGATTTAAAACTTTACGCTTATTGATGGTATGGTCTTGCAGTGCTATCCCCCACATGGAACTCCAAATGTCCCTTTCCCAGAGCTACAGAAACCGCACTCAGAGAAAAATGTCTGGATTCAACATTTACCTTTGAGCCCAATTACTACATGTGAATGCCCAGTTTAACATCCCTTACGAAAATGGCTTTTAGAAGTCTGTAGAAAAAGTTTTATAGAACCCTATAGAATTATGGCCCATTTTTCTATAGGCTAGTTTAAAAGCTTTAGAAATATCTGTAGAAATTCAATAGAAAATATAGAGCAGAAATTTCTATTAAAATTCTATTAAACACTATCTTTCTACAGACATTTCTATTAAACTAGAACAGGTATTTACATAGCTTTTAAACAAGTCTGTAGAAAAACGGGCCATAATTCTATAGGATTCTATAAAACTTTTTCGATAGAATTCTAAAAGATATTTTCGTAAGGGATTGCTTCAAGAAATTTCATCGTGGTAATAAGAGTTTGTATACGGAGAAAGTCTTGACTGATATTTTGTCTTTAACAAAGAGAAACCGAAACTATATAAATTGAAGCTAATCCACAAACCAAAGTCAGGAGCTTACTGCTGAACTTGGAGAATGCTCTGAAACTGCTTCGAACCGTCTAAAATAAATTTGGTTTTGAAATACAGTAACAGAAACTACCATTATTTTTTACACATCCTAATACTTCCAAAAAAAGTACTAGCCCATCACAAATAAATTTGCAACGAAAAAAATAACTTTCATAAAGATGACCATACATCGGAAGCAACTATTAGATCGAATATGGTATTAAAAATAGCGAGACATGAAACTAAAACCCAAAAGAATTATGACTGTTTTAGACAATTTAAACAAAACTGTTTTTTCTAGCATGAACTATATTTGATGTGTGTGATTCTTAGATTACTTGTTTCTGTAGCTGAAATGACAAGATTTTTTTCTTAAAGATTAACGCCTTTTCTCGAAACCTCACATGAGGAATTAACGGCTAACGCGAATGATACTTATGTGAAATCATTATCCAATATTTATTACAGTACAAATTCTTAACTCAATAGCAAGAAATTAAGCATGGTAATTGCTGTTTTAAAGTTAACCACTTGATTTTACCTTTATTGTAGGCAAATGCTATGTAATATGAAGCTTGATTTAAATTAATTTAATTCTTCAGTATGCGCTCAGTTTTTTACATCATAATGTTTTTCATTTGTAGATAAGTATTAATGTAACTTAACTTATATGTACACTGGCCTCCAAAAGTTAAAGTAAAACCGCTTTTTTTTTTTGCGCCTAATGAGCAAATGAATGAATATAGAAACAACAAATTTGGAAGAAATGAGCACTAAACTATTATTTATTTAATGTGACATAGAGATTTACTTAAGATAAACTTATAAATGAAATTACAACAATAAAGCACTCATGGTGGAAAATTCCATTCTTGGAGAAATCAGTACATCGCAGTATTATGCAGTAAAATGTGACAGAAATATTAAAAAATTGGTTCTGATACGAAAAATGTCCACCCCGGACTTGAATGCATTGCCGGCATCGACTTTCCATGCTCTCGATTAAACTGTCGACACCGAAATAGGTAGCACTGACAAGACATGGAATAAGCCTTGTACAAGCTCATTTAATGACCTTGGAGGAGGACTTAAAGCCGCAACCTGTCTTTCAAGACAGTCCCAAAGATGTTCTATCGGATTCAAGTCTACAGAGTGACCTGGCCATTCCATTCTCTCCAAACCGTGATCCTCAAGATAATCCTCAACAATCACAGCTCGGTGTAATCTCGCATTATCATCCATTGAAATGAAACCATTGCCAATAGCACCAACATATGGGTGCACTTATGAATCAAGGATCTCATCCTGATATCTCGCACCAGTCAGAGTTCCCCCATGGAACACATGAAGGTCAGTGTGGTCTCCGAGTGAGGTCCCTGCCCAAACCACGATTCCACCGTTTCTGTATTTTTGAGTTTTGACAGTGTTTGATTAAAGGTATTGAATGCATTGTTCTCTCTAGATCAGAAGACCTCCTGAATCGCTCACCAGAGTGAATCTGGACTCGTCTATGAAGAGTACTGAAGCCCACTGTTGTCTGGTCCAGGAAACATGTTCTCTTGCCTAACATAAGCAGGCCCTTGGCTCTTCTCTGTTGTCTATTAAGGGGGACACACACAACTGGTCGCTTTGCATAGAGACCTGCATTGTCAAGACATCTTCGCACCATAGTAGTGGAGATTCTTCTGATTGATGCTGTAAAGTGGTCTGCAATGAGTTGTGGCACAGTAGTGCGTCTTCTCCTTCAGGCCAAAAGAGCTAGAAACTGGCCTTCTGCAGGTGTTGTAACACGTAACAAGTTGTGTAAGTGGGTGGCCTGGAATATGTCTTCTGGACACAGAATCTTCAGATTCATATTAATAATTTTTCCACTAAATTATAATCTAAATGAATTAAAATTTTAAAAATGTTGCCACTTACACATGAGTAAAAATTAAAATATTGCAAGGAAATAAAAATTTTAAGATTTTATGATGTTATGCCATTTGTTCAGATGACACATTAAATAAAGAAATTGATTTTATACAGAAAATAGCTTTTGGCCATGGTTTTCCAGCAAAATTTGTAATAAAATAGTTCAACAGTACAACACTCCTCCCACATCTGGCCAACGACAGGATAAACTTATGGTTTACAGAAAATTTCATTATATCCCTTACATATTTGAAAAAGTAAAAAAGATCGCACAAAAATATAACATAAAACTTGTCGCCATTCCTCCTCCATATCTCATTAACCTCGTTACAGATAAGATCAACAAAATTCCAATAGATCAAAAATCTGGTATTTATGAAATCCACATGACTTTATCTAATAATCTTAAAAATGTCTACATCGGCATGACTACGCGGAAACTTTTAATTAGAATTAAAGAGCATCGCAGAGATATAAAACAATATAAACAGAATACTGCCCTTTTTCGCTTCTACTTGGCGAACAAGGGTTGCCATATTAATTTTGAGGAGGCCAAAATCATAGTTCCATGCAATAACCCAGTTTAAGGTAAAATAAGAGAATCCATCGAAATCATAGCATGAGAAAATAAACCATGTAATGATAATTTATCCTACAATATACCAAAAATATGGCATAACATCATAAAATCTTAAAATTTTTATTTCCTTGCAATATTTTAATTTTTACTCACGTGTAATTGGCAACATTTTAAAAATCTTAATTCATTTAGATTTTAATTTAGTAGAAAAATTATTTCTCAATCAAGATGCAAACATAGTCCTTCCATTATCATATTTTCCTGAAGATGCCCGCAGAAGACGGCGCGAAACATTGAAAGTTTTATTTTATTTTAATTGTACAAATGTATATTAAAATTCCTGTTTTGTGCACCACTGAGCAATGTGTTATTATTAGCTGATAACAATAGTTCAAATACAACAAAACTTACACGTGAAATTATGAAAGCTTTGTAATTGCATATTTTTCTCTCATTCACAAATACCTATTCTTTTCTATAAAATAAAAGTAGTAGCTGTAATTTTTGCATAAGTTTTTTTAAAGCTTGTTATTGTTATTCATATAAACTATGAAGTTTAATCTGATTGCCATTTTTTTTTCTGGTGAGCTTCAAAAAACATGTTGTACCTTAACTTTTGGAGGCCAGTGTATTATTAGCTGTAGTTATGGAGACTGATCTTACTCCTTTTTTTTACCCATGCTTTTTTTTTAAATTAAGAAATTAAATAAGGAAATACAGTAGACTCTCGAGTAACCGGGATGGTCATAAAATGCCTCTGCGGATAAAGAAATTTTCCAGATAATCAAAATTGTACAGATTTTGATAAAAATTTTTTGGAAAAAGCATTGGAAATGTCAAATTATCATACAAAAAGGCATTAAAATTTTATTTATACAAAATAAAGAAAATGAACATTAGTTTTAATGTTATTTCGATTTACAATTATAAAATATAGAAAAATAGAAATGTAGCTTGCCTCACTTTTTTGTGAAGAACGAAATGATAAAAGTCTTTTCTTTTTTCTATATACTCCTCAACGAATTTTACTACTAAAATTTTTTAACATTGTTTTTTCAGCATGTGTGCTTTCATCTCTTTGCATTAATGCATCATTGTGACTTAATTTTTGATGAGTTCCACGATTTTTTTTCAGCAATTTAGTGGCATTCTTTGAAATTTCTTCTTTCTTCTGAGCCAGAAGTGACATGCGACAAAATTATTGTCATTTAAAACTTTGTAACATACCAATTTTGAATCTTCATTAATACATTGTGGCAGTGCTTCTTCATGACCTTTTTCAGAACAGTTTAACTTTCCAAATCTTCTAAGATTTTACCCTGCAAATCCATACTATCGTCGTCTTCAGAAGGAATTAGATTTTCTTTATTCAATAAAATTGCCCTCCAGGATTTCTTATGTGGTGTTTTTTACTAATTTTTTTATGCAAAATGAACCTAATAAATTGCATTTAAAACTGAGATATTTTTACAATTTCGATTAATCCGCAACCTGGATAATCTGATTCTGCACATTCAAGAAATCTATTGTACCTAAATTTTTAAAATTACTCAAAATATTTCTATTATTACACATGCACAGTCAATTCCATAAAGACATGATCACAAGACACTGGAAAAAAGTTTAAAGAAGTGCAATTAATTATACTACTAAGATACACTACTTCATTAAGATCTATTGTACGTTGTATTGTATGTACAGTATTTTTTGCTTTCATCAATTTCATGAATTAAAGACAATCTTGCATCAATTTAATTACTGGTGTAAGTGGGTGATCATCTACCTTGTGGGAGATTCACTGCAAATTTATCAAGTCAAATTTGTCATGCCAAGATAATATCAGGGGAAAAATCAAACTTGCTGCTAATATGCATGCCATTGCCATCTGGGAAGGCTCTGTTTTATTATTAAATGATGACATTTCAAATCAATACATCATAGATTGTATAGATATAGAATATTCTTATTTGTTGCAATAATGTCTTCGATGGAGCCAAAACACGTAAGCAGTCTAATAAAACATTTTTACTGTTTTTAAAATTGTACACTTTTTAGTAATTAAAAGAAGTATGTTATTGCTGGGTGTTATAGTTTGTTATATATTCCCTTCTTTGTTGTTTTGGAATTATTATATTATATTTTGTTCTTAGAATGGCCTTTATCTGAGCGTGATACTGTTACACTCTCAGTTGTGAATAACTGGTTCAACAACAGAAGAAAAGATGCGAAAAAACAAATGAGATTGAAACATGGTAAGATTTGCATATTCTAATTATTTTTGCTTATGTTGCAACTTAGAAGCTTTGTATATCTGTATTATAAGAATATAAATGCAGTGTGTTTGGATAATTTATATCATAAGTTCCTGAATATTATTCATGGATTAAACAAATGTTTAAACACAGAAATTTTATTTAATAAAACATTACATATGAAATTACAGTTCTTATTTGACCGCAATTTATAAATAAAATACATGGGTTTTAACATGTTTGTTCAATTTGTGGATTAGATGACAGGAATTACTGCAACTTAGCTTTATCTGCTATGTAATCATTTCCAGTTTGTGATTGGTTCAGTCTGACCAGTGGACCCACTCCATTCCATATAAACACAGCCCACACCATTATGGTCACCACCAGTTTTTGCAGTGTCTTGTTGACAACTTGGGTCCATTATTTCATAGAGTCTGTACCTCATTCATACCCTTCCATCAGCTCTTACTAATTGAAATCGTGACTTATCTGACCAAGCAACTTTTTTCCAGTCATCTACGGTCCAACTGATATTCACAAGCCCAGGATCATTGCTGTTGGCGATGTCTTGCTGTTAGTAATGGCACCCGAGCTGGTCTTTTGCTGCTATAGCCCATTAAAGCCAAAAGCCAATTTTCAACAGACTGTCCTAATGGACATGCCCATCGAGTATCCCTCATTCATTCCTCTGGTTATTTCATGCAGTGTAGCTTGTCTGTTCACAACGACAAGTCTTTGCAAACGTCAATGGTCTGTTATTAAGTGCTGGCAGTCAACCACAGTGTTGTCTATGATGGGTGGTTATGCTTGAATTTAGGTATTCTCGGTACACTCTTGACACTGTGGATCTCGGAATTTTGAATTCAGTAAAGATCTCTTAAATGGAATATCCAATGTGTCTAGCTCCAACTAGAATACCATGTTCAAAATCTGTTAATTCTCATCATGTGGCCATAACCACATAATGAATATTCTCACATGAATCATTTGAACATAAATGAAAGTCCTGCCCAAGCACTGAACATTTATACAATTTGTAAGTGACACTACTGCCATCTATATATTTGCATATTGCTATCTCATGACTATTATCACCCCAGTGTATATAAAAAGGGCAGTCTAACACTGTGAAAATCATTATATATATTAGATTATTATATTGGAAATGCATATTGGTGTTACAAAGAGTTTTTTTAATTGCTTTCAAAAAGTAGTAAATGATAACTTATTTTCAGCAAAAAATTTCATTCTCAATTTTTTTTGTCATGTTTTATTAATAAGCCCCCTCCCCCCCCCCCCTCGGCAAAGAAAAAAAAATCAAAACCAAAGCATTTATTCAGTAGTTATGCATGGACATGCACAGGGGTGTAGTCGTAAAAATAACAGAGGCACCCTATTGTGTTTATACTATAGCTTTCTTGAGAAACAGAGGGTATACAGTGTTCCTTTAAAACAACCAGAAGGTATATGGCGTATACCTCTGTATACCCTCCACTACAGTTGTGGACTTGCATTAAATATCAGTTCCTTTGTTCAAAGTTAGTTAACAAAAAATTATAATTTGTAGAAAATTCTTTATCATTCACTACTTTTCTAAAATAATTGAATTTCAGCTCATATCATTGAGGTTGAAATCGAAGTTTACTATTCATAAGTTAAATTATCATAAAATACAAAATAACATGAAATTTTAATAACCAATTGCAATTTTCCAAAAATAGTAATTTAGCTTTATAACAGATATGAAGAAAGACAAAACTCTAAGAGAGTTGATTAATTTTTTAAAAAAAACTGCCATTTTAAGGTAATTTGTTAAAAATCAGAAAATATTTTGCTACATAAGGGATTTTTTTTTTATCTCTAGGTTATTCAACAATCAATGTGCAGTCCTCATGTCAAACATCTTTCTCTTCTATTTTACCAGTTGGTAGATGGTGCCCACGATCTGTGTCTACACCATCTTTCCATTATCAGGGACTTTCAAATGAAGTCACTGAAAGTGATAGCTCTTCTACTTCTGAAAGAATAATGGACAGTGATCCTTGTTCTATTAATGATGTACCAGAGCAAGAATTGTGTGATATTAAACATATTTTATAGCATCAGAGTTCTATATATTATTGAAAGAGGTAAGCTTTATTTTTATTTCAAAAGACGTAATCAAAATTCATTGTTTCATTTATTTCATAGCTATATGGTGACATACAATGAAATATATAATTGCTTCTAGTTTTCTCATTCAGATAAAATAAAAAAAAGAGAGAAGAATTGATATTACCAGAAAAATATCTTTTAAAATATTACAGGTGATCAAAACTAAATTATCAGAATGTTTTCTGATTAAGAAAGTGCTTTAAATTCATTTGTATTTCACAAGACAAATTAAACAAACCTGGAAAAAAAAATCTGATAAATTCTTAACTACAAATTAACATTCATTTTAAGTTGAAATTGTAGCCCTGTATTACCTTCAATAATTATACACAGTTCAGTCACATTAATGTGACCACCTGTCAAAAGCCAGAATAACCACCTTTCGCAGAGCGGACTGCTGCGAGACGTGTAGGAAGAGAGTCAATAAGGTTCCTAAAGGTGTTCACTGGGATATTGAGCCATGCCGACTCTAATGCCGTGGCCAGCTGCACTAGATTACGGGGTTGAGGATCCATGGCGCGAACAACCCGATCGAGATGGTCCCACAGATTCTCGATTGGGTTTATGTCAGGTGGGTTTGCTGGCCAGGGGAGGACGGTAAACTCATCCTGGTGGTCTTCGAACCACGCACGTACACTGGCAGCTGTATGGCACTTCGCATTGTCCTGCTGGTAGATGCCATCATCCTGAGGAAAAACAATGCGCATGTAGGGGTGAACATGGTCCGCAAGGACAGATGCGTACTTGTATTGATCCATCGTGCCTTCCACAATGATGAGTGAACCCAGAGAATGCCAGGAAAACATTCCCCAGACCATAATGCTCCCGCCTCCAGCTTGGACCGTTCCGGCAATAGTTGCAGGATGTTTGCTTTCAGAGGTTTCACGCCTTATACGCCAACGTCCATCTGTCCGATGGAGCATAAAGTGCGATTCATCGGAAAACGCTACCTGTCGCCACTCAGTGGATGTCCAGCTGCGGTACTGGCGTGCAAATTCCAGCCTTTGTCGTCGGTGAACAGCAGTCAGCATAGGTGCACGAACCAGGCGTCTGCTTCGGAGGCCCAGATGCAGCAATGTTCGCTGAATAGTAGTTTGGGAGACACTTTTGGTAGCCCCTTGGTTCATTTGGGTGGTTAGTTGCTCAACGGTAGCCCGTCTATCTGCCTGAACGCATCTCCGCAACCGTCGTTCGCCTCTGTCATCTATGGCCCATGGTGCACCACATTTGCCACGTCGCTGATTTTGGAGAGTCCCATTTTGCCATGAACGGTACACTTTTACCATGACGGCACGCAAACAGTTCACAAACTCAGCCGTTTCGGAAATGCTTCCACCCTTGGCCCGAAAGCCAATGATCATGCCCTTTTGGAAGTCGGATAAATCGCTTCGTTTCTGCATTACGCCAATGATTGAAATGTTTTCCGAAGCCCCCACACACCCTTTATATACCCTCAACTGCACTGTGCTGCCACCTGCCTCCTGTGATTGGTTATTTAACGTCCACGTAGAAAGTACGTGGTGGTCACATTAATGTGACTGGACTGTGTAATATGCAATAAGCATTTTAAGATATGAAGGATGCTCTATTCTGACTTTGCTTCCAAATCAAAATACTTCCTTGATATTATACTACATTGTATCATGTAAAATAATAATGGTTAACATTTTCTAGCTTCTTAGTTATTTATTATCTGCAGCAAGCCATTGTGCTTAAAGTATGACAAAAGTAATAAGTAGTCAATAAATAGTAACCATATTTAATTAAATGCAAAAAATACTATTTTTTTAAAGTTTAACATCACATTTTCACACTTTAATACTGCTGGTCAGTAACCTCCCTAATCCCCCCCCCCCTGCTAATGTTAAACTTATGGATATGACATGCAATTACATATTTAAAGTATCTTCCCAGGAAATTAATATTTTTAACTTATTTTTTTCTGTGTACACTTGTTAAAGGGTATACAGGGGTTTTTCTTAGTTGTCAAAAGATTTTCAATATAGAGGGTATCTCAGAAATGTTGGGACAAACTTTAAGGAGAGGTATGGGACATCACAAGAGTTCAGATTTGTATAGCAAACCATGGTCGGATACGTTTTCTTGGTGCAGTAGTGATGATACAAAACGCAAGGAGGACAGTTACACGACTAAGAGACAATATCCATACTATCCTTAGTACAGTAGAAAAGTAAGAAAAAAGAACATGAAAGAAACAACAATCGTTGTCAAAGTAGGTGTTCGAAATTACAACCCCAGGTCATGATGCTTATCGGCACATCTCCGGTGCATGGAAGATCTAATGTTCTCTAGTAAACACTAGGAATGTCTCAAAATTCTCCAGCAGCTTCAACGATGCGTGCAGCAAGTTCCTCAGAACTTTCCAGTGTTATCCGGTATTTTTGCAGCACTAAGAATAATAAACGTATTTTCTCTCCCTGTTCTTGTCCTTTCTTTCATGTGTTTTGTGTCGTCACTACTGCACCAGGAATATGTTTTCGACCATGGGTTACTATGTAAATCTGAATTCTTGTGATGTCCCTTACTTTCCCTTAAAATTTGTCCCAATACTTCTGGGATACCATAATATATATATATATATATATATATATATATATAATTTTATTTGAAGTACTAAAATCAGTTTATTAGCTGATTCACACAAAATATTAAATTCATCATATTTTGGAAATAGTTTGAAAACCAAGAAAGAAAAAAAAAAGAGACATTTAAAAAATATATATAGGAAAAAGAAGTTTAAGATATTAATTTCTTCGGGAGATTTTTAAATACACAAATGCATTCTATGCCCGTTGATTTAATATTAGTGAGGGGAATTGCAGAGTTAACTGATCGACAGCAATAAATCAATTACAACTCTTTTTTATCATATGACCCTTAAGCTTTGAAACAGGCCTTTAAAAAAAATTGCAGGGACTTTTTACAGTGAACATTCTCTGGGCCTTTGGGTACCTCATGACACTTATATTTTCATCCTTCAGTTGGCCATTTTAGTCTGTCAAGAAGATTACCTAATTAATTGCATCACTTGGTGTTATATATAATCCTGTGCTCCCACACTCTGGAATGCCTTGTGCTTCACTAGTTTCCAAATTCTTATATGTTTTGGTTCATGTATTGTTTAATTAAACTTAATGTTATGTTTTTTCACTTTTGATAAAGGTATAGCAGCAGTTATAACTCACTGTAATTACTCCTTAAACATCTGTATTGACATGATTGATTTAAAAAAAAAGCATGTTGTTTAACATATGCTATTTGATATACAGTATGGAACCATTTATCCAGAAACCAGTTATCCGGAATGATACTTCTAATAGACTGATGTTAGAATCTTTTTAGAAAAAAGTGTCATACACAATCAGTTTGACATATACATTGCTTGAAACAATTGTATAGTTTGATAACAGCATCTAGAATTTGAAATAGGAGCATATAATCATATTATAGATTAATAAATATTATAATATTATAGCTGTTTTCATTTTTATGCCAAGAAAACAGAAGAATTTTTGTTCCCAAGGAGTTCCCATAAATTATCTTCTTTCAAACTCTAACAATTGATCTTACCGGGTGTCCCAAAAATGACTGATGGATTTTAAAATTCAATAACTTGCAAACAGTGACAGTTATTTAAAAAATTTTTGCAGGAGGGTTATTTATAATGTCAGGAGTTCTTTTACCGTAATTTTTTATTTTAGTTTGAATTTCAAACAATAGGTGGCACTGATGGCAATTAAAGGCCAGGTGATCAGTGCTGAGCGAAGCGTCGACCTGGCCTTCAATCGCCGTCAGCGGCACCTATTGTTTGAAATTCGAACTAAAATAAAAAATTACGGTAAAAAACTCCTGACATTATAAATAACCCTCCTGCAAAAATTAATAGCTGTCACTGTTTGCAAGTTATTGAATTTTAAAATCCATCAGTCATTTTTGGGACACCTGGTACTTGCATCAGATTCTTAGTTCAAGTAATCTAATAATCAATTTAAAATTAGAAGTAATACCACAACTGCATATGTTTCACAAAACTTATCAAATAGGTGCTACTTTAATGCCCAACCAGGTAACTGAAAAAAAACAGTTATCCGGAATACATCTGACCCCAACCATTCCAGATAAATGGTTCTGTACTGTATATAAATTGCTGAAAAACAGTCTGCTCTCAACATTTGCCAATACTGATGATGTTTTTTTTTAATTTTGTAAGCACATGATTTTGAAATGTTATTTTCATGTAGAACTTCATTATAGCTAGTTTTTGTAAAACAACATGCATGGATAACACAATACGTAATATATATATAAATAAGTACTATGCATGAGAGGTTCACAAAGTCGATTAAGTCCATTTTGAAAAAAAAAGAGAGAAACTATTTAGAGGGTGCATAAAAACTGTTTTATCCACTCCCACTGTAAACCAAGTCTGTAAGCAGAAAACATATATGTGAAATTGATAAATAAAGTATGTGAAAACAGACTTGGTTCACTGTGGATGTGGACAAAACAGATCTTATGCACCATCCAAATGGAGTATTTCCTATTTTTTCTAAAATGGACATGGTCTACTATGGTTATGAGCCTTTCATATACTATACAAGGTGCAATATGTTATAATATTGCCGATCTTTAATTCCTCAACCGTTGATCATAGACATATAGTTTCAGTTACAAAAATGTTTCAAATGAGATAAATATTCATTTGAGGTAAAAAATAATTATAAAATTACGAAATATAACTTCTCATATGGTCCCCCAACAGTTAGTAAAAGTTTTCACATATCATAACAGATATAACACAAAAAGTTTGATTTCTGTACTACAAAAATTGACAGAGTAATTCAATTTGAATGTTTGAGATTTTTACTCATGATTTTCTCTTTTATTAATGGATCAGTTAAAAAAGGGTGCAATGTCCTTTTCATGGCAAAACCACTATTAGCCGACATCACTAAATCAGTGTATTACCAAAGAGGATTATTTCATTAAAAATTTTTTTGCTGACTTTTAGGGGTCATACACAAAAAAAAGAATGAAATATTTAAATGGAACAGAAAATGGATTTCAATTTACTATCATATCAGAAAATGGTCTTCTACATAAAATTAATACATCAAATGCAGGAATCTACTAGAGATACTGCTCAAAATGATTTCCATTGGTGGTAATGCACAACTGAATGCATGATAGTCCTTGTACCGAGTCCTGGACATGTTAGAACATAGTGTATATGTAACTGCAACAAGTAAGGATGATGATCTGCTTCAGATCAACCAGATTCAGGCTCAGTTATATAGACCTGTGCCTTGATCTAACCCCAGAAGTACAAGTCCATGGGATTCAAATCTGATGAAAACATGTGTCCAAAATATTATATCGAATGATCTGTTGACCAAATGCGGTGGTTAGATTATAAACAAACATGCTTTATGTGGAGAGGCAACATCTTCGCCTTACAAATGACATTGCACCCTGATTTCAATCTCCAATTACTTAAATTCTTTTTTTAACTAATCCCTTAATGACAGACAAAATCATGTGTAAAAATCTCAAACTTTGAAATTTAATAACTCTGTCAGATTTTATAGTACAGATGTCAAACTTTTTGTGTTATATCTGTTATGATATGTGTAAACTTTAGGGATTATAGGGACTATAGGGATTAGGGGACTGTATAAAAAGTTGGATTTCATATTTTTTATAAAATTGATTTCTTACTTTAAACAATGCCACAAGTTAGGTATAATTAAGTGAAGATATGTATTCTAAGTATTTTTTTTTCTCATCTTCATATTAAATGTGAGCAGAGGGAGAAGTATAAAGACCATTTCCATACTTCCTAAAACTAAAAGTCGAAAAGTAAAATCAAATACAGATTCCATTGTTTAAAACTATTTGAACAGATAACAAATTGAGGTTTAAATACTTATCTCAAGCATTGTGCATAAATAAACTTTATTTACTAATATACTATGTGAATTTTTTTTTATTACAATTAAAAAACTTGTTATTTAAATTTTAAACATTTATTTTTATGATAATTCTGTATGTAAAACTTCATATATTTACTATAAAAATTTATAACTCCTAGGGTCTTTATTGCTATCTTTTATATTTGCCTTTGCTGCTGAGAAGTAAATATCTAATTTATAATGTTATATTGTCAGCTTTATAAATGTAAAAAACAGGAAAATTGATTTTGAAAAAATAAAATTACAAAGTTTTGACAATAGTTTTTTAATACAGTAGATTCTAATTTATTGCATTTTGTACAATAGTACCATTTTACTCTCTAATGGGTGATTCGAAAGTCTTCAGACAAACTTTATGGTTCAGTGCAGCATACAACAACAAACAATATTTATATAGGAAACCAAGGTTACAGTTAATTTATTCAGCCAAAAATATAAAGTATCCCATTCTAATCATACACACAACTGAAATGGCACCACCATAACAACATACATTCATAATTTAATAAATTTATTTCTGGCAGATTTTACATCTTATTACTTTGATGTCTCAAAATTCTGACTCTCTCAAAAACTGAGAAGGAGAAAACAAAAAACAATCACCTGCACGCCCTCATGGTGCCATTCATGAAACAGATGCAAATACACTCGCTATCTTTAACTCAAATGTTTCAGTTAAAATATCTACTGTTAAAACATTTTCATATTAAATATGCAACAGATACATTAAACTTAGATCAATATATAGGGGAAAAGGGGGGAGGGCACATTTAAACAGTACATATTTCATTCAGTTAATCTGAAGTTAAAAAATTCAAAAAATTACTAATACATGGCAGTACTAGTGTAATCTTTTAGCTGAATTTTTAGAACAATCAGCCATTTTGATTTTTGTAATTTGTTTGTTTTAGAAGATGTTAAGTAAAAATCTTTCAAAGTTATTGAAGTAAAAATTCATTCAAGACAATTTTTAAAACATTACATTCTGTAGTGGCATTTTCCTTATTTCACTTTAATTTTTTTTTTTTAAGTTGGGCATTACTTGGTAGATGGGAATAGAACATATAGGGGCAGATGTGAACAGTTCACAGGTATATTTTTTAAGTTTGTAAAAAACTTCACTAAGAAGCTTAAGGCCCCTGTCCTCGCTTGAGGAAACACTCGCGAGCTAATGCTATTCCTATGGGGAAGCATTTTTCTAATAACTCTTTTGCATTTTGACATTTTTGAATAATTTTTTTTGCATTGGATAGATGAGATGCATGCCGACAGCGCACCTTTTTTACTTTTTCGATTTTGGTTGCAGATATATATTTTAAAAAGCACTTTCAGTTTCGAAACCGGTTTTGAAAGTGAAACTAACTTTGTAAAAAATATCTGCATCCAAAATCGAAAAAGTTAAAAAGGTGCGCTGTCGGCATGCACCTCAGCTATCCAATGCAAAAAAAAATTATTCAAAAATGTCAAAATGCGAAAGAGTTATTAGAAAAATGCTTCCCCATAGGAATAGTATTAGCTCGCGAGCGTTTCCTCGAGCGAGGACAGGGGCCTTAACAGGTAGCAGGTGAAGAACTGTCCTCTAATGAGAAGAAAGAGACATGATAAAATGTATCTTCTTCAGGGATTAAGGCCCCTGTCCTCGCTTGAGGAAACGCTCGCGAGCTAATGCTATTCCTATGGGGAAGCATTTTTCTAATAACTCTTTCGTATTTTGACATTTTTGAATAATTTGTTTTGCATTGGATAGCTGGGGTGCATGCCGATAGCACACCTTTTTTACGTTTTCGATTTTGGTTGTAGATATTTTTTACAAAGTTAGTTTCACTTTTAAAACCGGTTTCGAAACTGAAAGTGCTTTTTAAAAATTATATCTGCAACCAAAATTGAAAAAGTAAAAAAGGTGCGCAATCGGCATGCACCTCAGCTATCCAATGCAAAAAAAATTATTCAAAAATGTCAAAACACGAAAGAGTTATTAGAAAAATGCTTCCCCATAGGAATAGCATTAGCTCCCGAGCGTTTCCTTGAGCGAGGACAGGGGCCTTAAGGACATTTTCTCCATGTGGAAGCGTTTGTGGAAAAAATATCCAAACCAAGCTGTTGCAAGTCATATCTGCAATTTGTTTTGGGTAAATCTTTAAGAAACAGTAGAAACAGGCCCCTTCATACAAATTTTTTGAGTGACATAGGTTTTCTGATTCTGAAATTATTCCTACCGGGAAAATATCTTAGGAAAGTGACCCCAGGTATAGTTCTTTGATGCTATGTGCCAAGAACCATTATATTACTGTTTTATTGTTTTTAATATTAAACACTATATTTATTCTCTATAAAATATGTTTTTGTACCTATTTTTGAGCATTTAGAATGAATTAATTGAAATTACATTGATTGATATCAAAATAATTGCCTCAGTTTTCATTGGTTTCAGATTTCAATGTTTGTTTTTGAACAGATTATCGATTAAAAACTGAGGTATTACTGTATGAGATATCTAATTCAGCACTATCTAGATGTAGTTGGTGCCCACTTCTTGTGATATTGTTACATTTCACTCAAAATCTGTTAAAATATCTTTATTATTGTTAAAGTTATGAACAAAATTCCAGACTTGGACTAGAGTGAGACATCCTATATTTTTGACTGAATAAATTAATTATGACCTGATTTCTAGTATAAAACTGTTTGTTGTTATCTATGAACCCTAAAATTTGTCTGCTTTTTGACACATCCTATATTCACTAGTTATTGGTTACCACAACTACTACTACATCTTTATTAAATGATTTAACATGTTGGTGATAAAATATGAAAAAATTAATTCTCTGTACTCAAAATGAATTGGCTTACAAAAAGAGAAAGTGGTGAAAAGGGGGAGAGGACAAAAAACATGAATAGGAAAAAAAAAGCTTTAAGAATCTAAACTACCAAAATTGATTTAATATGTTTCATATACGCTGATGATATGCAAAGCAGATATTTTACTTTTAAAAAATACTTTTCTTTTTCTTATTACAGGTGCCACTCATTATAGATGTTTCCACATATGAAGCTCCTCTCCAACGAAAATAAAATTGCTGGAGATATTGGAGACACTTGATTTGAACTTTAGCTGTGTTATTTTTCACTTACAGTTAATATATACAAAATCATTCTTCAATATCTTGCCACAATTTTAATTCTTCTAGCCTCATTCTCTTGAACATTGCTACTTATATATAAATATATATATATATACACATATATAAGAGAGCTGAAGATGAAAAGAAAACGTATGAGCTTCCCTAGTGAGATTGATGAATGTTTTCCTGAGTAAAGATCTCCAAGAGACTTCTGCAGTATTTTTGTGTTTGATTTGTAGATAAGTCTCTGACAGATATATCATTAAAGTTTTTAATTAATATTTTGCTTGATTCATTTCGATATGGTATGAATTGAAAATTTTAACAAACATAAAATTGTACTGTTTTGCAAAACATGCACACACACAAAAAGTTGAAAATGTAAAATGTAATGAATTTTTTTTTTCACATCATGTTAATCATCAGCAATTAACATTGTAACGCATATATCAATTTTTTTATTAATTTTAATATAGTAAAGCACTAGTTTTTCAAGTGTCTGACTCTCAAACTTAGATTGCCTAAAATATATATAACTGAAAATTCATTTCAACCATTAAAATGTCAGATATTTTGAATAAATTAATGAGTGAATGAACTTTTAATACTAAAAAATGAATAATTCTCACTTTAATTCGTATACTGAATGAAAGAAAACGCTTTTTCTATAAATTGTAAGCATTTTTATACCTATAAACAAATTATTTTGTATATAAAATGGATAAGATATTAATTTTTCAATACAGGGTCAAAAGAATATTATTGCTTTGGAACATCTACATAAAAAATAATAAAGTAGCACAAAATAATTCCATTTGTAAAAGTACATAAAAGTGTTTTCCATGTGAAGTTAAATGTACATATTGAATTAAATCAGATTAATACTGTAATACAATTTAATAACTTCTGAGACCATATAAATAAGTAGAACATTGTGTTTTGAAAAAAAAAGAAAAAAAAAGGTCTTTTTCTTCAAGTGCAAACAAGATATGCTCCCACTTTAAAAGCAGAGGCAATACTGTAAAGAAATTGTGTGTGAAAAGATAGAGGCTAACAGCCAATAGGAAAATAGGAGTCATCAGCCAATCAAACAAAGAACAAATAGCCAATGAAAAAATGATACAACAGTATGAAAATGGAATAAAAAATCAGAAAGACAAATAAAAAAAGCTTGTAATTCAATAGAAAAATAAACAAAACAAATTAAAAAATATTATTCAGTTTTAAAACTTTTATTTTATTCTATTATTTATTTATTTTATTGTATTACTTACTTTTGTTTTTTGTTTTATATATTTTATGTATTATCTTTCTTTTTCTTTGTCGTTTTATTCCATTTTCATATCTCTCTTCTTTTGTTGTAGATCTTCTTGGCTCATATAGTTCTGAGGGGGCAACCAGGGGAGGGGGAGTAAATATCCCTTACTAACTTTGTAACTAATTGTACAAACTAATAGAAATTAAGTCTGCTTTTAAATGATGGTATATAAAATTTGCTTAGAGAACGATCTAAGATCAAAACCAAACAAAACTTTTTCCTTTTTTTCAATTGCAATACCCAATTTTGACAATATATTTTTAATTTTCAATTTAAATTATGCTTAGGAATGACATTTCAAGTCATTTGGAAAAGCTTTTGAAATACAAACATTCGAAATTTAGAGTTTCTAATGTTAAATTACATTTTCATATTTTTATTAATATCTCCTGAAATTATTACCCTAATGTGATAATTTTTGTGTGGTTATAATACTAATAACCCAAACACAAAACCATTGAATTTGTGCTTTTAAAAATTTTATAATAAAAAATTTGAAATTAATATTGAAACCTAATTTTTTTGATAGATTTATATTTATTGTAACCTGCTTTATGCAAATTCTCAGTTGCTTTTTTTTAAAAACTAGTATTTTTAATTATGAGTACAAAACATCAAATAAGGGGTTTAATAATGCAAGCATAATTAAAAAAAAAAAAAAAAACTTTACTTTTTATTCTATGTCAATTCAACCAGATTTTTCAATCCAAAACTCGATCAACAGGAATTTGGGAGAAACTTTGTGTACATACTTCCCCAACCTTGATATGAACCAATGGAAAATTTTTCCTTCCAAGACTTCATAGTTTGTGAGATATGGGGAGTCAAAATTTTGGTTTTTTTTCTCTAATCGCACATTTCTGAGTCTGTATTTGTAGACTGTCGTTCCATCTTCAAAAAAATGTTCCAGGATATAATACCCAAATGCACTGAAAAATATCATTGTAAGTACATTAAAAGATGCAGATTTTAAGAACGAATGTGTAAAAAATTTGGGATTTTTAGGGCCAAAAAATTGAACAAAAATATAAAATTATGGTTATCTTTCTAAATTTGTCATTTTATAATAAAAATTCTCTGCAAAAAAAGGCAAGAAATTTCCGATTTCTTTTTGTTTTATAACAGTTTAAATTTGGGACTTTCTATTTATGAAATAAAAATGTTTTTTTTCTGTCTTATGTAAAAATTTTGACTTATTTTGGGATATTCTGTACCTATACAGAGATAAAAATCTCAAACTTTGCTCATGGTATTTAAATAACTGCTGTACATTTTTAATTTAAATAAATGTGTAAATAATTTTTATTTTTATAACAGTAGAAAATTTGTAATGTACAGTCTTTGTACATATTGAACATATTGCACAGTATAACTCAGTACTATGGTTATCACTTATTAGCATTGGCACATTCACATAATCAGTATTTGAATCCTTTTCTGAAAATTTTGTGCAAAAATAATACAGTTTTAACCCATGTTTGAACTAAACAATCTGTTGGATAAATCTCTATTGACAGCTCTATTTGCTTTTTTCACTTGCAATGAATCTACACATTTATATTGATAAAATTCATATTTCATTAAAATCCAGATTGATAAAATTAATATTTCATGAAAAACCAAATTCCAAAGATGCTCACACAAGATGGTTATTACTTGTTTTTCATTTTATAAATGCAGTAGTTCTAGATAATAGATCTTTATTTAAATTACAGAGATAATGAATGTAGTTTAGTTCTTTGTGTTTTGTATCTATTTTGTGACACTCTAAACTGATCAATATCCCAATACTGAAAACCTGAAGACTACTAGAAGGTTTAATATCAAGTTCCATACTAAGATAATAAAGCCAAAAAAGAAAAAAAAAATCACAAGCTTCAACATTTAAGAAAATCAGAATACATTTTGCAGCACAAGGAAAATTAGATCACACTTCTATTATGAGCAACAACAGAATAATAATAATTTGATTAATTAAATAATACACTTTGTATAAATCACCATAAAACGAAAATAACATAACAAAGCAGGAGACGTGTTTCAAGCTACAACAATAACAGCTTGTCATCAGCTGAACCAACATATGTCCGTAAAGCAGCAGAGTTAGAGATAAACTGAAAGAAAGAGGGTGGAAATTACAAAGAGAGCGACAGGTGGTGATAGTTGAAAGAGCACAGGTGGAAGACAAAAGTGATGTCAAAATAATAAAAAAAGGGAGAGAAAAAGGTGAAATAATAATAGTAAAAAGAAAACTAAAAAAAAAAAAAAAAACAAAGAAAAAAATTAAAGAAAGAAAAAAAGTAAAGAAAAAAAAATAATTACATAAAATAATAAATATACAGTTGAACCTCGATTTAACGAATTGATTGGGACCCACAAATCCGTTTGTTAAATTGAAGCAATTCGTTAAATCGAATATCAATTTTTGTGAAGAGTATGGTATAAAAATATCAATACAAAATACCCTTAGATATACAGATTTAAAAAAGAATGATTATTGTTTACTAGGAACTTAAAAATTATAAGTTAGGAGATCAACTTTTAAATTATCTAAATTCTTTAATATTATTTGCTTTTGAAACTTAATACATAATACATATATAATTAATGGCACTTTGGAAAGAAATCCATGCTTGGTTTTGACTTTCCGAAGTTTTTTGTCGATATTTTCTAACTCCGTAAGAACAACACCATTAACCTTGTGATATATAAAAAAAAAATTTTAAGTGCAAATCGATTCTTGGAATGTCACCTTTTTTAATTGAATTTCCCTTTCTTCATCATCTTGACTACTTTCAGAATTTTCATTTTCTTTCTGTTCAATATCACAAGTACTTAGCTCTATAAATTTGTCTTGTTTCCAGTTGAAAAATGGAAAAGGCTGTTTTTTTTAATCCACCAGAAATGAGAAAAAAAATGTAACACTTGGATTAGGATGTCAAAGATTTAAAGTTTTATGTGCAAAAAATTCAAAGTTTTAATTTTATCTGCAAATTTTTTTTTCGTCGATTGTTGTTCGTTAAATCAAAGCTAAAATTTCGTTAAATCAGAGCGTTTTAGCATCCTTTTTGTCGGGACAGAAAAAAATATTCGTTAAATCGGAGAATTTGTTAAATCGAGGTTGGACTGTATTTTAAATATAAATAAAATGAAAATAGAAAAGGGAAAGAACTACAAAAGTAACTTCCACGCAAGAGAGAGGAAGAGTGATGATGAGAGATCATTGACAAGATTATTAGAATTTTTACAAATAAAATAAGCTTCATGAACATTTAAGTGAGAAGGAGAGGCAGGGTAAGAAATAATTCTGGCCATAGAGAAATTGAAATAATGACTGCAAGTCCAACAGTGAGAAGCAATAGAGGGCCTGAATAATTCCTGATTTTCAATATACCTCTGATGTTTGCCCAATCTTTTCTTCAACGCTCTCCTGGTCTGACCAATATAACTCAAATTGCAAGAACAAGGAACAAAATAAATACCCCATAGGTTCTCAGTAGGAATAGGATCTTTCAAAGACGAGAATTTAATTTTATTCCTAGGTTTGAAGATAACTTTAAAATTGAAACAAGAAAGGATTTTAGCAATTTTAAAACAGAGAGCAGAATAAAAAGGTAGAACTATAGAGTTAATGTTAGGAGGATTATTTGAACTGGAAAGATGTTTAGGCTTATTAAATTTATACAGGGCTTTGTCAATCAAAGGAGGATTATAACCACGAGCAAGGGCAAGAGATTTGGGATAACTAATTTCATTATTCAGAGCAGAAGAGTCAGAATAAAGAATTTACACTTAGGGAAAGATTTCTAATTGGGTCTGCAATTCAGTAAACATGCTTTGCAGTATCATTAATTCCGTTCTTGTAACTTTTATACATCCGTGGTAACCAGAATTGCACATTTTAAAGCCAAATCTTGGCTACTAACAGAATTATAAATATTAACCCTATGCAAAAGCAAAGATGATCATTATTCTTATTTTCAGCAGTGCAAAGATGAACCTTATTTTATTTTAGAGTTTCATTATTAAAATATATTTAATCTAACTTAAAATTTTCATATGTAATAAGAAGGAATGTTTTTCTGTTGTTAATTAACCATTTACAGGCCAATGTTCCCAATTGGGAACATAAAATTAAAAATTTAGTAAAAATTAAATTTCATCAAAATAGACTTGAAAAAAATTGGCAGAAATACTAAAAAGAAGACTTGGTGTTTTGAAATAGAAGTTACATTCCTATCATTAATGGAGAAATGTACAGAAAATCATAAAAATGACCAATGACCACCAGAAAATGACCAATCATAAAAATGATTTTTTGAAATAGATAACTTGATTTTTTGAAATAGAAGTTAAATTCCTATCATTAATGGGAAAATGTACAGAAAATCATAAAAATGACCACTGGAAATGGCCAATGTTCCAAATTAGGAACATTCTGAAAATTATATATAATTTTTTTTTCCATCATATTAATGACTAATATCTCTTAACTAAAGCATTAGAAGACATAATGTACAAAAAAAAAAAATAAAATAAATAAATAAATAAATAAAAATAAATAAATAAAAAATAAAATAAAAAATACATGGATCTGAATTCGGCCTGTAAAAGGTTAACTTGTCACTATAACTCCATGTTAAATTTGATTAAAGGCACTGTGCTTCATATTACTATTCATTAATGCTATTATAAATTTATCTATTAGAGAATTTTATTGAATAAAGCTTCATGATGGCAGTAGCATACCGATTTCATAATGTTCACAACATCCTGCATTATAGTTGGCTAATGAAGTAATGTATTTTCATCAAACCACATTTTTGTAGTTCCTGACATATGGTACAAAAATAAACCTTGAAAAATAAAATATTCACATTTTAAAAGATAACATTTGTCTATTTAAAATATGAATGTACATATTTGAATTCATCTTACTAAAGAAAAACTAAATCAATCTTACATTGAACTGGGACAGCTCTCAAAATATGCCCAATCCTCTTTTACCTGAATGGTTCCAAGAAATGTTTCTATCCCTTTCATATTTTGTTTTATGCCCACCAAGATTCAATAATTTTTCATCTGCTTGAATTTATTTATTAATATTAACATGGTTATAAAGAAAAAAAGAGTTATTTACTTGGAGCTGTCAAAATAAAAGAGTTTATTTGGGGTGCTGTGGATTGGGTTAAAGTAAGCGTAACCTAAACTCTCGGCAAAGCTATCCTGTCAATGGACATTATGCTATGGGAACATTTTTACGAACTTGCCACTAGTGGATTCTCATACTAGGAGAATAGCGATGATTTTGACACATCAGAAAATCTTTTTTTGGATTTTGTTTACTCCTGAAGTACAATTTTGGATCTCTAGATTTGCTGTTTTCCGTTGTTGGGAGAAGGGGAATGGGATAAATTTGCCTGAGTTGATGTTACTAATTCATTTCTATTTTAAAGGTTCCACAACGATCATTTTTTATGTTCATAAAAGAATTCTGGTTACAATGTTTTGAACCACTGTACTAAATTTTGCCATCTGTGATTTTAGAATTTTTAGTGAATTTTATGTGATTTAATAGAGTTTTCTGCATTTCATGCCAATTCATTCAGTTTCTGAATTACTCTCAGTAATATTAACACTATGGGCATTCGATAAATTTTTATATTTAAAATATCTCCTAAGGATATTAATATTTTCTATTTCTGTTTTATATGTGTCCTAAAGGATGGCTCCTTTTTTTCTGAATTGTCAAAATATTTCTAAATGTTTTATGTGTTAAGTGTATCTAGCAGACAAACTGGGAGTAAAATTTCAGCACTTCATAAAAAATTAAGTGCTGAATTAAATTTCTAAAATTATTTTGAAAAAATTATTTTAGAAAGTTTTTTCAAAACTAAGAATTTTTTTTTTTTTTTTTTTTTAAGAGAACGCTGAAAGAAGTTAGCAGGACTTACTATAGAAGTAATTTATAAACAAAAGGAATTTTCCATTTCTTGATAAATAAATTAGTTAATGAATTAAAATCGATTATGGTTATGCAACAACTGATTTTTCACCTTTTTTGTCAGAAAAAGGCCTTTTGTGAAATATGTGTTTTAATGTAATTTGTTCCTGTAGATTTTTCCCTTGGGTAAGGGTTGGATCTTGAAAGGCCTTTTTTCAGTCCTGATAAGGACTATTATGTTATTCATATGCAATTCTTTCTAACACATTCACGATTCTGTATTTATGCAGAATAATATTTGTTTTTTGTAAGTCAATTATTATTTAACTCAATACAAAAACTACAAAAAAAATAATAAATTTTAACAGGCGCGCAGCACAAGAAGCTTATATTAGAAATGAATTCTAAATAGAAAAAAGATGTGCTGTGTTTTATTATGAAGCCAAATAAAATGTTTTGTGAAAATTTTAACTGTTTTCAAATTTTACTTTTGCTTGAAACATAAAATTTGAAGAATGCTAAATAATAAGAATTTTATCTTTATTAAAAATATCTAATTTTGTCATTAAAATGTTATTCCAATTTCACATTCAGTATAAATTTCATCACAGAATTATAATACACTTAAAAAAAATGCCTATCAAAATAGCAAGCATGAGAGTGTTTTGACCCAAATGACCAATTACTACCAATACATTTTAAAAGTATATTTTGGTTTGTAACTTCTAAGAAATATTGTCATTAAATAATGCCAGAAATTTTAATAAAATTTAGTGGTAGTAATCGGTCATTCTGGTCGGAGTGCTCTCATCCCTGAAATAGAATGAAAAACCATAATTTTTCCTCAGTATGTTCTTAAGTAATTACAAATTTACATCTTAGAGTCACATCAAAGAATTTGTTTTAACCCATTTCTAAAATCTATTTGCAATTTCATTTCCTGATAATTGATTTATCTTAAATTAGATTATAATTTTATTCATATTAACTCACATTTATGTATAGAATTAAAATACACACCCTGAATAACTGATGAATTTTTTCTTGTTTTTGAATCTAACATATTGTTGAAATGTTGAATTTATACCATTGATTAAAAGACAAATTAATTTAAATGCCAATCAAGTCTTCATTAATAAAATAAGAATACCTGGTGAATGCAAAGGCATGAAAATTATCATGAATATTATATTGTCTAACCTCTAAGAAGATCATATATAAAAAACTTCTTTCATTCATTTTATTTATTTTTAAAGATAATTATCATTATTTTATATATTTCCATTTGCATATTTAGTATATACTTAAGGTAAATTTGTCCAAAAAATTCAAATCCATTGAAATTTTTATTCTACATTTAATAGTTTAAAAAGTAAAACATTTGATTGGACATTGAAAATCGTCTATCACTAGAAATGACATTGGGAATTTCATCTGGCAAGTCATCCCTCAAAGAATTCTGTGGGATATAAGGGTTACCGACTCATTTGTTTCTACTGCCAAAAATCTCGTCAAAATTTTTATGTGTAAATAAACACATTTTCCTTGAATATTACTAATAATTGTCATGTATATCAACGTACAATAAACTAAATAAATTTTTATCACTTTTTATTGAAAAATTCTAAAAAAAAATTAACTTCTTCGGTCCTTGGGTACCCATATGGGTACATCCGTTTTGTCCCATTTTATTAATGATACTCAAATATAAATGGAATTTCTATATAAGAATAATATATTTAAAATTCTAAGATTCAAGCTAATGAAAATAAAACAAAAATCTCACTCTGAAATCAAACGAGAGAAGAAATAATTCAGTAATAATTAATACTGCATTAATACTTGGTAGCGAGGAGGTTAAAATGGCTTTTCTTTAGAATTTAGTAAGGAACTATTTCTTTGTGTGGATATACATATCTTCCCAGTATAATGTCTCTTGACAGGCTAGCTTTGATCAGAGATTAGTTATTGTTTTCAAGAGAAGGAAATTAAAAGTACACACTGATATTTTAGGAACCAAAATTTTGGCATATAGTAGCTTTTAAAAGGTAATATATAGAGACTTCAAAAGCTATAAAAATGTGGTTCATTGATAAATGTTATTTGATTGGCTGCATCAATTACAGGACATGGACTTTATTGAAAAATAAATGGGGTGCAATAGTGAAATTTTAAGTAAATGGGAAGTAATATAACCTACAGCTTTGTGACATACATGACAAGCATGAGAAAAGCTATTTCCAATCCCTGAATAGCCATATCCACCCACATCATAATCATCAAATCTTGTTCCAAGCATGTCAAATTCTATTGGCTGGGTGTCTAAAATAAAGTTGGGTACATTTTATTTAAATTTAATATTTGAATTTATAAGCAGTAATCTTATATTTATGACCATTAAAAATTATATAAATGAGCAAAATAGCTGTCTTCAGATAATTATATAATGTTCACTAATACTTAGTATTATATAAAATTTATGATTCTTTAGATTTTATGATGTCCTTATAATTTTGGTTAAAGATTGAATAAAATGTTAAATGTATATCTTATACACATTTAAAATTTAAGCATGTCCTTTTTTTAAAAAAATTTATTAGTGAAAAATAGAATTTTGTAACTATGTTGAACAAATGTTTCTTTTATATATTTTATTACTTGGAAATCATGACCTATTTGAACTGCTTTAAATTTTCATAATTTTGATTTTTGCTAAAAAGTATTCCCAGCTAATGTAACACAGTCACTTTAACAGACTAATTTACATTGACAAATGGTTATTTTATTAAGCATATTTTTTAAAGAGCAAATTTGTCAATTTTTATTGCATACCTGGAATAGAAATTTGTTAAGTCTGGTAATTACTAAAATGAATGCATAGTGAAAATAATGCAATAACATTAGTGCTGATTTTCTAAAACATGTATACCAAGATGACACATTCCTTCATCAATGTTAGATTGTTGATATAGGGCAATGATGGTACATGAAGTCCAACATATATTTCTATTTATCTCTAAAGTGCATCAATATACATTTCCTGATGCTTAGTACCTGGCGAGTTTTGTTTAGACCTGTTGTTTTGTTTAGTCTGTATAAAAAAGATTTTCAAATGAATTTTTCTTAAGAAACACTAGTAACAAAAAGAAAGTTAACATCAAGATGCTTCTTCATAAACATGAAAGGTATAGCTGAAAAATTGACACTGGAGATTTGGAATGAACAAGTTAACGTATCTTACACGGAATATTAAACCTTTAAAACCCTGACTGTCAAGCAAAAGGGCAAAATCAAAAAAAAAATTTTAATTGTTTTCTCCCAGTATGATGTAAAACTTTTATTGCATATAAGTCTTGACAGTATTAATCATAACCTAATTATTTAAAAATTTCTTATATCTGTTAAATTATATTAATTTAAATAATGCTTCTATTTCAGTAAAACCTACAGCTTTGTGAATGTATATAACAGTTTGTAGTGATGAGAAAGTTAAAATCATATTCTAAATCTGGTAATGAATTTTCATATACAGTAAAGAATCTACTATTCAGAATCCAGAAAGAGAGAAGGCTTTCTGGATTTTGTAATTTTCCACATTTTGGGTCCTTTCGTAATTCGGAGCTGCCCCCCCTCCTTTCCCCCCGAAATCCCAGTCTTATTCCTTAAATAATTTTGTTTGTTCACCATGCAGGAAAACTTTTTTCATGACGATTTTTAAATGTTTTTGTGAGTTTTGTTAGAAAAAAAATTAGAAACGCGAGCAGATAGACATTTTGAAATGTCTGAGAAGGGACAGAGGATACAAGAAAATAAACAGAACTCTCCTGTTATATACAGACATGGTACAAGCTCAGCAAAGAAAAAGCTAAACTTCTATGGCCTCATGGATTTTTGATGAAATTTGCATTTTTCCCATAGCATTTTAATGAAATTCATATTTTTTCCATGCCATTTTGATGAGATTCATGTTTTTTCCATGATTCTTTGACTAAATTTGCAGTTTTTCTCACGATCTTCTGCCAAAATTTGCTTATTTCAACACTATCTTTTGACACAATTTGCAATTTTTTTTTTTTTCTTGTGTGATCTTTCGATGTTATTCACATATTTTTCATGATCTTTTGCCTAAATTCTCATATTTTCCACAATTTTTTGCAAAAATTCACATATTCTCCATGACAAAATTTGACAAAATTTGAGTAATTTTCCTTCATCATTTGGAAAAAAAAAATCACTTTTTTGCAATTCTTTGACAAAATTTGCATTTTTTCCATGATCTTTTGATAAAATTCATGTATTTTACATGATCCTTGGACAAAAAAATACATTTTCTGCAATTCTTTGATGAAAATTGCATTTTTTCAACAATCCTTTAACAAAAATAGCATCTTTTTCCATGATCCTTTGACGGAAATCTAATTTTTCCTGTGATCTTTTGATGGAAATCTAATTTTTCTCACAATCCTTTGACGGAAATTGCATTTTTCCCATGATACTTTGATAAAAATTATTTTTCCATGAGCTTTTGAAGAAATTTGCTCAATTTGGAAAGATTTGTACTTCCGTTTTTGTTGTATTTCATCCACTACCACTACCTACCCCCCACCCCCTTCACTAAAAATGGCACCAGATTTTAATGCATATTTCAATTGATCCCAAGAATGATAAAATTCAGGGCTGAAAAAGCTGAATTTCACATTTCTGTGGAAATGTAACATGTCTGTATAAAAGTATTCAAATAATACAATGGCATAGCCATAATATTTTTTCAGAGGAGGTGGAGGGGACAAAATATGATTTTTTAAAAAACAAATGGCAATATAAAATTTGAAACTAAAGTTCAACAAAAACCTTTGATTTTTTTCTTAATTTCTGGAAGGAGTGGGTGGGTGGGGAGGGATCTGTGTTACTTTGCCACTAAAATAACTTGTTTTAGTGTTTGACATTGAAACAATGGAAAAAAAAATTAGGAAGCTGTAAAAAATTTTAAAAAATTCAAAATTGCAAAAATTTAGAAAAAATTTACAAATTTGGAAAATTTTTGAATATTTTTCTTTTTTGGATTGCAGAATTCCAGATAATAGGTCCTCTACTGTATTAGTATAATATAGCTGTTTCTATGAACTATAAACTACAACAAAGAACACAAACTCATTTCATTATTCTTCAGAACATATGAACATTTTATTTTTGTAACAAGTACCAAATAGAAATTTTACATATATAAATAAACTATATACAATATTATACTAAAGAACTTTGCTTTCAATTATTTTATCTGTATATAGAATTTTCTTTAAACTCAGTAATGCACACAATTTTAAAGCTAAGATGCATCAACTCAGTCACATAATGTTTATTTTAAAATTTATGAAAAGAAATAAAAGGAAAAATATTATAAAAATTTCGTATAAAATCTATACTTGTTTATATTAGTCATCTGCAATATACTTGTCAATGAGAAAAATATACTGTTACATTGTATTTATGTCTAGGAATGCCAATAAATGCATATTCCATATATACACACATGCAATTTACAGTAGAACTCTATGAAATTTTTAATAAAAATAAGTGACAGTATATTAAATCATATACACTTATAACAGATTTTTAAAATCTTTAAGCTTTCACAATACATTTAGAAAGTTCAGTTTGGCTTTAGTAATTTATAAGAGTACATGGCATTTACAGGGTTTTCTTAAAAATCAATTTACACAATTTCTTTTTTAAATATTATTAAACAAAATGTTCAACAAATATACATTTAACAAAATTCAAAAACAAAATATATAATACATACAAAATCTTTCATTTATATCCAGACTTAGCACTTCAATGACTGCATCTTGGATAACAAAATAGGAATTTACAAGAATGAAGGAATGATTGCACACAAAGACTAGATAAAACTTTCTAGTTGCAATCAATACTTGCATTTTTTACTTGACTGCAACATAAAGCATGATCTCGAGTGTCGCCCCAACCCCCATTTCCTTTGGGTGCTTTAAAAGGCTTTCTAAAACTTTGGTGAACTGATAAAGATGATGGGAAGAGATTATGATTAGATGAACTCAAAATTCTCATGACTTTGTGCACAACACGATCACTGCTACAGTCTTTTCCTCTGTGATGCACACCACTGAAAAATGATTTTAAAAACATATTTATTTTGTTTTATTCAAGATTTGAAACTGAAGTAAACATATACTATAGCAATTATAAAAATAGTTATTATTAACATAGAATTAAATGGTTAACTATCTGCATTGAAATGCCATCTCAGGGTAGATGAATTAAACTGCAAGCAATTCCAATCTTTGTCAATATTTAAAATTATTTAAAACTTTTTACAAGAAAAATCTTTATGGAAGAAGTCTTAATGGAAAAAGGAATCATTTTTAAGTGTAATTTAACAAAATATGACATAAAAATGCAATGTATATAATAATAAATCATGAATTTTCATATATTAGAATGAATTACTAATATGTTATTTCCAACACATTATAAGAAATTTATTTCCAAATGTAGAATAAAGTGTGGTTTTAAATTTTAATCTAATTAAACATATATCATGCTTTTTTTCACATAGTTAGGCCTAGGACCACTGAATCAGTCTTGAAAAAGAGAGAAAAGCATAAGAAAAAGACTAGAGTTTGAAAAAGAAGACTAAAAAAAGACCAAAAAAATTGCAAAAAAAAAAATAATTAAATAAATAAATAAATAAAATGATTTCATGGAAAAACTAATAAATTCACCAAATGATTTGGGAGACAAAACGATGAAATTCGTCAAATGTTCTTGTGGGAAAGATAGTGAAGTTCATCAAATTGTCTCAGAAAAATAAAAATGACAAAATTTGTCACAAGATCTCAAAAAAAATATTTTCAAAATTCGTCAAATGTTCTCATGATAAATATCATGAAATTCATTAAAAAGCATCAGATAAAATTGCAACATTAGTCAAAAAGGTCTTGATGGAAAAATTGTGAAATTAGTAAAATGGCCTTGGGTTAAATATCTTAACATTTGACAGATGGTCTAAAAAAAAAAAAAAAATTTCAGTAAGTCTCAGAGAGGCCTGAATCACAAAACAAGAGAAATTATGCAAATAATCCAATCGCTAATTTTGTCAAAGTATCACAGAAATAAATAGCGAATTTTGTCACTTGTTTGTCAAAAAGTATCACAAGTTTCACCAAACGACTGCAAAAAAGATAACAAATTTCATAAAATAAAGCCATAAAAAATTCAAAGTTCTGTCAATGGGTTAGATTAAAATGTCACGAATTTCGACAATCAGCTACAGTATAAAATAGGGAATTTTGTCAAATTATCTTAGGAAAAAAATTGAGAAATTTGTTAAATGGTCATAGGGAAAAAGCAAAATAAAAAGGTAGTACAAAGACTCCCTCAAATCCGCACAGCTTGGGACCAGAGGTTGTGCGGATTTTAGAATTTTATGGATTGCTGGTCATTGTTTTGTTTACATTTTTGAAACAATAATTTTAATGTAATTAATAATGCAAAATGAATATTTATAACATAGTAAAACATTTAAATAAATAAAGTGATAAATTCAAATAAATAAAGTAATAAATTAAAATAATAAAAATTTAAATAATTTTTTTGCAAAGGACAAGTAAATAATCAATAATGTATAATTAAACATTGATTATAAAGATGAGAAGCATTTTTCCTAAATTATACAATGAAATTTGCTTGATAAAGGTGCACTACTAATTCACATCAAAACCATAAAATAAGGATGTTTTATTTCAAGTTTTGCCAGACTTAATATTTTAAAAAGCTTGATTAATGCATAAATACATTTAGCAAAAAGATTGTGATTACCAGTAATATTAGCAATATCTTGAAAAATTTCAGAAATAAATTTATTTTTCCTTCATGAAAAGGCATGATTTTAGTAATATTAACTAACTTATATAATATTCTTTTAACTTATACAATATTTAGTAAAAAAAAAATTACAGATTAATATATATATATATATATATATATAGAGAGAGAGAGAGAGAGAGAGAGAATTGATATAAAAATTAAAAAGTCAAATTTTGTCACTACATGTGACCTGAAAGTTTTTTTGTTTACATCTGTAAAATATATGTGGATTTTAGAGAGTTGTGGATTTTAAGGTTGCAGATTTAAGGGAGTCTTACTGTTCAAGCATTAAGTGATAATTCAAAACAAACCTTTTTTCAATATTTCAGGACAGATTTACTCATCATACTACTTTTTCTTACATGACCATTTGATGAAATTAGTGATTTTTCCCGAATGTTGCAATTAACAATTAAAATTGCAATTTTTTTCTCACAATCATTTGCCCCAAATTCACGAATTTTTTCCCAATCATTTACTGAAATTCATGAATTTTTTCGTGATCGTTTACCAAAATTTGCAATTTTTTGTTCAGCGATTGCTTGTCAAAATTTTGTTTGTGAAAGCTCATGATTTTTTCAGAGATCGTTTGCGAAAATGTGCGATATTTTCTGATATTGTTTGACAAAATTTGTGATTTTTTGTCAGAGATCATTTGACGAAACTTGTATTTTTTTCTGATATAGTTTGACGAAATTTGCTATTTTTTTTAAATTCTCCAAATTTGCCATTTTTTCAGTTTGTTAGATGAAATCCGGCATTTTTCCCGAGATCATTTGACAAAATTTGCCATTTGTTCAGAGTTTGTTTGACGAAATTTGCACATTTTTCTGAGATCATTCGACAAAATTCGCGATTTTTACCAAGATCATTTCACGAAATTTGTGATTTTTTTCGAGACTGACGAATTTTGAGATTTTATTTCTCAATCGTTTCACAAAATTTGTGATTGATTGCTGCTCGTACAACAAAATTTGCGATATTTTTTCAACAACTGATTGAAGAAATTGCATGTTTTTTACAACCAATTGATGAAATTGCATGTTTTTTATAACCAATTGATGAAATTCACGATTTATTTTTCGCTAATGATGAAGAAATTTAGATTTTTTTTAGTCACCAATTGACAAAATTCATAATTTTTTCTACAATCGATTAATGAAATTTATTATTTTATTCTATGAGCTAGTAGCAAAATTTTGCAGGTATCTTTAGTAATTGTTTGACTAAAAATCGCTCTTTTATTTCAGGATCGTTTCCCGAAATTTTTCATTTTGATTTGTGATCGTTTGACAAAATCCTCGGCTTTATTTCGTGATCGTTTGATACAAATTGCAGTTTTGTTTCGCAAATATTTGGCAAAAACCGCTGTTTTGTTTTAGATAGTTTGGTGAAAATTGCAATTTTATTTTCAGATAGTTTGGCAAAAATTGCCGTTTTGTTTTGCAACCATTTTTTGAAAATTGGTGTTTGATAAAAATCGGTTTTATTTGGCGATTGTTTGATGAAAATCGTAGTTTTGTTTTGTGATTGTTTAGCGAAAATCGTGGTTTTGTTTCAAGAATGTTTTGCGAAAATAGCGGTGTCTTGTTCCAGGATAATTTGGTGAAAATCACGATTTTGTTTTGCGAAAATTGAGGTTTGATTTCATGATCATTTGAGAAAATCGCTGTTTTATTTTGCAATCGCTTTTTGATTTCATGATCATTTGAAAAAGACAGCGGTTTTATTTTGGGAACATTTATTGAAAATGGCAGTTTTATTTCAGGATCCTCTGGCGAAAATCTCAGCTTGATTTTGCGATTGTTTGACGAAAATTGTCTTTTTCTCTGTGTTCAAGTCATGAAAATTGCAATTTCATTTGTGACCATTTGACAAAAATCACAAATTCTTAAAAATTAAAAAACTTAAAAATCCGTCATTCTCAAAAAATTGGCCTCCCTGTATACAATGATCGACCAAAGAAACTTGAGATTTTTTTTCCCCTGCAACGCACTGACGAATTTCTCTGTTAGTTTTCACAAGATTAACTGACAAATTTTGCAATGTGTTTCTGTCACCGATTGACGGATTATACACATTATTTCGCTCGCGAAAATGACAAAATCGTGTTAATTTTCTTGCAGAAGAATGACGAAATTCATGATTTTTACCCCCATGAATATTATTAAATTTTGCATTTTTTCTTGCCGTAGATTGACCAAATTCACTTTTTTTTCAATGTCCAACAGAAAAATTTTGTGATTATTGCTCACAAATTTTTCTCGAAATTAAATGATGAAAGTTGCAATCTTTGTCTTGCAACCAAAGGATAATTAAGAGCAATCAATAAGTAAGGAATAATTGAAAAGAAAAAAGGAAAAAAAAAAAAGAGACTAAATCTGAAAAACATAGACTAAAAGAAACAAATGCAAAAAGAAAAATAGTGAGCTTAGTGACCCATTACTTTGCATGCACAGTTTAACAATTTCAAATATTTATTTTACTTCATTTATTATTTATATAGATCCTATTTTCATAATTCAGTGGTAGTTTTTCTAATCAGCATTAAAGGGCTCTTCTTAATAATATTGTAAAGGATACAGTCAATGGCTTTCTTATTTAGAGTAAGATAAGAAACCTGAAGCAAATATCTCATCAGAAAGCTTTATACATATGAATTAAAAACTTGTTAAATAAATTATGCTTATGTTTTAATTCAAATTCATAACTATTTCTAGTTCATTGCAAAACTTTCAGAATTAATAACAATATCTATATTCACAGTTCATAACTGAAAATAAAGACTTAGAAGAAAACTTGACTTAAACAGAAAACTTGTTCTTGCTACTAACACAGCTAAAATTTGTAATAAAATGAGGAAAATTTCAATATGATATTCAATGTATAGTATGTGGCACAATGTGAATTATATACAAATAAAGGAATTATGTTTTTTTCATGGAAAAATTAAGTGATAGCTTCATACTCATGTAAAGAAACTTTGTTTTTGTATTTTATTTATTTACAAAAATAAATAGTAGCAAATTTTACTGGAGATACTAAGTTCTTAAAAAATAATAATTTTCCTTCATGTTTAAGTGTACACAATATTCCATATTTTCCAATATATTATTCACTTATAGTTTCCATGGGGAAAAAAATAATCAGCATATTTTAAAATAAATCATATTTAGTTTTTAAGTGAAAGTTTGAATAATAATTAATCTAACAAGAAAATATATAAGACAAAATTTACATATATTTGTGGTTAGCAATGGCTTTATAATTTCTTAAGAGTCCACTTTAGTCATGCAGACATGGAGAAATTTGAATGTTAAGATTAAGTCTATGGGAGCATATATTTTTGAAATAATTGGATAGCTGAAGACGATCTACAAACAGGCTAGTTTTTACTTAAAATTTTTTTTTTTTAATATTAGGATAGTTTTAAAATCACTCCAAAAAGTTAAAGTAATTAAAAAAAAAAAAAAATCTGAATCCAAAACTGAAAAAGTAAAAACTAGTCTGGTTCTAGATTGTCCTCAGCTATCCAATAAAAAAAAAAATCATTCAAAAATATTAAAATTAAAGTGAGATATTTTAAAATAAATGCTCCCCATTGACTTAAGATGATTGTTTTTCTTTTTTTCCCCATGACATAAGTGGCTTCTTAACAGAATGGTATATAAAAATACTTTACCATTCTCCTATATGAAAGACTCTTGGAGCAATGGCAACCATGGCAGTTAATGGAGAAGGCAAACAAGTTGCACTGACATGCTGCAGTGACCAGTCCCAATTATAATCATCAAAGGAACAAAACGCCTAAAGAAAAAAATTATTTTGTATAGGTATGGAAAACAAATATGCATACATGCAATCTCATACTTTCAACCAAAAAGTTATTTAATGAATGAAATTAAGTGGATTTCAAATGACTAGCAAGACAAATTTAATTAAATTTTTTGGTTGATTCTTTTTCTATTTTTAAGCCAGATGTTGGTAAGTATGAATAAATAGTATTACAGATTATTTTAATTACAGTATATTGAGTTAATTACAATATATTACTTTAATTAATGGTGTTTTACTACATTTTTATTTGATTAATAAAATTATAAATTGATTGAACAAGTTGTTGTAGCATTTTTAATGTTGTCATTAAGTCTCTAATAGTTTAAAATTTGTCAAATGAAAAGGAAAAAAAATCAATACTTTTGAATTTTCATTGTCTTTGAGATCCATCTTACAGTCCAGAAAATCTCAAACACACAAACATTTCACAAATGTATTACAATTAGAACACTTTCAATCAACAAGAATAATTAATTTTAAAACTACTTAAGATATTGTAGCCAAGATTTAACAAAGTCCTAATATTTTAGAAATACTTATATTTAAAATTGCTTAAAAACAATGAAAAGACAACAACAAAAAGTTGCAACTTTACAAATAAGTTAAATTTATTTTAAACTGATAGTTTACTGTAAAAGAAAGAAAAAAATATAAAAATCATGACAAAAAAATTTTAATAAATTAAACATTATATATTTTTATAATTAGTAATAAAATAAATGACAAGAAGCATAATGCATATTTTCAGCGTTTTTGGATAATTTGCATTAAGCATTAAGAATCTTTGACATTTTATTATTTTGAAACATATATCCCTTAAAATACTGTCTTCTATCTATTTATAGTATTTTCAATTCTGTTACAATATCATAATTTTCAAATTCTTTGATATATAGTAATAAAAAATTGAGTTATTTAAGCTCATCAAAAATATTTAATGAAGAAAAAATGTACAAAGCAAGTGTATCTAAAAATATTAAACATTTTTTAAAGTCTATATGCGGTATATAATAATAAATTCATAAGAATATCAATTTTACATGTTATAAACTGCAACAGATTACAAGCCATGTACTAGCTATTATATCCCTTATATAATAGATACAACAAAATAAATTATTTAATTACATTATTTCAAAGGCTGGTTGAAATTTTAGTCAAAGTACTTACTGCAAAAGCAGAATTATCACACACTCAAGTCCAATATTAAGGTCATAAACATAAAATCTGTAAAAACTGATGAAATATTTACTGTGTTATCATAAAATTTGGTCAGAGGTATATTACAATGAGAGAAATAATACAGTGACATAACAATATGGAAAAGATTTTAATTGTGAGTTAAGAAACAGGGTATATCAAAAAGTTTTAAATCATGAATCAGAGATAATGCTAATCTCAGGAAAAGTCTGTCTAATATGGAGTGAAACCACCACCATGCACTGCTACAAGCCTCACTACAAGCACTCAAACTGTTTATGGGGGTGTCAATAAATGTTTATGGCAACAAAACCCATTATTCCAAAAGCACAGCTTTTAACTCCTGATAGATCCTGGGAGGGGGGTTATGCTGTGCAATGGCTATATCTAATGCTATCCATCTCAAACATGGTTAATAGGATTAAACTCCGGAGACCTCAACAGCAAATTCATACAGCAAATATTCTCTTTTTTAAGAAAATTATCAAAAATAAGAGCTCTGTGTGGCTTTGCATTATCGTCCATAAACATGAAGTCCAAGCTTACAGCGTGCCAGAACCTCACAAACACTTCAAGGAACTCATCCCTATAGCAATGTGTGTTAACAGTACCCACATCAAAGATATGCAGAGGTGTACGACTGCCCAATATTATGCTATTCCAGACAAGGATTCCTTTGTCACCAAATTGATAGATGTCTTTTACATAGGAGGTATGATAGCAATGTTCTCTTCAAATGAAGATTCAATGAGGATCACTATGTGTGATGATTCTCAACTCATCACTGAAAAGAACACGCCCACATTCTTGTTGTGTCCAAGACTGATGTCTTTGGCTCTACAACCAATCTCTCCTGTTGGATGCAGTGAAAGAGACACAAGCAACTGGATGCCAGGAGCAAAGAGCCCTTTCTGCTAGATGTCTATATATACTGTTTGCCTGGAAATTCTTATTAATTCCAGATGCAGCAGTAAGGTCACAAGCAAGCTGAGGAGCCATCGCCAGCCTGTGTCATTGTGCACTTAATGCCAAGTAGAAATCCTGTGCAGTTGTCATTGCTTTATGGCAGCCTTAATAGGCCTTTCTGGTGACAGTGCCAATTGTTTGGAATTGATTCCACAACTTGGATATCACTTTCAGAACTATATGTAATCAGCAAGCCACCTCTGCTTAAGACTGGCCAGATTCAAGCTTGCCAACAGCTCTCCATCTTAAGGAATCATCTTAACAATTATGAAAATTCATTCTCATTGCAAAAAGAATTACTTGTTCATTTTAATGCAATATTCACAAAATTGCAGGCAAAAATTCCAGATGCTTAAATGGTCTAGATCCAATAGTACTGCAAATACTAATGCTAAACAACTTCTTTTTCTAAACTGAAGGTTAGTATTATACTATCCGTTCTTCAAAATATATACATCACAAATTCTATCAATTTTTCTGGAAGATATTTACAACTGTTTTGAAAAACATGTCTGTAACCTTAATTTTGGACATGAGTACATTAGTCATAAATGTGATGGACTTAAACATACATATTTAATCTTTAGATGAAACAAATAAAGAAAAATGCACTCTCACCTTGGCACATTTTTTTATTTGCTCCCATAGCGTCCTATTTATCACCATACCCATATTATGCCGACTAGAGAGCCATTTCACAATTTCAATCTATAGAGAGTTATATAAATTAATGAATAAGACAATATATATAATACAACATCAAATTAATGATAATGATTAAAAAACTGCAGCTACTTCAAAATAAGACAGACCATTATGCCGAATTGGATTTGATTGGGGACTATGATATTTAGTAAATTTATTTCATGTTGATTTTGCTTTATTGATGCTTTCCTTCTTTAAGTTCTGTGTGCATTATTTAGCACAATCAAATATAAGGTGCACTTTTCTAATTCCTGAATAAATATATTAATAACAACATCTCACATTTTATTTATAGAGTGATGTTTTAGTCTAATTTGATTTGCTTTGAAAAAATTAAAAATGTATAATTACCCATAAGAACTATCCTTAGATTTTCAATATAAGAAAAAATTATGAACCACACTTAAAATTTTGAAACAGTAAAGCAAATTTCTAAGGGGAAGTTTGACATTTGCATGAAATGAAAGAATAGGTAATGCATTGTTACACTTATGAATACTGGTTCTGAAAATTTTGAATTTTATTTTAGCAGAGATATCTGAAAGGGATAAACAAATTTTCCCTTCAGAACAGTAAAGATTAAATTCTCCTAACACATTTTTATTTTTTCAGAAAACAATGAAGTCCACTGTAATATGTGTGAGAAAGTGTGCCAAACTAATACTATGAGATGCAAAGTCAAAGCTGAAATTATAAATAATTATAATGTGTATCAATTGGCTGGTTATTTTGATACTGAAGAAGTTTGGAAGTTGATTATCTATAATCAATTACAGATTTTTTTCTTTTAACATCTTTTAGTACAAACTGATTTCAAAGTAACTGCACAGAATTGTAACACATCAAAATGTCTCTCATAATTATCCAAAACCAGCAGATTACAAACAGTTTCCATGGACAGTTTTAGCAGGATTGGTACTGTTTACATAATCAACACTCAATTAATATTCAGAAAATAAACTATTTTCACACATTAATTAAACACTTCTGCCATATTTCTCATCTGTTGTCCCCAAAATATCCAGAGGATATCAAGCTTGAAGGCCAATGGCTTTATGACCCTGAGCCTAACCTTTCTTGCTTTTCAATATCTTTATTTTAATGAATTTCCCTTTTAAATTTGTCAGGTTTCAATATAAATTTTTTTTTCTTTTTTTGGCATAACCAAGCAATCTGCAGTTTGTTGCATTCTGATATCTAAACTATTTTTTATTTAAACAAGGAGAATTAATCTTTAAACACTGAAAAATTTGGGAATTAATTGATCAATTTAAGGAATCTTATGGAAATTGAAAGATTTAATTGGGATTTATAAATCATAATTCTGGCTACAATCTGCTGTTTGCCACATTCTGATATTTAAAATATAGTTTCTGCAAAAACATGGAAAAGTCGATCAATCAAGCAATTTTCCAACACTTGGGGTATAATTGATCGATTTAAAGGAATCTTATTGTGATTAAAATGTCTAAGATTTATAAATGGCAATTCATTTTAAGCTTATGACATCCTTTTAATTAAAAATTAGATTGCATGTATTGTCCTCAAACATGAAAGATCTTAGAAAATACAAATGCAACACAGCAGATTGCAACAGTCAGTAATTTTATAAATTTCAGAAGATAGAAAAATTCCCATACACTTTAGCTGGACTGCATTAAGCCATTACAGTCTACATTCTAATAATTTTTAACACTTAATATTAGTAATGTATATAAATTTTATTTTTCCAGGAAAATAGCCTCAAGAAAATTATCTTTGCTGTATTTTATAGATTAAAAGCAGACTTGAGATAGTAAATAATTTACTTTTCTCTTCAACTAAAAACATATTTATTTTAAATTTTAATATCAAAAGAGTTGTACAATATCGTATTTTGAATAAATTGAAAGAAAAAATGTAGATGATTCATGATGTTAGCCACATTTCCATTTCTCAACCACATCTTTATAGAAATGCTTAAATGTCTTAAAGTTTGCTTGAAATGTATATGTAAATAAGCTAAATAACTTTGTAAAATCACCATAAAAAGAAAATTAATCAAGACACATTTTGAGCTTCAAAAATAAGAGCTCGTCATCAGCTAATCCAAACACGTGTCACAAGGGACAGAATCAAGATAAAGTGTGAGAAAGAAGGAGGACATTACAAAGAGTGCCACAGGTGGCATTGGCTAAAAGAGCCCAGGTGGAAGAGAAAAATGATGATAAACTAATAAAAGAGAAAGAAAACAGTGGAAAAAAATGAGATAAAATAAAATAAAAAATAAAATAATTAAAAATTATATTTTTAATTATTTTATTTTTTATTTTATTTTATTTCATTTCATTTTTTTCCACTGTTTTCTTTCTCTTTTATTAGTTTATCATCATTTTTCTCTTCCACCTCGGCTCTTTTAGCCGCCACCTGTGGCACTATTTGTAATCTCCTCCCTATTTCTTTATTTTTCTCTTCCTCCTTGGCTCTGTCAGATAGTGCCACCTGTCGCACTCTTTGTAATCTCCTTTCTCTTGCTCACACTTTATCTCGACTCTGTCCTTTGTGACATGTGTTTAGATTAGCTGATGACGAGCTCTTATTTTTGAAGCTCCAAACACGTCCTGATTAATTTTCTTTTTATGGTGATTTTACAAAGTTATTTAGCTTATTTATCAATTTATCGCCAGTGATTACGGTGTTTTTCAATATGTATATGTAGTTTAAACTCTGTGTAACCCTTAAGACTACAGACAGTAAACATGGTTACAATATGAATATCAAAGATTATTATTATTATGATGTGTACCATTATTAGAAGTCTACAATTAATATTATTGTTTAGAAATAGAGGTAGACAAAATCAGGGGTGCAGAAAATGTTTCTACTCTCAACATTTCCCCCAATCCCTATGAAAATTTCCCCAAAATTTTAACGGCATGTTATAGATAAATGCTGTACTACCATATGTATTGAAAATCAATTTTTCCATTATGTCTGAACTTATGCACAAGTATGAGAGCAAGAGTATTTCTGAAATTTACACACAATTTTCTAAAAGGTTACAGCAAAGGGGGGGGGGGGGGATGGGGGGAATCCACTCCCAGCATTATTATTATGTTATTTTATTTATTTATTTATTTATTTATTTATTGTAGCCTTTTGACTAAATTCGCTATTTTTAGTGATCGTTTGACGAAATTTTTAGTCTTTGTCTTTTAACAAATGATCTTTTAACAAAACAAAAAATTATCGTTTAGCAAAATTTATTATTGTTTTGTGATCCTTTGTTGGATTTTGCGTTTATTTTGTGATCTTTTGACGATATTTGCAATATTTTAACGAAATTTACAGATTTTTTTGCCCATTTTTTGGCGAAATATGTGGTCGTTTAAAGATTTTTTTGACGTAAACTGTGGTTTTTTTGCGATCTTTTGACAAGATTTGTGTTTTTTTTTTCTAATTTGTATGTGAAATTTGCATTCTTTTAAAAATTTACTTACGAAAATTGCAGTTTTAGCAATCTAATAATGAAATTTGTGGTTGTTTCGCCATTTTTGATGGAATCCTGCGATTTTTGACAAAATTTGTGGTTGTTTTGGGTTTGACTAAATCTGCAGTTTTTTTTCGCGGTCTTTTGTAGAAATGGGCGTTCATTTTTCAGTCTTTTGACAAAACTTGTAGTTCTTTAGACAAAATTTGTAGTTAATTTGGTGATCTCGCGATAATTTTTTTTTTTTTTTTGTAATTTTTGGACAAAGTTCACTTTTTTTTTGTATCCAAATTTTCAGATTGATGATTTTTTTTTCAGAAAATTTCTAATTGAATCACCTGTGACACATAGGCGTAGAATTGTATGGGCCCATGGGGCTCGGGCCCCTCCAATAATTTTTTCAAATGGGCTGTATTTTTTGCCGTCAACCTATAAAGAAAAATTCACAATTTTTGGAATTTATAATAATTTATAGAAATTTTCTGAGTATATTTTTTTCCAGAGAAAATTTTCTTTCCCTAAATTCGTTGTTTATTTTTATTCTTTATAAACGACTGAAACAACCCAAGAAAACTTTTACCATAGTGTATGGGCACTCTTCGTCTCCCGGGATTTTTTTTCCTTTCTTTCTTCTTTGGACAGTGAGCATAGTTTCTAGGAAAAGTACCTTTTTCTAAATCGGACGTCCTGCATAGGGGGCAATAAATTAACACATTGTTACATTAAAAACGTAGACGACGAGTCCAACACGATCAAGTTACAAAACCATAGATAAGATGCTTGCCTTTCCCCATACATACAAAGAATGGGCTTTCCGGCCTTATAAAGCTCCTAATGTAGGAGCTTCAAAGAACATGAGAAGCGTGGGGGAGTATAGAGGGTTTTTTTTTTTCAGTGGATGATGTGTTTTGTGATTGATTGTGTTGATGTGATTCAGTGGATGTGTGATCAATGTTTTGCTTTGGTCTGAAGTAGTGTCTGAAGGCAACGAATGCGGATGGGAATTTTTTTCTTTTTACTGATGTTAGGCATGAAGTATAAAATTTGTATATAAATGCAAACTGCAGATGGAGAAACAACTATTGAAGTTATCTAAAGATACTCAGCAGTTTCTTGCAGTAATGGATGATTCCCAAGGAACAAGTAGTTCCAATAAATAAAAAGTATTCAAATGTTCCTACTTTCTATTTTAGAGAATTTATTTTTACGTTCCTTAAGTTATCTGATTAAAAGGCTGAACAGACCTGAGCCGGGCCCGAAATTCGAATCAGGCCAGTTTCCTTTCATTGACCGCAACCTGGTAAAGTCAGGGCCTTCCCCCCCCCCCCCCCCACACACACACTCATCTCCTAAGCCTGAACATTTTTTAAACATCCTATTAATCTGAAATTTGATTAATTATTATCATTTTGATGTTCACATTAGAAATCTGCCCAGGCTCGCAGGTCGATTTCCATTACTGACATTCAGGCCGGGCCAGGTCTAGTCATTAATCTTTTTATGCCGGGCTGGGTTCGGGCCTTATTTTTTCCCTGGAGTATCGGGCCGGCCCTAACTTATTTTTCTAACTACTAAACTAAATATTGCACATTTAATATTTTTATACCGTTGCGTTGGAAAAAAAATGCACTTTTAAATGAAATTTGTCTGAAATCTTTGTCACTATTAGTTTTCAAATTATTATTTTAAGTTTTTATTACTTTTTTGTCATAGTGTCATCAGAAGTATTCCATTTTCAGACATTAAATAATGACTAATCAAAAAACGAATAAAATAAAATAAGTTGCGGAATTCAACCCCCCCCCCCCCAAAAAAAAAAAGATTCAGATATACTTGAGATTTCCCAGTTCTCTACTGAGGACAACAGCTATTTTCCAAATAGTTAAAAGGATTCCCATTTTTTTACGGTAAAATATTACCAACTGTGTTATTTCCGAGATCTCCTGCACTAAAAATTGCAAGACGGGATTTTTAGTATCTGAAAAATTTGAAATTTCATAGAATTCAAAATATCCTGATTAGATAATTTTTTGTGAAAGAACAGGATTTATTTTAATATCCTTCTTTGACTCTGGAAAAAATTTTCTTGGACATACAAATTAAAGGATGAGAGTGGCGTGCTATATACAGTCGACTCTCGTTAATTCGAAATCGGATAATTCGAATCTTTGCTTAATTCGAACTAAACATGAAGTCCCGAAATTTTCAATAGCAGAATAATGTTAAAATTTTTCATTAATTCGAACTCCTTTTCTCTTGATTTCGTTTAATTCGAACTAACAAGAATTCTGTTTTTTCATTTTTCTTTTATTTCTCACGGATTTCAGATCATTTGAATAACTTTCTTTCTTTGATTCTTGTAAAAATTGTTCCGAACAAGTATACATATAATAAAATGCATTTGATGTCCACTTTCTTAGAGCCTCATCTGTCCATCAGTGACTCTTTATATTTTTCTTCCATTGTGCTTGTTTCTAATCTTTTAATTAGTTTATGTATTTATACATTCTAATTTAATATTAAGTCATATTATAATGATAAGAGACGAAATAAGTTTAAAAAACATTATAACATTAATTCCTTTGTAATAGTATCATATTAAGCATGTTTTTCATAATTCGAACTTCGGATAATTCGAAAATTTCTTGTGGTCCCGACGAGTTCGAATTAACGAGAGTCGACTGTATATATATATATGTCATTTTGAAAAAAAAAATGCCTTATCTAAAATCTATTTCCAATTTGTATACTTTTGTGATTAGAAGAAATATGCTTCTAGCATCAGTGGTACAGGAGTTTCAATTACATCTGTTTTAAATTATCCGGTATATAGGGTAGATGTGCCAGTAATGGACCACCTTCCAGTAATGGGCCTCCTCGCAATTTTTAGTTTATAAAAAAATAATAAATAATAGTTAAGCTTTTATTATTTTTTTTTTCTGAACTCTACTTTGCCTGCTTTATAAACTGGATTGATTTTTTACACTTTTCATGAAAACAATTAGGAAGTAGAAAATAAAGTTTCGCTGTTTTTCATTAAAAATCTTAATGAACATGCTAAGAGCTGACTTTACTTACTGAGTTTTATGGTAAACGGAAAAAAAGTGTCCGGAAAAAAGTTATCGGAAAAAAAGTTACATAAACTACAAAAACGGGAAAAAAAGTTACCGGAAAAAAATGACAAGGAATTGATTTTGCGGATTTATTATTGATTTTGGGGGTTCATTAGTTAAGTATGAAAGGGGTTTGGGGGGAGGCTCTTAATTTAGGTTAATGGGTTTTTCATGCTGAATTAACTGTTTTGGTTCAATTTTTGGATATACGTTGATACTGAAAAGACGCTTGCCCGATTAGTTTTGGAAGGGACGATTACCCCCCCCCCCCCATCCGCCCTAAATTAGATAAATAGATTTTTATGCATAATTATCTAATATTTGTCAAATTTGCATATAGGCATTCTTTTGATAAGGCTTATATGTATTATATAAAGCCTGAAGAGTTTTGGGAGTTTAATGGTTTAGTATAGAGGGGGAACGGGGGATAAAATCTCTTAAATTAAATTAATAGCTTTTTATGCAGAATTATCCAATTTGCTTGAAATTTTGGACATAGGTTCATTATGATAATACGCATATCTGATTAGTTATGGGATTCTTTTGCTGATTATAAAGGGGTGATGGGCAATCATCATTTTTCAAACTAGATAAATCGGTTTTTACGCGCACTTATCCGATATATTTCAAGTTTTGGATATAGGTTCTTTCTCATAAAGCTAATCCCTGAATAGTTTTAAGGGTTTAATGGCTATATATATAGAGGGGGAACGGGGGATAACACCGCTTAAATTAAATAAATGGCTTTTTACGTAGAATTATCCGATTTGATTCAAATTTTGGATGTAGATTCATTATAATAAAGTTTACCCCTGATTAGTTATAGGGTTCTTTTGCTAACTAAAAAGGGGGAGCAAGCAATTGACCCCCTCCTTAATTTTTTTTTTTTTTTTTTTTTTTTTTTACAACTATCCGGCGTATTTCAAATTTTGGATATACAAGTGGTTCTTTCTGTTAAGGGTGTATTTCGATTCAAACTACTTATTTTCCGATTTATTTTTAAATACATTTTTGATGTCATATGCATCAAACTTGCAAATTGTCGTATTTAGAAAGTACACAAGGTGCCGTGATTGTCAATTCTTTGATAAATGCAGAAAGCATTGCAAAAAAGCAATCAAAAACGGCAATTTGAACCGATTTTTCCGAAGCGGGCGATCGATGAACGAAAAAAAGGGTCATACTGAGAAGGTAATTGCTTAAAAATAAAATTGTAATGAATTGACCGTAAAAAGACATCACACGGCACCTCATACGTCCGTTCAAAAATCACCTCAGCAAGTTTCATGTTTCTACTTTTAAAAATGTGTCTGAAATTGTATCGGAAAATTTCGAGCTGGTGAAGGTGGGAAAGTGCTTTTTCGAATAACCCTTAAAGTGAATCCCTAAATAGTTTTAAGGGTTTAGTGGCTAAGTATAGAGGGGGGAAATGGGGATAACCCACAATTAATCAGGGATTCGCCTTATCATAATGAATCTACATCCAAAATTTGAAGCAAATCCGATAATTTTGCGTAAAAAGCAATTTATTTAATTTAAGAGGGGTTTTTCTCTATTACCCTTCTATAATTAGACATCAAACCCTTAAAACTATTCAGGGATTCACCTTATTAGAAAAATCTACATTTAAAATTTGAAATACATCCAATAATTTTGCATAAAGTCGATTTATCTAATTTGAGGTGAGATAATTGCCCGTCCCCTCCTTTATTAATAAGCAAAAGTACCCCATAACTATTCAGAGATACGTCTTATCATAATGAAACTATGTCCAAAATTCCAAGCAAATCGGATAATTCTGTGTAAAAAGCTATTAATTTAATTTAAGGGTGTTCTCAAATGCTCCGCTCAACAAGCGCAAAACGTTTTGTCACATTTACAAATTCATTTTTTAACAGAAACATATAAAATTGGAATGCCTGACTATGGAAGCGATTTCGAATCAAACTTATTTTTCCATTTTATCATAATTAAATTACCTATCCAGTTCTGAGGTATTTCGATGACGTAATCACTCGTTTTTCTCCAGCTTTTCGACCGTTTTTTCTGCTTTTGTCGGGAAATGTGCTCAAAAGTGTCAATTTTGGCGGCTTGTTATGAAAAATCTATTGTGTTTTTAAAAAACAGAAAATTGAGTGCAATTAGTCAATTTCTGAATAATAGCACCTGCTATTTTTATGTATTTCCGAACAAAAATAAATTAAAGCATGTGTCACAAAATTACCTCTTTTGATTTAAGAACACCCTTAAGAGAGGTTATTCCCCCTTTCCTTCCTCTATGCTTAACCATTAAACTCCCCAGCGCCGTGCGATAAGGGGGACGAAGTGGGCGGTCGCCCCGCGCGCGGAAATTTAGGGGGCACAAATTTATACTACGAACATTATTTTTAGCCTGTCACAAAAAAAAGTTCTGGGTGGGGGGCGCCAAATTCAGACTTTGCCCCGGGCGCAGTTTTAACTTCGCACGCCCCTGAAACTCCCAAATCTCTTCAGGCATTATGTACTATATATAAGATTTATCAGAAAGAACCTATATCTACAATTTGACACACTTTGGATAATTCTGCACAAAAACCCATTTATCTAATTTAGTGTGGATGGGGGGGGGGGGGTAATCGTCCCTTTCCAAAACTAATCAGATAAGCTTTTTTTCAGTATGATCATGATCGTACATCCAAAAATTGAACCAGAACAGTTAATTCAGCTCAAAAAAAAAAAAATTGCCTAAATTATGAGCCTCTCCCCGATCCCTTTTTCATACTTAACCAATGAATCCCTAAAATGAATAATAAATTCCCAAAATCAATTCCTTGTCACTTTCTTTAATTGTCACTTTTTTTCCTCTTTTGTAGTTTATGTCATTTTTTTCCGATAACTTTTTTTCCGGTCACTTTTTTCCTAGATTCTAGTTTTATATCTTTTTAATTTTTCCGTAAAAATTGAATGTTTTTGTTTGGTTAGCAATATAAAACATTGAATTTAATATTTCAATGGCCATTTACAAAATTTTATTTATTTTTAAGATTTTGAGAGGGATGGTCCATTACTGGAACGCTTAATTTGTGATTTTCTACTAATGGACCGCCCAAGTAACCAATATTAAAAGTGTAATTTCAGTAGAGATAAAATATTTTGATTTAACTGAAAAGCTAAATAATCAAATTTAATACTTAAATTTTATCTACTAGAATTTAATAAAGGCAATTTCTTTATAAATAGTTGTTTTTAAGAAGGCATCCAAAACTGGTACAAAAAACAAGCACAACATTTGACAAAATCTAAATGTGCCATTACAAAAGAAGTTGTTTTAAGTTGGTTCAGAAATGTAGAATCATATTTGAAAGAGGATATTACTGATATCTTCTTCCAAGTTCTACATAAGAGAGAATTTTCAATGCAGTTAAAAAACTGGTTTTCTTTTGTGCTCTTAAAACAGGGAAAATTTTCGGACCAAAATCAGTTAAAGATGTGATTATGTAGTACTGAATAACAAAAAAAGACAAATCACTGTTATGGGATGTTTTTCAGCAAATAGTGAGATTGTTCCATTGAAGATATTATATCCATATAAGTATCTCTAAGGGAAATTTGGAATCAATCGGTGCCAAATTGATGGGCTATATGATTATCTGAAAATGGTTGGATAGTGCAAGAACATTTATCATTTTAAATGCATTTTAAAATTCTGTATTGAATAGTTTGGACTATGGGAAAGTGGTGATAAAATTGAAGATTTTTTATTTATATTTCATATTTGCACAGCACATCATTTAGATAATGATATGAATGAAGATTGGAGACTATTTTTATTACTTTATTTTATCTAAACTTGATTTCAGTAAAACATTGTCTTTCTCTTATAAATCCTTTAAATTTAAATATTTTGTTTTAAGTCTTTACAATATAAATCCTTTAATGTAATAAACTTTTAATAATATCATTAAAATTTTGTTTTGTATCCACATTATAAATACTTGATTATAATAAATTCATAACTTAAATTTAAATATTTTGTTTTATGTTTTATCATGATAAATCCTTTAATGTAAAGAATTTCTAAGTTAAGTTATAATATTTTGTTTCATTAGTATGTTTTCATTAAGTTCTGAAGCAAAATACAATTGAATAAACAATTATCTGTTATTTTTTGTAGGGTGGCTCATTACTGGAACGTAGGGTGTCCATTAATGGAACATAGGCGGTCCATTACTGGGCTTTTGTGTTTAGAAGCATTTCTATTATTTAAAATTAAATTTTTATTTCTATTGGGAAATGTAACTATGGGATTAGTTAAATATTGTTTAAAGATTAATACAATATGAGAAAAATTGGAATTTAATAATTATAAATATTAATAAAATATTATTTTTTAAAGAAATTCCTTAAGGGAGTCCATTACTGGCACTCTACCCTAAATATTTTATTTCACCTTCTAAATTTTCACTATTCAGATTGTTTTGTAGCTAGTCATGGTTAACAATGTTTTAGGGTTGTACAGAATATTTTACGAGTATGTGTGTGTTCCTTAAGGCTACCATTCCGTTTGGCGAACTAATGTTAAATCTGTGGGATTATTTATTTTATTTATTTATTTTTAAATATTTCATTTGCATTTTGACATTTTTAAATATTTTTTTCATTGGATAGCTGAGATCGATGTCTATATTCAGCCTTTTTTTTTTTTTTACTTTTCCAATTTTGCCTGCAGATTTTTTTTCGTTTTTTCTTTAATGAAGTTACTTACATTTTCGGAACCGGTTTCGAAAGGGAAAACCTGATCATTAAAAAACTGCAAAAACGTATAGGGATCGACCACAGCTATCCAGTTCAATACAAATATATATGTGTGTGTGTGTAGAGATACCAAAATACAAATGAAATATTTGAAACGAATCTTCCCATAGATTTAAAGTAGACGGCTTAAGGCTACACGAGACAGTAGCCTTAAAGAGTTCAAATATCTTACTGAAAATAACATATGACTGTATTTTTATTATTATTATTGTTATTATTATTATTATTATTATTATTATTTTATATATTTTTTGTGGGACTTTTCACAGAAACAGATACCTCCATTCACCTCACGTATTATGTATAACTATCAAAACTCAGTTTTCACCCATCAGAAAGTACACCTTTGATGCTGAAAAACTGCATTTAAATTTGCTTCCTTAAATTTTAAGAATTTGATAAAATGCTATTGACTTTAAATTTAATGCTGTACCATAAAATCTATAAATTTTATGATCTTAAAAAAATTACATTATTTTGGCATCGAATGTCCACGGAATCAGCTGAAAATTTAAAAGCTTATTCCTTATATATTTTTACAATCTTTAACTCAGAGGTTTCTTGTAATTGGTTGTAACTACAATTTTATGATTTTTGAATGTTAAAAATCTTTACCATTTTCATGGAAACTTATCTAGAAGTGCATTTTCCTTGCAATTGTTTCAGAAACCTACCACGAATTTTTCCTTAAAAATTAGTGGTGTACAAAAAACGGACCAATACGAATCCTGAAACTACTTTAAAAACTTTAAACTTTTTAAACTACTTTATTTATATTCCAAACACACAAACGCACGCATATTTATTTTTAACGCTTAAAAAAGTGACGCAGCCATAGGATTTCTTCTCAGAAAAGAAAAAGGGCGTGTCCAGAATTTTTCTTCATGTCATATATATATAATGAAACCTACTAAGACGGAATTTGAAGACGAAAAATTCCGCTTGACGGGTTTTTATCTTAGATGTAATTGCACGGTACTTTTTTCAACGGAACTACGGCATTTTTCCGATTAAGGTAGGTTCCGATATCACAGATTTTGCTGCATTTACATACATCTTTAAATATTTGTTATATGTACATTAAAACTGCCAAAATGGTGTCTGTCTATAACAAATTCTTGTCATAAATGGAAACTTTTTGTGCTCCGACGAAAGGATTACCATACAATCAAACCTGCTAAAGTCTGCAGAAGCCTGTCACACACACTTTTCGGCCCTTTACACTTGATTTTCACACGTTTTACTGCATAAATATTTAACCTGTTTAAACGGAAATAGTCTGTAAAAGAATCCTGATTCAATCGGAAACATTCCATAACTATAACGAAATTAATACCTTAAAAATTTACCTGCTAAGGCAGAAACCTCTCTAAAACGGAAATTTTCTTGATTCCTTGCAATTTCATCTTAGAAATTATTACTATTTTTGAATCCATCATGAAATAATTAGTTTCTAGTTTCAAGGGGGAGCGGATCCCCCCCCCTTCTCTCCGCCGCTGACTGAGCCCCTCCAATAATTTTGAAAACTCTACGCCTATGCTGTGACATATGGTACACGTGAATTTTGTGAAGGTCGCCATATGGATCTTTTTGTTTATAGTGAATTTTCTCTGGAATTATGGAATTCGTTGTTAAAATCTAAATCAACTGTATATGTTTCTGCAAAATTTCCCTGGTTGGTTAAAATTTCCCCCGATCCTAGATCGCCGGATCGGACATATTCTGCACCCCTGGACAAAATAGAAAAACAATCAACAGAGTAAAACTGCACTAACTTGTAAAAAAGTGTCGTCTAAGAATAAAATAACTTAGGGGGGGGAAGGCAATTTTGGCTATACTACATGATATAGAAATGCCAGGATCAGGAAGGGAAAGTGATCTTTAGAAGGTTAAAATTACTCAAATTTGATTTTCAAAAAAGGAAAATTTTGAAAATCTTATACAGATAACCCAACTGAGTTGTACTGATTCAAAACTGTAAACATCAGCACAAAACTTTTCAAATTTGTGACTAACACGTTAACCACTTTACAAAATGGGCTTGTCAATAAACAGAAAGGCAACATAATTTTCAGTGAAAGAACCTCAATTTATAAAAAACAGCTACATGAAAAATTATATAAACTATAATTTCAAATAAGAATAAATCAATAATGTTAACTTAAAAATATTTTTAGTATACAGTGAATGGTGGTTTTCTTTGACTCTATCTGCTTTCTTTACACAGATGTCTATTTGCATCACTACTATGCAGGATACTAAATGAACACACATTCCTGAATAAATATTATTAGAATCTTTCCTATTCTAAAAACAATCTGTTTATGTAAGGATGTGGGAGGATGAATGGGACTTTGCTTGTTTTTCACTAAATAAAATATGTAAATAGCTTATACTTGTGCCGATAAGTCATTACTGATCCAGTTCATACCTTCGAATTTGCTGTTTGACTTTTTATTCTGTTTCTGAGCTAGAAGAGGATTTGTGCTTTGATTAGTCCAAAGCAATTTTTTTAATTTTTTGTCATTAATTATGTTACAAAGTATGCATATTAAAACAAATTCATAAAGATCAAAGAATATAATTTAAGTGGGCTAGAAATCTACCAACTATCAGATTTTTATATTATGACCACACATGATATTTAGGCCTACTTTATCTAAGCATGTGAGATGAGATGGGGGTAAATTAGGCATTTTAATACTTATGTAATTAAATGCGTAATTATGTAAATTCAGGGGTGATTCTGGATGAAAAATTTTTTTCGGAAATTCGCATCGCATTTTCGGAAATCGGCGGGGGGTGGGGGGAAGGGTCGTGAGTTCCCCCCCCTTCCAGCGATCTTCGGACAAAATCGGCGTTTTCCCGCTATCTTCAGATGAAATCAGTAATATTTTAGCAAAATCGGCGATTTATTGCAAGTCGGCGGTTTTTTCGCGATCTTTTGACGAAATCGGCATTTTTCCATGCTTTTCTAAGTGAAATCGGCGTTTTTTCGACGATCTTTAGACAAAATTTGCTTTTTTACGCGATTTTTTCTTGAAAACGGCGTTTTATTCCCGCGATCTTTTGACGAAATCGGCGTTTTCCCATGTTTTTAAAGTGAAATCGGCGTTTTTTCGACGATCTTTAGACAAAATTTGCTTTTTTACGCGATTTTTTCCCGAAAACGGCATTTTATTCCCGCGATCTTTTAACGAAATCGGCGTTTTTTCTGTGATCTTTTGATGAAATCGGCGTATTTTTTAAAAATATTCTTTTGACAAAATATTTTTAAGCGATCCTTTATCGAAAACGGCGTTTTTTCCGCGATCTTTTAACGAAATTGGCGTTATATCCGCGATCTTTTAACGAAATTGGCGTTATATCCGCAATCTTTAGACGAAATCGGCGTTTTCCCGCCGTCTTCAGAAGAAATCAGCGTTTTATCTGCGATGTTTGGTGAAATTGCCGTTTTTTCCGCGATCCGCACAGGAAATTTGCGTTTTTCATCGATATTTCGACAAAGTTCGTTTACAAAAGCATTGACGAAATCGTCGTTTTTCCACGAAATATTGACGAAATGTATGCTATTTCGGCGATCTTATCACGAAATTTGCATTTCTACGCAATTGTTTTTTCCGCGTGCAAAACCGTACACGTTGGCAACTATGCAGAAATGATAACCCAATTTCAAATTTTCGGAAGAGAATGTCTTAATTTTTCGGAAATTTCGAAATTTTCGGACGAGAATCACCCCTGTGTAAATTAAATATTTTAAGATTTCAATCCCATATATGCAAATTTGTGTATAAAACTTTGATAATTCAATAACTTATTTATTAGTTCAATCTAAAATATGTATAATAAGGAAAATTATTTGACTAGTTTGGAAGAAAAACTTTCTGTACAGTTTTCTTTCTCAAATCCACAAATCTAAAATTTGCAAATGCCTAAAATCCGCAAATCTTAGCAGATGCAATTATTGAAACTTTCAATGGACCTTATGCACGACATAGCCTGAGCTCATTGCTAAAATTCGGCTGCTGGCGGTATGCACTGGTGGTGTTTAGCATAGCAGTCTATGGAATGTGAGTTATTAAAGCTTGTTTGTTGAAAATACAGGAAAAGAATTCTTTGTTGTAGCAGCATATACTTAATATATTGTAAGATAAATTCAAAACTGTTGTTCTGCTTGGGAGAAAACTCTCTAAATTTGTAAATTTTCCATAAAAATGTATCCATTCAACATGGGTCAAGGCTGAAGTCATCTGCTAGTGATGTTTGCACCTGCACATACTAATATTCTGGTGGTGTAGAGGCTAAAATAACAGATTAGCATACTGCCAGCTCTGGCATCTGACGTCACGTGTATAAGGTCCATTCAAGTACTGGGGCAAAATTGCAAAATAGTTTAGTTTTATAACATCCCATATATATTTTAATATGCAATTCTCAATAATATAATTGAACTTGTGGTTTTTCATGAAGAAATTATGAATTCATTTCTAAATCAAGATATTACTCATTATATAACTGGTAATCAAAATCATCTTACCAAATATATTTATGTATTAATCAACTTTTTTTAGTTATTTAGATTGACTAAAACTAAAATAAAACCTCCTAGCTTTATGATTTTGATGTGAATTAATAAGGTATTTTTATGAAGAAAGCTTTATTGAATAATCCAAGGAAAATGTATCTCATTTTAACAATGCATATTTAATTATATACATTAATTATTTACTTGACTTTTACTTTGAATAGTTTAATCTTTTAAATTATCTTACATTTTATCATTCTAATTTATTAGTCTACTTAATTATTTTAATGTTTTACTATATTACAAGAATTTATTATAATTTTGATTACACTATTACATTCAAATAACTGTTTAAAACATGTAAACAAAGCAATTACCAGAAATCTGCAAAATTCTAAAATCTACATAAGCTGTGCAGATTTAAGTCTACCGTATTGTATCATAGTATTAAAACTTAGAAACTATGCTTAATAAGATTATATATATATATTTAAAACAATTATGAAGAACAGTTGGCAAATGATTAATAGTACAGAAAAGAAAAAAAAAGGGAAAGGAAATCACACAGCTGTTTTGTGACCTAGATGTTGCAGATATTTATTGTATTAATTTGGAGGACTCAAACTACCTAAGATTCTCATACTATCAAACTCGGTAAATGTTTAGTAGAACTTTAACTTAATATTTTCACAAGCTTCAGTTTGGCTTTAAAGAAAAGAAGCCGAGCCTAATTACTCAGTCAAAAGAGAAACTAAACCAATTTGACTTTATATCAAAATAAATTACTTAAACTTTATTATTCAAATATTACATTATGTTTTTGCTTTGGTACATGTCTTATTGTGGACTTTGTGCCATGAAGCCTAAATTAACCTACTATATGAGGATATTATAGGATATATATATATTATATTTAAAAAATTTATGTTAATCTCAAAAACTATTAAATAAATACATGTTATTCTATTTATAATATTATTTGTACCTGATTTATTGTAGGTTCGTACTAGGTAATTAATATTAAAGTGTTTTAAATCTTGATTTTCTTTTAAATAAAAAAAAACCTGAATTAGAATGAAATTTTCATTATGAATTCTTGTGTGTTTCATTCCATACCACACCAGCATTAAATGGCATATGCTTAAAACTTTAGAAAAATATTTATATGTTCTAAATTATTATAGTTAAGAAAAAGACATAGTCTTTGAATAGGGTTTCTAACTTGATTCCAAAAAAAAGAATTTTTTAAACACTAATTTATGATTTATATAAAACAAAAAAATTCTCACATTTACTTTAAAACTAAAAAATGAGTATTTCTAACGATTCATTACTAATTCTAAGGTAAAAAATTGTAGATGTCATTTACCAAACCTTTATTATCAGACACTGTTAAAAATAAAATAAAAAGATTGCTAAAACTTTACTATTGAAATATGTCTATTTAAAAACTTTGTGCCATAAAACAAAAATCAACCAACCATCAATTTATATTATTGAAAACAAAATGAATATTTTTAATATATCCCCCCCCCCCAACCAAAAAAAGTATATATATATATATATATATTGAAGCTGGTTTATTTAGTAATTATTTACCTAAATTACATGGAAAACATGCTGAAACATAATTTATTTGTGAAAAAATTTCAACATAATAACATTTCTGCAAAAAGTCATATGATAGCACTGAGATAATTCCCATATATATAAAAAAGATGGAAATTTTTTACTACTTAAGTAAATTCGAGTAAGAATGAAGTTTACTTTTCATAATCATTTTTTTATTTTTACATGAAATGATTATGCTTCACCGAGCAGTTTTATCAACACTATGGTATTTCTAGATAAAGTATAAGAAGAAAATTGGATCACTTGAAAACTGCATTTCAAGGAAAAATAAGGCCTTTTAAAGGAGTAATGGTGAAAAATAATTACTTATAAGAACTTTTAAAAATGAAAAGAAAAGAAAATGTATCAATTTATAAGTACTAAAAAGACTCTAAAAAGACAGTAGGAACTCTGAAGATTTCTGTAAGCGTTTGTTAATTATAATAGCTAAGGTTTGTATATACTTTTCAAGTAAGACAAAATATATAAAAATGTTTCATTCATCTCCGCTCTCTCTATTAAATATTGTATTATTTAATAACAATTTAATAACAAGTAGAATATGAAATGAAACTTCAAAAGTTTAAAATGCATATTAAAATATGTGATTTAAAAAAAAAAAAAAAAAAAAAAAAAAAAAGAGGATGAGGTAAAGCAACACAAAATGCTAGAGAAAACTATCCAACATTTAACATATTTGTATGTTGCTGAAATGAGCAAAAACTAAACACAAAGTATAACATAGAAGTGTATGATCAAAACAGCTTCGCAGAAGTAATGGAAATATAACACTTCTGTTTTATGCAATTAAGTCATTTTTCCAATATAATATATATAAAAAAATGCTTAACCTATTTTATCACACTATTTTCCAATAAATATAGCTAAAATTAATATAATTTATAAAGTATTTTATATACTGAATTAAAGCAACATTTAAAGACATACACTTGTGATGCACAATCTTTTTGCCAGAAAATTGTTTGCCACCAGAATATTTGAAAAGCGAAATTTGTTTTATTTAAAAGCAAAGTTTTCATCATTATTATAAAGAAAATTATTCTGCATTAAAATAGTGCTAGCTTTGTGGCTTGCAGGCCATGGGTTCTGCACCCCTAACATATACGTACGTCAGAACAGCTGTAAAATTAATAAACTGTGTGACAGACACAAGTTTTACTGTTTTACTTTAATATACAAATATCTGGAAAAGACATTCTTAAAACAAGGAATTAGTTTATGAAATACACAAAAACATCACTTTTTATAAAAATGTTCAACATCTAGTCGAAAAACAAAATTATCAACATTAATTGAAACAAAACTTACCCTTTTGCTAAAGGCAGCATAGTTATAGGACTTCACATATGTCCCTAAACATAAAATATTGCACGCTTGACATTTCCTATAAAAAATTTCGTATTTTATTAGTACTGAAAATTTACTTTTTTATGATTAAAAATCTTAATATGCAGAAAGCTACTAACCTACAATAAACATTTTCTAATAACTCAAATATATTTTATTATATAAAAATTAATTAATTTATTGAGATATTGTTTGACTACATTTATATCTGACTTCAAATGAGTCTTAATTGAATAAGGTAACAAACTAACTAATACTTTTCTGGTATTCTTCCTCACTTAGCTTCTATAGTACCAAAAATGAGGCTATATTTTCCACTGTCTCTCATATTTTTAAATGACTTGTTAATTTCTTTGTCTGTTTTGTTAATAATAAATTTCTTTTCTTTACTTTATACATTATTTTATACTGTCTCTCATATTTTTAAAATCGACATTTTTTTTCTTTTAATTACCGTATTTTCGGGCGTATGCGCCGCACCTTCGAAAATGCATTAAAATAAAACAAATATTCATCAGAAGCGCCGCACTGCCGTATGCGCCGCACTTACGAAAATACATAAAAATGTTAAAAATTGCATTATATTCAGTGATTTTTTGCGTCTTTTTAAACATTTGTAATATAAATCCAATTTTAAATTTAGTATATTTTATACGATAAAATTAAATTTGAATTCGTGCAGTCTTTTTTTCGCGATTTTGTAATACGTTTTTTATAGTTTGTAACGAGGTTTGCAGGGTTTTATTGCGATATTTGACAAAATTTGCAGGGTTTTATCGTGATATTTCACGAATTTGCAGAGTTTTTTTGCGATACTTGAAAAAATTTGCGTTTTTTATGGGGATGAATCATGATGAATTGAATGAAACATGAATATTTGAAGGAATCGTGAATTTTGATACTTGAAGCAATACTTGAAAAAAATTGCATTTTTTAAACGTAAATTCTGTCGAAAAAGGGCAGAAAAAAGGAGAAATTTGTAAAAAAAAATAAACATAAAAAGAATGAAATCTATTAAAAAATCATGAAAAAACACACATTTCATCAAAGATTCATGATCCATTCACTTCGAATCAAGATTCATCCCGTCTCATTCGCCTTTGAGAACGGTATTAATCATGATGAAATGAATGAATCATGAATCTTTGATGAAATGTTCGTTTTTTGGAGATTTTTAAATAGATTTCATGCCTTTCTTTTCAAATTTCTCCCTTTTTCTGCGTCTTTTTGCTTGAATTTACGTTTTTTTACCGTTTATTTATAGATATGACATATTTGCGTTTTTTCTAAAAAATTTTTTTACAGTTCTTTTTGGCGATCCTTTGAGAAATTCACAATTTTTCTGCGAACTTTTGACATAATTTGTGTTTTTTAGAGATTTTTTGACATATTTTGCGTTTTTACTTTGATCTCTCGTCGAAAAGTGGGTTTTTTAGCGATACTTCAGCAAAATTCGTGATTTTTTTGCGATCTTTTCAATAAATTTGAGGTTATTTTTCGTGATTCTTTGGCGAAATTAGCGTTTTTTTTATAGTGGGGACTAGCGTTTGATTGGAAAGGGCGGATTAACGAGATTTTACGATATTAAAATTGAAGTTTTTCAAGTGATCCTTTCATGAAATACACATTTTTTTCTTTTTACATATTCACGCTTTTCCCGCAAACCTTTGATAAATGTCGTTTTTTTTTTTTTTTTTTTTTTTTTCTCCCGATCCTTTGATAAAATTTTTGCTTTTTCTGCGAATGATTGACAGAAATTAGGCTATCATTTGTCGAAATTCGCGATATTTTTTATGCTTCGCATTTTCTTCCTGGTGATTGACTTTTCACAATTTTCAGAAAAATTCTGATCAGAATCACCTCTGTGATGAATATGACAGGAAATTTGTCACCTGTTCTTGCCACTTTCCGGCCATATCTCCATTTCTTTAGTCAATCTATCTTTATTTACATTAACCTAATTACATCCATCCTATTTTAATAGTTTATTCATTTATTATAACTTTTACAGTCTATTATTTATCTTTTATTAAAATACCATTTTTACCTTTTCATTCAACCAGTTTCCTTTTATTAAATCTAGTTAACTTTATTAATATCTCTTTATTAAAGTTCTCATTCATATAAACAATAGTTACTTAACTTACCTTACATTTATTTCCAACACTTTACCTTTAAAACTCCCGGCTTATTGTTATTGTTTTCCCGTCGTACTCGTATGCAATTGGAAGCTGTAATGACGTGTTTCTTGACCGTCACAAGGTGACGTCATTTGTCTACCGCTCACTTCCGGTATGACGTTTCGTCACGATGATTTCTCATTTGACCATCGCTTCATCTGCCCTTTTGCATGCGTAATGAGTACCTTTTTAGTTTCCCTTCTGGTATAAATACTTTGACAATAGCTTAGATCCTTGTCTTAATGTTTCAGTATGAAGTGATTACGTTCGTCTTGTTCAGTTTGAGAGTTATGATTTGACTTTTAATTTTCGTTTCATTTACGTGTTTGTCAAAGTGCCGTTCTTCAGTTTTGTTAATTGTTTTATTAACCGAACTTATTTAAGAGACCGCCTTTGCAGTATTTCGTTACATTCTTCTTCCGATGTTGGAGACAGCTGTTGGGAAGTGTTTTAAAGCTGGACTTAAGTCAGCCATCTGCTTCGTCTGTTTGTTTTGAGACCGGCTATTGTTTTTGAGGAAAGATAGTAACGAAAGTGATGTTCTTTAAAGAAGTTTCTTCAGCTGGATATTCTTGCAGTTTTTGTGGTTAGATATGCTAATATATGCTCCGGATCGTCAACTAATTATTTCACAGTTGTTTTGCCATGAAGTCTGATTATATTTGGTTTTCTGTTTTAATTGTTTAATAGATAAAAATGCCTTTGTTAATTATATTCCTTTTATCTTTATTTTCTTTTAAATAAAAGTTAGTTTTGTTTTTAACTTATTTGTATTTATTTCATCAACATACAGTATTTCAGTTATTTAATTTTCCAGACTTTAACTTTTTACAGGTTTAGCGACTAAAAGCAAAAGCTTCCATTGTGCTAGTTAATTTTAATCTCTGCTAATCTTTAATATCCAAAATTTAAATCCGTCAGAATATCGCTTCAAGGGGGAAAAAAATATATCGTATCCGCCGCCCCAGCAGAAGCACCGCAATAAGCATAATTTTAACTTTTAAACTCGTATGAGCCGCGGCGCTTACGCCCGAAAATACGGTAATAAAGGAGGCGGGCTGATAAGGACTATTTTTCACCCATCATATATCCGAAAAAAAAAAAAAAGTAAGTTTTGAATTCCGATAATTGTTTAGTGGCTTTGTACAATTAAAGATATGTATTTTTGTTTAATATAAGCTTTACATGATAAATAAAATAGTAAGTCATGGAAATTGTAGCCTGAAAATAGAGTGTTTTAGCTTTTTTCTACATTTTTGTCATTTTTTGCGTCTTTGAATTAATTTTTCTTTAAGAAGCACTCGACGAACCAAATTAATTTTCACATGCAATGATACTACTCTTTATAAGCTTTTATATGAGCATTATTTTATTTTTGTTCAGTGTGCGCTTCTACCCATTAAAGAAAAAAATATATCACATGGGAGAATGAAATGTACTTTTATCAGGGCGTGTTGAAATTTGTTTTGCTGAACTCAAAAAGTATTTACGCTGTTCAGAAGGCAATGTTGTTTTCTAAAATTGTTTTTGTAAATATTTATTAAAGAAATTACAAATAAATAATGCTTGGATGTCAGTGGTGTTGTTGTAAAGCATGGCAGAAAACTTTTCGTATCTATTTTAACAAAAATGTTATATCGATACTTATATGTTCCAAAAACTGCGATCTAAAGAGTGGTTCTAAGTAGTACACTAAATGCTAGATAATATGTATTTCATGATGAAATATTTCAATTTCTTCTTCTGATGTAACAATAAGAGATTATGCATCAACAATTATAGTTGATGAAATTACTAATAAGGAACCTAAAATACATTTATCAAAACCTCATTGTCAGAATTCTAACACTTGTATAATATGCAAAGGTAAGAGCTGCCTCCTTATTGTACCAAAATCAACTGAAAATTGACCTTTATAGAAACCAGAATCTATATTTTGCCGGGAAATTGATGCTGTAAAACTCATGTTACTTAATCGGTATTCAGTAAATTGGCTCGGCAAGATTAAAACCCTGTAAGTGAGATGTATGAAGTATACATTGAAAATATTTAAAACAATATCAGAAATGTAGCAAAGAAGGTGGCCTCGATTTTGATTACACCAGGACACTTCTCCAAAATCGATTATTATACTCTCAGGGGTATATCTATGTCTCATTTTAACTATATCTTTAAAGTAGTAAAGTTCAAAATATGTTCCTCAAAAAGAAGACATATCGTACTTGCTTTGCAGTGTTACTAGTAAAACTTAGAACAGGTCTTTTTATGGTTTTCTGTTGACATTATTCAATATGAGATAAATAATATTTTCTGTAAAATATGCAAACAAGGCATTGATTCAGAACTTTGTTTCACAACATCTTGGAACGGAACACATCTCCAGAACACAGGTTATTGAAAAATATACAAGGCCTTTAGCAGGAAGGTTATTTATTCCGGATGACGACAATGATACTGTGATGATTGTTTTCGATAGCACGTATATTTATATCCGTTAAGCGTATGGTGTTCGGCGCTTACATCGTGGATTCAGTGAACAGTTACACTAACATACTTACACATATATTAAAAAAATGCACATAGTATCAGAGAGTAACTAAGGCTAAATGATGTTGGGATTATTGATAGATTTTCCTGGGATTATTTGGAACCTACTATACTATTATAATAGTATACTATTTAAATGTTTAAAAAATTGATAAGAAGTGTAGCCAATTAGGAAAACATATTTAAAAGGTAAAAAAATCAGAAAAAGACATTATTGCTGAAAAAAAAAAAACTTTTGTTGAGTGAAGGGGTATTTTTTCTTGAATGAATGGGTGCTTTCAGCAGTCACATTCACATAAAAAGGTTTGGAACAGTCAAAAACAGATTTTGAGGCAGAAAAATTCGTTTATGGAGCAGACAAAAAAAAAACATAAATAAAAAAAGATTGAAGCAGGAAAATTAGTTTTTGAAGCAGAAAAATTCAACCCTAGCACAGAGGCGGATTACCCATTAGGCTGAGTAGGCTGAATCCTAGGGGTACGGAAGGAAAAGGGGCCCCGATGCTACGATTTTTTTTTTTTTTCAGATTTTTTCTGCATATTAGCTCTAAAACGGCCGTTTTTAACTTTTTTCCCCTATTTTGTTTGCAGTTTTTTTAATAAGTTACTTTTACTTTCGAAACCGATTCAGAAAGTAGAAGTATCCTAATGAAAATAATGAAAATAATAATAATAAAACCTTCAACAATACTAAAAAAGTACAAAACGCATTTGTAGAGAAGACCTCATCTATCCAATGCAAAAACCGCTAAAAAATATTAGAATGCAAACGAGATGTTTAAAAAAATTTCTACCATAGAATTAACATTAGGTTTGGTTTGGATTATTTTATGTCGGCCGATTATCTACATGTGGGATATAGGCCCTAAAGGGGGGGGGGTGTCCTCCGTGGGGGGGGGTCTCTCTAAAGGAACCTAATCCCTTTTCAAACAAGGATTAACATTAGAGAGTGGGTGTTTTTGCTTGAAGTAGCTGCTTAAGAGGCTACACTAGACATGGAGAACACGGGAACGCTAATGTTAATCCTATGGGGCAATTCTTTGGAAATTTCTCGCACTCATTTTAATATTTTTGACTGAATACTTTTTGCGAAGAATAACTGGGACTTTTTACTTTTTGGATTTGGGTTTCAGATTTTTTAGAACCGATTCTTTCTTTTAGAACCGATTTAAAATGGTTCTGAAAACAAAACTATCACATACCCCCCCACAAAAGAAAAAAAAACTAACAAAAATCGAAAAAAAAAAAAACTGGCGCGATCATAGATCGTCCTAAGCTATCCTATGAAAAAAAATTGCTTCAAAAATATTAAATTTGTGCGAGAAATCTGCAAAGAGCTGCCCCGTGGGATTAGCATTAACATTAGTGTGAAAGAAACCGCTGATGACAGAAACATTCTTTCAACTGCAAAAACGAGCATAATTTAAATAGAGCTTTTCTTTTATATGTTACTGCATATGTGTATTACAATATGAAATTTTATTTTTTCTATGGCCCCTGACTCCTAATAATGTTTATTCAGGAAAATATTGTTCGACATCTAAAAAGGAATTTGAAAAGTCCTTCTTTTTTACAATTAAAACTTATCTAATTGTGGTACTTTAAATTTTATGAAATTTCAATGTTTTCCTGCACTAAAACTACTTTTCCCTTTTTTTGTGTGCCAGAAAATAGAAAAATGTATTGCTTCGAGGGCCGAGGGGGGGGGGGGTGAGGAGGTTGTCCACAAAAAAATCTAGCCTAGGGGCCCGGGAGGTAGTTAATCCGCTTCTGCCCTAGCATTACCTTTTTTTTTTTTTTTTTTTTTTTTTCGTGCCCTTTTCACTTTTCTTTTTTTTTGGGGGGGGGGGGATCTTTTGATGAAATCTGCTGTGTTTCTGGGATATTTTGACAAAATTTGCATTTTTTGACAAAATTTACATTTTTTCAAAAATTTTTGATGAAATTTGCCATTTTTACAATTTTTTGGCAAAATTTGTCGTTTTTTGCAAAATTTGTCATTTTTCGGAATTGTTTGATGAAATTTGCCATTTTTCACAAATCTTTTGGCAAAATTAGCCATTTTATCGCAACATTGAGACGAAATTTGTCGTTTTTTTGCCATCCTTTGATGAAATCACGTGTCCCGTCGCTGAATGTTTGTGTAATTTACACGCTATAGTAGGTCCGCATCATCACTGGTATACTATTTAAATATTTAGAAAATTGATGAGAAGTTTAGCCAGTTAGGTAGCCATATTTAAAAGGAATTTAATCCAGAAATACAACCAACCTTTTAATAACGTACCAAAAAGTAAACTAATAAAACGATACAGAATTTAAAATACTGCAGTGATCAAGCTATGATTTGCTATGATTTAAATCATCGAAAAGCATTTATTATTATCAAAGCACTTTAAAATATTTAAAATTCATTTCAAACAAGAGAGATAGATCAATACAATTTTTTAAAATACATAGTCAAATAAAAACTTACGTAGCTTTTAGGTTTTCCATCATTCTAAGAACATGGAGAAAATCAGGAGCGACATAATGATCTTCTTCTAATAAAAGGACAGGACCAACATGTTTCCTGGTAATATGCAATCCATCCATAAGATGATTAATCTGCAATAAATAAATAAAAAATAATCTCCAAGGAAGTTTATGCAATTTTCAGGCATTATCCAATTATCAACCATTTCGCACCACATACATTCAATATACATAATAATAATAAAAATATTCTAAGAATAACACATTTTTTTGCTTCAAAATTAAAGACAAGTCCAGAAGCATAAAATACTTTCAAACAGAACAACACAGTTTTTTAAAATTTGTATTAAATTTTTCCAGTACTAGTGATAGATGATTGCTGATGATTCAACATTCCAGAACAATCACCATCATAGAAAATTGTAATCACGACAGTCATTGATTAATTCTAAAATTTTGCAATTGTCTCACTAAGATGCTAAGAACCACAATTGGATAATTTAGAGATTATTTTGACAGGAAAAGTTTTGTAGTGATAAGGGATTACAAGATTATTTTATAATTAGAGTTAATATTCTCAGAATTTTAATTGTAGAATAAGGTTTGCACTTTTCATAGAAAATGAGTCAGGTTGGGCTGAATTCTTTTAATAAAGCATTTTAGTAAGATTTTTCAGTATGCCCCACAGTGAAGTGGCCAACACATCTCTCAACCAGGTTACAGGTCTACAGTTTGATTCCAGACTGGGTAAGATTCACTTAACCTTTCATCCTTTTTAGATTGATGACATGAGTATCAAGTCAGCTTGGAAACTAAACACTGACAGTCATGTACTATGCTGACCATCTGGTCCAGACATATGCTGAATAGCACCTAACAGCTAGGCACTGTAAGTCATGATCCTTAATGGATTGTAGTGCCACCAATTTAGTTTAAATTTTAGAAATTATAGTAAGAAAATTTAGTAAATTAAGGCTTCACAGAATTTCCTTGCCAAAATTTTTTGGTTTGTGTGTCTCAAGATGGGTCTAAATCCTTGCAATTTCATCCTTTGGCTTTATCATTAAATACACCTATACTGTTCAAAACTCTTTACCTTTTGCCAATTATCTCTGTTTCAAATTCTATTTTAATTCCTCGGGATGTAAAGATGAAAATAAGGAATTTTGCCTTGTGGCCACTGGCCAGTACATTGTCTTTTTTTAGTAGCAATTATCGGTTACTGAGAATTATTTCTTTATTAGCCAGTAAGTACATTTATGTTACTGAATATTTAATTACAAGACATATGCGAACTTAGACTAAATAAGTAATACATAAACTAGTTAAAAATATTTTAATTTATAGTGTTTGGAATAAACTTGAGACACTAACTTTAAATCTATTTTAAATTAACAGCAAAGTTATACGTAACATGCATATGTAATTAGCTACACAAGTCCAACTATGTTTAGGTACTTTTGTAGCTAACGACATAAATAAACCCCAATGCTCTTTTTTGTAATTATTTGTCTGGAATTAAGATGTAACCCCCGAAAAAATATTTATCCACCAACTAGCAGGTTTAATTTTAAAAAAAAAATCACAACAAATTTTCTAAAAAATAAAAAGGGGGAGGGGGCTCTCATGAAACTAATATTATACGATTTTTCAACAATCCTTTGACATAATGTGCATTTTTTTCTTTTTTTGCAATCTGTTGATAAAATTTGTGTTCGTTTTCACGAATTTTTAACAAAAATCGCTTTCATTTTCGAAACTTGATTTGTTATCGCGATTTTTTGACAGTATTTGTGTTTGTTGTCGCAATTTTTTGACGGTAATTCACGTTCGTTATTGTGATTTTTTTACGGTATTCGTTCGTTATCGTGATTTTTTTTACGGTATTCGCTTTTTTCGTGTGTTTTTAAAAAAATAAAATCCACATTTTTTTGCGTTTGTTTTTACGTTTTTTGACGAAAATCACGTTTGTTATTGCGATTTTTTGATGGTATTTGCTTTTGTTAATGCGATCTTTTGACGGTATTTGCATTTGTTATCACGATTTTTTGAGGGTATTTGTGTTTGTTAACGCAATCTTTTGACGGTATTCACATTTGTTATCGCGATTTTTTGACAGCATTCACTTTTTTTGCATGTTTCTTTGATAAAATTTGCATTTTTTCTGATTGTTTTTACATTTTTTGACAAAAACCGTGTTTGGTTTCGTTGATTTTTTTGACAAAATACGCTTTTTTTGCAATTCTCTAATGATATTTACGGTTCTTTGACAATATGTGCGATCCTTAGATGATGTCTTTTCGTGATACTTACACCAAATCTATGTTTTTCCGTGATCTTTTTTCGAAATTTGGGTTTTTTTTTTCAATTTTTTGTCAAAATTCACAGGTTTTTTTCTGCGTTTCTTTTCACAAAACACCTTTTGGAGAATCCTGCATTTGGCCGGTACTTTCCACATTTTTAGTCGCCAGTTTCTCACATTTACTCACTGAGTGGTGACTGGCGAGTGCTTATTTTCAACTCTATCGGGATGCAACTTAAAAAAATCGCATCAGGCATACAGTTTTGGCATTCAATTTTATCAGTGGAGACTTAGAATTACTGTGATTAGTTTATGCGTTATTTTCCTAAATACTGTTTTTAACTTTCTCCACTGCATACAGCTCCTTCTCCATACAGCTTTAAAGTTGCGATGAACATACAAATTTGACATTCGGTTTTGAGTGGGAGGACTTCATGTGGGAGGATTTACTGGTTTAAATAAATGGATAATAGTTTAAGCCATATTTTCTAATAGGCTTATATTCTCTTTTTGTCTTTGTTAGAATCTAGTATTTGATGATCAGTGGTACATAATATGGCAATTAACGACCAGACACTTTCAATTTTTGACATTTTGTCCAATATTTAAAAATATATTTGTAGGATTCTTCTGGATCTTCAGGATTATAAAGATTATGTTTGACCTCCTATTTATGAATGACCATTTGACAAGTAAGACACTTACAGGGTTGACAATAAAATCAAAGAAAAAATAATATTTGGGATCACCCTGTATTTTATGCATGAAATGATCTATCGCTGCAAAATACAAATATGTCAATACTTTAAAGATCCGCTGATTTTTGTAAGAATAGCACATACATTCATGGAGATATAGCGATTATTTCTAAAAAGTTCAAAAAATTCTGGCATGTTTTTAGCTTATATCATGCAGGGTTTTCTGCCAAATTTAATGCCAGTTTCAGAAAAATTGGAAAAATGTAATAGAAATAAGATAGTGCAATTGGAATATAAATGTTAAATATTTTGTGAAATATGAGTGTTTCAATAAAATATTTTTTATCTGCACATGAGCGAATGTTAACAATGATCTTCTTACAACTCTGTGGAGCAACTTATTAAAAAAAATCCAGTCAAATATTGCGAAAATTTAGAAAGATGTTGGCAATAGGAGTGAACTGATTTATAGCTCATTTAAAAAGCAGCTGAATGATAAAATTTTCCACAAATTATCAATTTGCATTAACTGAGTTTTATGACAAGTACAATTTAATCAATATCAATGAGAAGATTTGAAACAAATGCTTCAATTTGGAAACTTCTTTTTTATCATGGAATATGTTTATTTTGGTAGTTATAAGAACTAAAACATTAATTAGAAAATTAAAATTAAAATTGACAATTTGGAGGGAATCTTATCATTTAGCTGCTTTTACAGAGTACTAAAAATCAGCTCACTTTTATCACTGATATCTCTCTGAATTTTCACAATATTTGACCGTATTTCTTTTATGAGTTGCTCCATAGAGTTGACTATTAAATGTAAAAAGATCATTGTTATTGTTTGAGCATTTGCAGATAAAAATTATTTTATACAACCACTCATATTTTGCAAAATATTTAATATATTATATTCCAATTGCACTATCTTGTTTCTACTACATTTTACCATTTTTTCTGAAACTGGAGTTAAATTTGCTTGAATACCCTGCATGATATAAGCTAAAAACATGCCAAATTTTTTTTAACTTACAGAGTGATTCCAAATATTATTTTTCTTTGACTTTTTGTCAGCTCCCTTGTTGTCTTCCTTATCGAATAGACGTTGATTTATCGATGTCCATTTGATCTCCTATTTATAGGAGGTCAAATAATTTTTATAATCTTAAAGATCCAGAAGAATCCGACAAGATGTCTAAAATTGAAAGTGTCCAATCATTAATGGGTGTATAGTGTATATGTCCTTCAGTTCAGTAGACTTTTCAGCTTTCAGTTTTAAAACTAGGGACTGTTTTTAGAGGTTTCCATCTTTCTGTTGGGGGTCTAGGATCACATTTCTTGGATCAGTTTTCCTCTCCTTTTCTACGGATATTCATTTTTCTTTCTTTTAAGTTTATTGTAACTTAGTTTCTCAGTTTTTGTCTTAAACAGCCTATATTTGTACTAATTACTAAATTTTTTTACAGATATTTTCATTTTTGTTTGAAAATAGAAGGATCACTGATATTCTGTTTTAGTTTTAGCCTTAAAAAACTGTTTTGGTTGATCCTTACTCATAAGCATTATTGTACTGAGTATAAAAATTTCCTGTCAGATTTATGCATGAATTTTACTACATTTAGAAATTGATACTTACACTTCAACTTTATATACTTCAGAATGCATTGTAAAATTTCTCTGTAATTTAAAGAACAAATGAGAAATTACCTTCCACCACCAGTGATGTTTTGTTTGGGTGAATTTAGCTTCTCTGTAGTGACCATATAAATCAGGATGTTTCGCATTATTGCAACCTTTTTTAACTGCCCTGAAATACAAAATTTTAACTATACATAAAAAAAAGGATTTTCTTCACAACTGATAAAAATAAAAAACCCTTTTTTTTTTTTAGGTTGAGAAAAATTGCTTCACTTTCATCACATAAAATTGAAAAGTTAAAAATATTTCCATGAATTATTGAAAGAAATATGTAGTAAAAATTATTCATTTTGAGACACATTGATTATGAAAAACTGATAACTATATTTAATACGAAAAATGATATGTTGATTTTAAAATCTAATAAGATTAAGAGCATAAAAAAGCAGATAATTTATTATGACATTTAATACTGAAATATTTTATTTCATTTTCAATAATTATCATGAACTACTTTTATAACAATCCAGGTGTCATTTTATAATTATCACTTTTCCTCTTTTCATGCATTTCTTCAGCTGTTAAAAACATATTTCTGTATTTTGGTAAAAAAGAAATAAAGTCCTTTGCTATAATTTTGAAAAAAAAAAAAAACTTAATTTAATGCTGTAATAATAATAAAAAATTTAACACTGTAAATATTGATAAATGAGCTGTATGGTTGATTGCTTTGCACTCGGCGACAGTCTACACTGCCTTTCTTTTTCAGGCCCTAAAAAGAGAGGCAGTGCAGATAAGCAATCAGCTGTGTGGAACATGCGATGGTGGAGCAGGGTTGGCAAGAAATAATAATTAACAGACGTGCATATGAGAATAAGAGGAACAAATTTAAGGCGCAACAGAAAACAACAAATCTGACTTGCGCAAGAACTGAAGATGGTCTAGAGTGGACCGAAATATATACAGTAGACTCCCTGAAATCCAGACAGCTTGGGACCAGAGGCTGTGCATATTTCAGAATTTTGCTGATTTCTGGTCATTGCTTTGTTTACATTTTTTAAACAGCAATGTGAATGCAATTAATAGTGCAATCAAAACTATAATGAATGCTTACATTAAAATATTAAAATACATAATTAAATAAAATAATAAAAATTTAGATAATTTTTAAAATGATTAAAACACTAAAAGCAAAGATCAAGTTAATAAACAATAATGTATGATTTAATATTCAGCATAATGATGAAATGTTTTTCCTAAATTATTCAATGAAACTTGCCTCATAAAGGTACATTACTAATTCATATCAAAATCATAAAATAAGGAAATTTTATTTCAGATTTAGCCAGACTTAATAACCAAAAACGCTTGATTAATACATATTTGGTAAGAAGATTGTGATTATCAGTGATATCAGAAATATCTTGAATTTTTTCATAAATAAATTTATTTTTCTCTCATGAAAAAACATGAATTCAATAATATTAACAAAAAAATTCAAACTTAAATATATATGGAATTGATATAAAACTAAAAAAAGTCAAATTTTGTCCCAATATCTGAATTGAATGTCTCATCAATCTTACATCAGAAAATTATGTGTGGACTTTAGAGAGTTGCAGATTTGAGGGAGCCTACTGTATATATTTTTAACACCTTTTAATGGTAGATGAAACTTTCAGAATTTTAAAGTTTTTATTGTATTTAACTGAATACTGGTGTTTTATGAATATATTATTGAATTAGGTTAGAAATGAAAAAAGTGTATGACTATCAGAACTCTCAGTCTGGTATAAATGGGACATTAGAGCGGCAGTTCAAGACTGCTTCTTTTTCTACTATAAAACCATCTCTATAACTCTCAGTAATGTCCATAACTGTTAGAAATGTGTTAAAAAGTGCCGAATTATGGCAAATTAAAAGCTAAAGCAAAACAACAAAAGCATCACACTGATGCAAGACTAAAATCCACATATTCCAATGTCTTAAAATTCAATCTATAGTGCAAATTGTTTTTTACAAATGAAAATTTTTTTTATCCCTGATGATGATTTATCCCATGATTTAAGACATTAATGGCATGATTTATCATGTGAGCCATATCTGCTTTCAAAATGCGTGAAAAGTAGTGGCTCAGTTGTGATTTGGGCATGCCTTAATGCAAAAGAAAAAACAAGTTTGGTTTTCATCAAGACAAATATGAACTCCTTTGACTATCAACATACTTTTGTTAATAATTTTATTCTACTTAAAGATGAAGTTATCGATCAGAATTTGGCAATGTTTGAAGACAATGCTTTTACTCACAAAACTGTGTCAACTTCAGATTGGTTGTCAGCAAACAATATCAAAACTTTCAACTTTCCAGCTAAAAGTCTAGACCAAAATAGCATAGAAAACTGGTGGGGAATCTTGGTCTGCCACATTTCTGCACACAGAAAGCAGTCTGATCCGATTGTTGAACTGAAAGAAGCTGCTTTGTTAATATGGTAACAGTATCCATTTTCATATGTAAAAACCTTGCCAAATCTTTCCCAAAATGTCTTTTGCTAGTGTCACCAGTGTTAAAGGGAAACAAACAAAGTACTTAAAATTAATGTACAAATCATTTACTTGTATAATTTAGATTTTAAATGTACTTTTTTCACCAAATTGTATTACCTAGAAATTAATATTTGCGTATTTTATTAAAATATGCTATTGTAATTTAAAACAAATAATAAAACTTGTATAACTTAATGTATATATTTGGGCAATGATATTGTTTTTTCATTAAAATATGAGTTTGATAGTTTTTGTTTTTGGTCCTAAAGTTTTTTCCACCACTATACTAATAATCAATCATATAAAAAAAAAAAAGAAAGAAAAACGAGTACACATGTATGGTAGTTTTCATCCCGGAAAATGGTACATTTAAGTTTAAAATTATAAAGTATTGAAAAATATAGGAGAAATTAGTTAAAAATCAGGAGTGTGTTAAAATATGTGAAAATCAGAAGTCTCAAGCCAAAATAAGAAGACTGAGCAAATGTGCTTGAAGGATGCAAAATAGAAAAATTTGACCCAAAGATATAGAATCTTTTGTTAATTATTTTTTTATAGTAAACTCACCAATGGTATATAGGCCAGGAGGCAGCAGCACAGACAATCACTTTATTGAGTTCATGGATGAAATTCTAGGATTAGTTAAAACTTGATTTGCATATTAAAACGCAATTAGTCTGCCAAGTCATATCTTGGTAGAAAACACATGAAAACTCTATTTTAGTGACTGACTCATAGGTTTACCATTGTGTTTTCCTGCACCCAAAGATATAAAAACATGGAGGACTGGGAGCTGGAAAACACAAAGGTAAACCTAGGAGTCAACTGCTGAAATCAGATTTTCAGGTGTTTTCTACCAAGATATGACTTGGCAGACCAATTGCATTCTAATATGCTAATCAAGATTTAACTAATCCTTGAATTTCATTTCTGAACTCGATGAGGTGATTGTCTGTGCTACCACCTCCCAGTTTAATACAGAGTATGCCAGCCATATTGCTAATTTTACATTTAAAAAATATATCAATTTTTCAACAAATCCTGATGATTTGTCTCAAGAACTGATTTTTTTTTGTAATTTGTATCTTTTATTTACTTATTTGTTTTTGTTTCAAATTTATAATGTTGTAAATTAATTGACAACCATTTTTTTATTGGTGATATTAATTCTAATGAAAATTAGTTTTGTTTTACAATCTGATACTTTTTAATTGTATAGTATTACCAGATATTATATGAACAAGAATATCATTAAAAGTTAATATTATGGCTATAAAAAAAGTTGATGCTTAGAAGATATGTCTCTAGGTACTAGAAACTGCCTGTTCTAAAGGTTAAAGAACTTTTTAAAATATATATATTTTAGAACTAGTTATACAGGCAAGCAGTGGTATATCATAAAGAAGGAAATCCAGCAGAGGATTATTGCTCCAGGTACATAATTTTTAAGGACACTAAAATAATGTTGAACATTCAACTATGGTATAAAAAAAAATAAGAAAACAGAAGCACCAAAAATAAGTACAATATTTCAAATTGTTACCAGCATTCAAAATTTACCTCACACTACTGCAGACACTAAAAAAACTAGTCGGATATGGCAATCCCAAAACTTTATCTTATGCATGTTTATACTTCCTGAAAAATGCAGCATAGCAGCGCCACCGGTTAGGTGGTTTAAACCAAAATCTAGTCTGCAATGACTTTTAACTGAATCTGAAGTTTGATGAAAATCTGTGCATTAGTTTTTGAGATAAAACTATTGCAAAATCTTAAAATTCCATAAAAGCACTACAGGTTGGGTTATGTACCAAAAACTAAACAGGATCAATTTTTTTATCAGGTACTAACTGAATCTGAAATTTGATGAAAATCTATGCATTATATCTTGGGATACATTTATTGCGAAATTATGATAAATGCAGCACAACAGTGTCATCTGTAGGGCAATTTACACCAAAAGCAAAACAACACTAATCTATATCAGGGACTAACTGAATCTGAAGTTTAAGAAAATTTCAGTTCTTGAGATAGAGCTATTGTGATATCACAAATAATGCACCACAGCAGCGCCACCTGTTAAGCAATTTGCACTAAAACATAATCAGCACTATGCTATATCAAGTACTAACAATCTAAAGTTTTATGAAAATCCATTGACTAATTTTCGAGATATGGTTACGGTGGGAATTGTAAATAATTCAGCATAGCAGCACTTCCTGTTGAGCAATATACATCAAAAACTAATCAGATTTAGTTTATAACATGGTCTCAGAGAGTCTAAAGTTTTGTGAATTCCATGCATTAGTTCTTGAGAGAGAGATATTGTGATAATCACAAATAATGCACTATGCCAGCACCACCTGTTGAGCGATTTGTACCAAAACATAAAGAGCACTAAGTTATATCAAGTACTAACTAAATCTAAAGTTTTATGAAAATCCAATGACTAGTTTTTGAGGTATGGCTATTGTGGAATTTGTGAATAATCCAACATAGCAGCACTTCCTATTGAGCGATATACACCAAAAATTAATCAGATCTAGTTTATATTAAGGTCTAACAATCTAAAGTTTTGTGAAATTCTGTGCATTAGTTCTTGAGATAGAACACATACAAAATTTTTGTTATATACAGACATACTTTTTTTTTTTTTTTTTTTTTTTTTTTTTTTTCCAGGTTCTCTGATCCCTAAAACGATCTGTAGAAAATTGGATTTTGAAAATTTTCACAAATCTTTTACTTTCTTGTTAAGAAAGAAGAAAGTAAAAAAAACATGATGGAACCAATAAATTTTTATTTCAATGACAAAAAAATTGACAAGCTAGTTGAGTTTTTTGAAGTACATGTGAAAAACCATTATTATCAACAATAATTTGTACAATAATAACAATTTACAATTAAATTACTTACTCTTCCTTTTTTATGTTACGAGGACAATCATTTGGATCATGACCAGGAAACTCAGCGGGGTGCAGCTGGATTGAGTTTGGATAGAAAATTTGAATAACCTAAATAAAAAAATAAATCAATTTATAGTTGATATAAATGAAACTAAAAAAGAAAGCAAATTAAATAGCTTGGTGTTGCAGCTCCCAAACTTTATTACCGTGAAAATGCTCCCACCCCACTTTATAATAAATTTGAAATTTTCAAAAAATCCCAAAAAAGTGCCCCCCCCCCCCCCAAAAAAAGAAAAAATCACTGAAAAAACAGAAATTACATCAAAAAATTATGAAAAAAAAGGAAATTTTATCGAATGATTGCTGAAAAAAATGCTAATCTCACCAAAGAATCACGAAAAATAACCACAAATTTCTTGAAAGGATCATGGAAAATCTTGAATTTTGCCGAAGTATCACCAAAAAACCTACATTTTGTCGAAAGATTGCAGGAAAAACGCGAATTATGTCAGATCTTAAAAAATGCAATCAAAGGATCATTTAAAAAGTGTGAATTACGTCAAAAAATCTTTTTAAAAATGCAAATTACGTCAAAAGATTATGGAAAAGTCGTGAATTTCTCAAACTATTGCCAAAAAAAAATGCACATTTTGTCAAAAAATTGAAAAAAAAAAAATAATAAAACGCAAACATGGTGTATCTATAAATAAACAAACAATTGCGAAAAAAACTCAGAAAAAAGGCAACATTTGTAAAAGAAAAGCCAAAAAATGTATTCTCCTCTACATACATACATAAAAGGGGCCATGGCCTTTGAGAAGTTCAAATCAGAACAAAAAACGTTGTAGTACAGGTGGATTTCTCTGAAAATGCAGCCATACTGCAGCAAAATGAAATCCAATTGGCAAATAAGACACACTACCAAACCACAATTTTTAAAGCTCATGCATGGTAGGAACATGTATAAGGAAGGTAGGTAGTATCATGTATAAGGAAGAGTTTAAAAGTTTTGCAATTATTTCCGATACTTTGGACCATACAAAACTCACTGTACATAAGTTTATTATCTTTTTGAATTTTTAAAAAATGAATATCCAACAAAACATTAATATTTTTTCAGATGGACCCAATTCCCAATTTAAACAAAGATACTCGTCGTCAAATTTGTATTTGTTCGAGCAAGAACACGGTGTAAAGTTAACATGAACTTTTTTGCTATGTCCCATGAGAAAGGGTTAATAGATGGCATCGGTGGCACAATAAAAAGAACTGTATGGCGACATATAAAAGCTGGGAAGCTATGTGTAAATACAGTAAAAGAGTAGGCTTCAATAGCCTCAAAATTGAACTCAAATGTGCATTATATATTATCGAATGAGATCATGTACAATTTTGCATTTTTACAAGAATATTGGGAAAAAATACTTCTAGTTCCAAATATCCATTCGCTGCATTATGGCAAAGCAATTGCATCAAATATAATTACAGTTTGAGTACACCTATCAGACAAAAAGACGACTAATTTTGTTTACTGAAAAGCTGTCAGAAAGTGAAATATCTGATTACTCTGTAAATATGATTTCCTTATATATATGAAATTGCATGACTTTGTAGTTGTGAGTTTGTATTTTATTCAGGAAGCATCATCCAAATAAACAGTTAAGAAATTGAAGTATCTGTGATGCACAAGAAAAGATTGTAAAGAAAATTTCCTTGCCTATTCCAATTGGTAGAAAAGGTCAATTTACATTTATCAAAAAGTTTAAATTTATAAATGCATGCATAAATATTAAATATAATTCTAACCAATGTATTATTCCAGATAAATTGTAAAAATAAAGGTAATAAGATAATTAAGTCTTCTTTAAAAAACTTTATTTACGTCCAACACCAAGCTAATTTTCTTCATTTTACGTCTGCAGAGTTACATAATATAGATGCACGTGTGCACGCCATGCACAGAAAATTTTAGAAAAGAAACAATTTTTATAACTTTTTTTAGTACCAAAAAATTAAAAATAGTCCCCCAATTTTATGTACGATTTATTTACTGTTAGTGTACAATTAAAAGCAGGGCCGATTTTCAAATGTCCCAAAATTGAAGGCATTTGATGCTAAAATCTTTAAAAATTCATCAGTCCAAAACTGACAGTTTTGGACACCAAAAATGCGAATTTTGACAAAGGATTGTCGTAAAATATCAATTTCTTCAATAAAGCACAAATTTTGTTAAAGGATAATGGAAAAAAAACACAAATTTGTCAAAGAATTGTGAGAAAAATGTGAATTTCGTCAAAAGACCTAAAAAAATCGTGAATTTCAACAAATAATTGCGCAAAAAAAACACACATTTAGACAAAAGACCACGTAATAAACTCATATTTCAACAAAAGAGCATGCAAATTTAGTCCAAAGACCATACGAAAAACGGGAATTTTTCAAAAGGCCACTCGAAAAATGAGAATATTGTCTGTGAATGGCTTAATAAAACTGGAATATTGTCTGTGAATTGCGTAAAAAATAGGATTTCCATCCGTGAATCGCATAAAAACGGGAATTCATCTCGTGAATTGCACAAAAAATGGCAATTTCAACCATTAATTGTGCAAAAAACACGAATTTCATCCATGTCAAAATAATGTAACACGTAATTTTATTAAACATTAAATTTGCAGAAAGTTTTGACCCGGCATTTATGTACGCAGGAAGTTTTTGGTTTTATACAAGTCTGTACGCATGACACTGAAGATTAAAATCTGCATTTTGCAATTTAATACCATATTAATTTTATGATAATGTGTGAGTTATTTATCTGTCATCAATGCTCTTTAATACAAAAATAATTACAACATTACAGTATAAACCATTCAGCTGAATATTAGATTTTAGTTTGATGTCTCTCATTCTTATGTCCTTTTCTCTTACTTCTGACACCATAGGATGTTTTTCCAATTTTTTTAAAGTTTAATTTTTGGAAGAATTTATTTCTATGTTTTATGGTTGTATATGTGTAGGTAAGTATTAAAAAAAATATTTGGATCAATATGATTATTTTATCTCTAAGATTTTTAAGTTTTTATGAGTAAATTTTTTGCAAATTTTATGTCAGACACTGTGGAACTACACTTAATATTATTTTTTTGTTTCTGTTTGTTTTATAGAATTAAAAATACTTTGTAAGTTTGATATATAAAATTAGTTAGCAATAATTTAAGCTGCATTATTACTATTAATTGGTGTTTTAAAAGAATTTTATGACATTTTTATCAAAACAGTACCTTTGAATTTTTTCAATATATAAAGCACTAAGTCCATCTCATCTGTAAAAAACATCTACAGAAATAATCAAAGTAAGTAATACCTATCTCAGCATCATATGATAAATAAGTTTCTAAATATATCCAAGGATATTTATTTTTCAACATAACAATATGAGAGAATGGATTAGATACATTATTTTTAAATCACTGACTACATAAACTAGAACTTTTTTTTTCTTTTTCAACTTCAGAAATCCAAAGCAAGATTTTAAAATAATATTTATATCAAAAATTCTTCAATTTAATTTTACCTTTTTCTTTAGAGGTAAATAATAATTTAACACAATACAACAAAATCCAATCTGAAGTAGTCGAATATGTTACAGCAGCTAACGCTAATTTTACTGTTACATCTGTTAATCAATCCTTAGTATCAAAACCATATTAATCAAAGTTAAGAATTAACAAAATATTGAAAAGAATTATGTACGATACAAATAGCTATATCAATAATTCAATGTGAAAAAAAATGCCTTTTTTCCTTTATACTCAGAACATCCTACTAACTACAAGCTGTTACATAGAAAGTGTCTAGAACAGAGCCGAATAGTAATACTATTTGAATATACTTAGTATTCAAATTTATTTACAGGCACTCAAATACAGCTAAAAACATGCAGTATAAGAATTGAATATAGCTGAAAACCATAATTTTCATCGAATGATACAAATGGTGGGTAGCTTGTATTCAAACTCTCCCATCAGTTGGCAGATGGAGAAATAGAAATTGTATTAAATAAGTAATGATTATTGTGAAAAGAAAATTATATATTTGTATGTAAACTCCCCCCCCCCCAAAAAAAAATAAGTCAACCATAATCTGGTGCACTTTAAATAATGAGGGTTATGATAATAAGGAGGTATCTAACAAATTTATAATATAGCACAAATCTATTACTTGTACGTACATAAACTATTTAAGCAATAATAATTACAAAAAAAAAAAAAAAAGAAATAAAGAAAAGAAGCAATACCTTGGCAAAATCTATTCTTTTAATAAGTGCATTGATATGCACATCAAATAAATCATGACTAAACACCAGAAGAGTTTGATTTATATGCTGTGCCTGCCTCAAAGACTCTATCAGAGCATAAAGATACTGTGCTCGATTATGCACTTGGATCACAATTATTACATCATTCTCACCAAGTAAACCAAACTTGTCTAGGTTATGTACAGTCTGCACAGAATTAATTTCATCTATAGTATTGGATAATATGAAAAGACTTGCAGGAGTTGTGGAATTGACAGCATTTACAATGGCACTATAATTGGCAAAAAATGCCAATTCAGGATCGCTATAGTGATTTTTCTGAGAAACGAATAAGTCTGGCTTCAAATTGACTATCCTTAGTTGAAGCCATAGGAATGATATAACAAAAAGCAAAACGACACTTTTGAAAAAATAAGAAGAAAACCGCCTTATAATTGCAGTACAAAGCCATCCTCTTGCCATTCCGTCATAACCTAGAAGGAAGAAAAATGAAAATAAATATCACAAATTTAAATTTTCAAAATAAAAGTAGCATAGTTAATTGCATAATTTTGACCTTATTTTACCACTCCTTTCTCTTAAAGAATGTATTCAGAAAGAGAAATTTTCATACTAAGTTTCGCATTTAGAATGACATATTCAATAATTTTGAAATCGAGATTAAATTTGGTTTGAGAAGAAATTAAAATTTAATACATGACAGTTTATTTGATTATGCATTCAACATATAAGGGTGATTCTCAGATAAAGAGAAATTTTATGTCCTTGGTTCTAAAAGGTTAATTAATCATATACACTTTGAATGTTTAAATTTTTTGTAAACATTTTTGTTCAAACACTACATTGTGGTTAATATTTACAAAATAATAATTTCAATATCTAAAAAAAATTGTAAAACAAGTTGCAAATGTCATTACTATGGCTAGTCAAACTTCCTAATTTCAGACTGAAATCATTATTTTTAAAATATAGAAAGCTTTAGAAAAAATGCAATGATTATATAGGTAAATTTCATGTCTTTTTATTATTATTTTGACATATCAAATAAAACAAAAATATCTCAATCAATTATACTTATTTAAAATGTGCCCCTAGTACTAATTGCCATTACCATGCTTCTCAATGTTTCATTCTGATCTCCACTAGATATTGTTTTAGTATGGAAATATTCTTAAATTGACCAAATGTTCTTACAAGAAGTAATATCAATTCTTCATTAACTATTCAAGAACTACTTGAATAATTGATTTTTGTTCCAAAATTACAGTCAGTGTATTTAATATGCATCATTACCAAGTTCCTTATTGCTGAAATTCACATTCCATAATTCAACATTGTGGAATCAACTATGAAGAAAGCTTAGGACTGCTTTCAGAATAAGTATCCTGTGGGGATTCAGAATAAGTAGGCTGTGGGGCAGCTCTGGAAAAGAAGCTTAGAAACAGACTTCCATTACAACTTTCAGGGAGGGGGTGGGGGGAGATGCAAATTAACTTTAAACTTTTATGTTATAAAAAGTTCTTAAACATTGAAATTGTCAATGTTTAAGAGCTTTGACAATTTTAAGAACTCTGGATGTAAAAGTTGCATGATAATTATAAATCTGGAAAAATATATCACATTTTTTTTCCTTACAATATCTAGCAGCTCATTGGCTCAATGTTTCCCTTTTTCAGTATTAGCCAATCAGAAGCATATGTTTATGAATTCACCATGGATAGCGTAAAAAACTAACAAAAGTTTCACTTTTCTGCTTAAACTCAAACTTACAAATCTCCAAATGAAATACTTTGTTAAAATTATTTTGTAATCATGAGTTATTTCATATTTGCAACTTTAAAAATATACAACAGGTGATTTTATTATCATTTTAATCTAGATATCTATCTCAGTTTTATTCATTGTGACTTCTTTAAGTAATAATATTAATGAAAATAGCAAAATTTTCTGCTTTGTTAACCATAAATCATTTTTATTATGCACATAATTCATGTTGTAGAAAAAATGTATTCTTGTGTGACTTATTATTTTCATTACATTTAAAACTTATTATTTTCGTTTTCCTTTTTTACAATTATTTTAATATTTGGTGGGAAAATGTATGCATAAAAACAGTCCTGTAAACATAATAAACACATTTGTTATATCATGTTTTAAAGTTTCAACTGATTTTCTTTCACAGGAAAATAACATGAATTTAAAACAAATTCGAAGACAAAAATTTTCCTTCAATACAATTTTTTTTGTTTCCAGATATTTGCCAGTTAAACGTTTAAAAAATCACCATATATTTAAGAGGCATACAGTACATGCAAGTGACTTCTTAACTTGCATTGTAATTATTTATCAATATACATGTGTATTAGGGTGGAGCGAAAAAAATTATTTTTTAAAAATCAAAAACGGGGTAGGTGCCAAAAGTTGCCTTTATACTAGTACATCAACTGTGTGAAATTTTACCGCTGAAAAAAATGGCTTGAGTCTGTGCTTTTGCTCCAAAAATCGAAATTTTGGGTAAATTTTGTCATTTTTTGACATATTTTCAAAAAAATTAGAAAATTCCTACAGAGCTGGTTATTATTTAAAAGTGCTACTTAAACCTTTATATTTATCTGCTTAACATATTTAAACTATAAAACAATATCTTTATTCCGTATAGCTGGAGAAAAACAGACAACTTTTGGTAAGAAAACGGCATTACCACTCTATTGGGACATACAATGAATTGTTGTTTTTAATACAGCTCTTCTTTTCAAAACTACCTTGGACATACGTCGTGGAGGTGGCTATATTTCATATACCACCCGTCCCAAGTATTCAATCATTTTAGTTCAGTGTTTTATTTATGTATTGATTTGTGATTTACTTTATCAAAATTTGGCATGTTTTCGATGCATCCACCTAGTTTATCTCTTCTTTGTATCAACATGCTGCTGTGACTATCTTAATGTATATTTTTACAGCTTATACAAAAACAAAAAAAAAAAAAGACAAGCAGAGTAATATACGGGAATATTATTAAAGGTATATATTCGGCCATCTATTTTCTTTATCAAATTTACATCCAGTTGATGAAAGTGATTGGAAGTTCTGTTACCACAACCTTTTTTCAGTCAATTATATTTTTTTACATAATGACCTGCTTCAAAGATGATTTCAGGTATTTCATCTATGCCATCATTTATTCTGCTTTTGCATTTTTTATATGTTGAGAAGCGAGCTGTTTAATGTGATTTCTGGGAAATCCGCGAGAATTGCAATGGGAATTTGCTCTGCACATGCAGAGTACTCATTTAAATTTAGGAGAATTCTATTTGTCGCTGTGAACCCTTTTGCATTGGGTAAACTTAGAATTGAGTATAATAATGGATCATATGCTACTTCAACTCCAGTGAATTTCCTCTGCGTCAATTATTAGAGAAGTAGATGTAAAACGTTATAATCTACATGGATTCACTGGATCAATAAGAAAATATTTGTCTACGTACTATTCACTTCCTATAGCAATTTTTTATAAAATAGATAATAATTTTGAATTTTTTTTCTCAAATTAAGTAAAATATTCTCAGAACAGACTAGAAATTTCTGTCGGAGATTGCAAAGCTAATTCATAAGGAAATCTATTTCTCAGAAGAATTGGGGAATAGGATTTAGAAAACATCTCGCACAAAAAAAAAAACAGCCCATAAAGCGAATAAAATTTTCCGCTTTATTTTATTTTCCACACAGATTGGCAATCAGAGTTCATAGATTCACTTACAAAATATATAATCAAAGTTTATACCGCGGGATATTTTATACCAAATGTAATACACATCTAAAGAATAGGTCTAAAAACTTATTAGAAATTACTCGACTACGAAACAATACAGGAAACGACATAAAACAAATACTAAAACTTCTTTCGAAATATTGTTACTTTACACGCAAATTTTGCTTGCAATCCTCTGTGATAATATTAAACTGCTAGCTTCTCAAAATATATTCAATGTAATAGGTACAGTAAATGAAAACATACTGAATTCAAACAATCAATTTTTAGGCATATCATTATATATATAATGTAATTGATTGAAAACATGTTGTGGTAACAGAACTCCCTATCATAATGTATTAATTGTATGAAAATTTAATGAAGATAATAGATTGCTGAATAGGTTCAATTAAGAACATACGTAATACATTACTCAGCTTCTTCTTCTGTTGTACAAGGTATAAAAATATACGTGCAGTAGGTCACACCAGTAGAATCCAATGTCAGTTAAAACAAAGAAGAGGTAAACTACTTTGATACATAGAAAACTTATGCCCTTCTTTGGGAAAAAAATAACAATTCAATACAAAAATAAAACACTGGGCCTAGATTGCTGGGTGGCTGAGACAAGTGGCATATGAAACGCAGCAACATCTATGAGTTATATACAGAATAGTTTTGAAAGCAGATAGGTAAGAAATGCATTCAAAACAACATTTCTTTGTATGCTCCAATAGAGAAGTAACGCTGGTTTTTACCAAAAGTTGTCAGATTTGCTCCAATTATACAGACTACAGATATTGTTTTATAGTTTAAATATGTTAAGCAGATAAATATAAAGGTTTAAGTAACACTTTTAAATAATAACGAGCTCTGTAGGAATTTTTCAATTTTTTTGAAAAAATGTCAAAAAATGACAAATTTTACCCAAAATTTCGATTGTTGGAGCAAAAGCGCAGACTCAAGCCATTTTTTTTTCAGCGGTAAAATTTCACGCAGTTGATGTACTAGTATAAAGGCAACTTTTGGCACCTACCCGTTTTTGATTTTTAAAAAATAATTTTTTTCGCTCCACCCTAATGTGTATGTGTGTATTTTACTTTAGGAAAAATCTCTTTAAAAGTAGAATTATCCTTAAGAGGAAATACATAGGTCAAAATTAAATATAGATAGATATATATATATATATTTAGCATTTGGAACACTCATTAAATATATAAATTTTATGTTTTCTTACATTCTCTTTTTATATGCATTTATGATTGTTAATTTTAAAATGATTTCATTAAGTATAAATACATATATACCGTAAAATACCATTAATCTGCCCCCCCCCACCCCGAAACGTGACGAAAAATTGTACATTAATCAGAGGGGGCACTTACATGGGATTTTTCTGCAATGTTTTCACAAAATTTGCATTTTTGCGAGATGCCTGTGGGATTTTTTCGTGATATCTGATGAAATTTGCAGCGTTTTATCGCGATATTTGACGAATTAGCAGATTTTTTTCGCGATACTTGACAAAATTTGCATTTTTTATGCAATTCTTTGTGGAGATGAGTGTTTCTTTCATGATGATGAAATGTGCGTTTTTTCGAGATTTCTTAATGGAATTTGTGCTTTTTTGCCATTTTTTTCCCTACAAATTTTGCTTTTTTTTTGGGGGGGGGGGGATTTTTTGACAGAATTTATGTTTTTCTCGTGATTTTTTGACTGTTTAACTATAGATACAACATATTTGTATGTTTTCTTACAATTTTTTGACAAAATGTGTGTTCTTTTTGGCGATCCTTTGAGAAATTCCTGATTTTTCTGCCATCTTTTGCCGTAATTTGTTTTTTTTAGGGATTTTTTGACATAATTTACATTTTTTAAATGATCCTTTGATTGCATTTTTAAAGATATGACACAATTCATGTTTTTACTGCAATCTTTTGACGAAATGTGGGTTTTTGGCGTTCCTTCAGCAAAATTCATGATTTTTTCGCGATCCTTTGAAGAAATTTGCAGTTATTTTTTTGGCGAAATCAGCGTTTTTTAAGCGATCATTAGATAAAATTTTCTTTTTTTTTTCATTATTTTTTTTTTTTTTTGGGGGGGGGGGGGCGTTTTCACGGGATTTTTTTGAAAATTTAAAATTTTTTATAAAGTGGAGAGGAGGCGTTTGATCAGGAAGGGCGGATTAATGGTATTTTATGGTATACATATATACTTACAGATAAATCGAAACTCTAAGAGAAATTACAATATTATTTTAGAAATGCTATGAAATAAATAAAATTTGCTGCCATAAAATATTTCAGATTAAAAATCTGACTAACATTTGTATAAATCTTCATTTCTAAGGTAATTTGAACTAATTCCATTATTCTTTTTCTCTTTAATAACTCTTACTAGATGGCAACAAAGAAAAAAAAAGATTGTGTTGGTGATATTAGAAATTTCAAATTAAAAAAGACAAATCCAGAAAATTGCAGCATATTTACTTTGCAAGAACTGCATATTTAACATTCATTAATGTCTAACATTTCAGATAATCTAATAAAATTTAAACAAATATAAGTTCATGCAGCTGTTCTATTTAACTCAGTAGATAAGTTGTTTTTATTTTGACAATGGTGATACAAAACATCTAATGAAAGACCTGTTCTTTTTGGCTCTTGGGGTAAATACGTGCCAAATGCAGATAATTTTACAGAACTTATTAAAGAAAAAAGGAGTTCTGTGTTTTTATTTTAATTATTAATTAATGTGCAACTTTTGGAACCAGAATTATTATGGTATCTAAAGTTTTAAAGATTGTTATAATAATCATGCAGGAATTAAGTTGCCCCCCCCCCCAAATGTTGCAACGAAGTTGAACAATAATGCCTGCAACCCCATGACCTATTTCTATTTCTTTTTTAAAAACTGTCACCAAACTATGTGACTTTACAGCAAAACAAAAGTATAAAATTGTATACAAATTCAAATGCAGTACTAGCACATAATAAAACACATATTCTATTTATTTTGTGGATAAGCCACTCGTTTAATGAACAATATAAGTTAACAGCTATGTCTTCTCTCACATTTTGAAAAATGAAACTTAAAGATTTAGAACCAGTTTCGAAAGTGAAACTATTTTTATTAAAAATGTCTGCAATCAAAATTGAAAAAGTACAAAATGGCTCTATTAACAATCAAGATCAACTATTTTATGAAAAAAAAAAAACATTTAAAAGTATTTAAATTTAAATGAAAAATTTAAAAACAACCTGCCCATAGTTTTTAGCATCAGTGAGCAGGTGTCTTTAAGTAAATAAAGATTCTTCTTAACCCCTTGCAGTGTGGTAGTATATCTATGAAACTACTTAATTTTAACTCCCAAATGTGATAGTGGCACTGGAACTTAGATTTAAAAAAATTTGGTTTATAGAATGCTTGAAATATAGCTTTTTCTTATTTAGAAATAAGTTGTTTTCAAATTCCGGTGTCATTCATTAATTTCAACACTTGATCACATTCATTAATTTCAAGCAATGATATTGTTCTGCGCCATAAAGGGGTAATGGGCATATCTGAAATTTTATCCACAAACAGATAAACAATGGCAGTGTAATGTTAAAATTTCTCATAAACGAATTTAACTTTTAAGAAACATGGTTCCATGGCTCCAACATTATACAATGTGTCCCAGAACTTCGTGTACAAACTTTGAGGGGTGGTAGAAAACATCGTTTGGAACCACAATTACATAGGAAAGCATGGGCAGAAACATCTTGTTAACCCTTTCACAGACAGTGGTTTGTATATGAAACTATGAAATTTTTAATACAAAATGAATATTGACACCAGAATTTTAATACGATTTTTCAATTTATTATGTATGTGAAATGTCTGACTTTTCTTCTTTGCAAATACATTTTTCCGCGATTTCTGATGTCGTTCATATTTTTCCACATTTTAGCAATGGAAATGCTTTGTCTGTGAAAAGTTCAAAGAAACACAAAGACACAGTTATGACACAATGCAAGAAGCAGTGTAGAACGCTTAATTATACAGAAAAACGTACAAAAGATGATTTAATTTTAAATTATATTTAAAAATTATGTTTCTTTAAAATCAAGTATGTTAGTAGTTATTAGAAATTGCTAAAATGTGGAAAAATATGAATGACATCAGAAATCGCAGAAAAATGTATTTGCAAAGAAGGAAAAAAATACATTTCACATACATAATAAATGAATAAATCATATTTTAAAATTCTGGTGTGAATGTTCATTTTGTACTAAAAATTTTGTAGTTTCATAGACATGTCTGTGAAAAGGTTAACAAGTGATGATGACTTTCCGCCCATGCGTTCATAGGTAATTGTGGCTCCAAACAATGTTCTCCACCACTCCTCAAAGTTTGTACACTAAGTTCTGGGACACCCTGTATTTGTAGATGAGTTAAGATTTATTCATAGTCAGTTAGATGAATTAACATACCAATTCAATGGGTAAAAAAACAGATTTACACATGAACTTTACAGTGATTGATTGTTTTGACAAAGTTTGTATGTCTAACCTTCTGGAAAGATTTTCCGTAAAAATCAGATGGCCTATAAAAGGATTGTAGAAATTGAATGTCTTTATACAAAGTGAAAAAAAATCAAGCCAGTCACATTCTTTTTCAACAATGGCAGTTTTGTTGAGAAACTGATGAATATTTTATAACAAAAGTCCTAGTGTTTTTTGCAAGATACTTTCATGATAAAGCAAATTTTGGTGTAAATTTTTAAAGAATTATTTTTATCATTAGAATAAAGAAGAATATTTTTTAAATTTTAGAGATTGAAATTCCTTAATAAATACAACACTACTGTCCAAAACTTGTATGTAAAAAATTCTACTACAAAAATAAACTTTGAAACTAGTTTTAAATTTATGTATTAAGACGAATTCAAGAATCTTAAGAAAAAATGAATATAATAGAGTCCCTTAAATCTGTGACCCACTAAAATTCACATATTTTTTTCAAATGTAAAAAGTGAAACTCACATTTAAGTTACTGAAACAAAATTCAAGACAGTGCTCACAACTTTTTTTGTACTAATTTATTTGTTAATCATTCTCTTTAGGCTATTACAGCTGATTAATTATTAAAGAAAATTATGTTACTTTTGATGTAAATTAGCACATATATATTGCAAAAATTTGCTATATTGTACGCAGTATTTTACTGAAAGGAATTTTGTGAAGGGGCCCTAAATAGGCCACAGATTCTGCCTGGATCAACCCCTGGTTAATGAACTTAATTTTTCCTGTTCAAAAATCTCTATTTTATAGTTATAAACATTTAACAGGTGGGACAAGAGTTTGGGGCAATTTATTTAGTGAAAAATAAGAAACGAATAATGATCATAACAGGGGTCTGTGTAGAATTTTTGAACAGGGTCCTGTTCCTATGTCAGGGCTTGAAATTCAATTTTTCACAGGAGGGGAGTCTCCCTCCCAACATTTATAAATGGAGGGGAGTTTAGCTGCTTGGGAGGGAGGGAAAAAATTAAAATCACTGTCATTTTAAGAGCTATTTAAATAATTTACATTAATACAAGCATGACAAAGTACCACTGAAGCAATTTAAATCACTCAAAATAATTACGTAAAATGATTATTTATTTAAAAAAGGAAGAAAGTAAAGTTTTTATACAATTTATTTTTCAACTTTTAACTAAATATCGTGGGTCCTTAACAATGAGGATGTCAAATGAATTTCCAAGTTTAGATTCTATTCTATTTTGGACCCAGAATCCTTTTTCACAAAGTAAACTCGATGCTGTTTCCTGAAAAGACCGCTGTTTTTACCGCGACTCTTTGACGAAATTTTTTCGGCATATTTTCTGCGATCGATTGCCGAAATTCACACCACTTCTGCGATCTTTTGATGTAATTCACATTTTTTCACCGCTATCCTGTGGCGAAATTTGTGTTTTATTTGCTATATTAAGACAAAAGGCGAGTTTTTTTCTGCGATCTTTTGACGTTTGCCAAAAATTATGTTTTTCTGCAATTCTATGATAAAATTTGCATTTTATTTGTGATTCTTTGACGAAAATTGCAAATCTTTGCAATTATTTATTTAATTAATTATTTTTTCTTTTACAAAAATTGCATTTTATTTGCGATTCTTTGAATAAATTAGCATTTCACTAGCGATCCTCTGGCAAAAATGGTGTTTTTCCCTCGATCTTTTGACAAAATGCACATTTTTTTGCAATCCTTTGCCGAAATTGGTATTTTTTTCGCAATCTTTTAATGAAATTCATATATTTTTCCTTCTATCCCATGACGAAATTTGCAATTCATTCACAATCTTATAACGGAACACAAGTTTTTTCTGTGATCTTTTGCCGTAAAATGAGTTTTTCCTTAATTCTTTGCCAAAAATTGTGGGTTTTTTTTTTGTGATCCTCAAATAAAATTTCCATTTTATTCTGATTCTTTGATGACTTTTGCATTTTAATCGCAATTTTTTGACAAAATTTGTGCTTCATTTGTGATCTTTCAACAAAATTTGCGTTTTATACGCTACCTTTTGCCGAAATTAGAGTTTTTCCGCGATCTTTTGCAATGAAATTGATTTTCTGGCGACCATTTATCTACTTATGCGATATTTTAAAAAATATTTTTGTGGCTGAATTTCCGTACTGATGATAAATTTTTTATAATTTTTAGAAAATATAAAATCCTCCCTGAATTTGCCGATCAGTCGAGAAAAATAACTCGAAAATTGTCAGTCGATCTCGGACCGAAAATGTGGATTGTGATCGTAGTTTCAAAAAGCTAAAATTTCTGGAAAATTGTGAAATCTTTTGGGCGTGATTTCAAAATTTTGGGCGTGAATCCCGCCATCCCACCCTGAAATTCAAGCCCTGTATGCTATTCTGGGCAGTACATTCTTTATTTCAGTAAAAAATCTATTCACAATTTTGGAAACTAATTGTTACATTTAGGTTCCTGTTTGTTCATTTTAAAATGAGCTTCTTTATACATAAACTATATAGGGGCATTCCATGTCAAATTAACTGAAAAAAATACATTTTCTGACCTGACCCCCCACAGATTTCTAGGAAAATTAGTCCACTATTAGAACATATAAGAAATGTGATAAATTATTTTTTTTTAGATTTTTTGGACCTCGGGTCTTTGATTTATAGCTCATCAAAAATTTCAAAAATTTGAAAATTTAATATTTTTGTAACTCAGCTCCTAATTAAGCTACAGCCTTAAATTTAGTGTCATTTCAAAGCTTTTGAATTGTACTGTAATATGACATGTAACTTGATATGGTAAAATAAATTTTTAAATAATTTAAAATTTTTTAAAAATTTAAAATTTTTAAATTTTAAAAAGTAGTATTTTTAAAAATCTGAAAAAAATATATTTGTTGCAAAATGTGATAATCTACAAATTCTGAAATTTTCATAGTGGGCCTAAAATGGGTTCATAGGGAAAAATTATTTTAAGTGAATTGAAAACAAGAAAATAATGCATATACTCACTGGTTATGTATTCACTGCATTCTTGAAATCAGTTAAACTTTTTAATTTACAGTGTCAGTTTTTGTTTAAAGTATATCATACTTTTCCAGTGATTATTTTGAAATTAACATTTTTCAAAAGCTGATTATAGTATTTGTGCAAAACAGCAGGTAAAAATCTATGGGTGTTGAGAACAGATAACATAGCTAGTGTAGTACCAATAATTTAAAAAACAATTACAGTAGAAGATCTTTATAACGCAATTCCATATAACGCAATTCTCCATATAACGCACAACCTTTCAGATGTAAACAATGAATTTTGCCATGAAGGAGCACCTGAATTTTAAGACTGTAAAAAACTGCTACAGTCTGAAAACTAAATTTAATGCATTAGTACAATTTTATCTCCTTAATTTAGAACTTTTAAAGGAAAAAAATTATTATTACAATAAATGTTTTTGAAAATGAGCAATATAATGAATAAATTGGGTCCAGGTGTATCTGGACCATTTTTAAAACGTATATTTAACAAAATGTTGAATGATTGCAATAATAAAAAAATCTATAATCTGGATAAGGAATGCAGTATAAAGGTACAGTTGAACCTCAAAAATCCGGAACCGTCGGGACCACGGCGATTCCGGATTTTTGAATTTTCTGGATTTTGGAGGTTTATTAAAAAATCTTTTTTTATGGCTATATAATAACAAACAAAAAATGCAATTTTTTCTCCCAGTGCAAACAAATAACGATTCTTCCGATACTACATTTTTTTAAGTTTTAGTGACTTTTATTTTTATTTATTTATTTGAAATTTTACTATATCATTTCATAAATAAGCCACGGTAATATATACATACCGTAAAATACCGTTAATCCGCCCCCTCCCAAACGTGACGAAAAATCATACAATAGTTAGACAGGGGCGCTTACACGGGATTTTTCCGCGATCGTTCAACAAAATTTACACGAATGGGTCATGATGAAATGAATGAATCATTGAATGAATCACGAAGTTTGATACTTAAAAAAATTTGGGTTTAAAAAAACGTAAATTCGGTCGAAAAAACGCAGAAAAAAAGGAGAAATTTGTAAAAAAAAAAAAAGCCAAAACAAGCATGAAATTAATTAAAAAATCTCGAAAAATCGCATATTTCATCAAAGATTCATGATTCATTCATTTCAGCATGATTCATCCGTTTTCAGCGATTTTTTTGAGAGGGAGGGCGTTTTCTCGGTATTTTTTGAAAATTTCAAATTTTTTATAAAGTGGGGAAGGGGCGTTTGATCGGGAAGGACGGATTAACGGGATTTTACGGTAGTTATCAGAATTTAACTGCAATTGATGAAAATGACAACTATGTCTTATTTTAAAAATTAATAAAACTGAAATCGGAAAAATGTCCGGATTTTAGAGATTTCCAGAATTTGGAGGTCCGGATTTTCGAGGTTCAACTGTAATTCTAATGTATTTTGATGTGTTTCAGACATATTAGTCTATATTTATGAGGTAAATTTGATGATGCGTGATATGTGATCCATATAACGCAAAATTCTATATAACGCACAACCTTGCGTTTTTAGGTTTGCGTTATATAGATCTTCTACTGTATTTTTTTTATGCTCACCAAACATATTTGTATTGCAAGAAAAAAAAAAAATAAGTTGTATAATCAGAAGAATTTCGATCATGAGCCATGAGATGAAAAATATTCTCAAGAATAGATGCAAGTTTACTACAGTTACAGAACAAAATTAATAAAAACATTAGCGATTGATATGAAATAACAAAAAAAATTATCCATCATAAATATTATAAGGATAAATTAAATTGTTGAACTTAGTTTTCCAAAATATGAGTTGATTGATATGTTTCTATGATAAGCTGGAGATAAAAGAAATGATGAAATTAATCTTTATGGAGAAACAAACAAGACTAATTTCCTCATAAGGAATAATATTGTACAATGCATACATTAAACCTTATTATATCAATATTTTTTTCTCTCATGCACACACATAGGCTAAATAAATAAAAATAACAGTTATAGTTAATGAGAGTTTACTTATACAAAACGGGATGTAAATACTTATGTGAAATTGAAATACCTATAGGCCCGGTAGCAGAAAGTGCGAGACGCGCGACGTGCATCGCAGATTTTTTTTTATCCTTGCAGACAAATTTGCAACTTGGAAAAGAAAAAAAATTATTATTTGGGGGGGGGGGGGGAATTGAACAGGACGCGAAAAACAGCGAATTTCATCCAAAGATCGCGAGAAAAACCGACATATTTCATCAGAAGACCGCGAAAAACTGCAGATTCCGACAGTAGATCGCGAAAAAATGGCAGATTTCGTCAAAAGATTTAATTTAACAAAAGTAAATTTTGTTAAAAAATCGCGTAAGAAATGATATCTTTCGTCAAATAATCTTTAAAAAAACGGTATCTTTTGTCAAAAAATCTTGTAAAAACGACAGTTTTCGTCAAAAGATCGCAAAAAAGAGAGATTTCATCAATCATTCATGAAAAAACAATAGATTTCGTTTAAAAAATCACAAAAAAACCGTAAATTTCATCAAAAGATCACGAAAAAGTGATAGATTTAAAAAAAAAAAAAAAGGTAGATTTTAACAAAAGATTGTGAAAAAACATAGATTTAATCAAAATATCGCAGAAAAACTGCAGATTTTGACAAAATATCGTGAAACAAAGGCAGTTTTTGTCAAAAAATCGTGAAAATATGGTAAATTTCGTTAAAAAATCGTGAAAAGGCTAATTTCGTCAAAAAAAATCGCGTAAAAATGGAATATTTCGTCAAAAAATAATGAAAAAAAGACAGATTTTGTTAGAAGATCGCGATAAAATGACAGATTTTGTCAATAAGATCACCAAAAAATGACAGATTTCATTAAAAGATCGCCAAAAAATGACAGATTTCGTCAAAAGATCGCGAAAAACGGAGAAGGTTTCATCAATAAGTTATGAAAAACAATAAATTTCGTTTTAAAAATCGAAAAAAAATGGTAAATTAAATCAAAAGATCGCGAAAAAACGATATATTTCATCAAAAATAGCAAAAAAAGGCAGTTTTTGTCAAAAGATCGCAAAAAAACAGGCAGATTTCTTCAAAAAATCGCGAAAAAATGGTAAATTTCGTTTTAAAAAAAGCCTCTTAAAAAATAGTTAATTTCGTTAAAATATCGCGGAAAAGCTGCATATTTCGTCAAACACAACAATAAAATGAAATTTCATTAAAGGGGCACCAAAAAAAAGTTGTGTATTTTCTGCTACAGAATTCTAGTTTTTGCTGCTACAGAATTGTTTTTCTCTTTCCTTTTTCAAAAACTGATTTTGCTCTCCCATTTTTTTTTTTTTTTTTTTTTTTGTTTGTTTCAAAAACAGATTTTTCTGCATCAGAATTCATTTTTTGATCATAAATTAGCACTGCAAATTTTAATAAAATTTTGGATACACGTTCAGTGCATTTATAAAAAATATCATTCGGAATTTTCTTTTTCATAATATTTACTTGGTTTTTCAAGATATCACTGTATAAAACTATAACATATATACTTTATGGTAAAGAAATAGTGACTTTAAGTTTTTAATGTGCAGCCTTTTTGAAAAAAAATTAAGGTTTTGATATTTTAAGTGATTTTTGTAGCACATTTCAATATTTTATTTTAACATTTTATTATGATTTAACAAGTAAACTATTTAGACTACTACGAAATTTAAACTACTAGAGAATTTAAGGAGGCAGTATAGGATCTACTGTTAAATGGAATTGGAATTGTTTTCTTCATTTTATTACTATTTCACATGGGACAATATAAAGGATTTTTTTTTCTTTAATTATCGTTGTATTTATTTCTTCTGTAGATTTGAATACTTAGGCATTTTAAGAAACTATACATGGTTTTCATTAGCTATACACTATATTTAAATGTTGTTTTAACTAAATTTAGCCATAACTTCAAACTTAAAAAAACACTTTACATATTCATTATTAATTCTTCAAAAAATATTAATTTTACTATTTACTTACTGAAGTTAAATTATAATTGGAATATAGTTGTCTTTTTATAACATTAATCAGTAAAAACTGTATTTATAATGTACATAAAAAAAATTATAACACACCCTCCCACAGACAATTTTCATCCTTCTGCATTGCTGTCGCAGACACAACCATAACTTTCTGCTACTGGGCCTATAGGAATTATTGAAAATTTATGTAAACAATTTTTTGGTATGGATTCCTAATCTGTGATTCTATGTGAATCAATACTATAACAGAATTTAACTATAATAACTTCCTTGTCACTATAGAATTAAATGTAAGTAAAACAATCAATAATTTATTTTGGTATAAACCTGTATAATTTTGCTTTTTTTACTGTTTCATCTGTCAAAGCAAAGAGCAGACTTGCTTGTGAAAAGGCCCTGTTTATGAAAATGGAGGTATTTGTGTTAAATATGATGTAAAACTACTTTTAAATTTAACTTTTAAATATTTTTTAAACCTAAAATATTGGAGTATTTAGCTGGACGAATATTCTGTATTCGGTTTATCTGTATGCCGAATATTCAATATTCAGTCAAAATTATGATTTCTAATATGATTAAAAATCATGATGTTAAATAAACTAGGAAGCTATTATAAAAGTTATGATTCTGAAAGATGAAATTTTTAGCTCGCAGGCTATCAAAGGCTGAAAGTTAAAAATATCAGGTTTCCTTCAAATTTTGGATATAAGTTTATTTTGATAATGCACTTCCCTGATTAGTTTTTGGGAGTTCATTGGATAAGTATAAGGAGAGAACTGGGGAGATTAATCCACCCTTAATTTAAAAAAATGTGCTTTTCTTGCAGAATTATTAGATTTCATTCAAATTTTTGATATAAGATCATTCTGGAAAGGCACCTCGAAGATTAGTTTTGGGTATTCTTTGTTTAAATATAAGGAGGGGATTGGGAGTAACCCCCTTAATTTAGGTAAATGGAGTTTTTGCACAGAATTTACAGATTTGCTTCAATTTTTGGATATAAGTTCATTCTGGTAAGGCGCAACCTTAATTACTTTTGAGGGTTCTTTTTTTTAAAGATAAATGAGGGGGACGATTGCCTCCCCACAAATTAGATAAATGGGTTTTTATGCAGAATTATTCGATTTGCTTTATATTTTGGATATAGGCTCTTTCTGATAAGGTGAATCCTTGAATGTTTTTTGGAATTTAATAGTTAAATATAAAGGGGGGGGGGGGATTCTCTCTTTTAAATTAGATAATTGAATTTTTATGCAGAATTATCCGATTTGCTTCAAATTTTGAATATAGGTTTATTATATGATAAAGCTGATTCCTGATTAGTCTTGGTTGTTCAATGGTTAAGTATAAAGGAGGAGTTCAAAACCCCTTACTTTGTTTTCCAAATGGCATTATTCCTTAATAAAAAAAAAAAAAAAAAAAAAAAAAAAAAAAAAAAAGCTGTAATATACAATTAGTGTGAATAGCCTGTGAGCTCGTAAACAGTAGCTCATTAATAGGAATGAGCTCATTAATAGAAAAACCATAATTGTTTTCAATAATTTAAAGCAAAAGATACTATAAATTGTGTGAATATTTTTTTAGTTTTTTTTTTTTTATTTTTATGGTTTTTTGGAAATGGGGGGGGGGAGGTAGAGGGGAAATATAGTTTGTAAAAATGGCTTATTATGAAAAATCAAATCTATTAACTAAAGAAAAAAACTGAAACTGTAAATAAAAAATTTGTACAAAAATTTTAATCGATTTCAAGAATACACTGAATATATAACCAGTGAGAATATGCATTATTTTCTTGTTCTCAGTTCACTTAAAATAATTTTTCGCTATGAACCCATTTTAGGCCCACTATGAAAATTTCAGAATTTGTAGACTATCACATTTTGCAACAAATATATTTTTTTCAGATTTTTAAAAATACTACTTTTTAAAATTAAATTTTTTTTTTTTAATTAATTAAAAATTTATTTTACCGTATTGAGTTATATGCCATATTAAAGTGCAATTCAAAAGCTTTCAAATGACACTAAAATTAAGGCTGTACCTTAATTAGGAGCTGAGTTACAAAAGTTTAAAAAATTTAAATTTTCAAATTTTTGATGAGTTATAATTCAAAGACCGGAGGTCCAAAAAATCTTTAAAAAATAATTTACCACTATTTTTATATGTTCTACAAGTGCACCAATTTTCATGAATATCTGTGAGGGTCGGGTTGTAAGCTTGGTTGATTTGATATGGAATGACCCTTTAATAGATTCTGGTACTTACGTATTAGCGCCACTGCAGCAGAAGTTGTGCTAATGTGCCAATAAAGAGCAATCTTGTTGTTCGTGCTTTTTTTGTTTGTTTGTTTTTGCTCATTTTTGATGCCATTTTTAGGGCTTTTTTGCATTATTTTGATCCTTTTTTTTGTACACGCTTGAACAACAAGATTGCTCTTTATTGACGCATTAGGGCAACTTCTGCTGCGGTGGCATTAATACATAAGTACATAAATTCTTTGGTGGATTCGTCAATTTTTTGACAAGTTAGAATTTATCATAAAAAGATTTAACTTAAAAAATTTCAGTTCACAAAAACAAAATGGTGAACAGTGTATTTTTAAGAAAAAATTTTGTGAAGGGTTTTACTTTAAGATGAAAATTTTTGTGAAGGGTTCTTTAAAAAATCTATTCTTTTCCTTAAAAGATTCCTGTATAGCTATTATAACAACCACAATTAAATAACAATCACTTGTTAAACTATTTTTGATACAGAGAAGTAGGTAAAACTTTCATAACTAAATAAATAAGGCATTTCCATCTTGTTATGATTTTTGTAAACAGTGTAATAACAGCCAAAAATCTTAAACACAACATAAATAAATGGCTTTTACCTTAGACAAATGTAGTTACATTCTTTTTCATTAAAAATCCTGTGTATTCTATGTAGAAAACTTAAAATCTGTCAAAAATATCGTAATGAATAGCAAAAACTTTTACTGAATTACTTTCTACTAGATTCTTATTATTTAAAAAAAGTCAAAATAGAAGAAGCTACGATGGAAAAATGTTAAAATAAACAAATACTCATCGCTATGATGCAATACTATAAATCATTTTGGCAAAACTACAGCGATTTCTAATAAAATATAGAATGCCAATAACATGAGAACAAAAACATTCATTTTTCTTATCTTCTTTTTCTTTCTGGCTTTAGGAAATGTGTAATAAAGAATGCAACAAGTTAGTCAGAATAAAATAAGCATAATCTAAAAACTTAAAGTAATCACAATCATTAAAAGTGCTTTAATAACAGATAGAATAAACCACAAATTTCTCTTTTCAACATGCAGTTTCCAGAGTGTCGACACTGACAAGCATTATTCGTACTATTATTTACACACATTGAACATGTTACGTACCATTCACTTGTTAAGTATACCTGTTCATAATACATATGATCAGAAGTGATACAAAATAAATGAAAAGAATTCATGCCACGATTTAGATTGAGGAATCTGTAGCTATCAAAATATAAGTGACAATTCTTAATAAACATTGATTTTAAAATTTGCTGGAGGGTATAAATATTCTATCCTGTGAAGCATAACAGAGAGATTCATAAAACATTCTGCTAACTGGTGGTCAAAATATCAACAATAATAAATAACAACAAAGTCGAAAACAATCTTAAGTTGGTCCGCAACAGTTAAACAGTTCATATGAGAACAAACAGAACACCTCCGCGTTGAAAACGAAACATCTACTGACCGACACTTTTATCAACGGTTACAGGTATAGTTCAAAACAGTTGTGAAAACTGATAAGTAGTGTCGCCAGCGCCACATTATACGAAACAACTGACGTCATAGAGGAAAATGACGAATGAAGTAGGGGAAAAAAAAAAAAAAAAAAAAAAACTCGCAAAGTAGAAAAGAAATTCGAGATTACTTCAAAAATGCAAACTGCATAAATCAATGGGACACAAACTGCAAGAATAAATGAAACAAAAGTTAACCATTCTGCAAAAGGTAAAAAATAGTCCGCGTTATCACTGTTAGGTATTGTGTTCTCAATTTCTAATCATCTAAAAGAATGCGATAAGCAGCATTTCTTAGCATGAATACGAACAAAAATTATCGCCATTGTATCCTTTTGCGCTGACCGGTGGAAATCATGAAAGTCGGCAGTAAAAATAGAGAACGAACCCAACAAATCAGTTTCAAGTTTAGGCTAGGGACTTCGCGGAGGCATATAAGCAAACCATACTTGATTTCATGTACAGAGTAAAATAGAGCTCTGCTATTGGCCAAACTGTAGTCTGGCTATTTAAATCTCCGCCCCTTCCTTCATAGCCATAAAACATATGTTAACCTGAAGAAGAAAAAAATCACTACTTTTGCTGACAAATCTTTTTTTTTTTTCTTCAGATACTGTGATTAACTTTATTGTACAAATTTAAATTTTATCAATTGCTTCAAGCAAAACATCTAGTAAAATAGTGGAACATATATTTTTAGCAAGACCTTACTTTCAACCAGAAGGTAGAGTGCTGCTTCTGCCATCTATCGACATAAAATAGAATTCTATACTAACAAGGGGACCACCAAACATGGTGCTCACAGATTTTGATGAATTCAAAGTATATTGTAGGGGTCATACCATTAATTATTCGGCTGAAAGGGTTCTTTCAAATGGGCCTTAGTTTTTGAGAAATTGGGGGGTCAAAGTTCAGCGTATATTTTAAGTACTTATTAGTAAAGATGTTTGTCAACAGCTTCGTGGCTCCGCGGAAATGTACGAGATTCCAGACCCGGAGGTGGCGGGTTCAACTCCAAGTTGGAGTTTTTTTTTCTTCTTATTTATATGTTTCGTATATGTTAATTTTTTTAAGCAGAATTGGAAATTCTACAGCTTTCAACTTGTTAGTATTTTCTTATGGGGATAGTTTACTTTTATCATATTTTTTCTTATTTAAAAAAAATATGGTTCAAATGATAAACTAATTACACTTCAAAATTCATAAAATAAATAAAAATAAATAAAAAATGCATATATAATTAAAATTTTCAAAAGTATAAAAATTTTGAATGTTTTAAAATCCCTTCTACTTTAAATATTAATAATTTTGCTCAATTACATTTATATATATTGCTAAGTAAAAAAAAAAAAAAAAAAAAAAAAAAATCCAAGTTGGCGTTTTTTTTTTCTTTCTTTATATACTTTTTACATGTTACATATTTTAAGCACAATTGGGAATTGTACAGCTTTGAACTTTTTGATATTTTCTTAATAAAGTAAATTTATATTTTCGAATGTATTTCATGAAAATTTCTTTTTATCTGCAATTTTTAAACTAATATTTTTATTGGCAAAACTGCATAACGAATTTATACCTTTAACCTTTTTTTTTATTAATTATTATGTAATTTCTGTTCTAAGCACAATTCTGACATAATAATTTTTCTTTTTTCTATCGCTTTCTTTGTGGAATATTTTAAATGAAAATTTATCCTTTTTTTTATATAAATTATACAAAATAATTTTCAGGTGCAATTTCTCAAACATTTATGGGATTAGTTAATTCAAATAATGCATACCTTCGAAAGTGTAATAAAATAGTAATGCAGTAGTGCTAAAATATTATCCAAATTTTTACTGATCTTTAAATACATTTATCTCTAACGTTTAATAAAAAAAAAATCAACTAGATTGGAAAAGTCGTTTGCTAATTAAATTAGAATTTACGATACATAAAATGATGTATATTTATTTTATTCGTCTGCTTTTATTTTCTCGGTAAAATCAAGCAAAAATAGAAATTGTTTTTGATGTTGTCATTTTGTTTCTTTTGCAGACAAATGAAATATTTGAAATATTGGTATGTATATGTATAGGTATAGCTGAAATTATGGTATGAAAATTGAGTATGCAATTGGTAAATTTGTGTCGAATGCTAAAAATGGATTGGATGCTAAAAATACTGTAATAGAAGGAAGCAGCACTAGTACAGAAAACTTTCGTTTGGAAAAGGAACAAAAAGGCGAAATTACGAATGCATTAAAATATTGCGAGATGTTGTTACGAAATGATAATCTGTTTACAAATTCCCAACCGGATGATATTTCCTTTTCTTCTATTGCTATAGCTGAAGAATTTCATAATTCAATATTAGAAATATGAGATAATCGACAATTTATTGAGGCAGATGAACGGATATTGAATGAAGAATGTGAATTTAATGAATTTACAAAGGTATGATTTTTTTTTTACTTAGCAATATATATAAATGCAATTGAGCAAAATTATTAATATTTAAAGTAGAAGGGATTTTAAAATATTCAAAATTTTTATACTTTTGAAAATTTTAATTATATATGCATTTTTATTTATTTTATGAATTTTGAAGTGTAATTAGTTTATCATTTGAACCATATTTTTTTAAATAAGAAAAAAAAATGAAAAAAGTAAACTATCCCCATAAGAAAATATTAATAAGTTGAAAGCTGTAGAATTTCCAATTCTGCTTAAAAAATTTAACATATACAAAAAATATAAAGAAGAAAAAAAAAGCTCCAACTTGGAGTTGAACCCGCCACCTCCGGGTCTGGAATCTCGCACGTTACCGCGGAGCCACGAATTTGTTGACATACAGCTTTACTAATAAGCATTTAAAATATACGCTGAACTTTGACCTCCCAATTTCTCAAAAACTAAGGCTCATTTGAAAGAACCCTTTCAGCCGAATAATTAATGGTATGACCCCTACAATATACTTTGAATTCATCAAAATCTGTGAGCACCATGTTTGGTGGTCCCCTTGTAAGTTAAAGAATTAAATTTTTAGTGCATTGATTGCATAAAATCAATTCATTAATTTGTAGGGTTCGTAAAAGAAGTTGTAAATGCAAAATTTAGATTAAAAAAAAAATGTATTTAAAAATAAGTATACCATATTATTATTTTTTTTTTAATCCAAATGCAAGTGTTATATATATTTTGTTAATGTATAATGTACATATTTACTTGATTATTTATTAGAATTAATTTAAAGAAATGATTCTTTTTGTTGCATTTTACATAAAAGAACATTTATTTTCTTTATTAAATTGTTAAAAAATGATGGATGACTATAAAAATTGTTCTGAATTAATTGTACTATTTTTACAACTATCTTTCATATTTTCAATTAAGATTATATAAAATTAGTGGATATTATTATTATTTTGTTGAATATAAATTCAGAATTTTAATGTAAAAAATAAGATCCTCGATATTTTTTTAAATATAAATTTTCTTATTTTCACATTTTTCGAAAATAATTAATTAAAAAACCCTTCATTGTATTCTTAGTAGGTAATAAGCGTAATATGTTTCTTCTATAATCATCTTTAAAATTTTTGATTTATTATATGGCCTCATAAGCTAGTAAATCTAATTTTATTTTATTTTATTTTATTTTTTTTTATTATTATTTTTTTTAAGAAAATACGTTTTATAAATGAATATGTAAGTTATGAGCTTAAAAGTATGTATATACTTCAATATAATAAAAAAAAATCCTCTCAGCCTATTTATTTAATAAAATTTATTTAAAAAAAAATGAACACTTTCTTTGTTATTGCATACTGTTATTTCTGTATTTTTTTTTTTTTTTTTTTTTTTTTTTTTTTTTTTTTTTTTGTAATCCCAGAAAGAACATATTATAATGATAATAACTATTGTTACTTGTTTCTTTATATATTAAGAATACTGTGAGTTTTATTACTACTTTTTTTTTATGATTTTTGATTTAAAAAAAAAAAAAGACGAAAAGTTTAATGTAAAAACTTATCACCAATCGTATTTTTGGTAATAAAACTCTAAATTTATACTTAATAAAAGATTTATCGAGATTAAAAAAACATATATGCTATTTTTTGTAAAAATAGTACAATTTATTCAAAACAATTCTTACAGTAGCCGTTCACCTGTTTTAATATTTTAATAAAGAAAATTAAGGATTTTTATGTAAAAAGTAAAATGAACAACAAAGAAACACACTATTTATTTAAATTAATTCTGATAAATAATCATCTAACTGGTTATTTATCAAAATTTTTATATCAGACAGTATTTCCTATTTTAAAAGCTTTACTATCAATAAACTTAATAATGGTTAGCCGTTATGTCCTAACAGACAGTAAAAACTAAAAATGTAGGTCTCTGTTTTTTTAATATAAATTTTGCACTTAAAACTTAAGAAAATCTATACATTAATTCATTAGTTTAATTTAATCAGTATGATACAAGAAACTAACACCTAAATTTAATGTATGGTTTCATTTCATACCGATAGATTGCAGAACCAGCAAACTACACTGTCAGAAAAATTCGTCAATGTACACTAAGTTATCGTTATTTTTTCACAAATAATTACCGTATTCCCAGAAAACGTATTTGATCAGTGAATTCATTCCGTACGTCGAAAAATGAGGAAGAGATTCCGTTTATTTCTTGCACGCATGCGTATTGGGTCTGTTAGTAATAAATTCGAATTTAATTTTAATATGAAAAACAAAATATTCTATAGATTAAAATGTCTAATTTAGTTTAAAAAGACACAAATGTTTTCGAATTTAAAAATAAATAACAATTACTTTCTTCATTCATTAAAAAATTCTCACAATTTGTTATTCATATTCAAAGTTGGATAAGTTGAATAAAGTTGAATTTACTAAGTTATTTATATAATAAATATTCCCATTTAAAATATACTTTAAGTGAACACATTTAAAAGATATTTTAATTCAAAAATAAAATGCAAAAAAAAAAAAAAAAAAAAAAATTGATATTATTCAAAAAAATCTTGTCATAGAACATCCATATTTTTCTTCTAGCAATCTACTTAAATATAATTAAAATTCACATTTTTATACTATATTAATATAAACGTAAAAAACCCCAGCCACAGTTTCATTAAAGATGAAATCTTCCCAAAATTAACTTCAAAATTAAAAGCTCTTTAACGAAATAAACCAAACCACACTCATAAGAAATAAAGACTTCTACTTCAAAGCACATTTTTTTCCTGAGCAATCGTGGCGCTGAGGCAAGGCGCTCGCTTTCTAGTGCTGGGAACGTGAGTTCGACCCCCACCGCCGGCGTACTTATTTTTTTCAAAAGACGGATATTTTACCACTTTTGACGGAGAAAAAAATAAACGGTATTCGTCAATATACAGACAATTTCTGGCAGCAGTGCTGCCAGTACTTTTTCTGTGAAAAGACGGAAGTTTTTTTGAGAGTGTATCGTCATCCCTTTCTTATGCTCGCTTCACTAAAAAGGCCTTCACTAAGATATTGCACTCTTTCAATAGACACATATTGTATTAACACCTTCCATACGATTTAATTTGTGCAATTTAAATTGATTACTTTTTTAAAAATCACGATTAGTCTATAAAAGTAGGAATTTCCTTTACGCTAACATGCTTTTCATTGCTACAAAGAAGAGGGGCGGAGATTTGAATACGTCAGATTACAGCAGCCAATAGCAAAGCTCTAATTTTGTCCATACATGAATTCAAATATGGTTTGCTAATATGCTTCGGGGAGTAGGTTGCTGCCTGTCTCCTTGCCGTCAGATTTGGTGTCCCCTTTTGCTGTTTGAGTTTTCAGGTCGTAATTTTAAGCTTATTTTTTCTTTTTATCGTGCTTTTGTTGCATTTGTGGTGAGTGTTTTATTTTGAGCTGAATTTGCATTTTGTGTAGTTTAGTGGCGTTTATTTTCTGTGCTTAATGTGCAGTGGCGGGTGTGCTTTCTCTGTAATGTCCTCTAAATTTCATATTACGGACGCGAGATCAATGGATTCAGAAACTTTCGTTCATGAAGTTTACAGCATTTCAGAGCAGATTACGTATGCGTTTGCTAATGGCTTAACTCAAGATGGTAAAGTTGGACCTAAAGCCCCTCTAAAACTTCGTTTTACTCGTAATGGAAAGCTTATTGTGGAGACCGCTGATGCACAATGTGCGCAGGCCCTTACTACATTAATAATTTATTAAACATTCCAATTAAAACGTATGTTCAACAGGAGTCAATCACATCTCGCTTCGTCATGCATAATATGGATAAAAACTTTCGTTTAGATGAACTGGCTCAGCAACTAAATGTGGAGAATTCTATTAAGATTAAATAAGTACGGCGTTTTACAAAAAGGGACAATTCTGTTATCCAATCGACTGAAACCGTCTTAGTTGCTATTTATGGTACAATCTTCCCCAAAAAATTAAACTGTTCTATATGATGGCGAGGATTTGGCCTTTTTATGATAGACCTCGACAGTGCCTGAATTGCATCCGCTTCGACATGCTACGGCAAAATGCAAATATAACACTGTATGTAGAAAGTGAAGTGGGTCTCATGCTGCAGCTTCTTGTAGTAGCGCGGATATTAAATGCTCAAACTGTCAAGCCGCCCATTTGGTTTCGGACTTCCAATGTCCGGAACGCTCCAAGGAAATGGAGTTTTTAAAATATAAAGCTGACAATCATTTGTCTATAACGGAAGCTCGAAGAAGATAGTCTAAGGCTTCAAAGACAAAGAACTATGCTGACATCGTTAAACCTACTAGTGATCCTATCCCTAATGCCACGCATGTCACCCTTGATCAAACTCTCGAATTTTTTTTCCAACGTACACAAGAGCCATCCTCCAAATAATGCAGCAGCAAATACAAAAGGAGGTGGGCTAATAAGAGCCATTTTTCGCCCATCAGTATCTAGATGTGACATACATTTTTTTCATTATTATCTTCATAACAAATAAGAAAATAATAGTATCTTGAATAAAAGTTCAATAATTGATGGACAAATAAAATATATATTTAAGTAAATATCATGTATATTAATGAACATAATCACTATTGTCATTAGTTTTTAGTCCAAAAAATCAATAGTGAATACAACACTAAATGCAAAATTAAGATGAATGGAGCTTATTAAAGCTATTATTTCAATATATGAAATATTGGAAATAATCAATAACTAAAAAAACCCATACAATTTCAGACACTTTTAATAATGTGTTTTAGATAATTTTCCTCTTTAGTTGCTTCTCCAGAATCACTACTGGACCATCCAGTGGCGTTTCTTGTAGTATGTGATCATATTCAATACTTGGTTTTTAATTTTGGCTGATTTACGGCACAAGTAAGCCAGAAACCATAATACGGAAGCAACATGCACCCAGTACTCTACGATACTTCCGCTTATTTTACATTGACAGCACTGTTGCGTGATGTAGCTTAACTATGTTGTCATCCAAATATTATAGATATCGTTTCCAACACTTGTATGTCTATTTCTGAAAAATGTCCAGGTGTGTTAAAATCGAGACATTCTTCTTTGTTACATTTCTGATGTTATGTTAAATACTTTCAATATATATTTCATACATCGATGTATTCTGACTTACATGGCGTAAATCTTGCAGAGCCAATTTATGGAATACAAGTTATCATATCAAGTTATATCATATCAAGTTAACATATCAAGTTATATGAGTTTTACAGCATCGTTTCCCCGACGAAATACAGATTCTAGTTTCTATAAAGACTTGAGTTTCAATTGCTTTTGGTACAATAACGAGGCAGTTCTTACATTTACATATTATAGAATAAAGTGCTAGAGTCTGACAATGAGGTATTGATAAATGTATATTAGGTTTCTTATTTGTCGTACCGTCGGCAGTAATCGTTGATGCATAATATCTTATAGTTACACCAGAAGAAGAAATAGAAATGTTTTGAGACTGAAGATCACGAAATACATACTATCTGCATTTACAGCACAACTCAGAACAACTCTCTAGATCGCAGTTTTTCGAACATTTAAGCACTGATATGACTTTTCTGTTAGAACAGATACGAACAGTTTCCCGCCAGGCTTTACAACAATGGCACTGATATCCAAGCATTATTTATTAAAAATTTCTTTAATAAATATCTACAAAAAGTGTTTCAGAAAACAACATTGACCTTTGAACAACGTAAATACTTTTTGAGTACGGCAAAACGCGCTTCAATAATAGTGCATTTGGTTCTCCCGCATAACACATTTTTTTCTTTAATAGGTAGAAGTGCACGCTGAACCCAAATAAAATAATGCTCATATAAAAGCTGATAAAGAGTAGTATCATTACATGTCAAAATTAATTGGGTTCATCAATCGCTTCTTTTAAAAAAATTAACTCAGTCACAAAAAAAACGACAAAAATGTAGAAAAATGCCAAAGCACTCCATTTTCGGGCTATAATTTCCATGACTTACTATTTTATTTATCGTGTAAAGGTTACAGTAAGCAAAAGTACATATATTTAATTATGCAAAGCCACTGTATAATTATCGGAATTCGAAAATTTTTTTTCGGGTGTATGATGGGCGAAAAATAGTCCTTATCAGCCCACGTCCTTTGGCTCATAAAGGTAATTTGCTAATTCACTTCAAAATCATAATAAGGAAGTTTTATTTCAGGTTTAGCCAGACTTATTAACCAAAAAAAGCCTGGTTAATACAGAAATATATTTGATAAGAAGATTGTGATTACCAGTGATATCAAAATCAGCAATACCGTGAATATTTTCAGAAATAAATATATTTTTCCTTCATGAAAAAAACGTAAATTCAGTAATATTAACAAAAAGTACAAATTAAAATATGTATGGAAATTGATATAAAACTAAAATAGTCAACTTTTATTTCTATATCTGAAAGGAATGTTTCATTGATTACATCATAAAACTATGTGCGGATTTTAGAGAGTTGCGGATTTGAGGGAGTCTACTGTATTGCACCGCCTCTCAAGTGGTTAAGGCGCAACACTAGGCACAGAGAAAAACCCGGATGATAATATAAAGTCTATGGCGGCGTTCTTTTCAAATATCTCGCTTAAATTTTAATATTTTTACATGATTATTTTGCACAAGATAGCTGCGGACGATCCACAACCGGCCTAGTTTTTACTTTTTCAGCTTTGGTTTCAGATTTTCTTAAAAAAAATTACTTTAACTTTCGAAACCGGTTTAAACCGGTTCTGAAATTGAAACTACCGTAATATATAAAATATATAAGCAAAATCGAAAAAGTAAAAACTAGGCCGATTGTAGATCTCCTTCAGCTATCCTATGCAAAAAGAATCATATAAAAAATTAAAATTTGAGCGAGATATTTGAAAAGAACGCTCCCATAGACTTTACATTATCGCCCGGGTCTTTTTCTGTGCCTAGTGTGGGGCCTTGAGAGATTTGAAAATATTATACTAAAGTGAAGAAATATTTTCTAGTAATCTGAGCTAGATATTTTTTCTTCATCTTAACTCTTCACTGCAGGATTTTTTTCTATTTTTATAGAAAAAATTATTTGAAATCTATATATCGTTCAAATAATGGTAAAAATAGTAAAAAATTCAAATTCTAAGCTAAAATTTGATATTTTATGACGTGTAATCTATACACACAGTTAGGGTTTTTAACCCTCTCATGCATACGGGCCTCATATGAGGACAGATAATTATTGCATTATTAAGCAAAAAACTTTTGAGCATTCATTTATAGAGATCCGATTTATTGATAGATAATAGCTATCATATAGTGCAAAAATAAAATTATTTTATAATGGGTTTCCATTTATCTCAAAAAATGATTTTTAGTCAATAATGCAAAATAATTTATGCATGAGAGGGTTAAACATTGTGTTGCTATTATTTCCAATTAAATGGACTTAAATTTATTAATTTTATCTGCTTAGCACTCTGCAGCTTTCTTTTTATAAAAATATTTTTAAGTATTTAGTAAAAATAATAAAAGAAAATTTTGTCTTAATAGCTTGATGATTTTTTTTTTTTTACTTCAGAGGAACAAATTCTAAATTTTTGTCAAATGTAGCCATCTGACATGAACAAAATAAGTGTTATTTCCTTTTTTGGACTGTTCTTGATCAGTTATAACGATTCTATTGGCCAAATTCATGGCACATTATAACAATTATAGTATTTTTAAGTATGTGCCAGATGTGGCACACGGTGTAGTGAAGAGTTAAGGAGCTACTTCAGTCGAATGAAAAGACCCGTTCGCTAATGTTAATCCTATGGAAGAAATTTATAAAGATATCCCGGTTGCATTTCAATATTTTTAAATGATGATTTTTCATTGGATAGCTGAGATTGATCTGTGTGCAGGCCGTTTTTTACTTTCTCGATTTGGGTTGCAGACATTTTTTAAGAGGATGCTTTCGCTTTCCAAACCGGTTCCAAACATGAAAGCATCCCCATAAAAAATATCTGTAAACAAAATCAAAAAAGTTAAAAATGGCCTGCATACGGATCGATCTCAGCTATCCAATGCAAAAAAAAAAAAAAAAAAAAAAAACTCATTAAAAAATATTGAAATGCAACCGAGATATCATTATAAATTTCTTCCATATAGGATTAGAATTAGCTAACTGGTCTTTTCATTTGACTGAAGAAGCCCCTTAATTATGACAAGGCGAAAAATTGCTTTTTAAAATAGAAAAAAGACACATTTTAAGAGAACATATACCCATTCTAACCTCTATCCAGCATATTTATGTCATTTTTGACACCATGAATTTTATGTTAGTAAGAACGGCAAGATAGTTTTAGCACAATTGGTAAGAAACACCTGGCAGAAGGAATCAAATGACAATATTGAATTTCTTTCTAACACTGCACTCAATCATCGTAAACACACATTTCTTCATTCATATTTTATCAGTCTGAACAATAAAAGATTTTTGAGGTACATTTGTCAAAAAATGAGCATTGTATTCATGCTGTGTGTGTTTTTATTCTCCGAGACTATAAAAAATTGTTAATTAACACATTAATTTTTTAACAAGCTTTCATCAAAATAAATTCTATGACAGATTTTCTTGGAACCAACAGGTTACAAGAAGCAGTGAATTCGTATAAAGTTTTAATGGAATTTTAATTATTTTTTCAAATTCAGGCAATATTTAGACCAATTTAAACAGAGAATTGCGTTTATGCCAAACCATTTATAACGAAATCTATTCAATATATTTTACTTTTTTTAACAATACATTACACTGTAAAAAAATGTAAATTTACGGTACTTTACCGTGAATTATCCAGTAAATTTACGGAATATGTCACTTTTTTCACATAAACGGTCAACTTCCGTAATTTTTGTGTTTTACGGGCAAAACCCGTTAATGTAATGGCAAAGTTCATTGATATAGGAATAAAGTTCGTTTTTTTTACTGACATTGTCTGGAATCTCTACTGCAGTAAATCTCAGCTGCAGCTTTTTTACAGTGTAGCAAATCACTTACATGTGTAATAAGCAAAAAAATTCCAATACCTCTTTAATTTACTTGCATGCCAACTTTGTATACAAAACATAATTTGAAAAAAAAAAAAGCGAGTTTTTCAATAAAAATAGCTTCTAAATTTATATATGCAAACTTACAAGCTAAATTTTGCTTCAAAACATACCCGTACATGACAGAACCTTGTGACAAGATTTCATTTCGGTTTCTGAAAATCTTTCTAAGAAATGATGCTTCACGTAAATGTACACAATAAAAAATGCAATTTTCCAGAAAATGAAAATGAAAATTTTGATATAGCACAACAAATTATGCATAAAAATTACAATTTTAAATTCCACCCAATTTTTAGGTGTTTATACATTTGTGTATATATTATATATTATATGCTTGAGTATTAATCCTTCACTGTATCATATATGTACCACATCTGGCACATACCTAGAAACACTATAATTCTCCTTATGTGCTACGAATTTGGTCAATAGGATCGCTGTAATTGATCAAGAACAGTTCAAAGAATAAAATAACACTTATTTCGTCCATGTTAGCCCTTTAAGACCCAACTCGCACGATCGTGCGGGTTAGACATTCATTTAAATTTTTGCTTCTGAAACAGTCGTATGTAATATAAACCCAAATCGAACGATTGTTCTGGTTAGCTGAAAGAGTAGAGTATCTTTTTTTATCAACAGATTGCGGTAGTAGACCATGTTTTACATTCAGGCGGCATGTCTAGCTTTGTTTACAAGTACAACGGATATAGCTCATCATTTTATCTGTCGTCAAAAGGTAATTATCAATATATTTTTAATTGCTTAGATAAAAACTTTTGCTTTAATGTCTAAATAAATGTAATATAATAAAAAACATTAATTATACACTATTTATTTTGCTCTTAGGACTCAAGATTTCATCACCCGCACGATCGTGCAACTTGGGCGTTACGTTAGTCAGTGCTACTGTAAAGGTAAGTGTTTTTCAATGTTCATTTTGTTTTCTGTTTCAACAATTTTGATGACAGCCAAAATAAAACGAAGTATGCTGTTACATAATTAATACTATATTATTTTCTTGGGTGTTGTCATAGATACCCCCCCCCCTTTTTTTTAAATTAATTTTTACTTTTTTTCTTTTTAATTAATAAAATTTTCAAATACTTTTTCTAATTTTTTATGCAGTACTTTGTTAACTTTTAATAAAGCAAAATAAAATACTTTTTCAGATGTCTAAACGGAAAAGAATTCTCACTCAAGAAGAAATATTTCAATTGATGAATAAATCAGATTCTGAATTTAGTGATCTCTCGGATGATGACGATATTACGGACAAAACATTTCAAGCAGATTTATTAGAAGGACAGTCAAGTTCAGATGAGCTCGATGAAGAAAAAAAGACAATTTTGGATCATTCTTCCTCCTCAAAGTTTCTTGAATTCATCTCCCAAAGTTCTACCTCCGAGGCAATTTCGGAAAATACTAAAAGAATGAAAAAAGAAAAAAAGGAATACAAGCGGGCTGTTAAAAAGTTCATTTCTGTACCTCATCCTGGAACTTCAGATTTCACCCAACTGCAGGTATGTTTTTCATTTCTTAAATTGTAATAAAAAAAGTTATAGACTTATAGAAGAAATTAAATCAATAGAATAAATAAAAGCTTTACAAATATGACAAACATTTTTAAATTAATTAAAATATTTTTTAAGTCTAAGTACATCTCCAATATTATTTTTTTCCTTCTTTTTTAGGCTTTAGAGGCAACCATTTCCCATGTGTTGATGACATTTCAAGGCCTCGCAAGTGCCGGTTTCAAAACTGCGAAAAAAGTTCAAAAACACGTTGTGAAAAATGCAACGTTTATTTGTGTATGTCAAAAACAAAAACATGTTTTAAAGTAACCAGTCCATAAAATAAAAAATAATACATCAATATTATGCATAATATGAGCATAATAACTAAAAGATTAGCTCACAAATTTTCATAAATTTGGACGCTTAGCGTCTACTATATTTAAAATAAATAAATGAGGTTTTAGTGAACTTCGTCACTTCCATAGATGTGTTTGAGTTGAGCGGTTTCGTTTGACGTAAACTTGGCTCATTACTTGACTCATTTTTGAGAATCATTTTATTTTATTTATTTGTAACCTTATTTGTAAAAAAAATTTTGTTTCAATTTCTCTTTTCTATACATTTAGAGCCAGAAAATGTATATATCTTAGCATGTAATAAGTAATGATTTCACAGGAAAAGCCCAACCCGCACAATCATGCAGGTGTGGCTTTCACAGAAAAAGCCCAACCCGCACGTTCGTGCGGGTACTTTTCAGGCTCTAGGGGATGAAGAATTTTTTTAAAATGATTTTTTTAGGTGTCAATAGGGTTAGTATAGAATTAATAAATCGAGGAATTTAATATTTAATGATGAAAATGTTTCGGGTCTTAAAGGGTTAGATGGCTACATTTGACGATAAAATTCAAATTTGTTCTTTGGAAAAAAAAAAAAAAAAAAAAAAACGATCAAGCTATTAAGGCAAAATTTACTATTATTATTTTTACTGAATACTTAAAAATATTAATATAAAGAAAATTGCAGAGTGTTAAGCAAATAAAATAAATTAATTTAAGCCCATTTAATTGCAAAATATAGCAATATGATATTTAAAAACCCTGATTGTGTATATAGGGTACACGAAATAAAATGCAAAATTTTGGATGCATTTTTTTTTTTTTTTTTTTACAATTTTTTCCAGTATTAGACTGATATGTAGATGTAAAGTAATTTTTTTCATAAAAATAGAAAAAATCGTGCAGTGAAGGGTTAACTTGTATATTGTTTACCTTTCTGTGGCTCTATAAACGGTCACTTCCGGTTTCAGAAAGTTCATTTCTGGCTTATATATTGGACAATAACATTGCTTCTAATTATTGATAGCCAAAAGCAAGGCATTTTTGGAAAAATTGTTTGAACTTTAATTTAAACTCTTCTGACCAGATGTATCCTATAGGATACACATCTTTACAATTTTTTTTTCACGTATGTGTAAATAATGTTTAAAAAAAAAGAGGAATCAGTGTGAATGGGGCCTAACAAATATAGTAGAACTATAGAAAATAGCAATTTGTTTCTTAAGGCGGTTTTTTGGGGAGCTACGTGTTATGTAAAAATGGCTTGCAGCAGAAATGTACGAAATTCACAAAAATGAAAACGTAAATAATTTTACTGCGCATTAAGATACGATTTGTACAGTCCATTAGTAATAAAGAAAAATATTTAATATACATTTATTTTACGTTTTCAAATGTTTTGCAATGCAAAAAAGTTAAATAAAAAGAAATCCTAATAAATAATAATAAAAAAGATGCACTTTTTGAGTCCCGATGTATCAACGAATTTTATGACAAAAAAATAAATTTTAATGTCTTTCGCTGGTCAATCTTTCTTAGTTATCAGTTTATTAATATAAATCCATGACGGAAATTAAAAAAAGAACATAAATAAACCCTGGAAACTGAAGTCGTAAAAAAAAAATAAAAAAAAAATAAAAAAATAAAAAAAGAAAGAAAGGAAAGAAGAAGAAGGAATTGAAAAATTTCGCAAAACAGGCATAAGTAAAACTATAGCGTATACCCTGTGGTTTTTTTTTTTATGACTCCAGCGCTGATTTTTATGGAAGATTATGGCGACAAGAGACCTTCAAACTTATTTTCTTTATATTTTTAAAATTTCATTTTAAACACTATTCAAAGGACATTACATGAATTATGGGATATATATATTACGCAAAAAATTAGAAAAAAATCTTTGGAGGAAAATAGGATATTTTCTGAATATTTTATTATATTAATATAAATCTATAATTGAAATTAACAAAAGAACATAAATAAACCCTGGTGCTTTAAGAAGGTAAAATAATAGTAATAACAATAATAATAGTAATAATAATAATAATAATAATGATGAAATCGAAAAGTTTCATACCTTAAGTAAAGCTATGGCGTATATCCTGTGGTTGCTTATAACTCCAGTACAGACTACTTTGGAAGATCAAGGAGACAAGAGACATTCAAGTTTATTGTCTTTGTATTTTTAAAATTTCATTTTAAGCACTATTCAAGGGCATAACTACATGAATTATGGGATATATTTATCACGCAAGAAATTTAAAAAATCTTTTGAGAGAAATAAGAAATTTTCTGAATATTTTAACCGTTATAAAAAGCTTTTCAAAATGCCCCATGCGAATTCCATATCAATTAAAATTCCCAATATTTTTTTGTGCCAGTTTGGTTTAAATATACAAATGAAACTGTGTATCGTTTCTTGAAACTAAATATATTTGCAAAAGTTAAAGGTAGTTAAATGTAGAAATATGATGCAAATTTTATAAAATTTAGAAAAAATATATGCATATCTATATTAATCTTTATATTCAAATATATTAAATTCAATGCACAGTTTTATTTGTACATGTAAATCAAACTGGCATAAAAATATTAAGGACTTTAAATTCATATATGGGTTGCGCATGGGTAATTTTGAAAAAATGTTCCTATATCGCTTAAAATAATCAGGAAAATTCCTTATTTTTCATTTTTTTATTTTTATTTATTTATTTATTTTATTTTATTTTTGTTGCGTGATAAATATATGCCGTAATCCACACAGCTTCAACGATATTTAAAGTGCATTTTTAAACGGTTAAAATAGTAAAAAAAAATCCTTATTTTCCTTTAAAAAAATTCATGTGTGATGAATGTATGCCATAATTCATATCTACCTTTAACAACATTTAAAGTGCAAATATATATATACAGGGGTTGGACAAAAATATGGAAACACCTTTTGAAATGCATGCTTGAAAAGAAAGATTGATTATAATGAACTATGTTGATGGCACTGGAGTTTTCGCCTACTGACGCCACCTATACAACTTCGTAAAATCGCTGCACCGTTCAGTCGTTGTTGGAGCACTGTTATATGAGATTATCAGTAGGGGAAAATTGAGAGTCCGGCCCCGGGAGGAGGAGCGAGGAGCGTGGTGGTGGTGGTGGGCTCCTCCTCCTCAAGCCTCCTCCTCACTCCTCCTCCTCAATCCTCACTCCTCCTCATTCCTCCTCCTCCACAATCCTCCTCCTCCTCAATCCTCCTCCTGGCATCGTCTTGTAAGAGAAGGGGTTAAAAGGATTTTTTTCGAATTTTAAGCGGGAATTTCAGGGAGTTAGATTTTTAAACCATACTAAAGTATGGGGGTATTTTTTAATGTGGGGACTTTAAAATTTTCGGCGTGTTATAGTACATGGGGTATGTTTTTCGATTGAATTTTGCTGTTGTTCATTTAAAAAGGGAATTAAAAATTATGAGTGAAATTTTTTCAACATACTCCAGTATGAGGGTGATTCGAGCGGTGATTTATTAAGAAATTTTAATTTAGGAACTTTAAAATTTTCAACAGTTTAAATTTATTTTGAGTCAAGTGTAAAAGTTAATCCAATTTAACAAATGAATCATTAAAGTTAATTTCAAATAATAATTAAAAATAATGAAGATACTTTAATTATTTCGACATGCTGTAGTATGATAGATTATTTTAATGTGGTAATTTTTTCAATTGAATTTTACTGTTGTTCATTTAAAAAAGATTAATGAAAAGAATACTACCTTTTGAATTTCATATCTGGAAAAGTGTGCCCTCATCTTTTATCCGGGCTTGGGACCGGCATTCTCTGCTTAAGACATTGTCTAGTCATAAGCAGTGAATGGCAGATTTACACACTCACATTCACACACACACACTTTTTGAAGATTTTGATATCTTCTTTTTTTTTTTTTTTTTTTCACTTTTTGCAAACTTTTTTTTTTTTTTTTCACTTTTTGTAAGATTTTTTTTTTTTTTTTTTTTTTTTTTACATTTTGTAAACTTTTTTTCATTTATGTTTTGGGTATTTGCCAATGCCCGTAAGCTAAGCTGCTTATCCCATCTTCTAATATATATCGTTTGTCATCAAAGGGCGAGAGACATTTCTTATTTTGCTTCATAGAATATAATGTATGTAATCGCTGCCCGATTCTGGTTTGGACTTCAAATGTTGTTTTCTGGTCTTTAAGGCAATTTACATAATCTTGATGACTAAGCTTCTTTCGAACAATTCTTGTGGAGATCCCCTTGGCTCTCTTCTTCTCCTCATCACAAGTCTTGATGGAATACATCTTAGACTTTAAACCTACAAATTCGTGGACAGCTCTTCCATTCAACTCATCTTTAAACTTCCCCAAAACTTTTCGATTCACTGTGGAATAAAGAGGGTTATCTTGGGGATAATCAGAAAAGTCGAATTCGGAGCTGTGGAGTGCCAAATCCCTTTGTAGGTTTTCAGTCTTGATGAGATATGTGAGACTGTCGGTATCGGTGAAAAGCAGCAATGAACGATTGCCACTATAATTTTTTTTTACGAAATTATAATGGAAATCATACATTAATACCTTAGACAACTCCAGTATCGTGAATCCGACGTAAATGGGTCTGTTCATTAAGATACTGGGTTTCTGCCTTTCAACCGCCGTCAGACCCTCATCAAATATCTTGAATGATTTGAAGAAGGGTGATGCTACCAGCTTTTCAGATCTTGCGGAAGTATTACATAGCTCTACATTTCTTCGCTTCCTGAGATTTTCTATACACTTTCCATAAATGCTGTTATTTAAGAGTTTGAAGAAATCCTTTTGAAAAGTGGAAGTGGCTGTCTTCCGTTTTTCGGTGTTGAAATCGATGTATTCTTTAAGCCAAGGGGATTGGTTGAACTGTAGCACTTTATGTACATGTTGCAGCTTGAGTCCCAACTGTAAATATAACTGTAAATTGCGATAGTGGCAAATGTACTTTTCTTTATTCATCAAATTTGGAATAAGTTTGGGAGTACCCTTAAATTCCCTCTCCAGCAAACTCTTCGCATAGGGTGAGAGCATTTTTTCTTCCACGGTCAGTCTTTCAGGCGCGAGTGGATATTCGTTGTGTGATATATGAAGGGATTCAGGGTAGTCCAAATCCACTTCAAATATATAGCCAATAGAAGAATCTTTCTTGATTTTTAAAATGTCCTCTGTTGAAAAATTGGTATCTTCACACCACCGAAACCCTCCGTATGGCAGACTTTGGGACATAGCCCAGCCATACAAATTGTTAGCATCCCAGTAGAGGATATGGGACGTATCTTCATTTGGGTCGTAGTTTGGGACTTGTGTATTATTGGCGGTCGCAAATCTGTGGGAAATCTGCGACACGCCACCACGAATTCCTTGTTCGACGAATAGTAACATATTTACGTCAGTGAGCAATTCTAATTCCACCCCCGTCATCTTCAAACAGGCCTGCCAAGACAAACCTGGTGAAGTGACGAGGTGGGCTGCATCAATATCGTAGAATTGCTTACACAAGCCCCGGAAATTTTCAAACACATCAGCCAACAGTAACACGTCGGTTTTCACGTAAAGATTGTGATAATCACCAAGGGTTTGCATCTGGAAAGTGGACCAAATTTTTTCTGCATGCTTGTAATCATCTTCACTTATAGGTTCTTCTGTTAAATTATTGTAAAAGGCTGCTGGTGGGGGGAGATGGTCTTCATCAAATTTCTTGAACGATGAAAAATATGAATATGGATACACTCCTTTTCGAGTGAGCAAGGATAAGTCTATTGAAGGAAAATGTTTCTTTAAAATTTTGAAGTCATCCTGTTGAAGATTGGCTGTGAGTTTATCCAGGGACGTTGGCAAGAACTGAAGAGAATCTAAGAAGGAAAATTGGATGGAAGATGTCTTTTCTTTTAGTTTGAAAGTTATATAATCTTCCAAAGTGGCAGCGATTACATCGATGTGGAAATTGGGAAAGCAGCCTAGCTTCTTCATAATGTGATGGGCATCGTATTTTTTCAAATTGTGGAAGACCACTGGGATAACTTTCGACTGCTTATAATTTAAGTTGCAGAAGGGATGAGCAGCTCCTCTGTACTTTGATGATATGTGGCAGTAGTCTCGAACTCGCTTCTCTCCCAGGGCCTTCCGACAAATGCAGCATTCTGTTGCCTCTTGAAACGATTTTTCTTCTTCTTCACTTAAACGCATAGGTGCGATAGTCATAAGTTTTTGCTGTAATTCATCTTTTTCGGCCATCAAATCATTGATGAATTCACAAACGGCATTTTCGCCTCGATACACTTTAGCATGCTTGTAGATAGCACCGTCAGAGCCCACAATAACGTATGCATATCCGCAAGCGACATGTTGTGCCGTTTCAGTTTGGAAAGACTTGGTATTGGAGGGTTCGGTGGTGACTATCGGCACGAGGAGGGATTCGAAATCAGCATAAATTATAAATGGAACTGGTGCTTGCAAATGGGTTCCTGTGAATGTTAAGATATTTTCACCTTCCTCAGGCATTTTTACAACTTGGGGAGATTGTTTGCAACAATAAGGTGTATGTTCTTGAAGGAGTTCTTCACGAGTAAATCCATGGAGACATCGAAAACAGTAGAAAGCTTTGCCATTATGTTTGGTACGATGATTCATGAAACGTGAGAAATCACGGATCAGCGTATAATGGGTGTTTTCGCCATTGCTGATCAAAAGAAGATTAATCACGTCTGTGTTTGTCTTCTCTGACACATGTAAAATATATAGTTCTCCCTCCTCGTAACCGAATACATTAATCCGAAGATTATTTTGGGCTTCGATGAATGGAATTTTTGTGTAAGGTACTGGGTAGGTTACTCCACTCATATTCAAGGTATGTTCAAAAGGCTTGTAGTTATTTACTCGATTCGGATGTTCTTTCCGGTTTAACTTCCTTTGATGGGCGAGGAGACACCATAATAAACATTTCTGATCTTCAAAATTCTGTATATTCAGAATGGCTTCCTTGCCTTTGAGATCTTGTGGAAGCTGTAAGTAACTGCTTCCCTTGAGTGGTTGATAGTTGCAAATTTTCAGTTCCAAATGCTGGACGTGTTTGAGTACCCACCCAGAACCTCTCTGTAGAAATTTTTCGAAACTTTTTATAATCTTCTTATGGGCTTCATCCAGATGTTCTTCTAAATAATCGTTGGTGAATTCTTGATAAGTTAATGATGAGAAATATGTGGATAGTAATTCACTTTCCCCACCAGCAGATGTTTTTTCAAGGAGCACTTTAATTAATAGTCTCCATTTGATAGATTTTTTCTCGTCAATGGCCTCGTCCAGGGAGTCTAAGAGTTCTTTTCTTTTTCTCTCGAAGAAGGTGGTGATGTCATAAATATAGTCTTCTTCCTCTTCACCGTCAAAAAATATGCTTCGAAAGACGTTTAATGAATCCACTCGTTTTTGATTTTTTCTTGATGTTTTAGAGTCAAGTCTTGGCTTTTTTACAGAAACGAAGTTTGACGTGTTACTGTGGCTGACGCGTGTATGATGGTTAAGATGCTCTTTTCTGGAGAATTTTTCACCACACTCACGACAAGAATAATTGGGATTTTCGTGAGACGCTAAATGTCGCTTCAGATTGTCCCCTCGTGTAAATACAGCTTCACAAATATTACATTTGAAACGACTGTCTTCTCCAGAATGAGATTGTTTGTGGCGAAGAAAATTATCCACTCTCAAAAAGCACTTTTGGCAAATCTCACACGTAAAAGTTGAGGAATCTTCTTTTTCATGGGTACGTTGATGTCGATTTAAATTGAACACCTTTGCGAAAGATTTCTCACAAATGTCGCATTTATGCACATCCTGTAAAAGAAGAAAAACCCTTGTTCATTTTTTATTTTACTTTTTTAAAACATTTTTAATTTAAGCCTTTTAAAATATTAAATTTATTTACTTTTAATAAAAACTTAAATATTCCCCAAAATACTAAAATTAAAACTGTTTAACCCGTTTAAAACAGGAAATTTATTTCATTTGAATAAAAATTGCCTAAACATTAAAATTTAAAGTTTATCAAAATAGTTTCCCCCCTTTTAAATGTTGAATCTTTCTCATGAAAATTAAAAGACTCATAAAAGTTTTTAAAAAAGAATTGTTTAAAAACCTATTTTTAACATGTAAAAGTCATAGAATATACTTGAAAAGAAAAAAATTACCTTCGATGTTGATGGAACAGCTTCAGACTTTGCCACATCCGATTTTTTTCCAAGTCTGGTGTGGATGAGTTCATGCCTTTTTAAGCTATCTTTACGGGAAAAAGATTTCCCGCACTCCTTGCAGAGATGCTCATCCTGAAAATAAATTCAATCTCGCTTTACAAACCAGTTTGAATATCCCGAGTTTCATTTTTAAAAAAGGGTCTTCTACTATAAAATCAAACTTTGAGTTTTTAAGATTAAGTTTAAAATATTCGACTTAAAGTTTAAAAGAAACTTCATTAAAAATGCTTACAATTTATTTCAGTTAAAAAAAAAAAAAAAAAAAAAAAAAAAAAAAAAAAAAAAAAAAAAAAAAAAAAAAACTTTCTTAAATAAATTTTAAGTTTTAGTTAAACAAGTTTAAAAATAACTTTTAACACTATAATAGACTTTAAATGAATTTTTAAAATAACTTTTTTATACATAATATTCAATTTAGATAGTCTTTTAAAAATATTTACATACCTTGGAAGAAACTGTTTGGGACTTAGTAGTGGAGATCACATCCTTTAATGTTTGAGAAATTTCCTGCTGAAAAAGATATACCCCCACAAAAGGTTATACCACAATTTCTTTTAAGAACAAATAGCTAAGCATTTTATTAAAACTACATTTTTTTCTATTATCGTTAACACTTATTTCATAAATTTTAAAATTTAAAATCATTAATATGTATAAGATTATAAAATTTTTATTAGTAAGTTTAAAATCATTAATTTATATAAGATTACAAAATTTTAAATAGTAAGTTTAAAATCATTAATTTTTATAAGATTACAAAATTTTTAATAGTAAGTTTAAAATCATTAATTTATATAAGATTACAAAATTTTTAATAGTAAGTTTAAAATCATTTATTTATATAAGATTACAAAATTTTTAATAGTAAGTTTAAAATCATTTATTTATATAAGATTACAAATTTTTTAATAGTAAGTTTAAAATCATTAATTTATATAAGATTACTAAATTTTAAATAGTAAGTTTAAAATCATTAATATATATAAGATTACTAAATTTTAAATAGTAAGTTTAAAATCATTAATATATATAAGATTACAAAATTTTTTAAAGTAAGTTTTTAATTAAAACACATAAAAATTGATTAATTTTCTTCATAAATAAAAAATACCTGTTTCAATTGATTTTTCCTATCCATCTCTTTTAGAGCGGCAATTTCAATCCTATCAATCAGCTCGATTTTACTCGGTGAAAATTCCATATTCCACTAAATAACAAGAAAATTACCCTTAACATCCTTTGCGTGAATAAGTCATTCGAAAACTGATTTAAACATTCACTTTTAAAAGGTAGAAAGAAAGCTTTATTTATAAAAGAATATAGTTAAAGTTTAAAATTTACTCTTTCTTACACTTAGTAATGCATTTAAATAAAACCCATAGATTTTAATTTTAGAAAACTAAACCAAAGTGTTTATAACTTTTTCACTCGATCAAAATAAAGTCACTACGTTTATTCGAAATTAGAGAATGAGTCATCCTCTTGTTTATACATGAAAACAGCATTTCCGTAAAGAGGTAAAAAATTACACAAATACAAAGCTAAATTTTTAGTATATTCTTTCTTAGGATATTGTTCGTGAAAAATTATATTTTAAATTAAACTTTATACATAGGACATACTTTGAGAAGGGTGTAAACATATTAAAACTTTGACTTTAAAAAAAATCACTCTATTAAAAGATGACTCATCAATTTTGTTTAAACATGCATGTCCGAACATACATTGCTTTTAAAAATTTTTCATTAAAACTTTGAAATAAATCCATATTTTTTAAAATCTTATGGAAGGATGAGTCATGCATTCGCACATATCTAATACTTTTTAAGAAAACATTTTCAGGAGAAGTACTTTTCACTTTTTCCAATAAACAAATTCAAAAGCTTTTTGACTGACACATTACATGATTAGGAGAATGAAAATAAATTTCTATAAAACACACTTTTAGGTTAAATATTAAACACACATTTAAGTTAATGTAAAACATTTTCAAACGGAGTATAACTCATGTTAGAAGTATTTTCAATCATTAATTTTAATGTTATAAAATTTTAAAATAAATTTCTATAATACACCCTTTTAGGTTAAATATTAAACACACACTTAAGTTAATGTAAAACATTTTCAAACGGAGTATAACTCATGTAAGAAGTATTTTCAATCATTAATTTTAACGTTATAAAATTTTAAAATAAATTTCTATAAAACACCCTTTTAGGTTAAATATTAAATACACATTTAAGTTAATGTAAAACATTTTCAAACGGAGTATAATTCATGTTAGAAGCACTTTCAATCATTAATTTTAACGTTATAAAATTTTTAGGATGACTCATCAAAGCATTTTATATTAGAAGTAAGTTGATAGAGAATATTATTAAAGAATAGAAATGCATTATAAATAAATATGAAAAGTGAATTTTTAACACAAATACACATAACACGAATAAAATATTTCCCACGAAAAACAAATTCATACAAAATAAAATATTTAACATTGATTATTTAATCTTTTTGAATAGAATGAAGTTTTAAAAAAAATTACCACAGTCATCAAACTTAAGATATTCATTCATTTCATTTAAAAATAGATACATTTTCATTATGTTAAGAAATTTGCTTTTCACACACATACACATATATAAGAAAAATAACATAAATTCAAACAGAAAAATAGTATTATTTCAAAAGAACAGTTTAATTTTGAAAAGGTTTCTCAGAAAAATGAGTATAACTAGAAGTATTTCAAAAGTTTCATTTAGAGAGAGTTTAAAAACTTAATCGCTTAGAAATATTAAGATTAGAAGAAAAGGTGAAAATCATTAACAAAAGAAAACCACGTTAAAATATGCAATAATATAGGGTTTACAAAATAATCTTACTTGACTTTGATTATCTGAATTGAAATCCATGGCGAGCGAATTCATCTTTTTTATTTTTTTTTTTTTTCAAAAAGATTAATAATATAAACTGTTTGGAGCACTAATTATAACGTGTAGTCTCTAGGACAACTAATATAAGAATGATCTCGCGGACCCAGGTCAGTACGCTTATCTGATTAATTAGATAAGCTTATCTTATCAGATCTCTGATATCATGGGTTTTTCCAACTATGACGTCATGGGGTTTCCCACGATGAGTCATTACAAGATAACATTACTAATTAACGGAATTAACAAAGATTGCTTAATTAGAATACTTAAAAGTTTAAAAGAATTTAAAATAATGTGAAAACGGTTTTAAATATTCAACCAAAAGGAAATATACTTTAAATTTCAAATAAATTTTAAATATAATATTAAAGGCAGATATAACAAAAATATTAAACTATTATTCTAATAAAGGTCTGCAAATTGGATTAAAAATTTGCAACCAAATAACAATTGTTTCAAATATATTCTTATAAAGTTTTAATTTCCTCTTTTACACATAAGTTTTGTAATAAACATACTTAATTATGAGAAGTATAAAAAATTATACAAAGCTCTTTTCAAACTAGCAATTCGAAAATAAAGATTCCTCAAAAGTCAGCAAGTATTAAATAATAAAGAAATAATATCATTCAACAAAACTTTTAAAGATATTTCCACGAAATAAAATCATTAAGATATATATTTCCCAAAATTACATTTAAAAATATAGATTCCCCAAAAGTTAGCAAGTATTCAATAATAAAGAAATAATATCCTTCAACAAAACTTTTAAAAATATTTCCGCGAAATAAAATCATTAAGATATATATTTCCCAAAATTACGTTTAAAAATATAGATTCCTCAAAAGTTAGCAAGTAGTAAATAATAAAGAAATAATATCATTCAACAAAGCTTTTACAGATATTTCCACGAAATAAAATCATTAAGATATATATTTCCCAAAATTACGTTTAAAAAATATAGATTCCTCAAAAGTTAGCAAGTAGTAAATAATAAAGAAATAATATCTTTCAACAAAGCTTTTAAAAATATTTCCGCGAAATAAAATCATTAAGATATATATTTCCCAAAATTACATTTAAAAATATAGATTCCTCAAAAGTTAGCAAGTAGTAAATAATAAAGAAATAATATCCTTCAACCAAAATTTTAAAGATATTTCCACGAAATAAAATCATTAAGATATATATTTCCCAAAATTTCATTTAAAAATATAGATTCCTCAAAAGTTAGCAAGTAGTAAATAATAAAGAAATAATATCCTTCAACAAAGCTTTTAAAAATATTTCCACGAAATAAAATCATTAAGATATATATTTCCCAAAATTACATTTAAAAATAAAGATTCCTCAAAAGTTAGCAAGTAGTAAATAATAAAGAAATAATATCATTCAACCAAAATTTTAAAGATATTTCCACGAAATAAAATCATTAAGATATATATTTCCCAAAATTACATTTAAAAATAAAGATTCCTCAAAAGTTAGCAAGTAGTAAATAATAAAGAAATAATATCATTCAACCAAAATTTTAAAGATATTTCCACGAAATAAAATCATTAAGATATATATATTTCCCAAAATTACATTTAAAAATATAGATTCCCCAAAAGTTAGCAAGTATTAAATAATAAAGAAATAATATCCTTCAACAAAACTTTTAAAAATATTTCCACGAAATAAAATCATTAAGAGATATATTTCCCAAAATTAAGTTTAAAAATATAGATTCTAAATTAACATTGCTCTCATCTTATAAAAATTATTTTTAATTTAAGAAGATTCTAATATATTCCCCATCTAAATGATTCATTTTAAAAACATACTATATAAAAAGCATTTACGTTATTTATGTTTAACATTCTGCTTTAAAAATTATACTATCAAATCAATGACATAAATAAAATCATTCTATGAAAAAATATTTACTATACCAAGAAAATTATTTAAAAATGAACAAACACTTCACATCAAATAATAAAAATAGTCTAAAAATGAACATACCTCGTCAAAAGAATTTGAAGACCTTTGATTACTTGATGAGGAATCCATAACTTGATTGCAGACACACGCACAAAATAAAGACAAATTCTCACCGAAATAAACACACTTAATCACTAGAGGAAAAAAATATCGACTGAACTGGAGATGATCTGCAGTCCGTTTATATCATCGCTGCGTGAATCACCTTATCTCTATCTGATAAGGGATTTCCCGAACGGTTGCTTATCGATGAATCATAACTGATATGAACATATACGAAATTTTCTCTAGGTGAAAACAGTAATAAATACATTTCTTTAATTTATAAGTCTAAATTCAAATAGTATTCATTAAAAATTTATTTTAATTAAAAGACTTGATAAGAAAAAAAAAATCCTTCTTTCCCCTTTTTTTTAAAATTAAGCTTGCTAGGTGAAATGTTAATTTGCAAAATCCTTTTCTCTATTTTTTTTAAAAATAATTATAAGAGTGTAAGTCAAAGTCTTAATGAGTGATTGAAAATTAAATCTTTGCTATGTTATTAGTAAAAATAATAATAATAATTATTATTATTATTAGAATGTAAAAGTCTAAATGAAAGAATAATTAATCTTCTTTTCAATTCATTAAGGATGATTTCTGATTCACTTCAACAATAATAAAACTGTTCATTATAAGATTTTAATAATAATAACATTCCTTTACACTAAAATTATTCTAACTAAAACTTTTTTCACAATGAAGATGCAGATTTATAGAACTATCCTTTCGAAAAATATTTCAACTTTCTCATTATTATCTACTCTCTACCTCAAGACTTAATTTTTTTAGAACTTAAAACAGATTCAAGAGAAACATATATTGCTTGTCTTTTAATAAGTTTTCATAAGTATTATTATTATTCAAAATACACTCAAAGAAAAAAATTTCAGATTTTTTTTTTTTTCTCGTAAAGAGATTTTACACTTTAGTATCAATCATGATTGTTCAAAATATTGTCTCAACTTTTTCAAGTTTTTTTTCCTCTAAAAAAGCATGAATAAAGAAGTTTTATGCTGAAAGAAAAAATATGAGAAAAAGTGTGGTAAATAATGACAAAGAAAAAATTTAAACTTAAATTCTTTTATTCAAGAAAATTTACAACTCATTCACTCTGTTGATAAAGAGTGTTTCCAAATAATTTTTATAAAAGTCTGATTTTAAACTAGCAAAAAATGCATGCGAAAAATGACATACACATTGATTAGTTACATTCTTCACAAACTGGTAGACATTAAAGTTCAAAAGGGCACTGTCTTTATACATGAGATATTTTTCTCTTAAACCAATTGTTAAACATGAGTGATCCAATTGGGAATTTTGACCTATTTGACATCCAAAACAGTCGAAAACACGATCCAATGATCGTTCAATTTCAGAGTTTAAGCAGGATAAAAAGTTTTTCTTGGCAGAATCAAAGTCTATATGGGAATGGATACATTTTTCCGATTTTCGAAGGACTGCAACAGGTATGACTCGTGTAAGTAACATATCGATGAAACAGTCTGTAATTTCAGAACAAAATTCAGTGAGTTTTAAAAATTGATCTCGTGATAAGCGAATTCCATTGGGTTTGAAATGAAAATTCTTATCATCCGTTTTGAATATCTGTTGAAGAAGACAAAAGTCTTCATCGACAAAGGCTAGAATGAGTTGATTATTACAAACCGAAGACTCTTTCACAGAATAAAAGTGAAACTTTGTCACATGTTGTTGGAAATGATCGAACGTTGTTGAAGTCATCACAACCCCATTTTTTGTCGGGTAGAGTTTACCGAAAGCACCTTCTTTGAAATTTCGAATATGCAATTTCAAGTTACAGTTTTTATCCATTTCAATTTGTGCTAAAGTACACCATTCTAAATTCCAGGATGTTGAATAATAACTTTCCTTGAAAGTTCGGGTAAACCACTCGTCTTTATGCGAATCATCAAGTTCAGGTCTGTTCATCGGGGAGCAGTGAATAGGTTCATCATCATCATCATCAGAGATAGAAAACAAGTCAAGATTTAATGCAGGATCCTTCGAGAAAGAAGCAAAATCTAGTCTTGGTTTTTTTAAATCCAGGGGGTGTGACACTAAATGTCGAAAGGTAAGACTAATTCGAACATCTTTTATGTGAGGTTCTGCTCCAATCCCATGTGTGAACAGTTCATTGCTGGGTGGATTCATATTATAAAGAGAGCCATGTTCTAATTTTATAAATGTCGAAGGCACATTCGGTCTTTTGAATTCAATAGTTCTCTGAGCACCAAAACTCAATACTGAAACAGGGAAGACAGCATTCAAGCAGGATTCATCATCTTTGTGGTGGCTTATGCAAGTTGACCCGTCTTGATAAAAATTAAGTAACACATAGTTGAACGTGCAGGCAGTTTCTTTTTCCACTTTGTCACGCAATTCTATCATCAGGGGAGTCCATGGAATTCCGGGCACACTGGTTCCGCTGAAGGCATAGCTGGTATTGGCGTCTCCGTAGGCTAAGGTCAGTCGTTTAGGCTTAACCTCTTTTCCAAAAAGACGGAGAGTAGGTCTGAAGAAGGGTAATGTCCGCAACTCAGACAAATAACGATCCGCATGAGGTTTCTCGATGAAATCACTGATGTACTCCACATTTAATCCATTATCCGTAAAGTGAATGGAAGGCATTTTGAAGACAGCAGCAGCAACAGAACGTATCCAACAAGAGCAGCTTAACTTCAACGAAAAGAATGAACACTAATGAACTGCTCAAGGCTTTATACTTGTAATTATCGCTTAATCTTATCAGCTGATAAGGTTAGGTCACGTGGTGCATGACATCACAGATGACGTTGAATCAAGATATCCCGGGCAACCTCGATCACGTGGTTTGATAACACTCATGACGAAAGGGGAAAAACCCAAGTGATAAGAACTTATATGATTTTTTCCATTTCTAGTCAAGTCACTGTGAAGGAAGCAAGTGTTTCAAGTAAGTATGTCTTAATTCATTTTTTCATTTCATTTCTTAATTGATTTGTGTATTTCATTCCTATCATTTTTCATAAATCTTAATGAACCTCCCTTTTAAAGTAAAACACACACACACATTTAAAGAAATAAAGACACAGAAATATAACGAAATCTATTTATTAAAACGATTGAAACAATACACTTTTAAAAATCTCTACATTAAGTTTACATAAAAACGAGTCGCTCACAGAATCTACATTCTTTAAAAACATGGATAGGACATCATCGAAATTAACAAGCATTAAAATCATGTCCCCTAATTGTTGAAATTTTTCTCGATTGTTTAACATAAAACAGGAATGCAAACTCACACTAGGATGTCGATACACACAACCGATACATTCATAAATTTGATTAAAAACAGTCACAATAGAATTCTCGATACAATACATGAGTTTAGACCACAAAACATATTCATTTTCTTGAGAAGTCCATTTACAGTTTTGCTTTAATAAAGCAGGTAAATGTTTTTCATACATATGACGAATCAATTTCTGATTCAATGAATAGGCTTTTTCTTTCAACTGTTCAAGTTGAGCATTGTTTAATTGGATAAGATATTCATTTTTTAACATTTTCAAACACATCACAGACTGATCCTCATTTAAAACTAAAAGTTTATTATTGGCGATAAACGATGAACTCGTATATTTCAAATTAAACGCAAATATTTTATACTGGAATTCATACCAAGTGCGAATGTCTAGTTCGATTCCATTCTGAGTTGGAATTCCTTCACTCGAAAATTCTCTAATTTGAACAGAGTATTGAGCATTCTGTAATTGTAGTCCTAAAAATACACTGTTTCCGAGTTCTTGTTGAAAAATATAATTTTCTTCTTTCACCGGTGGGGTTTGCAACACATCTTGTTGTTCAGACACGTCGAATTCTTGCGATGAGTCATCTATGAGGACACCATTGTTGGAAAGAGATGATTTCGGAAAGTCAATGAAAAATTCATTCAGAATAACAGATTCGCAGCAGGAGTCGGAGAAGGAAGTTTCGTCATCGACACACGGTTCTGCAGACTCGGTGGCAGCATACAGGGTAACAGTTTCCATAGGCAATCTGGATTCATTCATTTCCAGAGATGATTCTAAACGTGAATACTTGCAAGGCGATAATACTTCTTCGTGAGATCTTTTCATCGTAGGAACACACTAACAGCAGATTAAACTGATAACGGCGGTGACTCGTAGGAAAGACACACCCGCTGCAGCAAATTACACAATCGGTCAATTAACACACTTCGTTGATCCTCTTTTTGTTGTTTCTGGTTCTTTCTCTGTTTAACAGTTACTCTACGTTGAGTATGTGAATGCAGTTTTTGATGTTTCAAGAAGTCCACCTTTCGCGAAAAAATTTCTTTGCACACTTCACACGTCTTCGAATGAGTCTTGATATGACGTTGTAAATCACTTTTCTGAATGAAACTTTTATCACACTTCTCACATTTAAAAGCTTTTTCGTCAAGATGAAATTTGATATGTCTTACATACATAAACTTTTTCAGGAATGATTTGTTGCAGGTTTCACACACGAAGGAGGCTTCCGTAAGAGGTTCTTCTTTTATCAAAAGGGTTGATGAAGAGGGTTTGATATCTGAAACAGGTTCCACTTTAGGTACGAGGTCCATCATCAATCCGAATGCAGTAGAGGGTTGACTCATCATAAACTTAAAATGACTGACCTCACTCAGCAACAGTAAAGTAACAACTAACGTTAAAAAAAATTTCGCGAGAATTTATATCAGAATAGGGGGCGCGCGCGTACCGAAAAAACATCTGCGATTGATTCACATAATGACGTCATCCCTTTAAAGAAAAAAAGCACTTCTTAAAATTTTCTTTCTGAGATATGCAGTCGTGGCTGAATCGGTAAGTAACAATCTATTATTCAGTCACGACTGCATTTTGCACGTTCGATCCCCAACAAAACTTTTTGGAAAAACAGTAATTCCATCGAGCAAATCTAGATGGCAGCACCAAAAGTCTCGCCTAAAAATTCCTAAATTAAAATTTCTTAATAAATCACCGCTCGAAAAATTCTAAGTCCCTTCATTATTTATCACTTATTATTTTTAATTACCTTTTCATATGAACAACAGCAAAATTCAATTGAAAAACATACCCCACGTACATGCCGAAAATTTTTAAAGTCCCCGCATTAAAAAACACCCCCATACTATAGTATGGTTTAAAAATTCTAACTCCCTGAAATTCCCGCTTAAAATTAAAAAAAAAATCCTTTTAACCCCTTCTCTTATAAGACAACCTTGAGGAATGAGGAGGATTGAGGAGGAGGCTTGAGGAGGAGGATTGCGGAGGAGGATTGAGGAGGAGGCTTGAGGAGGAGGAGTGAGGAGGAGGCTTGAGGAGGAGGAGCCCTGCTCCCTCCTCCGATCCTCAATCCTCCTCCCGGGGTCGGAGCCCCATTTTTCCCCTACTATTATCATTGCATTATGCTAAAGTTAACAGACTTCGAACATGGACAAATTGTTGGCGCGCGTATGGTGGGTGCTTCCGTAAGCAAGGTAGCCGAGGTTTTTAGTGTTTCAAGAGGTACTGTGTCCAAGATTTATTCCGCATATTTGAAATGCGGAAAAAACATCATCCGCTAAATCACAGCGCGGACGAAAGTGTGTTCTGAGTGATCGTGACAGACGATCATTAAGGAGGGTTATCGCGAAAAATAAGCAGTCCACAGCTGCAAAAGTTACTGCTGAAATGAATGTCGTGTTACCAAATGTTGTGAGTACCAAAACAATTAGAAAGGAGCTTCATAAACAGGGAATTGCTGGCCGTGTTGCATTTGAAAAGCCATCCATCAGTAATGCTAATGCCTGTAACAGGAAAAAGTGGTGTTTAAGTCATAAAACCTGGACTATAGAGCAGTGGAAGAGCGTGATATGGTCTGATGAATCTTCTTTCACATTGTTCCCACTTCTGGCCGAGTTTACGTCTGGAGAACGCCATCTCAAGCCTATAATACAGACTGCTTATTTCCAAGAGTGAAACATGGCGGGGTTTCGGTGATGGTTTGGGCAGCCATATCGTGGTTCTCTTCTGGCCCCATGATAACTCTGTAAGGGCGTATTACTGCTCAGACTTATGTGAACATTTTGACCGACCAAGTCCATCCAATGGTACAAGCTTTGCTCCCCGATGATGATGTTATCTTCCAAGACGACAACGTCCCCGTTCACACAGCTCACATTGTCCAGGACTGGTTTTCTGAGCATGAGGATGAATTTTCGCATCTCCCCAGGCCACCAAAGTCATCAGACTTGAATATTATCGAACCTTTGTTGTCTACATTGGAGCGGAAAGTGCGTTCTCGCTATCCACCGCCAATATCGTTATCTGAACTTGCACCCTTTTGCAGGAATAATGGTACAATATTCCCTTGGCAAACATACAGAAACTGTATTTATCCATTCCGAGAAGACTGCTAGCTGTTTTGAATAACAACGAGTACCGTACACAATACTAGGCAAGGAAACGTGTTTTTTTTAAAGGTGTTTCCATATTTTTGTCCAACCCCTATATATATATATATATATATATATATATATATAACAGTTTGAAGTTCCCTTGTCCCCTTGAAATGGATTTTTCGAGCGATATCCATTCTCAGGTAAACATTTTTATGTACAACGAATACTTTTTACAGAAAAAACATGATAAATTAACAATATTAACACTAGTACTAAAATTAATATTATTTTGTTATTCTTACATGATTAAATTCAATTACGCTGCTGAAAATGTTTAATTGAGAATGTGTAGCATCCTAAACACTTATATTCTAGTTTGAGAAAACTGATTAATATGCTATAAAATCTACTCAGAAATGTTTACGAAAATTAGTAGTAGCAAAAGAAATTGTCCTTTTATGAATGCTTATTTAAACCTCGAAAATATATTGGTTTTTGCTGCTTTTAAAGATGAAGAACGTTTTTTGGAATCATGGGTAACTTGGCAGAGGTTTTTGTATATTTTTGCTCGTGGTTATACATTAACCTTTAACATTCGCAAGTTCTGATTATTCGTGAAATAAAAAATGAAAAACATTTCCGAATTTGGGAATACTTAACTTGGTTAGTCGCGAGTTTTTGTTTTATTAAGAATATTTATTTACAACATAAACAAACTTTATTTAACCAATTCTATAAACTATTTGACAATGAAAATCTTCATTGTACTGTATAGTCTAAGTTTCGAGAACTTCAACTCTTGTATTGAGGCAAAATATAGATCAGTAATTCCGAGAAATCTGAAACATGATTCCAAAAATTAAAAAAAAAATCTAAATTTTCTTAATGGTCAAAATTTTTATTGCATGGTAAATATTTTCTACAAAAATTGTGTAAGAAATTTTAAAACTTAAAAAAAAAAAAAAAAAAAAAACTTCTTGAGAAAGCAATAAAAAAATATCTTTAGCTGGTGAGGTGCCTTAAATTTAAAAGAGAAATTGAGACCACAAATTTTCTTTTTTTATGAAAAGTCATAAACACAAAATCTGTTCTTCCAAATAATCATATATCAATATTTTTTCCCGCCACACTGTAAAATAAATAAAAAAAAAAAAAATAATAAAAAAAAAAAATCTTAAATTTACGTCAAAAACTGCTGACAGCAATGTTGCCAGCAGTTTTTACCATAAAAATTGCAGTAAAATTAGATGTAAAAATTTTTATTACATCCAATTTCACTGCAATTTTGCCGTTAAATTTACGGCAAAAACTGCTGTCAGCAATGTTGCCAGCAGTTTATGTCATAAACATTGCTTTATTTACTTTTTTTTAAATTGACTCGTGTATAAGTCTACCCCTAGCTTTTTACTTCAATTTTTCACAAAATCAAATCACAGATGTCACTTGCCAATGCGAAAAAGTAGTAAGTAAACAAAAACAAATCATTGAAATTTATTTGTTTTTTAAATCATAAATTATTATTATTTATATATTTTACATATTATTTCGTTATAGAACCACATATAAAGCCAGAATTTTGCAGTATTCGAAGTGTATTTTTCTTTTTTAATTAACTCGTGTATAAATCGATCCCTCAAATTTGTTTGAAGAAAATTCTCAGAAATTCCTCGACTAATGCACGAGTATATACGGTACATTTACGTAAATTACGATAAAAAATAAAACAGAGTAGTTTGGAGACCTTCGGTGAAAACACTATTTACAGGTATGTAATTTTGCTTGCTTGTACGGCATTAGAAGTCCAATTTAGTAGTACAACTCCCTTTTCATAAGAATTCTACTGTTCTCCAATCTACAGTAGCAGAAAAAATAACAGCTAAAATAATAATAAAGGAGTTTCCGTCTTTTGTGGAACGCAATTTCAGTTTTAAAAATCCCATTGTGTCGGAGGAAAAGTAAGAGTTTTGTGGCTTTAGATGCCGGGTGGTCCCTCCTCTTGTCTGGAATTTAAGTAAAAACGAGTCTGCATTTTTAAAATATGACCGGTGGAATTCCGTTTTCCAGCATAATAATGATCCCGAATGCATAGAAATCCAATTTGTTGAAAAAAAGAGAATGTAGTAAATCGTTATATCCTTTTTCTTTAATGATAAGTATGATTTATAAAGCAACTTAACTGAAATTTCTTTAATATAAAAAAAAGTACCCAGAAGAAAAATAATGGTTATTCATACTTATTTATATACTTTTTTTTTTTTTTTTTTTTTTCTCAGAGATTATAATGATCAAACTTTCAAAGTCCACTTCAGGCACGGAAAGAAGGGCAAGAATAATCTTAAGTCTGTGGGGGCGTTATTTTCAAATATTTTTTTTTTAATATATATATATATATTTTTGAATTTTTTGTTTCACTGGATACCTGAGGGCTTTCTATAGCTGAAGGTATGGTAGTTTTGAGCTGAGGACGGGCAAGTTTCTATGTTTTCTATTTTGGTTTCAGATTTGTCTTTAGAAATTATTTTCGCTTACAGAAACGATTCAAAAAAAAAAAAAAAAAAAAAAAAAAAAAAACTATAACCAAAATAGTAAAAGTAGAAACTAGCCCGATTGTAGATCGTCCTCAGCTATCCAATGAATAAAAGATATTAAAATCAAAGCGAAATATTTGAAAATAACGCTCTCATAGACTTAGAATTAGCGTTCGAGTTTATCCGCGTGACGCGGGAGGTGGTTTCATAGATATACCACTTAATTTTAATTCCCAAACGCCACATTGGCACCGGAATATTGTTTAAAATAATTACGGTTTATTGAATGTGTGAAATCTAGCGTTTTCTTATTTAGAAATAAAGTTGTTTTCAAATTCCGGTGTCAGTGATTAATTTCAACACTTAAGCAATGAATTTGCCCTGCCCCGCAAAGGGTTAAGACCTTACACCAGGCACAGAAAAAGACCCGGATGATAATGTAAAGTCTATGGGGGCGTTTTTTTCAAATATCTCGCTCAAATTTTAATATTTTTACCTGATTTTTTTGCATAGAATAGCTGAGGACGATCTACAACCGGGACATAGTTTTTACTTTTTCGATTTTGCTTATATATTTTTTATATTATGATAGTTTCAATTTCAGAACCGGTTTAAACCGGTTTTGAAATTTAAACTATTTTTTTTTTAATGTGAAACCAAAATAACGATACCAATATAACCAATAAAACCAATATAATGAGCAAATATTCCTGGGTATATTATTAAAAATAACAAAATATGAACCTGGTGTAAATCATGCTCCATTCAAAATACAAAAGAAAACCCATTATAATAAATTTCTAATATGCTTTTCTTTATGACACTTGGATTATTTTAAGTGCGATGTAACAATGTTAAAATAAAAAATACTGAAATAAAAATTCGTATCTTTTCCCCTTTACTACAAATGTACATGACATTTAAATCAATTAACTTTCCGGGCTGATTGTAAGTTACATGAGAATCATGTTTCGAATTTATTTTTAGTTATCTCAACATTAAAGCCCTTGTTCCTGCTGGCGAAGACACTCGTGAGCTAATGCTAAACCTATGAGGATGTTATTATCTAATATCTCGTTTGCATTTCGTCATTTTTATTTTTTGTTTTATTCAATTGCTGAAGTCAATCTGTACATCACTCTTTTTTTACTTTCTCGATTTTGGTTGCAGGTATTTTTTAGAATGCCAGTTTCATTTTCGGAACTGGTTTTAAAAATGAAAGTAATTTTATAAAAAATCTACAACCAAAATCGAAAAAGTAAAAAAAGAGCGATGTAGAGATGGACTTCAGCTATCTAATGCAAAAAAAAAAAAAAAAAAATCTCGAAATGCAAACGAGATATTCGAAAATAACCTCGCCAATAGTTTAGCATGAGCTCACAAGTGTCCTTGCTAGCTGGTACTGGGACTACACAAGTCACGCTTAAAACTAGAAACTTAAACGCTAATTTTAAACTTGTGGGAGATAGCTTTACATATTTATCGCTTGTTCTTTCATATTTTTAAATATTTTTTGCATAGTACATCTGAGACAGATAGCTGTTGTTGTCCGTTTCTACTTTTTAGCTAACAGGCTATTACAGTCTGAGAGCTTATGTGCCCGCCCGTTCTGTATGTATGTGCGTTCGTTCGTTAGTTCGTTCGTACGTAACGCGATAACTCATGATAAAAATATCCGATCCACTTGAAATTTTGTATATAGGTATATTCTGATAAGGCGCTTCCCTGATTAGTTTTTGGAGTTCATTTGACATGTATAAGAGGGGTAACGGGGGGATCATGTCCCCCCCCCTTAATTGATATAAATGCGTTTTTCATGCAGAATTATCAATTTTCGTTCAAAATTTAGATATAGGGTCCTTCTGATGAGGTGCCTCCGTGATTGGTATTAGGTGTTCATCAGATAAGTAGAAAAAGGGGGAACGGGGGTTCTAATGCCCCTCTCTTTAATTTATATAAATGGGTTTTTCATGCAGAATTATCAGATTTCGTTCAAATTTCTGAATAGTTTTGGAAGTTTAATGGTTAAGTATAAAAGAGGGGCATAGCTCCTCTTAAATTATATAAATGGATTTTTATTAGGATTTTTCCGATTTGCTCTGGATTTTGGACATAGATTTTTTATATGATAAAACATGCCCCTGATTAGTTTAGGGGCTTCAATGATTACGTATAAAAAGGGGAAATGAGGGGAGCTGTTTCCGCTCCTTAATTTGTTTTTTGAACGGAATTAACTCATGAAAATATAAGGCTGTAATGTGCAATTAGTATGCGTTGCCTGTCAGCTCAATGCCATCAGTTTAACTGGGCAATATTCTTTTTATTTAATTTGATTACAGTTAGTTTAAGATGAGGATAGTTTTCCTTTCAGAACACATTGGAACTGGTTACAATAATGAAACGGTCTGCATATAAAAAAAAAAAAGCTGTAATTGAAATCGTAAAACTACAAAGGTGCAGCAATATATATATCAAACTCAGGTATCCTATTCAAAACCTCCAAAATCAAGACAAAAATTAAATACATGCATATTTTAATAAAATCAATAAAATACATTTAATAATAATAAATAATAATAATAAATAAACAATATAAAACTATAACGATTTCTCCCATAGGTTTAATATTAGCGTTCAATTTTCGGCACATGACTCTTAAAGTGGCTGATTTTATTAAGTACTGCTTTTTATAAGCAGCCTATGCTGGGTATCCATCTTTTTACATAAACGATTACATTGTTAATAGCGCCTTTGTTTGTGAAATTTTCTGACGCATACCTTACAAGTTTTACGACGTCTGTCCTAGAATTTAGAAGCCTTATACCCTGGTTGCCAAGAAGAAAATGATGCTTTAAATAAACTATGAAAATACCGTTATCGATTGAACTAAATAACTTGCTTTATCACATAAATACGCCGTTTCCGGACATACATTCTCTGATATTTTAAAAATGTTTAAGGTGCAGACAGACATAACTACTACTTGTAGTCATTCAACGGCGTGTTTTATGTTTGCAGGCGGTGTGTTTTATATATAATGACTTTTCCATGTCAAGGAAAGAAAACTATTCAATCCAACTAAAGTATAGGGAACCTTTTCTTCAAGTAAGGTTTAGATTCTTATCACCTGAACCATCATAATCTCGCCTTTATCTATTATCAATAAACCGCAGAAGAGAGGAGAAGAAAGGATTTCCTAGAATTCAGTTCAAGTTGGATAAAATACACGTGTGCCGGAAGCCTTAAGTTGTAGACACATGAACTTACAAACTGTCGGCAACTGTCGGCTTGCTTGTTGTGGTGACACGATGTTTTGATTTTTAATGGCTTTTGCAGGAAAGAGACTGATGACCGGCAAAACAGGAATCTTTCCGTCAAGTAGGATTGTAGGATTGATCTCTTTATCTCCTGATTCTTTATTTATTTCCCCTATCTATTATGAAAAAACTGCAAAAAGGTCGTGCACAAAAGGCCTACGACACTTTTTCCGAGAATTCGGTTGACCAAGGCAAAACAAGCATGTGCCTGCAGCTTTATTTAGGGTTATTCTATTCTTTTAAAAGCAGATGAGTAGATATGCATAGATTTTCGCCCCCCCCCCCCTCTATCCCCAAATGTATGTTTTTCTTGTTTTCTTGGATGTTTGGATTGTTTCAGTTTAGCATATTTTAGGATATCTATTTACTGCTACTGTGACTAATTTTTGTTTTTCCTCAGTTAAATAAAGCTTGTCTGCTAAAGGGTGTCTTCGAAAAGATTGTTAAATTTAGTTCGAGACAGACAGTGACGCGTCCCATTGCACAATGGAGTTCAGGGGCGTATTTAAGTAGAATTCATTAGGGGGGCGTAAATGACGATTTTGCCGACTAAAATAAAATATATATGTTTATATCTTTAAAAATATGTTTCTGTATTTGTATATATGCATCTACCGGATGTCCTGAAATTGACTGACTGATTTTAAAACTCAGTAACTTGCAAATTGTGGTAGCTGTAAAATTAAATTCCTACAAGAGTGTTATGTAAGAATGTAAGATAGCAAGAGTTTTTTACCGCGATTCTCGATTTTAATTTAAAATAGCGGGGATAGATGGTACTGTTAGCAACAGGCGCTAAATCTGAGCCCTTTTGGCTTCTTTTCTCAATTCTGGTGTGAAAGAAAAAGATTAAATATATGCAGTGGACTCCTAATAACAAAATTACATTGGTAACTGAGAGTCATTTCATATATTTAATCTCCTTTTGTCACAACAAGACTGAGAGTGAAGAGAAACAAAATATCGGCCCCCAATTTAACAACCATTGCTAGCAATGTCATGTATTTCTTCTATTTTAAACTTAAGTCGAGAAACGCTGTAAAAAACACTTCTCACATCTTACCTAACCCTTCTGCAAATATTTTTTAAATAGCTGCGACCATTTGTAAGTTATTGAATTTTTTAATCGGTTAATTCATTTTAAGACACCCTGTATGTTCTATATAAAATTCAACATTATTAACCCACCGAGATTAACTCATTAGTGCCTAGCGTCTCATTTTTTAGGGACAATTACAAAAAAGACAAAAAAGCACTTTTTACACCAGTAAATAGAAAGATAAATAAGTACTATTTTTTAAGAGACCTCAATAAATTAAGATCAAAGTTATTCTTCTTTTAAAAGTGGTGGGAAACCCAAAAAACTTCATTTTTATTGAAGAAAATAATTTGGGCATTAATAGGTTAAATTTTTCACTTTAAAACATCGAATATTTTACACTTATTGAGGAGACTATAAGATAGATTTAAAAATGGACATTCTATACTACCCCTTACGTTATATTGCTTTAAATATTCCAGTTGCGTATTTTCATATTAATGAAAATTTAATTATTTTATTGCTGATAGTACAGCAGGAAATTCGAATCCAAATTAATTAAACAAGGTGAAATTTTTAGTAAGAAGTTACTTGGAATTTATTTACAGTAAACTTATTTATATTAAAAAGGATTAAATGAAAATTTATTTTATTACTTTCCCTAGGTCGGGCTGGGATAGGGACTTACTTTTTTCCTGAAAGATCGGATCAGGCCGGGCCTAATTTATTTTTTCCGTACCGAGCCGGGGCTGATTTCATTCTTCTTAGCCTTCACGGGCCAAAATATTTTGTCCCAGTTTTGAGCCAGCCTATATGAAAATCATTGTCTCGGCGTAGCCAGGTCTGTTGAAAGATCAGTAAAATTTGGCCTGAGCCAAAAATTTTTGCAAAAAAAGCATACAGTTTAAAATCGCCTTTATTCTTCAATTAAATATAAAAATTTATTCTTTTTAAAGAATCGTATAAGCTCATTAAAATGTAGTAAAATGTATAAAAAAGTATTTGCCTATGGCGGAATAATGTTTTAAATTGAAAATTGCGTTTCATCCATACAAAGTTAATGCAATAATATGTGAGGGTAAAATATAATACATTTTTATACCTGCTAAGAAGGAAACATGTCTATAACGATTTTTTCTATCCTATGCGATTCCGTTTTAGAAGATTTTACTGTATACCATTTTAAAGATATTTATATCGGATAACTGAAACATTTACATACAACAAACAGCGGTTCATTTTAAACATAAACTATGTCATTTCTATATAAATGAAGATCATAAACGTTAGAAAAATTCTAAGGTATTTTTTTTTTTTAATCAGAACTTCTCCATACAAGTAAAAATCCCTATTTAGTAGAAATTCAATCGGACTGAGTTGGAATTTTGCGGGCCGGTTTCGGGTGAAATTCCAACTTCTTTTTAGGGCCGGGCCAAGATTTTTTTCAAACAGGTCGAGCCTGAAAATTATGGCCCGTGTGGATCTCTATCTCTAGTCTCTAAAAGGGATAAAAAACATTTTATTCAACAGACAAGTCAATTTTTCAATAATCGGCTTTAGACGTAAATAATCGACTAAATGATTCAATTATTCAACCCATTTCATTTAACTTTACCTATGTCACATCAGCTGCGGATATCTAGAAGATAAACAAACACCATCAGACTGAGAATCAGCTGCACCGATCATCACCACATCGAATTGACGGCTGAATTTTCAATATTCGCATGTTAAAATGCAACTGGTCTGCCAAAGTCATTCTTAGTGCCACCTGCAGACCTGATTTTCGTCAATGATCGATAGGTTTATCATCAAATTTTCCTGTATTAGAGCCAGAATTTCACTATGGGCCAGAATTTTCAGGCCCAGTCCCGACTCGAATGATGGTTATCTTGGATCGGCCTATCCAATGTAAAAATTTTAAGTTTGGTCCGTTTATATTTATAGTACACAGCCCCGCCCTGCGCGATCTGGCCCAATTCAATTTCTGTAAGGAAAAAAAATCACAATTTTGTCTTAACTACAATTAAGATTCCTTTAACAATATTGCATGCATATTTATATAATAAATTTACAGTATATCTTACAGTATATACAGTATATTACGATGCGTTCGCACGACAGAAAGTACATAAAAGCAACATTAATGACTACTTTTCCTAGACGTTTCAACATTCAAATAAGGATTCATAATAAATAAATAATAAAAATAATAATAATTTAGTTTAGAATACTTTTGAAGCTGTCTAATAAAAAGTAGATTTGTGAAAATATTTCTCCGACATTTATTAGAGTTTTCCCAAAACAAAAGGGCTATTTTTGGACACACTTCTGAATTCATTTATTTTCGGAAATGCATAAGATTGGTAGGTGTTCTCATTAGAAACTATTCAGTCGAATGACGTTATTTATTTTTTGGTAAAGGCAATGAATCTTAGATAAAATAGTGTTAAAGAAAGCGTTTTGAAACGAATTTCCAGTTCCGACATCACGAAAAAGGAGAAAAACCTGAAGCCGTAACAAGAATCTTTTATTGTCAATCTTATATATATATATATATATATATATATATATATATATATATATATATATATATATATATATATAAATTACTATCGGATTCAAAATCGCTTCAATAGTCAGGCTTGTCAGTTTTAAGCCTTTACAGTTAAAAGTAGTTTAAAAATGTGCTGTTTAGCAATACATTTGACCGCCTTACGATATATTTTCAAAGATTACTTTAACAAAACATTATCGTTTTTAATATTTTTACAAAACATGTTGTCTGCGCTATACATCCTGAGAACAATTAAGTACAGTTCCAGCCCGTCTCGACTTCACTGAGAAAAAAAAGCAAGCTTGATTTCAGCACTGCACGAGTCTGCTAAAGAAAAAAGAAACTCAGCTCAGACACCATGCCTGATGCCGACTTCTATGGTGGACATGCAACATTTCTGTATTGATTTATCAAACTAGCATCGGTTCATGATGAACATTTACACTTATTCTCCCGAAAATCATATTCATTGAAACTAGCCAATATTTTACCGGTTTTGCTTACTCTTTCAGATCGGGCTGGCAGGCCCGCTAATTTTTTTTTTACCGGCCTAACTGGTCCGTTTAATTTATTTGCTGGCATGGCCCGTATTTTTCGTTTATCACCCCGTTGATAAAAATGTCTTAATTCTGCCGACCCGACCCGTTTGAAAATTGTCTTTATTTCGACTGGCCGACTGCGGGCCTCGGATCAAGCCCGGGCCCGTGCAAGTCCCTATCTTGTACCCTAAGGTATGAAAAACACAGACGACTGGGAACAGGAAAACACGGTGATAAACCTTCCAATTGACCACTAAAATAGAGTTTTTGACAGTTGTTTGCACCAAGTTATGGCTTTGGCAGATCAGTTGCATTTTAATATGATAATCGAGTTCTGTCTAATCCTAGAATTTTAGCCACAAACTCAATGAGGCCTGTATAGTGGCTTTCTTGTCCAGTAAGAATGAAGAACATTTTTACTCAACTTTCCTTTCCTTTTTCAGGACGGTACATAGTCGCCGAAGTGTGATTGTTGCCACTCCTGGATTAAGTCCATGCACACGAAAAAATATGAATATCTTCACCGAAGTCGTCATCATCTTTAATGCTAGTTGATCTACTAGAACTCTACTCATCTACTGCAAATTCTCAGAAAAACTAGTCTTTCCCGATTTTTTTTTTTTTTTTTTCAAATTATTTTCAGCAGTCACAAGAAGTCGAAAAATGGTGAGGCAAACTTCGGATTTTCGGAAGAAATCCTTTAGAAAAATACTAAGGATCGGTGTTTTTTAGTGTATGTTTTAAGTAAAAACATGTACAATTGGAAAAAAAGCGGGTGTTTTACAATTGTATCAATCGATACTGACTACCTAGAATTTGCCGACTGTCATCGAAGTTGCCGACATTAGGGGGGCGAGACGCCCCCCTACGCCCCCCCCAGTAGCTACGCCCCTAATGGAGTTATGAATAAAAAGGAGGAGACATATAGTCTATTGTCTATCAGTGGCGAGTGAAGTAACTGAGTTTTGGTTGTCACAAGATAACAGCTGTTTCATTTAATCAGATTTACAGTTTTTGATTACCGCCTGTGAAATCTCCCACCAGTAAACTTAACTAGAAAATTTCGTCTTATTTTAGAGCCATATTGACTAAAAAATTCTCTGACAATTCTGGTAAAAAAATTCTATTTCTTTTAACTGGCGTCAGTGTGGAGAGGTGTTGTAATCTTTTTACTGACATAGTTTTGGTTGTCACAATGTGGCGAATCTATTACCACAGAGGTAAACTCTTACCAGTAAAAGTGATATTTTGTTTTTGTCATTCTTTTTGATTGAAAATTTCTGTTAATGAGCCGTTTAAATAAAGAGAAGTTTTCTGCATAATTTTATTGGCTACAGTTCGACGCGGTAGTAATGAATCCCTGCGAAAGCGGTTACAGTTGAAGCTTTACTATTTTAAAGATATGTCAGTTCCTCTTCCTTAATAGTTCCATGCATTGCACATGAGACTCAGATTTTATATTGTTTGATTACATTTTTAAAAATAATTACTGTTAGCATCCTTTGGCATTCTGCGGAAATTTTTTAATATCCATAAAAGGAATCTCGTTTCAATTTTTTAGCCCAATACAATTAGTTTTCTCATATTTTCAATGAAGGTTATGTGGAATTCAGCATCCCAATACAGCAAGCAGTTCTTTTAATTTCGACATAAATGAGGAGTTTGCTTTTTATTACCGCATTTCCATTAGAAAGCTTGTCCACCCAATGTCATATTTTATATTCCCGTATGGAGCAAATATTTGTTAATCGTTTAAAAAATATTAAACATCGAACATTTTTTGCCATAAATTTATTATATAAATTTATTATAAATCATCTTAATATTATCTACAACTTTTATATTCGCAAGTTTTTGATAGGACCAATTCTTACAGCAGAAACAAATTAAAATACATAGTGGTTAAAGACATATATATCGTATTAAGGGAGTCTCAAATTCAAACTGCTTATTTTCTGACTTATTTTTAAATTCATTTTTGCTCTCGAACGCATCCAATTGACAGTTCTTTTATTCAGAAACTATATAATGAACCACATCGGTAGGTTTTTGATAGAGGCTGAATATATTTCAAAAATTGTTGTCAAAGTGGGCATTTTGAACTTAATTTTTCCCAAGCGATAGTGTTGGAAAGGAAAAATAATGGCTATACTGAGAAAATAGCTGTTTATAAATAAAATTTTAATTAACTGAACGAAAAATAAAAACACTAGCTTGCTTATAAATCTCTTCGAAAATCAGGTCAGCAAGTTTCATATTTTTCTTTTTTAAAATGAATCTGAAAGTATGCCAGAAAATGCTGAGTTGTTGAGCATTTGAGCACTGTTTTCTTTTTAAATCCGCCTTAACATGATGCATATAAAACCAATTCTTACATAAAAATGAAAATAAAAACTGGTTATCAGTGATCAGATAAAACTATTAAAATGGGTTTATTTCTAATCATAATTTAGTTTTTGTTGTGAAATTAGAATCGAAATCTATTTGCGCCTGTAGGCCGAGCCAGCAGGGATATATATATATATGTATAGTGCCTAATTTAACCACCACATGTTTCCCATCCGGTTACATGATCTCATTGAATTTCCTGGTTTCAATTGCTGAATGGGACATAATAATACACATGGAATTTATCTTATTTTATTTTATTTGCCAAATTTTTAAAGAAGTATTGGCAATGAGTTATTTCGGAAGAAGATCGAATAAGGTCTTCCAGAAGATATTTTATTTGTAGAGTGTCTAATGTAAACACCACAAACCCCCAATCACTTCACATAATCACATTGAATTTACTGGTTCCAACTGGTGAATAGAACAGAACCTGCATTGCATTTGATCATTTTAAGATTAACTAATAAAGCTGAATGTGAAATTTCCTATGTGTTTCGCTGCCGAAAATGTATGTTACAGTTACACGGAAGTGTGTTGATTAGTATTACAAATATCAATGACATCCATTTGATCAAGTAACTTTATATTTCCTCATTTTCATAGAATTTTGCAATCGAAGGAAATGAAAACCTGTCAGGTTTTCTTTACACTTTCACTTTCACTGCTAAGAAGAATTCTAAACGAGGAGAACAGTTTTCCTTTTGTGGCCGGATATTTTGAAAGAGTTAATCGTACAGGTAATTAGTCACAGCAGCTAGTATAGGTAAAATATTGCATCTGTGAATATTACCCCAAGTCTGTGAATATTACTGGTAGACGGCAGGTTCTGGGTTCGAACCCAATCGTGGCTGTCGGCCTAACCGCTCGAAGTTTTCGTGGTTTTCTTCGAACCTTGCGTAAATACGGGTTAGGTTCCCTTAGAAAGACCCCCACGAAGGGCACTCCCCCCCCTGGTCCTATATCCCAAGCGTAGATAATCGGACGTCAAAAATCAACCAACCAACCAACCTGTGAATATTACCAGCCATGCCAAAAAATTTCTTCGCCATTTGGCGAGTGGATAGTGCCATTCACTGAGCCCAAATAGTCCAAGAGCCGACTGCACAAAAACGTAAGGTATCGAGCACAAGTTAAAGAAAATATTTTATGGAAGAGTAAAGTTCCCTATTATCGTCCCCCAGTTACTTTTAGGCCCATAGAAGTTTTAATTTTCAGTGAAAACCTACCAAATTTGGATTTTATAGAGACTAATTATTCACACATATGGAAACATCGGCAAATGTTGTGGAAAAAACTTTAACAATACGAAAAATTGTTTTTTCAAAAGTATCTCAATATGAAATTTTTTTTTAAATGTCCCAATTTCGTTCCCAAGAAAAAAATACAAAAAGCCAAGATTAACTTATAACTAAATCAAAATTTATTTCAAAATAAATAGTTAACTTAATTTACCTTAACTTAAGGTACAAAGAAATGTACTATTATAATCCTAATAGTAAACAATAGCAGCAATAATACCATAAAAAATTATCCATCCAAGCATGAGGAACATATAAATTGTGTATTGTTTTTAGCTCCTGAACATGTTTCGTATGACCATATACAGCACTGAAGGCACTGAACCCATTGTTCCCCCATGTTAATCATGAGAAAAACGCTTCAAGCAAGTAGGGCATTCTGCATCATTGTCGTCATCATCACTTATATTATGATTATCATGAGGAATTTCAACAGAAGAATCACTTTCGTCATCAATGATGTTATGTAGATCATGTTTGGACTTTTTATACGGTGGATTTCTCCCCTTCACCTTGAGAGTGGTAGTTGTCAGAAGTTTTTTTCAGATAAGGGTATTTTTCTTCGCCTAAGAATTTTTCAATTTGTTTTTATGCGGAGATCCAGTGATCAATGTTGGTAAGCCCCCTCGAGCATAAGTTTCTGGTGTGATCTGTGGCATTTCCCTGATCTCTTATTAGAATGAACTTATTTTCAAAATTTGAAGCAAATCCTCAAGATTAAGTCTGATCTAAACCTGCATACAAAATTGCTGGCACATTATTTATCAGGATTCGACAGTGCTGAAAAGCGTTCCTAATTTCGTCCCCGGACGAAAATAAGAACTGAAAGGGGGACGAAATTAGAACAACGCTACTTCCCAATATGGCGATGCTTCAGTTCTTGTAAAACAAACTGAACATTGTAAAACTCACTATATGGAAGTGTTAACAACCTACCTACGTAAAATACATGCAATGAATAGGAAATAAATACTTACGGTAAAGTAAATATCGTTCTACAAATGACGTAGCAAGAACTTAGATCTTCTAAAAACAGGAAATCCGACATTAACCCATTAACACCCAAACTATTTTCTTCATAAAAAAAAAAATTTGGTATTTCCCACCACTTTTAAAAGACGAATAACTTTTATCTTATTTTATTGAGGAATTTGTCTCGTAAAAAATAGTGCTTGTTTTTCTTCCTATTTACTGGTGTGAAAAGTGCTTTATCGCCTTTTTTATAATCGTCCCTAAAAAGGGACGCTAGGCACTAATGGGTTAATAATACATGGATCCATCTTGGCAAGTAAAAATTTCACTTCTGAATCCCTTTATCTTCCGTTCATTTTTCCTTGCGTGATCAGTGGCGCCACTTTCACAGAAGCGAAGAAATGAATAGGAACGAAATTAGGGAAGGGGACGAGATATGGGCATTTTACCTTAGTTATAGGGAAAGCTAATGATCCATGTCTGCCGAAAGTGAAGTGGTGCGTAAGCCAAAAAGTCGTACCACTGATGGTTTACTCGTAGGTTTATTATTGTGCTTGCCGTTCAATGAAAGGTATGAAATGATTGTAAGGCAAACACAATGATATGCCTACGAATAAATACTTAGTGGTATTAATTTTTGGCTTATTCAGCACTTCGCTTCCGGCAGGCATGGATCATTAGGTTCCCCTATTAATACTCTTTCATAAAATAAAGGTTTTTTTCTTGTGCTCGATACCTTAGGTTTTTGTGCTGTCGGCTCTTGGACTAAAAGCAAATATATTTGCATAGGAAACCAGGTTCATAATCCCTTTTTTTAATTCAAAAATACAAGGTGTTTCACTCCTATCCAAACATAAACTTCGTTCTTAACTTTAGTTTAAATAAAGATATTTGATAGCAATTTTCAAATGGTTTTTCCTCGCTTTAAGTGAAATGTATAATGGTATCATGACCAATGATAGAAGTGTACCGTTTAGATAAGTGAAGCTGTATGAATTGTCGATTTCATATAGATCATCTACACTGTAAAAAAAAATTCAAGAGGTTACTAAAAATTTTGTAGTAAATTTGTATTTCACAGAATTTTTTACTAACCATTACAAACTTTTCTTTTGCAAGCGAAACACGCATTTCTTTTGTAAACTGAACAAAAGCAGGAGCTACCTTCGAGCTGCATCCAGACTTCTGGAGCGGAAGATTTTCGGCAAAACCGCAATAGATGGCAGCACCAAACATTACTACTGCTCCGCCAGGATATTCATCATCCCTTTATTAACGAGTACTTACACTGCATACATTCGGGACGTATTTGGTAGTGGCCAGTATTGATCCCGGGACCTTTTAGCCTGGAGTCCGTTACTATAACAGGGATGAGAGCTCCGCTTTTTTGCACACCAGTAAAATCTTAGAGAAAATGTTATATTATTAAATCGGGACATTTTTGTGATTTAAAATAGCAACCTTTTCTCTAAGATTTTTCTGGTGTCCAAAAAAGCGGAAATCTCATCCCTGCTATAACCACTATGCTATCAAGGCCATATCAAGTGAGTTTTAGTAATAGCTATTAAAAATATAAAATTATTAACTCTATTCGTTGCTAACTTTTTTCTAGTAATTCTTACAGATTTTCTTGTAACCGACTAAGATTACTAAAAATTTTTTAGTAATTACAAGGATCACTAAAGTTTTTTTTAGTAGATCGACACTTTTTTTTTTTACAGTGTAGGACAGGGACGGCGAACCTGTGTCACGCATACCACAATTGGTACGTGATAGAATATTTTCGACACGCCCTTAATTGATATTTTAAAACAAAATACAATGAAATATTTTGTTGTTATTTTTCTGAATTAAGATGGGAAATCAAATAACGGAGTTCCATACTAATCCAACGGGAAGTAATATTTTATGAAATTCTGAATAGATTTTTAGATTTAAAAAAAAAAAAAAAAAAAAAGTAGGCATTGCAAGTGAAAGTAGAAACGATGAAATTATAGCGATTTGCTATGAAATTTGCAATTTTGATGATTGTCCTCGATATTGATTCTTGCGAGTCATTATTTTTGGAAATTAATGATACGACATTCTTAAATATAAACCAATTACCAGATAAATCTAATTCTTCTTGCATTCCATTAAATGTAAATAGTTAATAAACCCCATATTAATTATTTGAAATCCAAGATGATGCCATAACGGAAATCATTTTTATTATTTTATTAGTTTTTAAATATTTTTTGGAATTTCTTTTCTATGTTACTAATAAGGATAGATCGAAACAGGTTTTTAACGCTGGACCGAAACCGAATTTCGGTGATGGTCCTAGTTTCGGCCGAAAACGAAGACGAAAATGAAAAAGTAAAAAAAAAATAATAATAAAGTATTTAATTGTAAAATAATAAAGTAAATGTCTATGTTACTAATAAAGATAGATCGAAACAGGTTTTTAAGGATGAACCGAAATCGATTTTCGGGGATATTCTTAGTTTCGGTCGAAAACGAAAATGAAAAAGGAAAAAAAAATAAAGTAATTAATACGTACATAAATATACATAATTTTTAATTAATTATATGCATTTATTAAATATACATAATTATTAATTAACTATATGTGTGTCCCAAGTTGGCTACCTGTTCTTTATGCCCAAAACTTTTCATTTTCATATAAAATCAAATCATAAATTGGGAGTAAATCGAAATTTGTGTGCAACGGAAAAATGCTCGTTTCTCAAAATCTCTGGGATCTAGAGTAATCACTATAGTCTTCCTGCCAGGTTTAACCCTTTGAGCTCTGGTGGGTAAATTTTTCCAAAATTCTAAATGTCACATTGGCACCCGTATTTTGCAGAGAAAAAATTTGGTTTAAGATATACACGAAAAAATACATCAAATCTTTTCCAAATAAATTTGGTCGAATATTCCGGTAGCAGTGTGACATTTCGGAATTAAAATTAAGTGGTAGAAAATTCTACCATCAGAACTCAAAAGGTTAAGAGCCCACACTACTTACTGAAAATAACCGGAATGACAATGTTAAGTCTACGGAAGCGTTCTTTTCAAAAATCTTGCTCAAATTTTAATATTTTTGCATGATTTTTTGCATAAGATAACTGAGGACGATCAACAACCGAGCTAATCTTTACTTTTTCGATTTTGGTTATATATTTTTTATATTATGACAGTTTCAATTTCAGAACCGGTTCTAACGGGTTTCGAAAGTTAAAGTAATTTTTAAAAAAAGGTCTGAAACCAAAATCGAAGAAATAAAAACTAGCATGGTTGTAGATCGTCTTCAGCTATTCCTATGAAAAAAAAAATCATGTAAAAATATTGAAATTTGAGCGAGTTATTTGAAAAGAAAGCTCCCATAAACTTAACATTATTATCCGGGTCTTTTTCGGTTAGTATTGTGAGCTCTTAAATTAACATCTACTACCTCTAATTTTTTTAAAATTTTATTTTCAGTAGATTAGGAATAAGATGGAGGGGGGCATATTTTTGCACTCTATTTTAGATGATATCTCAGAAAATATGATATCTAAAATGAAACAAAATAATGTATTTTTGAGTTCAGTGTTACGAAAGCTTTCACACGATACCCCAAACGATGTACAAATATCTTTTTTTTTTTTTTTTTTTTTTTTTTTTTTTTTTTTTTTTTTAAGCGACTTAATAAGCTTTTTTACACTTTCCCTAAATATATTTGTGAATGTTTAATAATATGTAAATATGTCGATCAATAGTCTTGATTACTTCCTCCAATTTGAACTTCCCACAATTAATAGTTTGCGAGTAAAATGCCTGTGACAGGAGTATTTTATAATTGCTCCGTTTTTACTTTTTAAATACGGAACTTTAAAAAGATTTTGAATTTACTGTTTTTATAGTCCCGCCGTTCTATAAGTTATGTTTAGAAATATTTTTGATCTAGCAGGTAAAATAGTAAAGATTGAATTCTTCTACTACGAAAACTTACCGCATTATGATACTTTATTGTATTCCTTTTCAAAGTTTTCTTTCTATGAAAACTGGAAAACGTGTTTTTCGTATGCTCAGTGTAAACATGTTTTTCGTATGCCCAACATAAAATAAATTTAATTATTGCTTGAAATACATATTAATAAAATACTCCATTAAACTATTTTTTTTAAAAATTTGTACATTAAGATAAAATAGCAGTACTATGTTAAAAGTTAGCATTTGTAAAAATGAAAATATGCATATCTTGAAACATATCTTTTCACTAATAAAAAAAATAAAATAAATAAATAAATAAAAAAAACCTAATAATTTCAAAATGATCCGAGAATTACCTGATTTTATAGTCTGTAGTATAGTAATCACTATATCGTATTTTCAAATAATGGTTTGGCTGCAGATTTTTTTTTATGTAACTTGTTTTGTCAATTACTTATCGACCTTCTAAAAAGGGTTTATTGTCATACATGTATTTTAAAAACATTCCATTTTCTTTCGACAACTTTCCAGTATTTTCCATTGAACTAAATTTAAAGTTTATTTATCTACTACTATATCTGATATGCTCGGTATTGCCCGGGTTCGCGATGATAGTCTCAAATATATTACTATAATCAGTGTTAAATGAATTTACATTTTTAGACAAAAATATTTCGGAACGAACCTAATATTGGGCGCTTATTGCCTTCGGCAACGTACATTCTCGATTTTCTAAAGATTTTTAAATGAATTTATTTTAAAATATATTTAAACGAAAGTGCTCAAATGAACCTAGAGTTGGTGGTCCTACTGTCTTAGACAATATACAATGATTTTTATCCGCATATACTTGAGCCGGACTCACTGAAGGTTCAGACGGGACAGGACCTGGACTTCATTCTTCTAAGAACGGGACAGTCCTTGCATTTTTCCTGCAGAAGCAGGCCGGACGATAATTATATTCCACTTTATACAAACCTTGTCGACTCACATGTTCTTTTTTACGGATAATATCGTAGAAAAATTTCTCTTTAATTAGTAGTGACAATAAACAATCGATAAACATTTCTTTGCTTTATTTATTTATTTATTTTTGTGGTTTTTAAACAATTTTAGAGGTTGTTTTATGACGAGAAAAATATTTTTTCCAAAGCGCTGTGAATGACTGACCTTCCTTTTAAAATCTTACATGTACTCAAATATTATCTAGGAATTTTGTACAATCTTGGTATATATTTCAGATAGATTTTTAAGCAGACAAAGCTTTGAAAGGATAGATAAACGAGGTTTTTTGTTAATAGAAAACATCTGTCATCTTTTGTCTTTATCATTTTTCGAGAAACGGACACGGAATAAAGTGAATGCTAAAAGCTGTTAACGTACGAAGGTTTAAATAATTAATTATTTATTGTTGCAGTAAGTAAACATTAGAGCAGAAAATTAAAACAAGTCCTTTCGACCCAGTCGGAAGAATAGATTCCAAGTTTATTTTGTCGAGAAAGGTAATTTACAGGAGATTTTTTAATTAGGCTTAACAAATGTAAATTAAATGGATAGCAGGAAATTGCATCAAAAATGCTAAAAATATGCTGTTATCATAGTTTTAAAATTTCACATATGCTGTAATAAAACTTAGATCAATCAAAAATTCCATCAAAAATCTTTTCGTATCCCTATAAACGTATCAATAAAAGCTACCGTAATTTCGGGTGTATAATTCGCGGATCAAACAATTCTTTTTGGACCCAGAAATCTTATTTAGTGATTGGAGACAAATATTTACGGCGATCTAACTAGTTATATTTGTTTCTTAAAAAATTCTGGGTCGAAAGAGAATTGTTTGATCTGCAGCTTATACACCCGAAATTACGGTACATACTTTTTTAAAAAAGCTATCCAAGATATTCGCGACATCAGCAGACTGACCTAATAAAATTCGTATTGGTTTCGTATTTCGAAGGTTATCGTGGGGACGAATTTAGTAAATTTTGTATAACTTTTGTTTTTGTGTTTATGCAAACAAACTATAAGAACTACATATTTGATTAACGAAATCACCGAAGGTAGTGTTAGAATCAATATATTGGGTCGTTCGGAAAGTCGTTTCCGTTTGGGAAAATTAATTCGTACCGGAAAAATTTGTCCATTTATATCTAAGTATTAGATATCGGAAACAATGCCTAATAATTAAGTAATAGAATTTTCCGGTACGAATTGATTTTCCCAAACTGAAAGGACTTTCCGAACAACCCAATATTATGTCAATGGAGGGGGGGGGAGAGTTGGTTCAGTATTTTTAGCATAATCTGCCGGTACACTGCGATCCGCGCTCTCTATTACCTCGCTAAATGTCGAGTGACTTTTCTTTTTTGATTGACTACCATATTATCCGGATCTAGATCCTCCAGACTTTTTTGTTCCATTACCTTAAGTGAGTAATGAAACGTCTATACTTTTCAGATGTACTGGAAAATACGCAACGCGTGACATATACTCTTCAACCAATTCCGTATTCGAATGAGGAATTCGATAACAGTTTCCAGCAACACTACAAACGTTGTCAAAAGTATGTTGCGGATAATGGAGATTACTTTGGAGGATTATTTAAATGTTTTTACATTCTTTCATAGTTATTTCTATACGTAGCACATATAATCGTTGTCTGGTTTGTTCATCTGTCTGTGTTTCCGTCTGCCCGCATATAACAGCGCGAAAACTACCCAACCGTTTGAAATTTAATAGATATAACCGTTGTAATTTTTTTTCGAATCATTTTAAATTTTATGAAAATCGAATGAAAACTTAAAAAGATATTAATACAAGTTTTTTCATTCTATCAAATGCTATTATACGTAATAAATTCAATGATATCCCATGATAGGTTGATTCTAGGTTGCCATGGGGATTACGTCCTATTTGAGATGGAGTTCTGTTATTTCTCTATTACTGAATTTAATATACAGGGTGTATCTAAACTACTGGGCAAAACTTTAAGGGGTGATAGTACACATCAAGACAAAAAATATTAAATGGGAAACTAAGGGTCCCAAACGTCTTCCAAAGGAGATAGGCGCCATCAAAGGTTAGGGTCCAAAATTTGAAATAATTATAAAAAACAGAAAAATTGGTTGATTCGTTTGCGGTTTTCACGAAAAATATTCTTTATGTCAGTATTGTCTTGAAAATAAATTATAAAGATAAATTTCAAAAAATGCCGATAGAGGGCGCTTTAGACTTTGGAGTAACGACTAACTATTTTTTACCGTTATTTTTTGCATCTCATTACATTTTTTTAGAAGTTTAATCATAAACTTAAATTTTGAGCTCAAAATCTGTGGTTAAGTAGCGCAAACCGAACTGTGTTCAATGGGAGTGGGTAGGTTCAAATTTCAAATGATTATAAAAAACAGAAAAATTGGTCAATTGATTTGCGGTTTTCACTAAAACTATTCTTTATGTCAGTATTTTCATGAAAATAAATTACAAGCATAAATTTCAAAAAATGTCGATAGAGGGCGCTTTAGACTTTGTAGTAACGTACTACTATTTTTTATCGTTGTTTTTTGCATATCATTAAATTTTTTTGAAGCTTAGACATAAACTTAAATTTTGTGCTGAAAATAGGAATCGTTGAGAGTGGTTAAGTAGCGTTAACTGAAATGTGTTCAATGGGAGTGGGAAGGTTCAAATTTCAAATGATTATACAAAACGGAAAAATTGTTAGATTTGTTTGCGGTTTTCTCTAAAACCCTTCTTTATGTCAGTATTTCCTTGAAAATAAATTTTAAAGATAATTTAAAAAAATCCGTTAGAGGGCGCCTTAAATATTAGAGTAACCAACAACAATTTTTAAATGTTATTTTTTGCATCTAATTAAATGCTTCCAAGAGCTTAGACTGAAATTTTGAGCTCAAATTCTGAATCGTTGGGTGGGGTTGAGAAGCACAAATTGAACTGTGATCAGGAGTTGAAATGTTACCCTGCCCACCCTACGAACACAGTTCAATATTTCGCTTCTTAATTACTCACAACGATTCAGATTTTGAGCTCAAAATTTAAGTCTAAGCTTTTAAAACATTTATTTAGATTAAAAAAAAAAAACGGTTAAAAATAGTTGTTGGTTACTCTAGAGTTTAAGGCGCCCTCTACGGAATTTTTTGAAATTTATCTTTAAAATTTATTTTTAAGGAAATACTGACATAAAGAATGGTTTTAGAGAAAACCGCAAACAAATCAACCAATTTTTACGTTTTTTATATTCATTTGAAATTTGAACCTCTCCACCCCCATTGAACACAGTTCAGTTTGCGCTACTTAACCACTCTCAACGATTCAGATTTTCAGCTCAAAATTTAAGTTTATGTCTAAGGTTCTAAAAAAAATTTAATGAGATGCAAAAACTAACGGTAAAAAATAGTTGTACGTTACTCGAAAGTCTAAAGCGCCCTCTATCGATATTTTTTAAAGTTATCTGTATAATTTATTTAAGACAATACTAACATAAAGAATAATTTTAGTGAAAACCGCAAATCAATTGACCAATATTTCTGTTTTTTATAATCATTTGAAATTTGAACCTATCCACTCCCATTGAATACAGTTCAGTTTGCGCTATTTAACCACAGATTTTGAGCTCAAAATTTAAGTTTATGTCTAAACTTCGAAAAACATTTAATGAGATGCAAAAAATAACGCTAAATAACAGTTGTTCGTTACTCCAAAGTCTAAAGCGCCCTCTATCGGCATTTTTTGAAATTTATCTTTATAACTTATTTTCAAGACAATACTGACATAAAGAATAATTTTCGTGAAAACCGCAAAAGAATCGGCCAATTTTTCCGTTTTTTATAATCATTTCAAATTTCGGACCCTAAACTTTGATGGTGCCTATCTCTTTCGAAAGACGTTTGGTACCCTTAGTTTCCCATTTAATATTATTGGACTTGATCTGTACTATCACCCCTTAAAATTTTGCCCAGTAGTTTGGATACACCCTGTATACAATCGTAATAAATTTTGTGTCCATGCATTTTTTCATAAGTGTGCAACAACTATAGTACCAAGATATGAATACTTGTAAAACTAGTTATAGTACGGACATACACTACACTGTAAAAAAAAAATGGTCGATCTACTAAAAAAACTTTAGTGATCCTTGTAATTACTAAAAATCTTTAGTAATCTTAGTCGGTTACAAAAAAATCTGTAAGAATTACTAGAAAAAAGTTAGCAACGAATAGAGTTAATAGTTTTATATTTTTAATAGCTCTTACTAAAACTCAGTTGGTGTGGCCTTGATAGCATAGTGGTTATAGTAACGGACTCCAAGCGAAAAGGTCCCGGGTTCGAAACTTGCCACCGCCAAATACGCCCCGAATGTATGTAGGATCTCAATAATAAAAGGAATAATGAAAATCCTGTCGGAGCTGGTAGGGATGTTTGGTGCTGCCATCTATTGCGGTTTTGCCGAAAATGTTCCGCTTCAGAAGTCTGTATGCAGCTCGAAGGAAGCTCCTACCATTCGGGCGCTCGTAATGGTTATTAAAAATAATTTTGGAGCTATTACTAAAATTTGCTTGGTGGCTCATACTAAAAAATTTTAAGTTAGTTATACAAAAAATTCTTTTGTTCAGTTTACAAAAGAAATGCTTGTTTCACTTGCAAAAAAAAGTTTGTAATGGTTACTAAAAAATTCTGTGGAATACAAATTTACTAAGAAGTTTTTAGTAACCTCTTGATTTTTTTTTTACAGTGTATATGGCCAAAGGTGACAGGCCACTTGCAATTTTGGACGTTTATTAAATAGCCAGAAAAATACATGAGGATTTATTCTGAAACTCCAGGTTTGAAAATTGATTAGTAGAGGTCATATAGTTCTGCGAAGATTTTTTTCCGAAATCTCATACACTGTAAAAAATTTTTGTAAAATTCCAGTAGATGTACCGTAAATTTCACGGTACTTCTACCATTTTCACTCTTTACGGTATGAATACCGTATTTCTAAGGTATATTAAGTGTAAAAAACAGTTTTTTGTACTGTTTCGATTAAAAACGGTATTTACACAGTAAAATTATTGTTTTTCGGTAAAAACTCGGCATTTATACCGTAAAATAATTATTTTTCAATAAGGAAAACGACATTGTAAAAATTTTCGTAGCATTTCAATAGATGTACCTAAATTTTACGGTACGTCTACTGTTATCATTCTTTACTGTATGAGTACCGTATTTCTAAGATATATTAGGCATTAAAAAAACCAGTTTCTGTGCTATTTCGATTATAAACAGTATTTATACCATAAAATGACCAATTTCTATGCTATTTCAATTATAAACGGTATTTATACCATAAAATGATTGTTTTTCAGTAAAAAGGCGATATTTATACTGAAATTAATTATATTTCAGTAAGGGAAAATATGGCATCCTCGCCTCGGTGTACGGCATTCTCTCAAGCGATGTTCTTGTTGTTGCTATGTAAATGCGCGCAGGTCTGAGGAGATGGGGGAGTGCAGCCGTTAACTTGTTTTGGAGTCCAAAAATCTCAAAGGGTCACAACTCCTGCAATACACACTGTTTATTATAATTTTTATGGATACCATAATGTAACAATAAAAAAAAAGAAAGGAATGTATTTACTTTTGTTAAATAGTATTAAAGAAGAATAGATAATTATTCGAATATATAATTATTATCTTTAACTACAAGAAAATAAATAATGTAATTTATGAAAGATGACTAAAGTAGTCTACAAAGTAGACGAGGCTTTATTAAAGATTCACATGCATTTTATGTGTCTTGCGTGTCTGTGTAAGGGGGGGGGGTGACTGATTCTGGGCCCGTCACGGTTCTCGACGGCCTGAATAGATGTCCTCTTTCTAGTGGGAACTTTTAATCTATCATACTGAATGATGTTAAATCCATCCTTAATTTTTATTGGAGAATTATACAATTCATAGAAGTGAAATTCTATGATTTTAAACTAGTTTAATTAATTACTTATTCATGGTCATGCAATTGTAATTGTAATATTATGTACCATTGAATATACAGGGTGTCCCTAAACAAATGGTATATACGCTAGGAGGTGATAGAACACATCAAGACGAGTAATAGTAAATAGGAAACCAAGGGTCCCAAATGTTTTCCAAAGGAAATAGCCTCCATTAAAGTTTGGGGTCCTAAATTTCAAATACACATAAAAAACGGAAAATTGGTCGATTCATTTGCGGTTTTCACTAAAATTATTCTTTATGTTGGTATTTTCTTGAAAATAAATTATAAAGATAAATTTCGAAAAATGCCGATAGAGGGCGCTTAAAATTTAAAGTAATGAAAAACTACTTTTTTGCATCTCATTAAATGGTTTCGTAAGCTTAGACTTAAATTTTGAGCTCATAATCTGAATAGTTGGAAGCGGTTAAGTAGCACAAACTTAACTGTGTTCAGAAGGTTTAAATTTCAAATGATTATAAAAAACGGAAAAATTGGTCGATTGATTTGCGGTTTTCACTAAAACTATTCTTTACGTCGGTATTTTATTAAAAATAAATTATAAAGATAAATTTCAAAAAATGCCGATAGTGGGCGCTTTAAACTTTGGAGTAACGAACAACTACTTTTTACGTTATTTTTTGCATCTGTTTAAATGTTTTCGTAAACTTAGACTTAAGCTTAAATTTTGAGCTCAAAATCTGAATAGTTGTAAGTGGTTAAGTAGCACAAACTGAACTGTGTTTAGAGGGTTCAAATTTCAAATGATAATAAAAAAACGGAAAAATTGGTCGATTTGTTTGCGGTTTAAAATAAAACTATTCTTTAAGTCAGTATCTTAATGAAAATGAATTTTAAAGATAAATTTCAAAAAATTCCGTTAGAGGGCGCCTTAAACTTCACAGTAACCAACAACAAATTTTAACCGTCATTTTTTGTATCTAATTAAATGCTTTCCAAAACTTGTTAAATGTTTTCGAAATCTTAGATTTAAACAACATTTTGCGCAAACTGAAGTGTGTTCAGGAGTTGAAATTTTAACCCCCCCCCCCCCTCCCTCGAACACAGTTCACTTTTGCGCTACTTAAACCCTCGCAACGACTCAGAATTTGATCTCAAAATTTAAATCTAAGCATTTGAAAGCATTTAATGAGTTTTAAAAAAATAACGGTTAAAAATAGTTGCACGGTACTCCAGTGTCTAAGGCGCCCTCTATCGGCATTTTGTGAAATTTATCTTTAAAATTTATTTTCAAGAAAACACTGATTTAAAGAGTAGTTTTAGAAAAAACCTCAAACGAATCGACTAATTTTTCTGTTCTTTTTTATAGTATTCCATTTCGTTTGAAATTTAAACCCTCTGAACACACTTCAGTTTGTGCTACTTAACCACTCCGAACTATTCAGATTTTGAGCTCAAAATTTAAGTTTAAATCTAAGCCTACGAAACCATTTAATGAGATGCAAAAAACAGTATTAGGATGGACTATTTCGTCAAACCAAAGTCTAAAGCGCCCTCTATCGGCATTTTTTGAAATTTATCTTTATAATTCATTTTCAATAAAATACCGACATAAAGAATAGTTTTAGTGAAAAACGCAAATCAATCGACCAATTTTCCGTTTTTTATAATCAATTGAAATTTAAACCCTCTGAACACAGTAAAACCTTTTGCAACTTAACCGCTTCCAACTATTCAGATTTTGAGCTCAAAATTTAAGTTTAAATCTAAGCTTACGAAACCATTTAATGATATGCAAAAAATCACGGCAAAAAATAGTTTTTTATTACTTCAGAGTGTAAAGCGCGCTCTATCGGCATTTTTCGAAATTTATCTTTATAATTTACTTTCAAGAAAATATCAACATAAAGAATAATTTTAGTGAAAACCGCAAATCAATCGATAAATTTTTCTGTTTTTTATGTGTATTTGAAATTTTGGACCCCAAACTTTAATGGCGGCTATCTCCTTTGGAAAACGTTTGGGACCCTTGGTTTCCTATTTACTATTACTCGTCTTGATGTGTTCTATCACCCACTAGCGTATATACCATTTGTTTAGGGACACCCTGTATATACCAATGATATTCTTATGTGTTAAAAGGGTTTGTTCACCTTTGTGTATGCTCTTTGTGTTTCATTCAGTTGGATCCTCATACCGGACGTGCAGGACAAAGAAGTATGTAACATTTTAACTATTTTTAAGTGAAAGTAACTATTATGCATGTATTTTTATTACATTTTTAACTTGCATTAGTTCTTAATAAACTTCTTCTTTACTGTTATATATTTGTCTTATTAATTTATTTTGGGTTTAAAAATTATGACATTAATAATTATTTTTTTTTAGGTATGACAAATAAGAAAATTTTCAGCTAAAAATTATTTGAAATTAAAAAAATTTTCAAAAAAAAATCTAATAATACAATGTTAAAAATTTCCGTGGTGGAATTTCAAAGTGGAGTCTATTCATGAAGTAAAATAAAGAGAAGCACCGAAATATGGTACTGCTTATTTTTTTGAAAACTCCAAGCTGGGCAACACGATGCGTTTTACCTTTTTATTTTTCCTTATTCAGCGACACGCTAGTAACACGCATGTCCACGTTCTCTACAATTCTAATGTATCGAACGCCGCCTCTCTCAAATAATGAAGATCGGCGGCTAGTAAGTTGTCTGTTAAAAAAAATGAAATGGTATAACGTATCGTGTGTGCTCAGATGGTGAAATTTTGGGGCCTATAAAGACCCGTCCCCCGCGAATCACCACGTTCAAAATTTAGACAAAATTCTCATAAAACTAGAAAAAAATACATCCTTATCAGAAAAAAATAATAAAATACCAAACAGTCAGTTGGCTTAGATTTACGCTTAAACCACCAGTAAAACTGCAAACACCGGTCCCCTTTCCTCTACCAACCTCATAAATAACTAAAATTCAAAAATCTTTTTCGCTTACGTTGTTAGAATTTTATCGAACTCAGACCCCAATCTCTATGAGCTCAGGAATTTCTGTTGATCTAATCCTTAAAAAGGTGGTAAAGTTCAAAAACTCTAAAAATCGCAAATCAAAATTTTAGAACCTATCTCACTCGACGCTCTTTCCCCATATGGCTCAGTATTGAATTCAGACACTTTTCTCCGAGAGGGACTTCTGGGGCTCCGGAGGGTGGGAGAATGAAACCTTTTTTCCCAGTGAAAACACAAGAACTCTATTTTTCCGGGGGGGGGGGACATTTTATCACTGGGGGGGGGGTCCCTCTGGGGCACCCCATTAATTCAACACTGATATTTCAAGACTGTTATTTTTGTTAAAAGAAAGGTCTCTCATTCGGTAACTCAATCTCTCCCTCCAAATTCTGGAAAATTAAACATTAAAAACCATTTAGAGAGTTAAAGTTAATTCACAGTCTCATCCATATGTCTTCAAATCTTAGACAATCCCCCCTCCCCCGATCTCTCTTCAGTCCGGCTTGGATAAATTATTCAGACTAGATCTTGAATGATATTTTCCTGTTACTTCAGTGGTCATCAGTGGAATTTTGATGCAAACACTACCACTGATGTTTTTAAAAGAAATAGTCGATGCCTCCTACCCGACTCAGTATGATCCATCGGATGGATCGACCTTGCTCTGTTAAAGATGTCTGTAAAATAATGATTCCCTATTCCCTGATTTTGCACTCACTTTACCATATTTCAAGTAAATTATAGAAACGCGGTTAATTTACAAAAATTCCATTCGACCAATAAGGAGCTAATTGCAAATATAACGTTATTTACTTTTTGGTAATTTTGGACCCTTTCCCTCCCTTTAGATATCATACGTTACTTCCATCAAACTCCGTGCCCCGGTAATGATATCGTTATCAAAGTGTAAAAAAAATTTTTTAGAATTCAATTCTTTTGTTTTGAGTAACATACAAAACGGGTTAAATTTATTTTTCGCAAACTTTATTGATTCAATTGAAGATAATTTAATAAAATATCGCTTTATTCAAACAAAAATAGTTAACAAAATATAAAAAAAAAGATAATGTACTATTTTGAACAAAATACCACGTTACAGAGAAAAAGAGATAATTCTAATTGGGTCAAAAATGATATCGATATCAAAAGGATAATCCCCCCCTTCCCCTAGAGATATCTTACGATATCATGTGTCAGACCCTCCCTCCCCCCTAAAAGAATAATGTTATATATACACAACACCTAATAAAAAAATTAATATATCATTCTTGTTTCTAGTAAAACCATCGTAAATATTGACTGAGCAAAACATTTTCTTTGAAAATGTCTGATTATAGGTAAGATAATACAAAGCGTGAAAATTTGCTTTCGGCCGAAGTAATGTTGTCAGATTTTCGAGGCAAACGCCTTCTTTAAGGGTAGCAGCATAAGTTTCAGTATTCACCAACCAACCAACAAATCTAATGGCGTCAGTTTGTTGATTTCGGGCAATGGAGAACTTGAGATCCGAGTTATTTATTTAAGTAAGTTAATCGGCTGTATTTCTTGTTTTCCTTTAACTTACATAATTAGATAACTAATTTGAACTATACATGTTTTAAATTGTTTTTTCTTAAAAGTATGTTATTCATTTCTTTGGCTAAGTTATATAAAAATTGGAAAATGAATTACTTTGTTAATGAAAAGTGCGTGTTGGATTAAATTGTGTTTAAAATAGCAAACTGACATCTATAAAATTTTGAATATTTTCTGTTCAATATTTCAACTATTTCCTTTTAAATTTAATCATTTTTACTAGAATATATGCGTAATATTAGTAATTTACATTTATCTTATTCAAAAGAAGGAAATCGACTTATTTCATTCCTCCTTTTGCTAGCAGGTCCCATTCCTTCCCATTATGTTCTGTTATATTAAACTGCTTTTAAGTTTAGTTAAAATTATGGATAATGTATAATATTAGGTTTTCTAAAGAGGGGAACTATTACAGCTACAGGTAAACAAGTCATTAATATACTTCAAATATTAAAATTATAGTAAGCAAATTTATTTTTTTAATAAACAATTTTTTTATACAAATCTAAGTTTATGCTGAAAAGCAACTTTTTTCAACTGAAGATTTGGTTGTCATTGCTCCATCTCAGTGGCGTAGCTAGGATAGGTGACACCCAGAGCGGATGTAAATTGTGTTACCGCCAGCCACCATGGTGTCACCCCCCCCCACACACACACACACACACACCGATCCGTTATATTTTTTCATTCACAATTGTACGCTATTATAACAAATGACCATATCATTTCTCATTTACCTTTTGCTTAGCATTGAGAAAAAAAACAGAGGGGGGAATTTTTACTTAACCCATAATCCGCTTAAATCAATGTGGTGTCTGTATGTCGAAGAAAATTCTTTCTTTTAAAGTTTGTTTTTGTTATCCACTCGTTGGATAGATAAGATTTTTGTTCCCTGGTGCAAATATCTTATTTAAACACACCAGTCTGCATAAAATTTCAACTTCTTTTAGAAAAGAAAATTAAGTCTATTTCGTCGTACGCTAGAAATTTAATTTTATTTCAGAATTCTTTTTCCAAATGGTGTAAGATTATAAATATTTATTTTCAAATAAATATTGGGTGACAGCCGGGTTGGACCGCCCCCCCTGCCCCCCACTAACTACGCCACTGCCTCCATTTAGTATTGTGATTGATGTTTAGAATAATACGTCATGAGGAAAAATTTCTGTCCTATTCTATCCCATTCTCCATTACTAACTAATATTGTAATAAATATTAGTACTATTTATTACTAATATTAGAACTAGTACTAACTAATATATCCCGTACTTGAATAACATTAATTAATTAAAGTTTGAAAACATAGTATATTAACACACGAAAAAAAATCATAAAAACCTGATTTAAATAAAAAGAATCTGATTTAAACAAGGATATACATATATATTTTTTAAACTATGATTGTTTTGCACCTTAGTTGCTATTTAAAAGCATGCATATTCATGCATATTCCATTCATAATACTAATTTTGAAAATAGTGAGAAATGGTGTTTACATTAAGACTTTTTTGGTTTTAAATGTTTATAAAAAAAGACTTGTGCATTAGTTGCTCTTAACCCGGGAGAACACGTCCTTACCCAGTGTATGAATGGTCTTAACTTTGTCACCAATAAAATCAAATTATAACAACTACTTTATTTAGACGGAAACAATTCATACAAATTTTGTGATAAAATAAGTTGCAGATTACTTTTAAAAAATTAGTGGTTACAATTGTAAAAACCATACGCACTCAGGGTCTTTTAGGCCCTGTGCGCGTCCTCTCGGGTTAAAATTAGAGTCATCGTCCTGTTTAATTTCATAGAACACAGTAAAAAGAGGGGGGGGGGGAGAGGAAATTAAGTCAATGTAAATCAGAATACATTAGTTGATATGGCCCTTTTAAAATTCAGCTGGCATATTTGCAAATCTGATTAAAAAAATTCACTGGCAGCTCATATCTATGTGTTATTACAGTATTTATGTTTTCACTAGTGAGAAACTGGGTTATTTATTAAATTTTAAGTCAATTAAATGTCATTAAAACTAGTGTTTGATTAAATAGTCGATTCGGTATTTTGTGATTCCGCATGTTATACGATTATAAGTGTCATTAAACTAATTAAAAAATACTTAAAAATGTGTAGCCTATAATTCAAATACTTCGCTGAATAAATGCGAATTACGGCGTTTCTTGATCACCCCTTCCTCTCTAGAAAAAAAAAGCGCCCAGTTAAAGTCAAATTTCTGGAGTGATACTTTTTTAATTTGTCTCTTTTGCACACAGAGAGAGTTTATTGAATCGGATTTAAGTCTTTGTGTTAAAAATTTACTTTCTGGTAAACTTTTTTTTAGGTAGATTTCGTATGAAATACTACCTATTGCAATCGCTCCAGTTTATGTATCTATCTATCTATCTATCTATATATATATATATATATATCACTTTTTTATGGCCACGATAACGTCTATAATTCTTCAACAATCTCCACCAAACTGGTACATAAAATCAAAGGGAATAAAATCTCGGCTAAGTTCGTTAATGGGCAAAATCGGACCAAGGGGGTGAAAACCGAAAAAAAGCCATAACTTCTTAATTAAAGTAGATATCAAATCGGTTTAAAGTTTATATTACTTCTTAAATATGGGCCAAAAGTTTATGCATGACAGATTTTTGATAAATTTAGAAGTGAGCTCATGGGGCGAAAAAAAACAGGGGTTTTGAGAGAAAAAAATTCATAACTTCGTCTATTTTCAAGATATCAAGTCCAACTAAATTTTTTGTAAATGTTCTTAAAATTATCTAAAACTTTTGTATTTACAAGTTTTTGATAGGACCAACTTTTACCGATGAAATAAATTAAAAACGAAAAGAAAAAGGGCGGTGAAAAAAGAGAAAAATCCATAACTCCGTTAATTTTAAGATATCAAATCTGATTAAACTTATTTTATATCTTCTCAAAAATATCTACAAATTTTATAGTGACAAGTTTTTCATAGGACCAATTCGTATAGCAAAAAGAAATTAAACAAAAATAGGAGTTGGAGAAAAAACCTCAAATCCAAACTGCTTATATTCTGACTCATTTTTAAATTCATTTTTGATTTTAAACGCATCCAAATGATAATAGATCCTCTTATTTAGAAACTGTATAAAGTGACGCATTGGTCAATTTTCTGATAAAGACAGAATATATTTTTAAAAAGGCTACCAAAAAGGGTATTTTGAACAGAATTTCTCAAAGTTATCAGGACTGAAAATTTAAGGAAGTATTCAAAGAAGAAATTGTGTTTTTTTCTGACTCGTTTTTAAATCCATTTTTGTTCTCAAACGCATCCAATTTACAGATCTTCTTATTTAGGAACTATATAATGTGATGCATTGGTCAGATTTTTGATAAAGACGGAATATATTTCAAAAAAGGCTACCAAAAGGGGTATTTTGAAAAGAATTTTCCGAAATCATCGTGACTGAAAATTTAAGGAAGTGTTCAAATAAGAAATTGCGTTTTTTTTCTGACTCGTTTTAAAATCCATCTTTGCTCTCAAACGCATCCAATTTACAGATCCTCTTATTTAGGAACTATATACTGTGACGCATTGGCCAGTTTTTTGATAAAGATATAATATATTTTTAAAAATGCTGCCAAAGTGAGTATTTCGCACAAAATTTTCCGAAGCAATCATGATTAAAGAATTAAGGATGTATTCAAACAACAAATCGGTTATTTTATGACTCATTTTTAAATTCATTTTTTTCTCAAATGCATTCAACTGACAGTTTTTTGTTGTTCAGGAACTGTATAATGTACTGTTTTGGTCGATTTTTTAATAAATTCAGAATTTATTTCAAAATATGTTGTCAAAATGGGCATTTGAGCTGAAGTTTTCTTAAGATGATGCTGATAAAACCAGTTTTTGCAGAAAAATGAAATTAAAAAATTTTCATAAATGTCCAGATGAAGTTATTAAACTGGGTTTATCTCTAATCATATATATATATATATATATATATATATATATATATATATATATATATATATATATATATATATATATATATATATATATATATATTTGTTGAAATGAGCACTCTTCAAAATCTACCTCCGCCTATAGGCCCAGCCGACAGGGATTTTTTTTTTTAATTGGGATGGTAAAAATAATGAAATGTCATATTTTGTGAAAGAGCCTATTATTCAATGAATTTTTTTTAAATAGGCCCCAAATTTCGCTTTGATTGTGCCTTATTACGTAAGTTTACATTCAAAATTTACAGTTTTACATATTTAGATTTTAGACCATTGGTGTAAAAATCTAGGCACCAGCGGGGGGCAATCACTCACCACGGGGTAAAATTTAATAGCATTCTAGCAAGAAATTTATACAAATTATTAGATGATACAAGACGAAAAAAAGTTAGTAGTGAGAGCATAGGAGCAATTGGCACAAAGACTTTTGCACCCCTGTCTTAAAACAAAGAGGCCCAACCAATCCATATTTTATCACACGTTCTCAATATTAGAAATTTTACGGAAAGTGTAAATTATAATTATCATCTATTTGAGATCTTCGAAATCAGCCTGCGTAATTTTTGTGATAAAATATTAATAACAGTAAAAATCATTGATTTACAGTATAACTATTTAGTTTCTTACACATCCAATCCTTGTGTGATTTCTTTGTTTTTCAAATTGATTATTTAGAGAATTATAAGAATATAGTTATTATATTTTCGGTTTTTTTAACACATTTACTTTTTGATAATGAGTAATTTTAATATGACGGAAAAGCTAGGGGTCTTCCTCTGGTATTTTATTTATTTATTTATTTTCATAGTCATTATCGTCCAAAATCTTCAAAAATTTTTGGAATTAAAACATGTTTTCACAGTTTTTGACAAGCAATCCAGAAAAAATATTGATGTATATTAATAAAATGGCTGGTATAAAGACTTTTTTCATTTGGTATATTTAAATCGTTAAGAAATTATATATGTTTATTTTCAATAACAGAAAATTTGGAATGGAGAAGGAATATGGCTACCCAATTTCATTTTTGAAGTATGGTGGAGGAGTAGACTTGGACCTGATACCCAGTAGCAAAAAAAATTCTCGATTGTCTGCGGCAGATACTACAGAGGCAGAAAATAATCCATAGGTAAAATGTTTTGCAATTGCAGCGTTAATTAAACATTTGCTTTTAACGATTTTACGCGTTTTATTCAGTTCTGTCAATAACTAACTTACATTTTTGCATTCAGTAATAAAATGTTAAACATAACTTAAAACAAAAGAAATGTTTGATGAAAAAATAATCTGCAAAGAAGAAAAGAAAATCTGTAACACCCGTCTCCATTCTTTAACTTTCTGCTATAAGGCTTGCAATATGAATAGTGATTGCAAAAAATGGTGGATATGACTGAGTATCAGCATTTTTTTATTGCACAATCTTGATCATAGTTTCTTATTTTAATTTTTGAAAAACAAATAAAATCAAACACAAAGTCGATATTTGATTTTTTTTTTTTTTAATCAAAGGCTTGATACATTTCTTGTAATATTTCAAACCCATAATGGCAATAATAATATAATGACTTTTAGTTATTATTAATAGCATAATTTTATTTGTAGGTACATTTAACTCACACATAATCTAGCTAAAATAGCGTCTCAGTATTATCATTGTTAAACGCATACTTTTTACTTATTTCTAGTTAGATTTTAATTCCATACATTCCTCCATTTTAATTCCTCTTTTCTTCTCCAAATAAACTGAGTTTTTTAATTGACTTCTTTTCATACCCTGCCCTTCATTATAATTACAGATTCACAGTCGCGAGATGCCACACGCGGCTAATTTTATGCTGCGACTTGTAACTTTCGGTGCTTAAGGGGGTGCGGGAAACAAAAATATTCAAATTTTATTAAACAGTTTTATTACATTAAAAATTCTGCTTAAAATTATGTTTAAAACCTTGTTTCTATTTTAACTGTAACAAGAAATATGATTTTTTTCTTTTTGGTTTCTTTTTAAAATCTAGTTTTCAAAGCAATCGTTCTCATAGAAATGACTTTCTGTGAAAATGCTTTTTTTCTTCATGAGTTTTTTCACCATTTCTTGTATTTAAATTACTTTAACCCAATAACGGTTAAAAAAACCTTTGTTTAAATTTGGAACAAGTCTTTTTCAATTGTTTTATATTAATTTTGCTTCAGCAAATTTCAAAACAAAAAATTTTATTTTGAAAATATGATTTTAAAAAATTACATTTTTTTTTTTAAATTTTACTTTAAATATTTTTTAATTTTATTCAAATTAATGCTTTTAAAATTCCTAAATCAGAATTAAAGCTTATATATTTCTGTTTATATAAATGAAAAGAAATTCTACAAATAATATTTGGAGTTATAACGATTTTAAATTACCCCACTTTTTAATAACTACTAAATTTAAAAATTAAAAAAAAAACATTATGAGAAATTATGTCACGTGCTTTTGTTTCAAAATGTTATGGTAAACCATCAGAAAAAAATTTCAAAATTTTAACTGAATAAATAACAATTACTTGATAATGTGTGCATTGTTGAGAGAATGTATTAAATTAAGGATTTCATTTCCGACAATTCCATTTTTGTTTAAACACATAGCCTACACTAGGCTCGGTAAGAAATTTTCAATCTAAATATTAATTCTATAATATTGTTATTTACAGACCTCTTGCCCCCCCCCCCCTTTTAATATTTTTAAATGATTTTTTTTTTTTTTTTTTTTTTTTTTTTTTTTTTTTTTTTACACAGGGTGCAGTACGTAAATTTTATTGTGCATTTCTACTTTTACTTACCCATCATACGTAGTATAGGGTAAGTCTTGCAATCGTTTTGAAAATCGAAAATTTTTTTTGACGGATTTACACGTTTTAGATAATGGAGATTCCGAAAAACATATTTTTAGAAAAAAAAATTTGCCGTCCGTCTGTCTGTCTGTCTGTAAACGCTCTATCTCCCGAACAAATTGCGATAGAGACTTGAAATTTTGTATGTAGTTAGTATGTAAGAATGGGACGAACCCTATTTAATATCAGCGACCTCGATTATCCGGAACTATTTTTTTCGGACTTTCGAAAAATTCGTTCTGATGAAAGGTACATAAAAATTTTCGAATTTTTTTGTTCTAAGGAATGGACGTAAAAGGCAATAAAATAACACACATTTTGCATATAGAACGAAGTCGATCGGATTATTAGTTGCCGAGATATTTGTAATCTTGTTTTCCACATTCTTCGATTTTTCATGACCCTGTATTTCATTCAAATTTCAATTCAGAAGTATATTTTAATTGGAAATGAGACGCTTAATCCGACGCAGTTAATTGTTAGTTAATAGAATTATTATTTTTGGAGTTATAAGGATGTTTCTTTTGCGCAGTTCGGTACTACTTGAGTAGTTTGGCGTTTTATATAATTTGTCGAAATTGGTACATCAGCAGTTCTTCAATATAGCATTACTATGTATATTAACAATATTTAAATTTTGTTTATGAATTGCAATGCATTGTATAAATAGTTTCACATGTTTTATTTTCAAATACATATCCATGATGGGTAAGTATTTGTTTGTTACAGTTTTAGGCAGCTTTCATTAGAAAAAGTAAAAAGCTATCTATTGCAGCCGTCCGGAGAAAAGCACTTCCGGAAAATTTTGGTATATTTTCATCGATCATGACTCTCAGACCCCAAAACCACCCTCCGTTCAAATGTTGACATATATATGATTTTTGTCACGCTGTAACTATCGTATTTATGAACCGATTTGAATGAAACTTGGTATGTACATAGTACATAGAAATGGCTCGACCAAGTTCGTTGGGCAGTATCAGATGCAATCTTCAAAATAGTGTCCATTTAAGTTTATCAAAAATCTTTTAAATGTATAATGATGTACAAGGAAAAATTTAGAAATTGAGGAAAGATTCTAAAGTGTTTGATATTAATAATGAATTACGGAATACTTTTTGCTTTGTCTTTACCTTAAAAAGCGCCTAAGATATAGCAGTTTGGATTTTTAATGTGGATGACATTTTTTTAAAATCAATTTGCCAGCGCCAACCCTGGTATATATTAATCAATTTCGATGTGAGTGTGCGCTTGTACATGAATTAAGATTTAGACCAAGCTCATTGGATTGTTTTATCCATTATGTTGTTTAAAAATGGAAAATACTTCATGATATCGTGGAATTTGGAGACCCTATAAATCGCTTAAAATAAAACCAGCTTCAATAAAAGATGACTAATTTATAAAAATTCCCATTAATATTCAGTATTGACAAAAACGAGTATTCAATCTTATATAATCGGACTCCACTAATTTGAGCTTCGTATGTTTGAATAACATGACTTAATTTAAAATAAATAAATAAATAAATAAGGTATATGGAAGCTACCTTTTCCTCCCGGCACTGCCGGAAGGACTTTTTTATGTGCAGATGCATCTACTTTGAAAGCAGTTCTGAAAATAAAACTATTTTCGCCTTAAGATATGGTTACAAAAGTTGAAAAAGTACAAACACACAACAATATATATCAATTTAAAATTTCACGTAAAAATAAAAATACTAAAATACAAGTTAGAAATTTCTAAGAAATTTTCCCGTGAATTTAACATTAAATATTGGCATTTAGCCACGGGACTGGTGTAGGTTCTTAAGAGTCATGGGAAGTACCACACTAGTCATGGGAAGAAATGAACACACCAATGTAAATTCTATGGGAGCGTTATTTTATAATATTTAACCCATTAGTGCCTGGCGTCCCATTTTTGGGACAGTTTCAAAAAATTCAAGTAAACGCCTTTCACACCAGTAAAAAGGAGGAAAAATAAATACTTTCTTTCTCGAGACGAAGTCCTCGCTAAATTAAGATAAAAGTTATTCTTTCTTTTAAAGCGGTGGGAAAATGCAAAATTCGAATTTTAGCGAAGAAAATAATTCAGGCACAAATGGGTTAACATGGATATAAATATTGTTCAGTAATTTCTGTGTAGGATAACTGAGGGCGATGTACCTGCGGTAGTTTTTTAATTTTTAGATTTTAGTTTTTGACATTTTTTTTTTTTTTTTTTTTTTTTTTTGTTTTCCTTCACTTACAGAACTGGTTTGGAAATTGAAACTACCCAAATATATATAAAAAATCTATAACTAAAATAGGAAAATGAAAAGTAGCCCAGTAGATCATCTTCATCTATTGTATGTATATATATATATATATATACATATATATATATATATTAAAAACAAAGCGAGAAAATTGAAAATAACGGTCCCATAGGATTAATATTAGCATTCTTGTTACTTCTTGTGAATATTGAAATAACCTCTTAAGATGATTTTGTGAAACCATTTCTACAAATTACTTTTGTATTTTCTTTAATAATTTATTTTAATGCTTATACCCATGTTGAATGAATCTTTTTCTTTAAGGTACTTGATGTTGGTCAATCCTGTGTGTGGTACAAACTACAAATAATCAATTGGTGGATAATCAAAATACAGCAAAGTGGGCAAAACTATTGGAACTTGTATATAAATGTAAATGACACACTGTGTAGAAGAAAATAAATTGTATACATAAATATTATAACTATGCATCATGATATAGTGTATTAATGTAATTTAATCGTTGTAATAAATATATTTTTATATTTTAATTGCTTGTTTTAAATATGTCTGAATCATAATGATATTAATTTATTTTGTAAATGTTCTAAAACATTTATATTTGTAAATTTAATATGATTCTCAAACCCTCTCCTTAACAATGCAAAGTTTTTATACAATTTTAAACTTATTTTTAAGCATGAATGTATAAATTTAGTCTTGACTATTTAAATATTTGGAAGGAAAATACATTTTTCATTTTTATTAACTTTTTTTCGCGTTATAAGCAATTTTGCCCACGACAACTAGTTTTTACTTTTCTTGATCTGTAGGGAGAATTAAAGTTTGTTATTAAGATTATAAGCTATAAATTACATATCAATTCTTGCAAGAATAATATAATAGCACATTTCCATTAAAAAAATTAAAAAGTGGTGATTTGTTAGACAGTGACATTCTTAAACTTTTAAATGAATGTAAGAAATTTTAGATTTGTATGTTGAGAAAATAAAAATAAAAATCCTAATTTCCAAGTAAGTAACAAGAATATTAATGTATATGTATAATTTTAACCACTTTTATTAATTTTACTTTATTTTTTGAAAGTGTATGTGATTTGTATTCTCTTCACGCCCTTCTGATCCTTTAGTTTTTATAATTATGTCTGTGAAACAACAAAAGAAGTGTGAAATCATTTTTCGGCAGTCAGTACTCTTGAATTATTTGTTAATATTTAATAAAATTTAATAAATTGTTACTATTTAATAAAAATAATATAAGATCTATTAATTTTTTTCAGTTTTAATAATTTATAGAAATGTAAGAAAGAAATTTAATATTAGCATTTTATTTTATCAGAGATCATCTCACATTATCATAGCGGTCACAAATGTAAACACTTTTTTGTGATTTTTTTTAATTCTCTACGTGCATACTACTTTTATAGCATCTTTATACCTCTATTTTAAAATAATAATTTTCGCTGTATATTTAGACCTGAAATGTGACAGCAGTAACTATTTTAAAATAGTGGTATAAAAAATAAATGTAGAAAAGGTGTAGTAATTGGCAGCTATGTGAGTGTAATTCAAATTCATTGTTTTTAGTTACATTTTACCATAATTTTTTTTTAACAATTGTACGTAATGACAAAAAACAAAAAGAAAAAAAATATTTATTAAGAAATACAGAAAATCTAATATTTATAAAAAATAATATATATTGTTTTTTACCAGCATACATATATTTGCACAACTTGATGATCTACAAATGGTTTTATTAAAATTTTTATCAAAATATTTAAATGTATCCTCACATATCTAATATTTCTCGCCAAAATAAGTTTTTATAATAAGAGTAAGACTTGTGCTTACCATGTATATTCGTCGATTTTGATTACAGAATAACACATAAGAATATCCTATGTTTGACAGGATAATATAAAACAAAAAAGGACTGTAAAGAGAAACTTGTTTGTTTTAAAATAGGCAATGGGTATGACAAGAGTTTAAAATGACTATGTTTTAGAAATGATGATTGGTAAGTGTTATCCATTATAAGCAATATAAATTTCTAGACAATATCTGAAATATATCATCCCCTAACATATTATGTCTAGTGGAAGCGGCTACCTCTGCTTGAGACAATCTTGAGACAAGACCTACACTCATTCTCACCTCAAGAGAGTAATTCAGGTGGAAGTAGCAATTCTCCCACAAGACGATGCAGTCGTGATGATAGATTCCAGACATCGTCTTGAAATGTATATTGCTCGCAATGGAGGACACTTACCAGAAGTCATTTCTGAAAAATAGTCATTTTAAACTCTCGTCATATCTATTCTACAGGGTGGTCATAAAAAAACTTTGCCGATATACGGAGCTCTAGCGGCCAGTCCGCTCAGCCGATCGAAATGAAATTTCAGATATAGCTATTCAGAGGTATGAGCTCGAGATTCTGTGAACGGCAACAAAATGGCGCTCACGGTTACGGTTATAGTTACAGAAACTCGAAAATTTCCAATGGCAACACCCATGTTTTTTTCATCGCAAAATGCTCAGCGCATGCGAAAACCCTAAAGAGCGTTGGAACCGTACGTGTACCGCAAGAAACGGACATGTTATGCACGCACAAAAACCGTTCTTGGAATCCTCCCCGCCATAGAAAAAACTCGATTGGGGCGCAAGGAGCCATTTGCATACGACGCAGAGTCAGTACACTAATCTCTGATTACAATACAGATCGGAGAAACTAAAACTTTTATTTTGGTTACACATTTTCCACATGGGTGCTGTGCCTGTGATGGCACCCATGTGGAAAATGTTTTAATAAATGTTTTAGTTTCTCCGATCTGTATTCTAATCAGAGATTACTGTACTGACTCTGCGTCGTATGCAGATTTCCTCCTTGCGCCCCAATCGAGTTTTTTTTATGGGGGAAGGATTCCCAGAACGGTTTTTTGTGCGTGCATAACATGTCCGTATCTTGCGATACACGTACGGTTCCAACGTTGTTTAGGGTTTTCGCATGCGCTGAGCATTTTGCGAAGAAAAAAAAATGGGTGTTGCCATTGGAAATTCTCGAGTTTCTGTAACTTTAACCGTAACCGTGAGCGCCATTTTGTTGCCGTTCACAGAATCTCGAGCTCATATCTCTGAATAGCTATATCTGAAATTTCACCTCGATCGGTTAAGCGGACTGGCCGCTAGAGCTCCATGTATCGGCAAAGTTTTTTTATGACCACCTTGTATATTTTTAACAAATAAGTTTCTCATTAGAGTCGTTTTTTTTTTTTTTTAACCTGTCGAATGTGGGAGGGTTTTTTTGGATCATCCTGTATTTTTACGGTATATATACCGTATATTTCATTTACGGTACACATACTGATTACAAATGTGTTTACGGTACATATACCGCACATTTAATTTACGGTATATGTGTTGTATAAATATTTTTTACGGTACATATGTCGTACATTTAATTTACGGTATCTGTGCTGTAAAAATATTTTTTACGGTACATATACCATATATTTAATTTACGGTATATATGCTGTAACGATATTTTTTTAAGGTACATGTACTTTAAATACTTTACGGTACATATACCGTCCAGTTAAATTACGGTACATATACTTTAAATATTTTACGGTACATATACCACAAAATATTTAAATTTATGTTCAGTTAAATTACGGTACATGTACTTTAAGTATTTTACGGTATATATACCGTCCAGTAAAATTACGGTAAAAGGAAGTGTCACAAAGTTGACGGTATAACCACCGTGATTCGAGACCAAAATTTTTTACAGTGTAGGGAACTGTCAACAAATTGAAAAAAAAAACAACCTGAATATTTTTTGGATAATTTCGTCAAAACTAATGTAGCAACAGTATTCAAATTGCAGATTATGATTAAGTAGCTTATTGTAATAAATTGTGTTCATTTTTATAAGCATATCATGTATACACATACACAAATTAAGATTTTCACAAAAATAGTCCCAAGTTTTTTGTCTATAATTTGCTAAGTTCTCAATATAATAAAAAAAATGTTTTTTTTTTTTTTACAAAATATGACAAACAACATTGTACATAATATTCTGTAATCAGAAATCAGAATTAAAAAATTATAAAAATTGTATGAAAAATGAGCAAGCTTATTAAATAATGTTTAACTGCGCATGCGTAAGCGCAATCAAAATATAATTTGCATAATGCATTAACTGAGTGCATAGAACCTCTTCCCTCCTCAACACAGTTCAGTTTGCGCTTCTTAACTACTCTCACAATCAGATTTCGAGCTTAAAATTTAAGTCTAAGTTTTTGAAAGCTTTTAATGAGATACAAAAATAACAGTAAAACTAACTCTAACGTTGCTCCAAACTCTAAAGTGCCCTCTATCGGCAATTTCGAACTTTATCTTTAAAATTTATTTTCAAGAAAATACCGACTTAAAGTATAGTTTTAGCGAAAACCGCAAACAAATGGACTAATTTTTCCGTTTTTTAAAATAATTTGAAATTTTGGACCCTAAAATTTAATGGCGCCCATCTCCTTCGGAAGAAGTTTGGGACCCTTAGTTTCCTATTTAATATTATTTGTCTTGATGTGTACTATCACCCCTTAAAGTTTGTACTATTAATTTAGAATTATTCTGTATATATTGCATTAAATGTGGTTCTCATTTCCAATTGATACTTAATTTCATTCGCTAAATAAATTTCCGGTTAAAAATACGTTTATTTTATTTTTATTTTTTAATCTGGAGGTTAGCATGAATACAAGTATGGTATTTATCATGAAAAATACTGTTAAAAATCATAAAGTTGATGTACCTTGGTATTCATTGCGTGAAAACAAAATGGCATTGTGCAGGAAATAATTTTTGCGAATTTCGTGCTTCCTTGTATTTTCGAGGTTATGACGGTTTCATCACACAGATCAAATAACGCTAGGTGATTAACCTTTTAATTACGGTGCAGGAGTTGCAACCATTTTTATATTTACTCATACCGCAATTTCTAATTTTTTTTTTCTGGTAGATAAATAAATGAAATTTATATTGTCACTGATTGAGAAATGTACTTTATATTGAAAAAAAAAGAGGTCTATAGAATTTTTTTTGCACAAACGAAAACGAAATGATTAGTTTAAATAGATATTGGCTTTTTAGATTGGCCATGTTAAAACTCAGCATTAGTGATAACTCGTCACCTGAGAATAATAGGGTTCTAACAGCCGTTTTAAAAAATTGACTTTCTTGCATCTGATTGTAGCTGCTTTTGACAATTTCTTATAGAATTAAATTTTTGTCTATAGCAAGTGGAAATAAATTAGATATAACGCCATTTCAATGCAGGAATGCCTTCATGCTCTATTAAAACCTCAGCTACGAAATAACTCAAGCTGAGTCGAAATCCGCTCATATCACGATTTGAAAGTCAGCTTCCCGTAAGGAGTAGAAACCACTCAAGTGAACGAGTTGTTTTTAAGCAATTTAAATCAAGATGAGTGATTTAAAGAAGCAATTTAAATCAAGATCAGTGGAACGTTTAAAAATAAACTATTTCACGATCCAGTAAATTACAGCTCTACCAAAATATTTGTAAAAAAAAAAAAAAAAATAATAATAATAATAATAATAATAAAAATAAATAATAAAAAAAAATATTGGGCTTATTTAAATGAAAAAAAAAATCTTATTTTCCGATTTAGCGACCAGTAATTTACGACGTTTCTGGTACAAAAACACCTAAAATCCCCTGAATAAATTTATGCGTACAAACTGTGTGAATATGAAATAAAGGAAAGTCTTCAAAGAGTTCGGAAAAATGAGCGTTGTATCTGTATAAAAGAAAATTCCATGTGAAGAATGAGAACGAAAGTTTAGTGTTGCAATTAAAAAAAAAGTGTATGGTCATTTTTTCACGAAGTAAAATTACAATTAAAAAGTTGTTAAAAAGAATTAAAAAAATAAGAATTGTTAAAAGAAAAGTAATTCAAAAGCCAAAATGGCGTCAGCTTTTTTTTTTTTTTTGTAAAAATTAAAAAAAAGAAAATATTGATTTTTTTAGCTTGACCGAACTTGGAGGGAGGGGGGTCCGGGACACAAAAATCATCACTTTTCCAAAAAAAAAAAAAAAAAAATATATATATATTGCATTAAAAATTTCGGTACTACTAGGTTATCCCGTCGACCAAAAAATTATCGCCAATAATGGATGATCGTGAATGTCACATTCAATGACATTAAATACGATTCAAGTGTTTAAAATGTCATTAAGTGATTTTTATTTCGACTTTATTAATATTTTTGTTAATAATTTACTAATTATTTGTTTTTTTTTCGTTATTTAAAATAAAAATTATGTCAACATTTATAATTTGGCTATTAGTTTGACGATTTGTATAATTTGGCGAAATTGGTCGACGGGATAACAGAGTAGTACCAAAATTTCTGGGGTTTTTTTATGCGTAAAATGACGGTTAAAACATGTTTCTATCTTAACTAGAAGAGGAGATATTAATTTTTTCGTTTTGGTTTGTTTTGAAAATTTAGCTTCCAAGCAATGGTTGTCATGGAAATGATTTCTTGTGAAAATATGTTTTTCTGCATGACAGGTTTTTTCACAATTTCCCGGATTTAAATTGCTATAACTCAAGAATCATTAAAGTTAAGTGCTTCAAATTTGAATTATGTCTTTTTTGATTGTTTTACTTTAATTTTGATTCAGCAAATTTGAAAAAAAACTTACTTTTAAAAACATGGTTTAAAAAAATAATAATAAAAGTTACATAATTTTGAATCAAAATTTTAATTTAAATATTTTTACTTAAAACAATAGTATTTTTTAAAATGCTAAATGAAAATGAAAATTTTCATATTTCTCTTTATTTAAATGTAAAAAAATTGAAATTCTATAAATAATATTTTGAGTTATAACGATTTTAAATTACTCCACTTTTTTAATAAATTTTAAATTTAAATAAAAAAAAATCTGAGAAGTTTTATCATGTGATTATGTTTAACCATCACACACACACACAAAAAAAGGGGTCAAATTTTAATTCAATAAATAAAAATTATTTTAAAATGTGTCCGGGACACCCTAAAAAACAAACTATAATAAAGAAACGATAATAAAGAAAACTATAGCTATCCTATAAATGTAGAGAGTACCCTTAACCCTTCTAATTCCTATAGTAGCATACGTTCAAGAAAATCCGTAATTCAGAAAACTTAAATTTATTCCAGAAAATTTCAATAGCAAATTTCTCGTTATTTAATGATGGAATGCCTGGGTGTCATTAAGTAAAGCAAATGTTAATTTTTTTAATTTTTGTTAAGAATTTGGAATCTCTGAATTTAAAAATTCACTAAATCGGAAACGTTAGTGGTAGCATATATGCTAAAATGGTTAATTAAATTATAGGTGCAGATTCCCCAAATTTTTAAGGACCCAGTGGCTCCTAAACCCAAATATTCCAGTTGCCATGAGGGCTTAATTTCAAAGAAAAATTAAGAAACAACGCGAATTTCGTGAAGAGATCGCAGAAGAAAAGCTAGTTTTATGAAAAAAATCGCAAAAAACTCCAAGACTTTCGTCAAAGAATAGAAAAACGCGATTTTCATCAAATATCGTGCGAAAAAAACCCCGCAAAATTTGCCAAATGATGGCGATTTAGACGCCGAAAAATAGTCGCCAAGTCGAAAAGATTAGTCGTCAAGTCGCAATTAGCGACCATGAATCTACACCTATACATTAGAAAGTTAAAATTGCTTACTTGCTTATAGTTGGAAATTTGCTTGTTTATGTTGAAAAAAAAAATAGCCCATATTTTTAATTCTTTGTTGCATGTGTTTCTTAAAAAATTAAATAAATAAATAAAATATATTTTCTTTCATCTGTTAATGCGAAACTGAAACTTAAATGTTTTCAGAATTAAAGCTGTTTTATGGTTTTAACCATCCAGCTACTGTACTATCACAAATTTTATGCAAAATTGACTTTTTCGAAACCTTTTTGTCACAAGTGACCAATTTAATTTTTAGTCCGACACATAAAATGGATTTTATAAAATTAGTTTCTTTACTGTCATGAAATATTTCTCATTTGTCAGTGTAACAACTGTCCGCAAACTGTCCGGCTGTGCATATAAAACGATATTTTTTTAGGAGGGAGGGGGAAAGTCTGGCGTATGATATCTTAAGATATTTTTAGGGAGAGGCGGGGGGGGGGGGGTGACTTTTGGTGTCGATATCGTTTTTAATCCAATAGAAATTTTATTTTTATTTGTAACATAGTCTTTGGTTCGGAAAAGTATCTTATCTTCTTTTAGTCGGTTATTTCTTTTTGTGAAAATACAAAGTTATTATTAAAATCACTAAACAGTTATAAATTATTTAATTCTAAAATATAGAATACCCCAACGTCTGACATTCCTATTCTTCTTCATATGAGTATGCATATATAATCATGGTTGGAGAAACCATATGTGAAGTGTATTTGAAATGAAACTTGTGTTTACTCCTAAATAAAAGAGAAATAGAAAGAATGTTGTCCACGTGTTTTGTTGATAATAATTTTTATATGCCCTCTTCCCCCACTCCTCCTTTCGAAGTAAGTGCAACAAGACTTTATTACTTTCGAATGCATTATGATACAAAAAGCTATCATAAAATACTTTTAGTAACTATTTCTTTTAAGTATTATTTGATATAAAGTAAGATCTTATTGACTTCTCTTCATTTAAATAAATAAAATATCAATAAAATATGAGAAAATTAAATGAACTAGTTTTGCATATCACTTGAAACAAAATAAATAAATTCTAAAATTCAAAAAAAAAAAAAAAAATACACATTGATAACATTATTATTACCGAGGAGGGGGGAGTTCCAGGGATGATAGCATATGATATAATAAAAAGAGGGTGAGGGTTCCAAAATTACCAAAAAGTTAATAACTTCCCGTAAGGGATGGTGAAGTCACTGCGACGTTGTTGTGAAGGCACACTGTGACTTTGTGACCATCGATTTTCGATGTGAAGTCACAGTAACTAAAATGTGTAGTCGTTATGGCCGTTTAGAGCTCGTTTGTGACGTCACATTGTGACCACTTTGTGAAGTCACGGTGTGACAAATTTGTGAAAAATGTGTCATTTGTGACTACTTTGACATTAACATCGTGACGAAACTGTGACAAAAGCGATGTTGTGACAAAAGTGTTTTTAAAGTAAATATCATGTTTTGAAGAATTTTTGTAATTTTCTAAAGATTTTTAAGAAAGTCACATCTCAGTCACAATGTGACGTCACAGAATGGTGGCATTTTTTTCTCAGATGTGATGTGACCACAGTGACGTCATTGTGACGTCACTGTGACCATGAATGCTATGAGGGGTATTTGCAGATCCACAAAAATATTTCATGCACCTGTACCTGCAAAACAATTAGGAGCGTTTATGCTGAAAGATTAAAGTGTTCAATGTTAATAATTCAACATTTCAATATTTCTTAATTTTTTAATATTTTTTAACAATCTTAAGTTCTCAATATTTTTAAGTTTCTATTTTCCTTAACCCTAAGTTGGTCTACAAAATTAAGTTTTTATTTCCCCCACCACACCGTAAATAGCTTCACTTTTCTCTTTGTTATTACCCTTTTATTTACAAAGTAGAATACGTTCTAAAAATTCCATAATGCAGAGTATCTGAATTAAAACCAGAAATTTTCAATGGAAAATTTGCCTTTATTTAATGACTGAATTTCTGTTATTAAATAAAGGAAATATTGCTATTTTAAATTGCTGGTGTGAATTTGGAATACCTTAATTAAAACATCCATTAAATTGAAAACACTGGTTGGTAGCTACTATGGGCATTATAAAGTTAAACAGTTTGATTTTAGGCGCTGTGAAAATATAACGTTATCAACTTTTTGGTAATTTTTGATCTCCTTCCCCCCCCCCCTTTCGATACCATACGTTATCATCCTAGAACCCCCTCCCCCCCGGTAATGCTATTGTTATCAAAATGAAATTTTTTTTTTTTGTTGTTGTTTGGAGTGATGTACAAAACTGGTTACAGTTGATTACACTTATTTTTCATATGCTTTATTGATTCAAATGAACAAAAGTCCATAAAATATCGCTTTATATCAAAAAACGCTCAAATGAAATTGTTACTATTTAAAAGTATTTTATAATAGCTTTTTCTTACACAATGCAGTCAAAGTCTTGCTGCACTTACCCGAAAGTAGGAGTGCTGAAAGGTAGATAGAAATTCTTATCAACAAAGCAAGTGGACACCACTGTTTTTCTTTCTCTTTTATTTACTAGTAAACACAAGCTTCATTCCAAATATATTTCACATATGGTTTCTTATTTGGATTATACATGCATACCCATATGAAAAAGAACGGAAAAGTCAAACGTTGGAGTATTCCATGTTTTTTGAATTAAATAATTGCATAATAAAGCAGTGATTTTATTAATAACTTTGTATTTTCATAAAAATAAGTGACGGACTAAAAAAAAAGATAACATACTATTTAGAACCAAAGAGATAGATCATGTTATAAATCAAAAGAGAAAATTTTGATTGGATAAAAAATGATATCGATATCAAAATACAAACCCACCTCCCCCTAGAGATATCTTACAATATCATGTGCCAAATCCCCCCCCCCTCCTCTAAATTGATAACGTTATGTATGCACCGTCCCTTACGTATAATATTCAACTGCGTTTTTTTAAACACATACATGACATTACACCTGTTTCATTTTAAACGTACACGTGTTTCTTTCTTTATGTTTGACAATTTTTACTGTATAAAAACTGAAAATAAAAAATAGCGACTGGATTTCATAACTGTTATCCAATATAACTTTATAACTTAATAACTTTGTATTTTCATAAGAATAAGTGAAGGACTAAAAAAAAAAGATAACATATTATTTAGAACCAAAGAGAAAGATCATGTTATAAATCAAAAGAGAAAATTTTGATTAGATAAAAAATGATATCGATATCAAAATACAAACCCACCTCCCCCTAGAGATATCTTACGATATTATGTGCCAGATCCCATCCCCCACCCTAAAATGATAACGTTATATAATATATGGACCGTCCCTTACGTATAATATTCAACTGCATTTTTTTAAACGCATACATGACACCACACCTGTTTCATTTTAAACGTACAAGTGTTTTTTCTTTGTTTGACAATTTCTACTGTATAATAACTGAAAACAAAAAATAGCGACTGGATTTCATAACTGTTATCCAAACTGTATACCAAGGCCAATGTTTTCCAATACGACCTAGCCTAGGTTACGCACCGAGGATTTTTGTATTTTCGAGCTATTTCATAAGAATAAAATACATAAACAAAAGAAAAATTAAAAGAGAGAGAGAGAATATAAAAGAAAGAATGAAAAATTTATGTTGAGACAGACATATAAAAAAAATAGAAAATGTGTTTCCTGCATCGATATTTATTACAGTTTTTTCTTTTTCTTCAAGGATCTTTCAGGGTGCAACGACCTAAAGCAGTGCAAAAACTTCCTTAAATATTAGCTACACATTTTCCATATATTTTACTCTACGAATTGAATTTTTAGCAAGGAGATGAATGCTACAAGTGACTAGCTATATATTACATAACTAGAAGACAGCCCGTCAAAATGACGTGTTTGCATTTTTAAAAGGATGATAAAAAAATTACAACTGTGGTCAATCAGCCACTGTAGGCTTAAACAATTTTTAAAAAATACAGCGATTAAACACGCGGAAAAAATCTTTATAAAAAAAGGAAATTTTAACAGAAATTTGCATTTAAAACTATAACAAAACTGTCTGGTGGATGGGGGGGGGGGGATTGTAATGAACAAATCGTAAATACATAAATTTTAAAAGAATAAAGTAACGCAAAAAATCAATTATAAAAGATTATATTGTGAAACTACAGCCAAAAAATATATAAAAATACTGAGAGAAAATAATAAAAATAGCTAAAATGTATAAAAAAATTTCCTATTTTGGACTATTTTTTAGCTAATACTTAACAAAAACACTCTATAAGATCGGAAACAAATGAAAACAACAAAGAGTAAACAGCGCGTGTTCGTGAGACACACGAATGCGCGAGCTCAGGGATTTTTGCTTCCGAGTACTAAATCCGCTGTAATATTCACTCCATGTAACTGTCTCCTGAACACGCGCGCTCAGCGCGCATAGCTCCCGAACGCACCCAATCATTCCTGAGTCGTGATGTTACAATGGAATCATTCTAAAGATTCATTCACGGAATTTGTCATTCTTAAATGGCAACAGTATTAACTTGTTTACATTGTTTGTTCTTTTTCGTAATTGCTGGTTGTTTTATTTAGAACTTAAACATTATAATTAAATAGTTTTTGTAGGTTTTAAAGAAAATGCGTAATGAATAAATCTTTTGCATGTATATTTTCATAAGTTGAACAATTAGAATATTTGTGAACGGCTCGGAATAGTTAAGCCTAACGTGGACGCAATTGCAATAAGTTTCTTTTTCTCGTGGATGGGTTGACCCCGGAATCGTCGTACACGGAGGGGTTTTATATATATAATACCTGCATTTACATTCAATAGTTTTATATTGCTTAGTACGTTCAATACCAAAAAAAAAAAGACACACATGCTAATTTATGACCATATTATCGCGTACAAATGCGGGAGGTACCACTCGATGCAGGTCCGATTTTTTTTTCAATTTTAAAAAATATATGTGTAATGTTAATATTATAAAAATATTAACTCTAGCTATCCAAATAGATGATTATAGTTTAGCGAATATTTCATTGTCTGAAACATAACAAATGTTTTTGTTTTGCGTACTATTCAATTCATATTCATATAACAATAGGCTAAGGAAGAGCTTTTGGAGACGCTTCGAAAATGCTACATTACAACAAGATTTAACTGATATTACAACTTTCTATACTTTTTGCGCTTTATTAAACACAATTTTTTTCAGAAAAGTAACCTTTATTTGAAATTTAAAAAGTGAAATATATGTTTAAAATAAGAGATTCGAAAACGGTGCAGAGAATTAAACAAATATTTATTATTATTACTAAATGCCTAAACGTGAATGCAGTCATCTAGTAAATGCGTAGACACATACTAACATTACTATACGTAAACAGTAACAAAAGTATTTGTTGAAACAAAATAATACTCAATTAATAAACATGTACTATTAAAGCACGTAACCAGACCCGAAAGAGTTAAGAATTGTATGTATATATATTTTAATATGAATGCTGCTTTTGAAATAGAAATCCTCTACGTGTTAAAAATTGTATAAAACTTTGATTTTTCAATTGATAATACCAACTTTTTACAGCAATTGTTCTTATCAAATCAGTCCGGAAGAGGTTTTCGGAGGCAGTTTTTTTTTTTATCTTTTCTTAAATATTTAGAATTTAATCATAAATTTCGAGGGAAAAAATATCATCTTCACTGTTAAAAATAAAGGTGACAAATCAGTTGCATTTGGCGCCCAGGGGTGAAAAGGAGTTACCATTTGACACCCGCAGGCTTGAAAATGTGTTTGGGGGTATCGTTTGATCCCTCACTGGGTGATTCACGCTAATTAGGATGCCGCGCAATGCATAACGTTGGAAGATTTTCACCCCTTAGTCATTTGCGCCTTTCCCTTCAACTCGGTGAATCAAAACAACAATTTCTCCCTACGAAAACTATCACCCATCGTTCGCTATCCCAATTTCGGTTAGAACTTCGGATGGCTAACTTTTGGCGAACTTTTTATATAAAGCAACCTTTGAATTGCAGTACATTTGAACATTTCAAGGAGATTTTGAAGGTGAGCTCGATGGCCGAACGGTCACAGCGCTGAGCTTCCAATCAGACGTTGTAGATTCGAATCCTTCGCGGGCCAAAGTAGTTTTCATGATTTCTTTTTATTATTTGGCACTCTGGATTAGGAGTGCCATCTTTTCACCCTAATTAAAGATGCCATTCTGGTTCCCGTAGGGGTGTCGCCAGGAAGACAAGCCTTTCACCCCTAAAAGATGAATGTGTCACCTGTAGTTTTAACAGTGTTCTAAGTAGAAGTATCGAAAGCACTTATTCAATTACCAGAAAAATTAAACAGATATTCTAAATTTGGAACTCACTTTACATGAAAGAAAATTTTACAAAATTTCTCCGTTAAGTTTATGAGATTTTCTCTTCTGTAAATCCTTTGATGATGGTTCTTATCTGTAAACTCACATACCCACATTTTAGGTGCGTTCATAATTATGTAAATATGTGGCATCTATAGTTGTCGTTCTGTCCGTCCGTCTGTCCTCATATAACAGAGCAAAAACTACCTAATCGATTCCTTTGAAATTTAAAATACATAAATGTTGCATAATTTTGTAGAGTCATTTCAAGTTTTATGAAAATCAGCAGCATAGTTTAATGATAGGGACAACCAAGAGTATTCGCACCCCATTGTTTGGGGGCGAGATTTAATACTATTATACAATATCATATTTTATTAAATTGATATACGTTGCTGAGGTTCGCTACGAGTTACTTCCTGTATAATAGAAAGCTTAATGTATTTACTGGGATACACAAAAGATTTTGGATTCTGTACTATATCTGAAGTACAATTCAACGAAATTGTACCTTTAGAATTCTTATCATGGATTCTAACTACAGTATTTTCAGTCTTCGAGAGACTTCCATTTTTATATACATTTCATAGACATGTTTGGAGTCAGTTTCTGCAGCTATGTTTTTTAAATAATTGCGAATCTTACACAAAGTAGATATTTTTAAACCTTGCTTTATTTTTTTTTTATACCGAAGAAATACAAAATGAAACGTTTTCTTGTCACTTAATGTGTATTTTTTCCAGCAGTATAAACCGTAATCCAGTCAGAAATTTCAGATATAGGTTTCTGAATATGTGTTAATGTATGTAATTTTTCTGAAAGGATTTCAAAGAGGAATAAATTAATAAATATTTAAGTAAGGCAGAAAATACTTCAAAACCTCTATGAAATCTTCATAGGTAATTAATTGGTACGGTGATAATTTTTAAAGTATTTTTTTTTTGTTGTTGTTTTTACAGCTTGTTAAATTAAGTGTAAAATCCATCGCGGCAGATTGCATTGCTTTCTTTAGCTGAGGTATTGATTTGTGATCTTTAGTACTAAAACTATGTTCTTTAGCACAAAAACATGTACACTATCATCTGTTTTCAGTAAGTAAGGTTTTTTATACAAAGAGCTGGCGATTTAATTTTTTTTTTTTTTTTTTTTTTTTTTTTTTTTTTGCGACTGTGAAGTATTAAACTTTTGAGAAGGACCCATCGTGACATAACTACAACTACTTGCAACTCTACCAGTTTGCAGATGTTCATTTTGAACTTATATGTACACCCAGAAAAAGGAATTGATTAAAGCTACAAAACATGTTTTGTTGAGTACATTTTGGTTGCTTTAAGGCCCCACACTAGGCAAAGAAAAAGACCCGGATGATAATGTAAAGTCTATGGGAGCTTTCTTTTCAAATATATCGCTCAAATTTTAACATTTTTACATGATTTTTTTTTGCATAAGATAGATGAGGACGATCTACAACCGGCCTAGTTTTTACTTTTTCGATTTTGTCAATATATTTTTTATATTACGATAATTTCAATTTCAGAACCGGTTTAAACTGGTTTTGAAAATTAAAGTAATTTTTTTAAGAAAATCTGAAACCAAAACTGAAAAAGTAAAAACTAGTCCGGTTGTGGATCGTCCTCATCTATCCTATGCAAAAAGAAAAAAAAATGTTAAAATGCTAAAATTTGTAAAAATCAATTTTGTTGCTCAGACCGAAAAAAATATTAACTCTCTTATAAAATTTTAACAAAGTTTCATCAATTTTATTTGAGTTTTACTAAAATCTTTTATTTTCAATTTGTAATTCCAACAAAATTTCATTGTTTTTGCAAAATTTAAATTCGTGTCTAGTAGCCATAACTCTCTCACGTAATTTTGTTTAACTGACTTATATAGCTATAAAGGATTAACATATTTTTTGGATAATAAAAATTTTTCAAACTGAGACGGATTAATGACGTTATTATTACGTTATTATGCATTTCGGACGAAAATTGTGGACTGAAAATTGCAAAATAAAAATCAACAATATTTTTTTGTTTATTCAAACAAAATTTCCATTGACCCATATTTAAATGAAAAAAATTGTTGAGCCAAACAAATTTTTGTTTATTCAACAAAACTTTTTTCTGGGTGTATGTCCCATAGCAATTACATGAAAATTGAAGGGGGTCGAGCACGAGCTTCTAGGCCATTTTATATAGAATGAACCATCCATCAAAAAAAAATAAAAGCTGTGTCTGTTCTGAAATCCAAATTGACTAAATTCGGACACTTTTTTTTTAAAAATTAATTTTTTTTTCGAAAATGCATGAAATTGGCAAGTGTTTTTATTAAGAAACATTTTGATCGAATTGTTTTATTAATTTTTTCGGTAAAATCAGAAGATCTTTCAGAAATGCTGTCAAAGTAGGTGTTTTGAACCGCGGACGGGACTGAAAGGGAAAAAACTCACGTCACGAGGCAATAATTGCTTACAACTCACGATGTGATACACAGATCGAAAAATGAAAACTGTTTAATTACAAATAACTATGAAAAACATACCTACAAATACCACATTGTAAAAAAAAAAAAAAAAATCTGTAACCTTAGCAATCTAAATTTACCAAAATCTGTTATGCTTACTAAAATTTTATATGTACACTGTACAAGAAAATGATATATCATTATACAAAACTTGTAAACAAAACTAGAGACATCTGTAACTTTACAAAAGAATTTACTAAAATTTTTGTAATTTTACTAACATTTTATCTTTAATCCTCGTTACCGTTACTTAACCTTTTGAGCTCTGATGGGTAAATTTCTTTAAAATTCAAAATGTCACATTGGCACCAGTATTTTGCAAAGAAAAAATTCGGTTAACGATATATGCGAAAAAATGCATTAAAGCGTTTTCTAATAAATTTGGTCAAATATTCCGGTGCCATTGTAACATTTCGGAATTAAATTAAGTGGTAGAAAATTCAAACATCAGAGCTCAAAGAGTTAAAAAGTTCTGGGAATATGATTTTACAAAAAATTTCTTAGTAATTTAAAATTTTTTTAATTCAAAGTGCAAATCTCTATCTGCTACATGATTTTTTCATTTTTGCCATTACATAAAAAGTTCTTGAAATAAAATTTTACAAAAAAACTTTTGTAATTTTCCTTTTTTTTTTTTTACTGTGTACACATTACGTTTTAAAATGAGTCAGAAAATTTTCCGTCGTTGAACGATAAAATTTGATTTTTAAGAGCCATTTTTACCCGTTTTTACTGAATGGCAGAGCTTTAGTTTAGATGTATTCCTTCCGGCAGTTTATTCAGGGTCAGCGTATTGTTTTTATAAACGATCAATAATTAACTCGCTTGGTAAATCACTAGTTCTTTGAACTTCATTTGAAAAACCTGTTTTTCCCCCCAAATAATCGAAACAATGAAATTCTGTGAAGTCTGTCAGTGCAGTATTTAACATTTTGTAGAAAAAAAAAAAAAAAAAAAAAAAAAAAAAAAAAAAAACACATAAACTGTAAAAAAAAAAAAAAAAAAAAAAAAAAAAAAAAAAGTAAAGTTATCTAAAGGTTTTTCTAAAAAATTGGGATTCCTAGAATTTTTTTTTTTTTTTTTTTTTTTTTTTTTACAACAACAACAACAACAAAAATTCATATAAAAGAGATACGTTTGTACGATAAATCAGAAAATACTAAAAACATTTTAGAAAACTGGGATGCCTAGAACTTTTTATGTAATTGCAACCCGGTTTACAGATAAAATTTTAGTAAGTAAGATTGTTGTAATTTTAGTAAATTGTTTTGTAAAGCTACAATTTTTTGTAGATTTACAAAAACTAGTCTTGTAGCTTTACATATCTTTTTTTACTCCGGGTACAGATAAAATTTTATCAATTACACAGACTTTCGTAATTTTACGTATGTAGAATAACAGTTTTGTTTTCAGTGTACTAGTTTTAGCGGCTGATAATTGAAATAACTAGGTCCTTTACATCTGTGCCAATATTTTTGACTGATATAACATGAAATATTTGCTTAAGCAACATATATTTAAATATACTATAAACAACATACACTGTCATACACTGTATATACACTGTCTTAAAATGGAACGCAAGTAATTAAAAAGAATAACTGCACTGTAAAAAAAAAAAAAAAAAAAAAAAAAAAAAAAATCTGTTAAGTTACAAATTTTTTTCTAGGAAACTGGGATTCCTAAAACTTTTTATGTAAATGCAGCAATAAAAATTCATGTAACTTGTACACATTTGCCCTTTAAATAAAATACTCTGTAAGGTTTGTAAGAATGTTTTGTGAAAATAGGATGCCTAGAACTTTTTATGTAACTGTAACCCGCGCTAAAGATAAAATTTTAGTAAGATCATTGTAATTTTAGTAGATTGTTTTTATAAAGCTATAGATTTCTGTAGCTTTACAAAGACTAATTTTCTATATATATTGCTAAAAAAATTAGCTACAGATGTTATATATTAACAAATATATATAAAAAAGATACCATAATTAGGAAAAAATACATAATGAGTAATCAAAATGAAAAGATACCAATTATCAAATATCAAAATTTATACATTCATAATTACTTGCGCTAATGCAGCATAATAATTTGAATGCTAATATAAAACCATTAATTGCATTACAATATATGAACCAGTTGAATTTAATAGAAAAAAAAACCAAATTGAACATGAGGAAAAAATGAAATAAATAAACAAAATGAATACAAATGGAATTTGTAGAACCAAAGCAGAATTATCAAGCCCCAAATACTTTGGAACTACAAATGAAGTGTGTGGTTTCATCTTCGTATTAGCCATGAAAAGGCAAAATAATATGAATTTGGGGCTACCAACACACATAAAACCAAAATTAAATGAAGAGATAGCATCAAAAACAAGACACAACAAAATTACTAAACTGGACAGAAAAATGAAAAGGGGAAAAAATAAAAATAATAATCGTACACATGATAATAATAAATAAATAAATATATTAAAAGCAGAGTAATGTGATAACAGAAAAAGTAAACCATGCACAATAGTTTACCCTATTAAGGTTTAATTTTTTTAAATTGACTATGCTAAGCTAAACACAATATTTTAATTTAAGATGATATAAGATTTAAAAATAGTAATTAGTATATATACCCTATACACTTAGATGGTGTTGTATATATATATATATATATATTTTGTACAGTGTACAGATAAAATTTTAGTAAGAATACAGATTTCTATACCTTTACATCTGTAAGTTACAGTGTGTTTTCTACAGTGTTCGAAATACTATATTGTAATAAAAAAAAATCTGTAAAGTTACTAAAATTTTTCTAGTAAACTTGTATTCCAAGAACTTTTCATATAACGATAACAGCAAAATTTCATATAACCGAGGAAGGTTACATGAGTTTTTGCTGTTACCGTTACATGAAATGTTCTTGGACTACAAGTCTACTGGAAAAATGTCAGTAACTTTACAGATTTTTTTTTTTTTTTTTCAGTGCACTTTTTTTTAATTGATTTCTTCTGCGGTCCAAAACTTAACTTCATTTTTCTGAATGCTTATTTTTTGTTAAATTACATTTAGCAATTTTTTTTAAACATAACAATACTGTAGCGAATTGTTGGTAAAAACTGCGATTTTTTTAAAAGCCGGAATATAAGCCTCTGTTGTTTGATTGAGATTACTGTTATTATAAGAGATTTTCACATATGCAGAATGGATGCATTAAAAAACATCCATCAGAGACCCTCTGTTTAAAAAAATTCTTTCTAAGTGTGTTTTCTTTAACACGTTCGCTGCCGCTTACGTGAAGATGTGATGATAGTTAATGCCACACTGTAGAAGTGGGTTTTTCCCAGAAGCCGAATTACTTTTTATAACAAAGAATCAGTGAAAGGTTTTCCAGCGAAAGCGCGTGACTGGCTATTGGACATCACCCCACATGACGCGCTGGCGCGTGAGTGGCCCCTTAACTTTGGCGCCATAACGGTGGCGCCATCTGCAGCGAATGTGTTAAACAAAGAAATAAAAAACACATTAAAAATCGGGATAAAATACTTCTGTATTATGAAGAAAAAGCATGCTTGTGTGTAACACTGACGTCAAACTTAGGGTGGCATCGCCTGATCAATGAATTTCGCTTTTATTGCAATTTTTAAAGCTTCCATAAACGTAGCACAATATCATTTGTTAAACTGTGGGATGGAGAAAAAAGTATTCCAAATGCAATTTCTTTGAAAACTGTATCTCAGTTTAATAATTTTAGGTAGCTTTCATAACAAAAAGTAAAAAGCTACCAATTGCAGCCGTCCCTCAGTGGGGCGTTTTGATAAACTAGGTGGACAAAATCCAAATTTCCGATTTTCTCGGAATTTAACGAAACTGCGTATATTAGTAGCTGAATGTCTATTTTATTGAGATCGGAAGGAAATTTTTCGAAAAAATTCGAAATGTCGATTAACTGCAACTGTAAAGTTAGCTTTTCCCTAGTTGGTTTGAAGAAGTTTCAGTGGATGTTCCTGTCTGCCATAAGCTCAAAACCACGTTGTTGATACCCTGCTTAATTTTAAACCTCGAGTTTACTGGACGTATAACACAAGATTTTCAAGGTAAGTTTTAAACTATTCTTGTTTTAAAATAAGCGCTGTTAAACCCGTTAATCGTTTTTTTAGAGATTATATGATTTTGCATGAATAATTTTGTTTTTTGCAATATTTCTCTTGACTTTTAACAAAGTGTTCAGCTGTGTTCAGCAATAAGCATTTTTTTAAATGGAAGTGCAATTCCTATAGTATTGGAAACTAAAAATATCTGGTGCAGATGGCTACATATAAATAAGTTATTATTAATAAACAACCTTAATATGTACTTGCAGTTTAAGTATGCATGTTTAGTTCAAAACTTGCAGGTCAATATTAAACCACTTTTAATTATCTAATTGAGCTGAATCTTTAAATATATATGTAGTTTTAAAGACTATTAAATATTATTATAATTTGAGGAACGTAGAAGTTACGCTTTTTATACAGGGCTACACAAAAGTTTAGTTTAAAATTTTCAAGTTAATTTTAAACACCTTCCAGTTATTTGATAGAGCTGGAATTTTATTTGTATATGTAGCTATGTTGCCAACACTGTCAGAAAAATTCGTCAATATACACTAAGTTATCGTTATTTTTTCACAAATAATTTCTGTTCTCTCAGAAAACGTATTTGTTCTGTGAGTTCATTCCGAGCGTCGAAAAATGAGGAAAAGTTTCCGTTTATATCCAGCACGCATGCGCATTGGGTCTGTTAGTAATAAGTTCGAATTTATTTTTAAAATGAAAAACAAAAATATTCTATTGATTAAAATGTCTAATTTAGTTTTAAAAGACAAAAATGTTTTCGAATTTAAAAATAAATAACAATTACTTTCTTTATTCGTTCAAAAATTCTCACAAATAGAACATCCATGTTTTTTCTCTAACATTCTACGTAATATATTTAAAATTCACATTTTTATACTATATTAATACTAAACGTAAAAAAAACCCAGCCACAGTTTCATTAAAGATGAAATCTTTCCGAGATTAACTGCATAATTAAAAGCTTTTTAACGAAATACACCAACCCACACCATATGAAATGAAGGGTTCTATTTTAACGCACAATCATCATGAGCAGCCGTAGCGCCGTGGATTAGCGTTGGTCTTGTAATCCTGGGGTCCTTGGTTCGATCCCCGCCTCTTCCGCATTGATTTTTTCCAAACTTTTTTCAAGTGACGGATATTTTTCCTCTTTTGACAGAGAAAAAAATAAACAGAAAATCGTCAATATACAGAAAATTTCTGGCAGCAGTGCTGCCAGTGCATTTTCTGTGAAAAGACGGAAGTTTTTTTGAGAGTGAATGCAATATTATAATAGTTTATGGAATGTAGCAGTCAAGATTTTTTTACAGGGCCACACAAAAAATTAGTTCAAAACTTGCAAAACAGTTTTAAACCATTTTCAATCATCTGATTGTTCTGAAACTTTTCTTACATGTATTTTTCCTATGACACTTCGATTAAACTATAATTTGACAAACGTAGAAATTACGAATTCTTTACAGGGCCACACAAAAGATCGCGGAAAGTTTGTTGCCAGTAAGCAGAAATTTTAATCAAATATCAAGAAAATTACAATAAATTAGTGATGTACATAATAGTATTTTTAAATTGAAAATAAAACACGTAGCAATTGTATTCCTTTAGCAGGGTAACATAAAAAATTCGGATACATTACCGCCTGTAAGCAGAAATTTATTTCAATTTGAATAAAATTTATATAGGTTATTTATTCATACAGAATTTTTTCGACCGAAAATAATTTGGGTAGCATTTATATTTTTTAGAAAATCACACAAAACGTAAGGCTTTTTTATGTAATTTTATTTTAAAGTTATAATTTTTCAGGATGAATACACAAATTTCTAGAGCACTTCTGATTAGATAAAAATAAAAAAGAAACGAATGTTAATTTATATGTGTACATCAGGGGTGCACAACCTCTGGCCCGCGGGCCAAAATGATACCACTATTTTTATGCAGAATAAATTTCCTTATAGTAATGACAGAAACTTTGAGATTAAAGAAAAGAAACTCCGCTTTTCAAATATTCTGGTGGCAAACGATTTTCTGGTAAAAAGGTTGTGCATCACTGGTGTACATTAAATTTTTTTTTTATCTAATACTAAAACTAGTCGCTGGGGGCCACCATAATACTTATCCATCATGGATACTGATATAAGGAAATAAAACTAGAGTAAACTATTTATAAAATGTATCGCAATTCTAAAACAAAATCTAAACATTTTAAGTATATATAGTAATGCTGTATTAATGATTTGTTTATGAACCAATTTCAACAAATTATATAAAAACGCCAAACTACTCAAGTAGTACCCAATTACGTAAAAAAGACATCCCTATAACTCCAAAAATAATAATTATATCAACTAAAAATTTACTGCATGGGATTAAGCGTCTCATTTCCAATCAAAATATATCTTAAATATATCTTGAAATTTAAATGAAGTACAGGCTCATGAAAAATCGAAGAATTTGGAAAACAGACTTACAAATATCTCGTCAACTAATAATCCAATTGACTTCGTTCTTTATGCACAATTTGCGTTTTACGTCCACTCCTTAAAATAAAATAAAAAAATCAGCATTTTTTGTAAACCTTCCATCAAAACGAATTTTTTGACAGTCCGAAAAAAATAGTTCCGGATAATCGAGGTTACTGATATTAAATAGGCTTCGTCCCATTCTTACGTACTAATTACATACAAAATTTCAAGTCTCTATCTCAGTTTGTTCGGGAGATAGAGTGTTTAAAGACACACAGAGAGACAGACATACAGACAGACACATAGACAGACGGATGTCTATTTTTTTTTTTTTTTTCTAAAAATGTGTTTTTCGGAATCTCCAGTGTTTAAAACATGTAAATCCATCAAAAAAAAAAAATAAAATAAAAAAAAAATAAAAAAAAATAAAAATAAAAAATTTCGTCTTTCAAAACGATTGCAAGACTTACCCTGTTCTACGTATGATGGGTAAGAATAAGTATCTTTAACGTATTTTTTATAGTTCATTATCTATTTATTTTGTGAGATTGTTAAATAAACCAAATATTTATCACTATTTGAGTATTTTATTAGATATGCATTCGAAAAATTAGCAAAAACTAATTAAACTTCATCGAAATAATTTTGTCCACCTAGATCGTCAAATCAACCCACTGTGCTTTCGCTGGAAAGCACTTCCGGTAAATTTTAGTATATTTTTTAATGCGCGGATGAAAATGACTTCTCAATTCTATTAGCAGTTTGAGATTTGTCTTAAAGTTATCCCGAAATTAGAATAATAGTATGAGAATTCTGATATTTTAGCATTTGAACTATGAATTAATATGTTATAGAACAAAAGATATAGTAAAACTGAAGTTTTCTTAAGAAATTATAAAAAATATTTTTCATTAATAATTTATCAAAATTTTTAAATCATAACTAATTTTTTATAACAGTTCATTTATTTTACGAATTAAAAATGCATAGAAAAAATGATGCAATAAAACTGAAGTTTTCTTAAGAAATAATAAAAAAATATTTTTCATTAATAATTTATCATTTTTTTAAAATTGTGAAAAACATTTATTTAAAATTATGAAAAACATTTATTTAAAATTATTATTCACAATAATTCCTTTATTTAATAAAAGAAACACTTTATATCGTTTGAATTACGTATTTAAATATTATTTGAATCACGAGAATAATAATATTTGTTTTTTTTTTACCATAAAATTACGGAGAAACTTACTTCAAAAATTGTGATTACATAATAATAATCACTCAAATCCAGAGATGAAATTCTTGGTGAACACTGAACTGTCACTTATTTCCAGAAGTGATCTTGAACCTTTAGTATCCAACAACATATTATCTATATAATAATAGATTATTATAATTATAATTATTATTATTTATATGCAACAAGTTGCTTTGCCAGAGGGTATACCACGTCGTTTCTGTGGAAGTTCTGCTGATTTTAAAAGATCATTGACATCATGTGCTACCTAATGGATTTTATGAATTAGTGAACGTTCCTGATTATCTGAAATATTTGGCAATGTTATCAGTGTGAATCTGTACGCTGGTAGCCACCGGTATGTCAGGTATAACGCTGCAAGTAAAACAATAGGGGTTTTTTAATGAGCATTTAATACTAGGTTATGCTGAATCGAGGCATAAAAAAATTATGTTGTAATTAGTGCTTATTTAATAGGGGAAAATAATTTGTCATGTTCCGGTAATCCTTTTGCGACATTTTCAGTATTTACTTGAAGCGATAAATTGTGATATATTTATTGCATTTTACTTACCCATCATACGTAGTATAGGGAAAGTCTTGCAATCGTTTTGAAAATCGAAATTTTTTTTTTGACGGATTTACACGTTTTAGACACTGGAGATTCGTAAAAACATATTTTTAGAAAAAAAAATTGCCGTTCGTCCGTCTGTCTGTCTGTCTGTCCGTCTGTCTTTAAACGCTCTATCTCCGGAACAAATTGAGATAGAGACTTGAAATTTTGTAGGTACTTAGTATGTAAGAATTGTCCGAAGCCTATTTAATATCAGTAACCTCGATTATCCGGAATTATTTTTTTCGGACTCTCGAAAAATTCGTTCTGATGAAAGGTATATAAAAATTTTCGATTTAATTTTAAATTTTATTTTAAGGAGTGGACGTAAAAGGTTACAAAATAACATGAATTTTCCATAAAAAACAGAGTCAATTGGATTATTAGTTGCCGAGATATGTGTAATCCTGTTTTCCACATTCTTCGATTTTTCATGGCCCTGTATTTCATTCAAATTTCAATTGAAGGGTAGATTTTAATTTGGAATGAGACGCTTAATCCGACGCAGTAAATTGTTAGTTAATATGATTATTATTTTTGGAGTTATAAGGATGTTTCTTTTGCGCAATCCAGTACTACCTGAGTATTTTGGCGTTTTATAATTTGTCGAAATTGGCTCATCAGCAATTCATTAATAGAGCATTACTATGGATATTGAAACTATTTAAATATAAGTTTAAGCTTTGTTTTGTAATTGCGATGCATTCTATAAGTAGTTTGCATGCGTTTTATTTTCATATTTTATATTATGTTCATGATAGGTAAATATTACGGTGCCCCCCCCCCCAACGACTAGTTTTTACATGTGATTACCACAGTTTGTATTGATTCGTTCACTAATAAAATAAAGAACATATTAAAAATAATAGGTATACATTAAAACAGGAAAAAAAATCATGCGTCAGACATATATTATGAAACACCTTACAACACTACCACACTTTAAAGAAAAAAAATAACGATTTTAAAGAAATTGTACTGGTAATCGGAACGCCAGTACAATTTACTGTTTTTTAACTGAAAAATTTCCGCACGTTCCAGAATTTTTTCCGTTAAAAAACAGTGAACTGTATTGGCGTCCCATTACCAGTACAATTTCCGTAAAATCGTCCATTTTTTTACAGTGCAGAATACTTTAACAAACCTTTTTCATTTAAAAAGTTAAAGAATATATACCTAAAGAAACATTAAAAAAGGAAAAACTCATAACACATTTGCAAGCCTGATTTCAAGAATTATTGCACATGGCCGGAACAGTACACCATTTCTTATGTGCAGCTCTGTTTATGATCGATTGACTTGTATGTTTTCTTCACAGTACACTGTAAAAAATGTCAGATGTTTCTGAATCTACAAAAATGTATGGTAATCAAAAACGAAAATATACAGTAACCTCTTCTAACTCACCTAAGGTTTCGAAAACTGTTCCTTTACCTTTAAAAATCCTAAAAAACTATTTGTTTTAGAAATTTAAATAAAAAAATTATAAAAATTAATTTTTATTAGCTGCCTATCCTTTTCGGAAACGTTTCTAAGTAGCTATTACAGTACAATAATCACTTTTCTCAAATCAAAATATCACTTTTTCGGATGCTACCAATTCATACGAAAATATTTTTATTTTCAGAGAACATGTTTAATATACAAACATAAATTTAAACAGCATTAACATTAATATGAAAATTAACATTGTTTTGTTACAATTGCATGCACAAAATCAGTTATGCAGCTGAAAATGTTAACTTGAGAATTGGTAGCATCCGAAAAAGTGATATTTTGATTTGAGAAAAGTGATTATTGTACTGTAATAGCTACTTAGAAACGTTTCCGAAAAGGACGGGCAGCTAATAAATATTAATGTATATAAATTTTTATTTAAATTTCTAAAACAAATAGTTTTCTGGGATTTTTAAAGGTAAAGGAACGGTTTTCGAAACCTTAGGTGAGTTAGAAGAAGTTACTGTATATTTTCGTTTTTGATTACAGTACATTTTTATAGATTCAGAAACATCGGACATTTTTTACAGTGTGTGCTAAAATTGAGTTTAGTTAGAAAATGCATACACAATTCAAAATTCACATTTAGTAATGTATTTGAATATTTTTGTACAGCTATATATGTAATCTAAAGATTTTTACACACGCCACATATTAAACTGAAATTTAATAGAGACAAAAACATGTTTTAACTACTAAAATCAAGCTTCCAGGAATTACTAATGGTATGTGGCCATTTAACCAGTTTTTTGCTTGGGCCTGTATGTTATTTCATTTATATGCTACAAAAATCTCTGAGTATACTAAATGTAATTGATTTTGAAAATGCATAGCTTAAAATAATAATAATAATAATAATAATAATAATAATAATAATAATTAATTAATTAACACCCATTTCCAGTAATACTTGCGAATTTTTTCGTATAGTCTTGTACATAGTTTACAGAATTCATTACACCAAGTAATGTTCAAAAGATCCGTTAAACTTAAAACGAAAACCATCACAGAAAACACACTTTAAGCAATCATACCTAATAGACAACATACTTCAGGTAGAGTAATGTATCAGGAATTTTTTATGTGTCCCTGTAAATGAACGATAAATGTGATGCACATTATATTCCACTGTAAGTATTCTTGTAATGAATCTCAGAAATGTGTACCAATTTTTATCTCGTTTGAAATAGTGCAACATAATTAAAATACTACACCCGTTGATTATTATATAACCGACTCTTTTGTGTTACCCTGCGAGTGAATGATAAATGCTATGCACGTCATATTCTGAAAAGATCTTGTAACAGCGCACTTCAAAAATTCATACCAATTTTATCATGTTTGTAACTAAGTACATCAATAAAATATGCCACAAATGATTTTTCTTCATAGACCATAATATAACAGAATAATTTTCCTATACGAGCTTCCCTGTATGAGTAGTGGATGTGCTACAGATGACATATTTTATAGGAACTATCTTCTAGTGCATTCCAATAATGTATGTAAATTTCATTATGTTTAAAATTGTATAACACTATTAAAATACATTGAAAATAATTGTTTGATGTAGGCCGTATTTGTACTTGTGTTCCTGAAAGTGAACAATGAATTCTACGCACTTCATTTTCAATCCGGAACATACCATGATAAACCTCAACAATATATACAATTTATGTATCAATTCAAGCACAATTACGCTAGTTAGAGTCCGGACAGACGGCAGACATACTTCGGAGAGACAAACCGAAATCATAATCACTTTTCAACTATGTTGGAGAATGTTAAAAAGAAGGTTACAAAAAATTGCACTTTGGTGAAAGATTACATAAGCTGTTAATAATCACAAAATTAAGTAATACGAAACGTTTTTTTTTTTCTTTTTTTCAAATGCTAGTACAGTAGAACCTCGATTGTCCGAACCTCGATTAATCGAAGTCGGTTTCTTCTGCACTTTTTTTTTCACTTTCTACTATCATCCAAAATTTTCTCTTAAACATGCATTTTTAAGGGTCTCCCCCCCCCCCCACACACACACATTTCTTTTGTATGCAAACCGTCTTTTCCAAACTATGAGCGCAGATAAATATTTTAAAATTCTTTCTCACAAAGAACCTGAAAAAAATTTAAACTTTATTAAAATTTAAATTTTGTTTCAGAAATAAATTTATTTTCGTTTATAATTTTAATTTAGTATTTAACAGTTAAAATAAGTCATAATAACAGTTCAATGATGATACTACATATTAAACTAGATGATGATTGACGAATTCTCGATTATCCGAAATAGGATGGGCCCCAATTACTTCGGATAATCGAGGTTCTACTGTAATAATAATAAATAATAATAATTTAAAAAATGATTTTTCCTTTTCATATTTTAATTGTTATTCCTCATTCATCTATCATGTCTCGCTTTTCATAATATGCAATCTTATAATGAGACATTAAAAAAACTAAACCAGGAATTCGGTATGTAAACTAAATTACACTGGTGTCCAAAAGTTAAGCATAATTTAAGCATAATTGGTAATTAAGTAAGTAATGAAAGAAATATAAATCGAAATGTGGTGAAACTCCAGGTGTGTAAACAAAATAGTACGCGTCATATATTTTCGCGAAGAGTTTTCCCCGAAATCAAACGGGGGACCGTCAACAAATTGAAAAAGAACGAAGATCTTTTGGATAACCCTGTCAAAACTAATGTAGCAAAAGCGTTCAAACTGCACATTATGATTAAGTGGCTTATTGTAGTGTACTGTGTTTATTTTTATAAGGATAGCATGTATACTCGTAGAGAAATTAAGGTTTTTATAAAAACAGTCCTAAGTTTTTTGCTTATAATTTGCAGAGTTCTTAATATAAAATAATGTTCTTTTCTGAAAACATGAAAAACATCATGGTACATAATACCTTGTCATCAGAATTTAAAAATAATAAAAATCGTATGATAAATGAGCAGGTTTACTAAGTAATTTTTTACTGCGCATGCGTGAACGCTATTAAAATTTCATTTGCATATTATGTTAGTTAAATGTGTAGAGCAACTTTTGTGAAAGTCTCAAAAACATAGATTAAAAATTCTGAAAATTATCGTTGATAGAATGAGATCAAAATATTTTATTCCCTAATGAAGCAAAAAGATGAGGGGCTGTATCCATATTCCATTGTTTCGTGCCTAGACAATATTGCACGTACAACTGTATTTGGATAAAACCTCTGATATTTTGCTTCCTTTTAGGAATAACGGATTTTGAGTTGATTCTATAGACGATAATTTTCAGAATTTTCAAGCTATGTTTTTGAAACTTTTATAGAAGTTGCTCTATACATTTAGCTAACACAATATGCAAATGAAATTTTGATATCGTTGATGCATGCGCAATGAAAAATTATTTCCTAAACCTACTCATTTTTCATACATTTTTTATTATTTTTAAATTCTGATGACAGGGTATTGTGTACAGTGATGTTTGTCATATTTTCAGAAAAGAACATTATTTTATATTAAGAACTCTGCAAATTATAAGCAAAAAACTTAGGGCTGTTTTTATAAAAACCTTAATTTCTCTACGAGTATATGAATGCTATCCTTATAAAAATAAACACAGTACACTACAATAAGCCACTTAATCATAATGTGCAGTTTGAACGCTTTTGCTACATTAGTTTTGACAGGGTTATCCAAAAGATCTTCGTTCTTTTTCAATTTGTTGACAGTCCCCTGTTCGATTTCGGGGAAAACTCTTCGCGAAAATATATGACGCGTACTATTTTGTTTACACACCTGGAGTTTCACCACATTTCGATTTATATTTCTTTCATTACTTACTTAATTACAAATTATGTTTAAATTATGCTTAACTTTTGGACACCAGTGTAGTTGGATCTGGCAATCCCGAAAATTTTCTATCTCATACATATGTAAATACTTTAAAATTCGTTACCACAGTGCCAAAATTAAATGACAATCTATGAATATCGTGAGGATTCTAAAGGATGAAATTCCGTGCATTAGTTCTTAAAATATGAATATTGAGAATATCGGGAAAATTGCAACGTAAAAGCGCCACCAGTTGTGTGATATACGTCAAAACACAATCAGCAATAATATTTATCATGATATAGTACCTGAATCTGAAGTTTGAGGATAATTCGTGCATTAATTTTAGACATGGAGCTATTGCGGGAATTTGAAAAAAATCAGCATAGCAGTGCCACCAATTGGGTGATTGACACCAAAACGTAAACGCAACCACCTCATATCAAGGATTAATTGAATTCAGATTTGGATAAAAATCCGTCATTATTTCTTGAGATAGAGCTATTATGAAAATCGAGAAAATGCAGAACAACACTGCCACCTGTTAAGCAGTTTACAACAAAATGTAGACAACATCAACTCATGTCAATGACTAGCCGAATCTGAAATTTGATCGACATCCGTGTATTAGTTCTTGAAATAGAGCTATTACGGAAATAGTATAAAAGGCAGCATAATAGCGCCACCTGTTTAGCGAGTTACACTAAAATGTAGGCAACACCAATTCATGTCAAGGACTAACTGAATATGAAGTTTGATCGAAATACATGCATTAGTTCTTGAGATAGAGTTATTGCGGAAATCATGAAAAATGCAGCATAGCAGTGCTACATGTTGAGCGAGTTACACCAAAATGTAGACAACATCAATTAATGTCATGGGATAACAGAACCTGAAGTTTCATCGAAATCCGTACATTAGTTCTTGAGATAGTTGTTACGTAAATCTATAAAAAATGCAGCATAGAAGAGCCACCTATCGAGCGATTTACACCAAAATCTAATCATTATCAATTTATATCAGGGACTACCTGAACATAACTTTTTATTAAATTCCGTGCATTAGTTCGTGAGTTAGAGCGCCGACAATATTTATGTCTCATACGGACAGACATTTTGTAAAAATATGTTTCTGATGTTCTCTGACCTCTAAAACGTGTAAATCCGTCGAAACTGGAATTCGAAATTTTTACAAATCCAATACTTTTTTCTTATAAAGATAGAAGAAAGTAAAAATATGGAAACGGAAACAACAAAGTAAAAAGTAGAAATCAAAGATCATTAAACAATGGTGACCCTATAAGGGTGGGGCTAGTTCCATTCTGAAGCTAAATTTCATTAATTATAAGGAAGAAACAGAAAGTAAACTAAAAAACTGTTTTTTTAAGTTTTAGGAGAGAATAAATTATTATTAATTAAACTTATTTTCAAACAAATCAAACATACAAAGAATTTAAATCATGATTTATCTTAATAAAAAGGGGCTAAAAATACTTAAAATGGGTTTTTTAAATGTAAAACCATCGAAAATGCTTAAAAGCTGACACCCAAGAGCTTTTGACCGATTTGAAGAGTCATCATCAGGGGAAAGGAGAAATTATAAGTTTTTTTTTTTTTTTTTTTTTTTTTTTTTTTTTTTTTTTTTTTTTAATATTGCATATTCCTGCATCATACAAATGCAGGATAATTGTTAATTAATCAACATCTTTAGCAGATACCGGTCAGAATTTTAAAAGGCAACAGAGGTCTTTCTATGTTAAATAATTTATTCAAGAAAAACTGTGTTTAAGCAGTAGTAGGTTTTGCTTAGTCAAATTGTATTCTAGTTTACTACCAACCGCTACTTATTTTTACAACTACTCACAAACAATACCTCATCTTCAAATTAAAGACAACAACAAATTAATAAATACATATTCTATGAACTGAAGATGTTAAATACTAATATAAAAATTTCGACATTTAACGCCAGGAAAACTTCTGAAAATACATAAAGTATTTAAAGTAAATACTTTAAAAGTAAAGTTTACACTAATACTTTTAAAGTAAAGTAATTATTTAAAATACTTATTGCAGATAAATTTAAAGTTTACATCTGAAATGAAAGCTCGGAAACCTTGCGTTAACATATATTCTATTAAAACTACTAATTAGCTATATGATTCAACCGAGTAAATATTAAAATGAATATAAAAACTCCTTTGATCATCAGCCACATAAAAAACAAGCACAGATTTTTAAACCCTTAATTTTAATGATCAAAAGTCATTTATTTAACATAATCATTCGCTGTAGAAAAGTTTAAAGTTAGAAAGCCCGTTGCAATTAATTCTTTTTTTTGAATGATCCTTCAAAATGCAAACTGAATTAGTTTTTCATTTAAATAACATTTTAAAATATTAAAATAAAATCTTCAAAAATATTGATTATTCTATTGTATTCAGATATTTTATTTTGTGCCATTGTTGTAACTGAATACATTGTGAAATTAAGATAATTTGTAATTACTCAGCGCAATTAAATTGATTGCAGTTATTCATAATTACGATTGCAGAGACTTTTTATGTTTTCTGTTATCACTTTATTTTTTCAAACATAATTAAAGCTTCCAAAGTACACGTAATTTACCCTGCTTTTCTCTATTATTCAAGATGTTTACGCGTTTCATTCTATTCAGCATTAAACATGCAATAAGTGCATTATTGATTTTTTTCCTTTTTTAAATTTTTAGTTCTCGTATTAGAATATTCTTTTATCAGTAAATGCGGTGCGTGTAGAAAAGCACTGCTAGAAAAGCATAAATACTGAAATACACTAAACACAAAAGTTGAGTTAGAAGATGCCTCAAAATATATTATCAGGTATAAATCATCACGGACTTAGGTCAAACTACAATAAAAAAATTAATTATAATTAATTATTTTAAATTAATTATCAGCAGTGAAATTACTGAATATTTAGTATGTGATTATCACATTGCTAACAAGGCGTACAACCTACAAAGTGAAAAAAGTCCAAGCCGGGGTTCGAACCCGGAATCCTTGGAATAGCGCTCCAAGTGCTCTACCATTTAAGCTACGAGGACTTCTTGTCAACATTTTGTGCTGCAATTGCAGCCTTACCAACAAAATATGAGTGAGAAATGACAAGCTGGGCATCTCCTCGTGGCTTAAATGGTAGAGCAGTTGGTGAGCTATTACAAGGGATCCGGGTTCGATACCCGGCTTGGACATACGATACCGATCGTATCTTTAATGTTTCATTATATGCGTTGTCTTTCATACACTCACCTGTCTGCAGTTGCCAGGGGAAACTTATTTTCGGATTCTCCCTCGTATATAGCCGTAGTCAGCCGGTAAAGTTAGAAGATTCTTTCACCATTTTTTTGGTGGGGCTAATTGGTATCTGATATTTTCCTTCACTTTAACCCTCTAATTCCCATGGTAGATTCTAGAAATTCCGTAATTCAGAGAATATGAATCAACATCAGAATATTTCAATAATAAATTCCACTTTATTTAATGACAGAATGTCAGTTATCAAATAAAAGAAATGTTGCTGTTTTAAATTTCTGTCAGAATCGAGGCCGAAATTAAAAAAAAGAAGACAAATTAAACTCAAAATATTGTTCAAAAAAAAAAAAAAAAAAAAAAAATTGACACTATAAAAATTTGGATTTACATTACTTTTTTTTTTTTATCGCCAGTTGTTCATTTTTGATTTAACCTATTTTTCCTTTTGTTTTTACACATTTCCGTGTAAAAATGTAGACGGTATGCGAGAAAAAAAAATACATATATGGTTTTCCATGTTGTGGAACAGTTTAACTACAAATAGATACATTAGATTAATTTTAAACACGATTATTCAATCGGTAAATTAATTATAACAGATGTAAATTTTCCATTTTTGGGTGAAAAAAGTCCGGGCCAGGATTCGAACCAGGGATGTATTGGCTGAAGCCACCAATGCTCTTCCAATTGAGCCATCCCTGACACGAATACTGGAGGACTATTTCACCCAATTAACCTCAACTCCAGTGTTCGTGTCCGGGATGGCTCAGTTGGAAGAGCGTTGGCGGCTTCGGCCAATACATACCTGGTTCGAATCCTGCCCCGGACTTTTTTCATCCAAAAATTAAAAATGGAAAATTTACATCTATTACAAATAGATAGTTGATTAACTTTAGAAAAATGCATACGATTTTCATTTATATTCTGGATGTTCGTAGTTTCTGTACACTGGGCGGGCGTTAGAGATTTTTTTATTATTGAACAATGTTTTCAGACCCTTTTCTTTCATTTTTATGACAAGAAATTATTTTTTCTATCTCTTTTAAATACATTTATGATTTGTTTGTGGAAACTTCCTTTCCCTGTTAGATTTTTTTCAGTGATATTTTCTTTTATAATTCTATATTTTGACGAAGCGTTGTGAAGTCAGGTATCGATCATTGTAATATTTTTATTCTTTTAATAGTTCATATCTCTTCTAATTATTTTTTTATTGATCAAACCTAATGCTGTAATAACTTTGCCACAGTCCTTTGAATTGGTGAATATCCTTTTAAAAATTATACATTTTATTTCCCAATAAGAGAATTCCTTTTCTTATTTTGGCCCAATAAGTGGTTGAGGAGTTCTGAGCTCAAAACCGGTAGACGGGAGGTGCTGGGTTCCAATCAAATTTCGTCCGTTGATCTAATCGTTCGGAGTTTTCCGTGGTTTTCTTCAAACCTTGGATTTCCTTGCGCAAATACGGGTTAGATTCCCTTAGAAAGACCCCCCACGGAGAGCCCTGCCCTCTTTGGGCCTATGTCCCTCGTGTTGATAACTGGACGTCTTAAATACAACGAAGCATTTACCCTTTTCTTATTTTTCAATTTTTAATTGTTGCCTAAATTTGACTTTTGTTTTGCTTTCGATGTTAATAGTATTATTTATTTTATATTTAGATATAAAATATTTTAGCTTTTGTATTACTTTGAATCGTGAAAAAAGCAAGATGTTCTCAGGAAAGAGTGGAAACATTGCTTTCCCCTTACAGTTTATTTAAAAATGCTACTTCAAAAATAAACAGCATTTACTAATAGCAAACAATAACACATATTTACAAATTAAACCCTCCAGTGCATGATTTTTTAGTTTTCTTTAAAAAAAATATATATATATATTTGATTCCTTAATGGAATACTAGAGATCTGCACGGGCCGGGCCTCGGCCCGAAGCCTACGCCCAGCCCAGCCCGCGGGCCGGGTTCGGGTCGATTTCCATTAACGGCATTTGGGCCGGGCAGGGCTCGGGCCTTAATTTTTTTCCTGGAGTATCGGGCCGGGCCCAACGCATATTTTCCGTACGAAGCCGAGACTGATTTCATTCTTTCTAGTCTTCGCGGACCAAAATAATCAGTTCCGGCTGAATCATCCCGTATGAAAATCTTTTTCTGGACGTGGCCAAGTATGTTCATAAATCCATAAAATTTGGCTTGGTCCAAAAATTTTTGCAAAAAAAGCATATACTTTTAAGTCGTCGTTATTCTGCATTTAAACACTAGAATATATTTTTTTTAAAGAATCGTAGATTACTAGGCTTATTGAAATAGAGTTAAACGCATTAAAAAAAAAAAATGATTATGACGGAGTTCTCTTTTAAACTGAAAACTGCAAATTTCTTTTAAACTGTTCATCCATACTAAATGAGTACAACAATACGCTAGAAAAAATATATTAAACATTTACATCTGCTAAGAAGGGAACGTATTTTTTTCTATTTTTGTCTCCATTACATGGAATATGGATTAATAATGTTAATGATAAGACAAACATTTACATACAACAAAGAAAGGTTGATTAAAAGCATAAATATCGCAGCCTACGGCACTTCTGCATAAATGGAGATTATAAGCATGAAAAGAAAAAAAACAAAACTAAGATAAGTTTTTTTGGCCTGAACTCTTTCGTAAGAGTAAAGATCAATGTTCTGTAGAAATTCACCCGGGCTGGGCCGGGTTTGCGCCGAATCTTTAACTTTTTCCGGGCCGGGCCGAGCTAGGGCCGAAATTTTAACTTTTGGGCCGAACCGGGCCAATATTTTTTTTTCGTTCGGGCCGGGCCGGGATCGAGCCGAAATTTTAACTTTCGGGCCAGGCCGGGCCAGGGCCTGGAAATTTCGGCCCATGCAGACATCTAGGACATACATTAAAGGAAAAATATTGAAAAAATTATTACACTTATATTTTTGAGTATTTTGGATTCTTTAAAATGGTTGCCAAATTGCAATAACATGCATTAATTAATTACATGCATACAATATTTGTTGTAAAAAAACTTTACTGAAAATAATTTAAAATAATTTTTAAAAACATATTCTTTTGAGAAGGATTTTTTTAATGAAATTTTGCAATTTAAATATTTTTATATTTTTGTAAAATGGAAAGTTTCAAAAGTTCCTTTTTGTTTGGAATTAATAAACAAATACTATCACCTATGGTAATTTTAATGAGCTAAACCTAAATATATGGTCAAAATGAATGCGTAAAGCATAGTTATAAAGAGGGAATGATAAATAATCGATAACGAGACAATATTTAGGTTGTTGCTTATTGGCAACAGTATAGACTAGAGGATTAATGCTAAAGCAAAATACCGTCATACATTTTTTTACTTAACATTGAAGTTGTGTCTTGTATGGGTCGGGTTGCATTCAACTGGACCCGCAAATTCCATTTTAAATCAACCCGCAACCCGACCCGAATCCGACAAAGGAGATTTCCTCGATCCACAACCCGATTCGAACCCGAGATATTTCAACTTGCACCCGACCCGAACCCGCAATATTTCAACCCACAACGCGACTTTTAAATCATAATGAAATGAAAGTAAATCATGTTTTAATGCTATTATAAAAAATATTCTACAATTGTATTTCTAATACCACTTTATGTTTTACATAGAAAAATGAGCATATCTATATTTTTTAATATTTAAATATACTAAAACCTCTGAATAGCGGACACTACATGATCGTTAAATAGAGTCAAACATCGAGTCGGATTATCCCGAATTATATTTTTTCGATACAGAATGAATCTAATTTTTATTCTGCTGGTCGGGTTTACAGAAGAAAAATTCATGCGGGTTATGCGTAGGTTTGATGCCGCTCAGGTAGTTGGGATTTTCACAAAAAGTTTAAGCTCGACTATGTTTCAGGTGAAAATAAATACGATTTGAAAACGCGTGATATTCAATTTAAATGCATAAGAAATAAAAGACAATAAGTGTAAATGAAACGCGATCATAGATTATTCTTTCTTGAAGAACCATTTATTCTTCTTTCGAGTGTGAAAAATCGTATCAACATTTTGTTTTTGATGTATACAAAAATACATGCATGGTATTTTTGATACTATATGTACACATACATATACTACGCGTGTGTAGATTGATTGATGCCCGCTATTCAAAGATATAAACGTACCAATATATAAATTTAATGAAGTGAAAAAGTGTTCGCTAAATAGAGGTGTCAGTTCAACCTGAATTCGATCCGAAAGAGTAAAAAATAAAACCGAACCCGAAACAATGAAAGTTAACCCGACTTGAACCCGAACCGCAACAAAGAAAATATAGCTCCAAACCAACCCGATGCGGAACTCTGCATTAGAGATTATTACAGACGATTTAAAAATCTATTAGTAACTTGATTGGTAATTAATTGACGAAAAATTGGAAAAAAGCATTACGGATCATATAAAAAAGGAAAAAATGTCTCTTAGTTTTAATTGCTGGATCTTTCAGATAAAGATATGCGAATGTTTTCATTTTTTAATGTAAAACTTGTGAATATTTAGTTATATAAAACTATATTTCACATTAAAAAAATATTATCTTAAAAATTATCTCTAATACAACTGGAAATATTAATAGTAATTTAATTTTTAGAATATTCAAAACCGACGTCTAAAAACAAATCTCGGCAGGCAAAATTCGTGGAGTTATATTAAAGAATAACAAAAAGAGAGGAAAAATAAAATAAACCAAATGTAATTATTACCTTTATTATTCTGATTCGCTCTATGGACCACTGGCCAATGAGAACAAATTTATTATGTAGAGTACAAACGTTTGGGTCATAAGGTGACATTCAGTCATCGTCTATACGAATAAAGTATTCCATTACACAGACAGTGAGTCATCGATCTTTAATGTGTTCATTATTTTGTTTATTAGTATTCAAGAATAATGCATCTTGAACTAAATTCTTTCTCTCTTACCAATTAATTGCTAAATAATCAGAAACTTTTTTACTCTCTTTTGTCTTTATAAGAAAAAAGTATCGGATTCGTGAAAATTTTCTAATTTCGGTTTTCGACAGATTTACATGTTTTAGGGAACAGAGAACCCCAAAAACATGTTTTTACAAAATCGTCACCTGAGAATAATAAGGTTCTATCTGTGTTTTTGAAAAAATTGACTTATCGATATACAAAAGCTCTATTTGTATCTAAGAAAACATTTTTGCATCAAAATGATGTTATATATAATTTACATATGGTATAATGATTATGTTATGACATTATTTTAATCCAGAAATGCCTTCATAGATACAAATAGAACATTTTCATATCGATAAGTCAATTTTATCAAAAACACAGATAGAACCTTATTATTCTCATGTGACGAAATGTCTGTCAGTGATTCTGTTTGTCACTCTGTCTGTATATAACAAAAATTGTGCGGGCGCTCTATATCAACAACTAGTGCACGGAATTTCGCAAAACTTTGGATTCAGTTGGGTCTTGATATAAACTGGAGCTGATTAGTTTTTGGTGCAAATAGCCCAACATGTGGCGGTGCCATGATGCCTCTTTCACGATTTCGAAATAGCTATATCTCAAGAACTAATCGACGGATTTTCATAAAATTTCAGATTTCATTAGTCCTTGAAATAATATGTTTTTGGAGTAAATTTTCCAACAGGTGCCACTACTATGCGGCATTAGTCATGATTGTCGCTATCTCAAAAACTAATGTTAGAATTTTCATCAAACTTCAGATTTAGTTAGTCCCTGATATAAATGAGTATTATTTAGTTTTTGGAGTAAATCGCTCACCAGGTGACTCTTCTATCTAGATCTTTTTACGATTTCTGCAATGATTCTATCTCAATAGTTAACATACGGATTTTCATCTAAGTTCAGATTCAATTAGATATATTTTGGTTTAAATCCCCTAACTAGGGATGCTGCTGTGTTTCATTTTCATGGAAGTATTAACATGTATGAGATAGAAGAAAGTTTTGGTATTGCCACATCCGACTAGTTTTAAACTAAAGTTTCTTCCAATGTATACATTTAATTTTTCAATGATTTTTTTTTTATTCAAACGGAAATTTATAATTAAAAAATGTGTTAAAATAACGAAGTACAGTTGAGTCTCTCTATAACGAAACTCCATCTAACGAATTTCTCTATTTAATGAATTTTTTATAGGAACGGTTAATTTTTTTCATTGAAAATAATCTCCATATAGCGAAATATATATCTACATTTAACGATTTTTTTCAAAAATGTTCTATCATAAGTTCAGAAAACACTTCAAATTATTTGTAAAATAATTTTTTTTCGTCGATTTCTGGTTTATATTTCATAGCTACATTCCTCTACCTTATTACTCATGTCCAAAAAAAAGGCATACAACTCCTCTCCCACTCCCCCAGAAAAACATCTTTTTGCATAGTTCCACTTGACTTTGTTTTAGCCAGGATGAGCATGCTTTCTTGGAAAAGATTGAAACATTTTCTTGCTAGTGGGACGATTTGCAACTATCACAAAGCATCCTAAAAGATAAAACTATTCCATTATTGTCTTTAAAACGGCGTTCGTTTCTTGGTTTGGGTAGTAAGGCAGGAATAAGGGGGAATTGCAGAAAAGGTCGATTTTCAGCAGATTTTCATCTACCTAAATTAACTCTCATTACTTTTAGAGTTTAGAGAGGATGTTTGTTGTTTGTGGCTACTCGGAGCATTTGTTTGTTGTGAGAGATCATTTGAAAGAAGAATTGTTACTAAATATCATCTTTGCTGGTGTTATCTTCTACTGCATTTGCATAAAATTGCTTCTAGTTTAAACACAACTCTCTCTCTGCACTGTAAAAAATTTTGTGTAAGGTCCCTAAGAAAACATGTGGCAGCTATTCTGCCACAGGTTTTCCCAGGAATTTAATCATAAAAATTCCAGGAAACTTACATAAGCCAGGAAAGTTCAGAAATCTATAATCTGGGATGTTATTCATGAAATCTCAGTTAGGTTTCACAATTTTGAAAAGTCTAGAAACCTTTTATCTGTAACGTTACTCATTTCTTCTGTGTTAGGTTCCACCATTCCGAAACCTACTATCTGAAACATTACTCGTGAAATCTCAGTTAAATTCCACCATTCTGAAAAGCTCTGAAACCTATAATCTGGAATGCTATTCATAAAATCTCAGGTAGATTCCACCTTTCTGAAAAGTTCCGAAATCTTTATTTTGGTATGTTACTCATAAAATCTCAGTTAGGTTCCGCTATTCCGAAACCTATCATCTGGAATACTACTCATGAAATCTCATTTATGTTCCTTCACTCTGAAAAACTCTGAAACCTATAGCCTGATATGTTACACATAAAATCTCAGTTAAGTTTCTTCATTGTGAAAAGATCTGAAACATTTCACGGAATACGGTAATGTTCCTGGGTAAGCCAGTGGCAGCAATTCTGCCACAGGTTTTCACAGGAATTTTACCAAAAATTTGTCTGGAAAATTATAAAAATCTGAAAAGTCCAGAAATCTATAATCAAGTATGTTAAAGCTATCTTTCAATCAGAAGTTACTTCTAATCTTCAGCATATTATTCAAAGAGTTTTAAGATGCCCCACAGTTATCATAATATCTCATCAGAATTCATATTTTCTAGTTATTTCTTTCGCATTAGAATAGTCTGTAATTCGTTGACTTTTCTTTTGTCTTTCTCATAACAGAAATAAATTGGTTAAAATATTGATGCAAGGATAAATTATGATAAACACACACTCAGAAACAAAAGAAATATCCAAATGAGTGCATTGTGCTGGGATCTACAAAAAGACATAGTTAAGCTTTTCTACTTTTATATCAAGCTCAACATATTAATTTGAAGGTGTAAATAAATTAAGAGATGAGGTAAAAAGCATATTTTTGGCAAAATCTCATACATAGCAGTTTTTTAATAAACTTAGATAATTTTACCACATTATTTAATAATTTAAACTGATGAGCAATTCGTGACATTTTGCATAACATGGTAGATTTAATCTCTGTCAAAGCATTCTTAATTTTTTTTTTACAATATCTGAATATCCGCTCTTTTTGGGGAAATATGTGTCTATTCGAAGCTTTCCTCCTCCCCCCACTATGTTTATTTTACTTGGATTAATTTTCTTTAATAATTCTATTCCTTAAATAATATGTATAATACCACAGTAATAAATGAAAAAACGGTTTTTGATGCATGTTTTATACAGGGCATAATTCTTTTAAAATTTTACTCCAAAACGTTAAAGTTTAATAACAAAAATTTTCAAAGCAAGTTCAAATACGCAAAAATGTTTGAAAGAGATTTTTTTAAAATTATAGTAAAAAATAACTTATAAATTGTAATTTAAGCATTAGCATATATAAAAGCATTCATCTATGTGGTTTATGCACAAAATTCAAATTCAGAGTCAAGAGATACAATAAAATCTATATTTAGCTGCCGAATGAAGATAATATTTTTTAAAAATTGAAAATCTTAATACAGTGTACTCTTGATACTTCAAATGAAGTACATTTTTCTCTTTGATATTATAAATTCCTCTAAATGACTTATCAGAACAATTGGCTATTAAAAAATATTTTTTTAGAATCCCTTCGACTTAAGATACCGCAAGAATACTGTAATTTAAAAAATAATGTAATTAAAAATAAAAATTCACAGAACTTTTATTATAAGCACAGAGTTTTATTCATATTACGGCTAAAATTAAATTCTAGAATTAAAACCTAGAATAATTACAAATTTGGAATTTAATCACAATTTGCTTAATTTTTCACATAAAGTAACTAACTACCTTTCGGGGAACTACACCAACTTTAACAACTTTCAACTTCAACAGTTTTAGTTCAATCAAAGTGCGAGTCCCAGTGCCTTTGAAATGATATTTTATGCTACAAAACTTATATAAAGAGACTGTCGAAAATGCACTCTGTTCAAATTCGACATCTTCAATTAAAATTTCATTTTCTCCTTGCTTTCGTTCAGCTGCAGAGGGATTGTCTATGAATTTGCAGATCTTCAAAGCTAAATAATTCAGTAACTCACATTTTTCTGTCCATTGCAAGAAATCTTCAGTTAAAACTTTAGTTAAAGTAGAAGAAAAATGTTCTGAAAAAAATCTGAAAATCCTTGCGCGTTGGGTGCTTTAATATACAAGTGACTGCTAATATTTAAATTTAATTCTGCTGTTCCAAGGTCTTCATTTTTTTCCGTTAATGAACTATCATTATCTTCAAATTTGATTGTTATCCAAGGTAGCTACAAAGAAACAAAAAGCATGTTATGGATTTTATTTTTTATGCATAAATTATTGAATGCAATAGTGTTTATTCAGTTTCTGGAAAAATCAAAATGTTTATTGGAGAAGTTATTCATATTTACACTTTGTATTATGCAATAGTTTGATAATATAGAATACTTGAATATATGTCCTAAAAAGACTGTAATAACAATACGTAAAGTACTGCAACTATTTTTGTATACTCCCAGAATGTTTTGCAAAAAATGAAAAAAGTTACAAAATAATCAATATATACATTTTAAACAGGGAGTTTTTGCAAGTGCACTGTTGTCATGTTGCGAATGAACAAAAATGAATATCCATGAGATGTACAGAGTTTTGTTCCATTTTGAAAAACGGATTGTAATATTTTGGATTTCAAGTGAAAAATTTGAATTTATTAGATAAAAAAGGGTTTATACATCGTTGAAAAATTTTTCTCTAAATTATGTATTGATTTTGTGAAATCTCCATTCAGTAGACTAACTGTAGTTTGTGAGTCTTCAGGAAAATTTTCCACAAGGAATCTATATCTCCCCCCCTTTTTTTCTCATCATCTTTTTATCAGTCCCCGTTTTGTGACCCGTCTTGTGGGTATGATTTTTTTTACGCGCAGATCAGGTTAGGAGTTCGCAAAATATACATTCGTTATTCAATACAAATGACTCGTTCTTAAAATCCTAAAATGATCAACCGTTTATGACCGTTTAAGATGTTTATTTTTCTCAATTACTTCAAAGCCCCCTCCCCCCTACGTCGCAGGGTTTTGCGGATCTCAGTTTTGCCGTTGTCCTCGATATTGATATACAATATGAGTTCATTTACGCTTTTACACATTTTTTGGATAGCTCCTTGCAATATAGTGTAAAATTAGCAATTTCCATCGTCGAGTAACACTAAAAAACGATTAACTTTACCGTAATCAGTCGGAAACTTGATGAGTGCTACTCGCCAAGCATGATGGTTGTAAGATATATCGATACCAGGGATAAAATGGGAAAAAAATCGTTTATAATTTTCGCAATTTGTATACAAATTGACGATTATCTCAAACACTAGAAAAGAAAGTAGATAACTCTTTTTTTGGTTTAAAGTTTCTTAATCGCTACAGGTCGGAAGGCATAGTTAATTGCCAAGAGATCTTTTTTTCATCCGAGCTAATTACGCATGCTACTATACACTATGAAATATTTAAAACAGGGAACGTAGTTTATCTTGAAATAAAAAAAAATTTCCCGAAGTCTCTAATTTTAATGTTTAATTCTGAAATTCCTTAAAATCTCTTCCTCCGACTTACTATACAATATAATTATTTTCATTTATGACAAAATTGATATGACGCAATTCCAAGTAAATATTACTTTTATTATACTTAATCCAGGAATCTCATTCCTTTGCAAATTAAAGTGTGCCTATTGACAAAATCTGCTGAAAAACTGCTAAACCCGAAATTTTGATGAATCTGCATTATACAAGACCAATGTTCCTGCGCAAACTCGCTTAAATTTATTAAAGAAAGTCCACTTACTTCGTGAAGCTGATTATTTCGGTATTGGTTGGTTCTAAATCAAATATAAAGTGACCGGTAACCCCCCCCCCCCCTCTTAAACAAAAACTTTTGCTTAGAAATATACGTTTTCTTTGAAGTTTGGGTATCAGTTTATTAGAAAATTAGGCAAGTGTAATCAACTCAACAATGTTAAGTCAAGTATAGGTGAAGTGTAAAAGGACTCCCCCCCCCTCTCTCCAACTAATTCAGCTTTACCTAGATTTTCCTTGTCGAGAACCAATTAGTTTGAGATTTACGTCTCCTTTTATTAGAAAGATAAATTACTCCTTTAACACGTTGCATTTCACGCCAGTCACAGATGACTGACACTGAAATTTCCGTTTTCTTAATGATATCATTTAATAAAATAAAATGAAAATTTTAAATAAATTTTCAGCAATTTCTTAAAACAATATAATATTTAGTTTTCTATTATAATTTTATGCTGTCGGCCACCGGCGACGACGCGGCTAAAATGGAAATTTCGATGTCTGTCATCGGTGAATGACATGGCGCTTAACACCTTAATGCAAGGATTTTTAGGTTAAGAATTTTTATTTTAGGTTAAGTATTTTTTTTTTTTTGGGGGGGGGGGGGGGCGGGGAATCCACCACTTTCATTTTGTTTATTTTAAATTGCATTATCCCTGCATAAAATTATCCAAATAGCTTCAAATTTTGGGTACATATTTAATAGAAAAATGGATTAATCTCACAGATACTCAATTATATTTTTTAACTATCATAATAATTGCAGCAAACTTTAAACTACCCCTATACCCCCCCCCCCTCTCACTTCAAACACTTATAAAATTTATCCGATGTTTTATAAAAGTAGTATTGTGAAATTTTCAAAATGCATTTGTTAACCCTGTCAAAATAAAGATGTTAAAAAATTTGTCAGATTCAAAGTATACTGTGTAACACTGAAATAGTTCAACAAATCACAACAATAGATGTAATAAGATTTAAATTCAAAGTGATACTTTACGTTTTAAATATGAAAGTAAGCACACACATGTTAAGTACGAAATTATTTTTCACGTTTCTTCTCAATTCTTTTGGTAATAAATAATTCGGTATGCTTTTTTAAAATTTAATTTTGAAAGCCTTTTTGGGAGCATATTTCTAGAATTCCTGTTTCTAATATACTAGTTAATGTGCATTTAAGTTTGTTGAATTATATAACATAAATATTGTGTTCTTTTAAATCAAATCACAGAAATCCTCGATGTTACTTCATCCCTTGTTAATGTGGTTTCGAATACTTTTCCAATTCTTTATGCAGCTTTATGTTAATTTGTTAAATTATAATATTGAAAGTTATTTTGTAAGCGAGATTTAGAAGCCTCCATTTGCGTGGATTTTAATTGGGCTTTGGAGGGCTTGCTAACGCGGATATCCGAGCTCTTGTTTTTCAGTATGGTCATAATGCATATTTTAAGTTTGATTACATAATATATATTTAAATTTGGAAATTAAGTTTGAGAAATTCTCGATGTTACGCCACCTTTTAACGGGGATTCAGAGCAGTTTTTTAATGTAGCTTTTATTTAATAAATTTTAACTTTAATATTATTTTCTTAGACTTTTTGATACCTGTTTAAATAGATAGAATTTAATTTGGGGTTTGCCGATTCCCCCCCCCCCCTTCCCTTACACACAGCCACGTTAATGCGGATTTCCGAGCTCATTTTAAATATTGTAAATTTGACTACGGTTATTTCTTGGTTACATATTTTTCTGTTATATACAATTTCAGCTTTCATTTGAGTGTACTCCTATCAAATGGAAATTTAAAAATATTTGTAAGCTACAATGTTGATAGTTAGAAATATACGAAAACTTCATATGATTTTGTATGAAGTGTTCGTAACTTTGTTAATTGTAAATAATTAAAAATCTGCGTACTGGCCAGTAGCCAATGTTAATTTTTATCTATATTTTGTACAAGCATAGAAATGAAAGATATAATAAAGACACATGCACATAAATTATTCCAAATATTCAGAATTTTTTAGAAGAAAGTAACATTCAAAAAGTATGCCTAACAAATGTTAAAAAATTCAGCAGTTAAAGTATTGACTTCATTAAAATCTGAGAAAAATCCAGCAATTCTTAATTTATGTAATTTTTTTTTTTAAATTAAGATTATAAATTGATACTATAATTTTTTTTAGTTTCCACTTAATCCGTCATTTAACTTTCGCAAAGTTTTTAGTTTATAAATTGACAGAAAATGCAATAAATGTAATGATTTGATAATGTGTATAGAATTTTTATAGTCTGCTTATGCATATAAGTTAAATTGCAAATGTAATGAAATGTAAAATAGTCTTCAATTTTTTAGTCAATTTAAAAATCAAACAAATTACCGTATCATTCATTACTAAAAGATAGATAACACTCCCATGAGGTGTATTCAAAAGCAGTAAATCATCATCATTTACTTCTATTCCATCATCGAAGTAAGCTTTGACTCGAGCAAAAGAAATTTTCAGTTTCTGATCCTTGATAATTTAGAAGCAATAAAACTGGATTAATTTGTATTTTATTGCAAACATTTTTTAAAAATAACTTTCTTTAAATGTAAATGTCTTGCTGTAAAACTCTACAAAAAAAACTCTGCAGATTGCAAAATACATGTAGTAGCACACTGTCTCATGCATAAAAGATATGCAAAAGATATCTAGCAAAGCTTGGATATTCAGCTAACAAGTGCATGTTTGGAAGTTGCACCAATATACAAGTTACTCCAATTACTCAGCAATATATTTTTTTACTTAAACAAAGAATTGAACATTTCCTGTACTTAAATATAAGTATATTGAAACAAATAGTCATTTAAATAAACGTAGTTTTATTTTTTATCTTTTCTCTAATATAAAAGTAAAAAATATCGATTATGAGTAAAAAATGAAAACAGAATTCAAATATAAGGATTTAAAAAAGTGCTCGCTAAAGTTACGCTTAAATAATGGCATAACTCAATTTCTTTCTGTTTTAATCGGAGACTGAATTTAAGCTACCGATTTGTATAATGTTGGTAAAATTAACTTAACCACATTAAAATAAATATTTAACACAAGATTTTCAATCAACACAAAATCTTCCAGAGTTTCTATCTTAAAATTATTGTAATTTCATTAATCATGTGGTTATATTTTGTTAATAAAATATACACTGAGTTTCTTTGATTAAAAAATTTAAAAAGAAGTATATTGTTCGATTTTGATAATCTTAAATACATACATAAGTGCTAAGTTAAAGAAAAATTTTAAATGGAGGATTATGTGATTTACGACAGCTTAATTAAACATAAAATTTCCTTTAATTATTTTAATACAATGTATCAAGAATACCATACAAACTTACCTGGTAGTTGTTTAAATTCTTATCCACGAACTGGGCGCTATTTTTAATAGTTTATTGGTCAGTTAAATGAAACAGACATAGTTTATTTACGTTAATAAGATTATTTTATCTTCAAAGTTAAAAATTCGAGAGGCAATTTAGTGAAATTTGATAAATTTACGAAACATGGGGGCGCTATAAAATAAATGATGTATATTTGATCGAAAATCTCTAAGAAAATGTTATCAATGCAGAAAAATGCTTAGTCTTTCGTTATAGATCGAATTCCTTATTATATAGCATTTGGGGATTCTGCATTAAAATTTTAAGTAAAAGAACATTACCTACTTAGGAGTCACATTTAGGCACACTGACCTTACCACAAAATTAGTAATATTTTCAAGTAAGTGCCTTAAAATTGTGCCTTTTCATCTTTTATATACATATATAGCTTACAGATACTAAAGAAGAGAGGGGGGGGGGGAATGACAAAATTTAAACATTTCTCTATTGATATTTCTTTAATTTCATGTTATAGACTGAATATTTTGAAAAATAAAATAGTTCGTCAGAGCTTCTCCCTTTTACCCTTCAAGCGTTGTCTTTGTTTATAATATTTTTATGCTAGATTTATTGTTTTAGGAAACAGTCGAACCCACTTAAGACGTGATACCGATTAATACCCGAATTTACTCCAGTTCCAACATCACCAGAACATCGCTCTTATAACAAATGTAAACATTTTCATACCTTGGAAGAAAAAGATCTCGCTTAAGACGCGAATTCATATACCTAGATATTAAGTTTTTAATGTGAACATCAAACTAATTCCGAATAGTAATAATCGCTTTATTTAATGACAGAAAGATTACTATTCGAAAATAGTGATAGACATTGGAAAAAGAAATTCTCTAGATTGGCATAGCTGATTAAATAAAGTGATTATTACTAATCGGAAATAGTAGGTATTTGGATAAAAAGTCGCAGTACTAAAATCAAGAATTCCTTCAAACAATCACTGATAAATAAATTTCGCAAAACGATCATTGGTCAAATTTGGAAAAATAGGTTTGAAAATGTACAATAAGACGGACATAAACACTTTTATACCAAAGTTAGTTGCTCTAGATCCCATTTTTTTTTTTTTTTTCATCTGAGGTAACAAAATGACCCACACGCAAAAAGAAGTTCATATGGATAATAAAGATCAAGAAGTGTCATCAGAGTCTAAACTGGGAAAAAATATATTCGAGATGCACAATTAAATGCGTAGTAAAAGCTTCGGTAAAAATTAATGACTCTAGTTTCATACTCGATTCATAACTAAGCGATCAAAATGATGCACACACAAAAAATTGATTTTTACATGCAAAATATAGCTCAGGAACTGTACAGGGCAGAGATTTGAATAAGAGTTTTGAGATGTAGAATTAGTAGGGTATACGCACCTTTGTGCTATTTTTTATAGCGCAAGATCCCGCAGTCTTTTCACAATTGGGATAATAAAATGGCATACAATGCAATAACGATTTTTCTGTAATTGATTTTTCTGACCAACCATAAAATAAGGAATGTTACACACAAAACATACATAAATTTGCACAGATTATCAATAACTTCTATTTTACAATAAATCTGAAAAGTTACACTAAAGTTCACAAAAAGTATGCCTACTAAAACTAAGGAATGTTACACAGAAAATATTCGGAACGTTTCACAGTTGATCAGTAATTTCCACTTTCTCAACTATTCCAAATCGTTACACAACATTGTGGAAGGTATTACACCGGATTTCTCGGTATTCTTGTATCAGAAGAAATAAACCGAGAAAACCCAGGAATGTTACACAGTAAATGTCAAGAACATTGTGCAGATTTTTTACAGTGTGATAAAGTAATAATTTTGAAAATAATCAATAAGACACTGAGAAAAAAAAAGGAAGTGGCGAAGATGTTGGAGATTCTGAAAAAAATTCCGTTAAATATTTCAAAAACTTAATTAAACACCTCAAAAACAATTCTGTTTCAAAATTTAAACATTAAATGAAAAATATTTGCCATTCTGTATTCAACGAATTTTTCTATATAATGAATTTTTGTCTGAACGATGGATTTCGTTATATAGAGACTCGACTGCATTTAAATTTTATATTTTTCCACAAAAGATATTATTTTAATGCCGGTAAAAGTAAAATTCAGTTAAAAATTTTAAATCTTGATTTAGAAAACTTATATTTGTCTTTTTACCACACTTCACAGTTAATTAAGCTAACTAATTTCTTGCTCAATTATCTTTTTTTTTCTTTTTGTTAAGCTACATTTTTTAAAGACTTCTGTAAATTTGCTTACTTATGAAAAATAAGCATTTTTTTTATTTAGTGGGGAAAACATAACGAAACACCCTTGAAGAACATTTTAATTAATTATGAGATTCTTTTATTATTTTTTCTTTCTCGTCCTAATTAGTGAGTTTCGTGCGAGCAACCGTTTCATGAATGAAATTCAAAATTTCTTGCAAAATATTTCCGATTCTTATTTTTTTAAGAATATTTTTCTAAGAAGAGACAATCTAAGCCCAAAAAAAAAAAAAAAAAAAAAAAAACCTTCATATATTTTATTTTTTTAGTTATTTATGATATTTTGTAAAATTTATCTAATTTTTTAAATAGAGTAATTTAATCAGACACAGGGAGCGAAAAAAATAAAAAAATAAAAAAGAAACTAACTCCAACTACGAAAAATAAAATAAACTAAAATTATAAATATAAGTATAAAAACAAGCAATAAATACCTCTTCAAGAATAGTTGAATAGTTTTATTGAACAATTAATCCTTTCAGTATCATGGCGCGCATAGCACAAAATACCGTTTATTATGTCACTATAAATATCATTTAAATTATTGATATCATTTATTAATTATAAACACCTATTTAATTACAAATACCACTTAAATTACAAATTCCATTTATTATATAATTATTTATATACGTATTGAAATTTAAAAAATCTCAAAATTGCATTACAGATCTTTATGATGTTGCTGAAAATGTTCATTTGAATAAAAAGCTTTTGAACACGGCATGCACGAATAAGTAATCATTTTGCGATTTTTGTCTACATTGTAGCACACCCAACATCTCTTCTGTTGCTTTATTCAAGAACCTTCTACGACATTCTTAATTAGTTTCTGAATGTCACCATCAAGGAAAGAAACCCCCCCCCCCCAAAAAAAAAAAAAATCCTTCTAATTAATGAAAATAAATCGTGCATTCCATTGGAACAAATATTCCATTTCTTGTATATGGCTAGTTCCATGGATTTTTGTAGTGACAGCCACATAGTTGATAACTGTTATGCTTGTTGGCCACCGTTATTTTCAAAAAGTTTGCTTGGCCTTATGCATTTAAGAGCCTACACTAGTCATTCAAACAGTCCCGGATGATACTGTTAAGTCTATGGGGCGTTATTTTCAAATATCTCGCACAAATTTCAATGTTTTACATGATATATAAGGTACCCTGGGGTAATAACGCCACGTTAAGGTTCTACCAATTTTCACGGCTCAGTTTTAGATTGTATTTTTCAAACAAATATATGATTTGTTACAGCAACACATTGACTATATATATAAAAAAATAATTTAACAGATATGTATTCATAAAATGCAATGGCGTGATTTCTTGACCGATGCTATTTGGCGTTATTACCCACCTATATGGGTAATAACGCCATGCAAACAAAACTATGAAATAAGACGGAATAATGGCATGTAGATTGCCCAATTCTAAAAATACAAACTCTACAAACTTAGAAATTCACAAATTGCATTCTAAGCTATTGAAAATGTTCAATTTTTTTGAAAGTGTAAGAAAAATAAAGGTGTTGTGTGTGTGTGTGGAGGGGGGGGGGGGGGGGCAAAAGAATATCAGACCGTGAGCTTCTTTTTGCTTAAAAAGGACCGTTTAAATAGAATTATTAGAAACATTGCACAGTTTTAACTGTGTTTATTTGAATCAGTATTTAGGATGTAGCTCGGCCACTGTTGGGAATCAACCGGGGTATTAATGCCAAGGATTGGCGTTATTACCCCGGTATAGTTATTGCGCAGTGCATTTTAAATTACTAATTATCTCGAGAAGATATCCAAAATCTTCAACAACATTTTGAAAGTACATGAAATGCACTACAAATTTATGTAACTAACAAAGTATTTCCGGATAAAAAAATAGTCTTCACATCACAAAACGTATCTCGCAAATTTTAGATCAAGCATTAATTTTAGTACCTTGTAAAAACAATAAGACCTACAATTGGAACAAATTAACTTGAAGCTGTTTTTTTGCGATTTATATGACTCAAAACCCTTCTGCGCAGAACACATGGGTGTCATTTACCAGATTATTTCTTAATTATGCATAATATTAGCAATTGGGGTTATTACCCCGCCTGGTGTTATTACACCAGACCACCTTATATATATATATATATATATATATATATATATATATATATATATATATATATATATATATATATTCATAGGATAACTGAGGATGATCTACAACCGGGCTAGTCTTTACTTTTTCGATTTTGGTTTCATATTTTTTCTAAAAAAATTACCTTAACTTTCGGAATTAGTTGGAACTGTTTCTGAAACTGAAACTATCATAATATAAACAAAGTATAACTAAAATCGAAAACGTAAAAAGTACTCTCTTAAAATGTCAGCCAAAAAATAACTCAAGTTGAGTCAAAATTCGCTCATCTCACGTTTTGAAAGGCAGCTTCTCATAAAGAGATGAAACAACTCAAGTGAGTAAGTTGTTTTTAAACAATTTAAATCAAGATGAGTTATTTAAATAAGTAATCTAAATCAAGATGAGTAAAGCATTTAAAAAAAAAACTCATTCACTATCTAATAAATTACAGCTATTTCCTGAGAAGCCAAATCCATTCTTTTGTTTTAAGAGTGTAGGCCGATTGTAGATCGTCCTCAGCTATCCTATAAAAAAAAAATCATGTAAAAATATAAAATTTGGGCGAGATATTTAAAAATAACGTCCTCGTAGATTTAACAATATCATTCGGATTTTTTTGGGTGAGTCAAGTAGCCTTTTAATGAGATATCTCCGAAAAAAAAGTCACGCTTTGCTGTTCTAAAATACTGGAGCCGAAAATCGTAGCATGTGATTTACACTGGAAGTATCCATAAATATGAAAAATAGTAATAGGATGGATGGGTGAGTAGATGTTAGAGTACGGAGGAGGGCGGCATTGTCTGGATAATACGCAATGGTTAATTTATTTTTTAAAAAAATTGGGTTGGGGGGGAAGAGGCATCTTATAAATTGAAATAATACATTTTACACCAGCTATTGAATTGACACATATGTATAAATAATTGTATAGTTATATTTATTAAATCTATTAATGTAATTTAATAGTTAATGATAATGATTAATTTAATCTAACTTTTAGCCAAATTTCGACACTATCGAAAATATTATTTCTAAATGTATAAAACGGATAGATTAATCATCTATTTTATTCCTTGTTTTATCCTATTATATTTTTAATGTTTAATAAATCAATTACATATTATTTCTTATAATGTTTTTATTTAATAGAAAATAAATAAATTTAATTTATGTATCTAAAGTGAGACTATGCATTAGGAACCAACCAATGATGAATAATTCATTTAAATAATAAATATTTAACTCATTCATAGTATTTCATTTTGTTAAATGACATTTATTTTATTAAACATTTTAATAAATTTTACTAAATAAATTTTTACGAAACTCAAAATCCGTTATTCCCAAAATGAAGCAAAAAGATGAGGGGCTGTACCCAAATATAGTAGTTTGTGTAATATTGTACATGCTATATCGAAACTAATCAATGCATGTGTGGATACAGCCCCTCATTTTTTTGCTTTATTTTGGGAATAACGGATTTTGAGCTGATTCTGTCGACAACAATTTTCAGAATTTTCAATCTATGTTTTTGAGACTTTCACAAAAATTGCTCTATACATTTAGCTAACACATTATGCAAATTATATTTTGATTGCACTCATGCATGTGCAGTGAAACATTATTTAGTAAACCTACTCATTTTTCATACAATTTTGTTTTTAATTCTGATTATAGGGTATTATGTACAATATTGTTTGTCATATTTTCTGAAAAAGAAAATTTTTTTATATTAAGAAAGCTGCAAATTATAAGCAAAAAAAATTGGCAAAATTTGGGAATGTTTTCATAAAAACCGTAATTTTTCTGCGAGTGTACATGCTATCTTCATAAAAATGAACACAATTTATTACAATACGAAACTTAATCATAATCTGAAGTTTGAACGCTTTTGCAACTTTAGTTTTGACAGGATTATCAAAATATATTCTTTTTTTTTTCAATTTGTTGACGGTCCCCTATCGCGTTTCTGTTAAAGATCTTCTTAGAATATGAACCTTGCTGTTTACACACCTCACACAAGCGTATTCTATTAGATAATGGGGAAGGGGGAACACTGTTTGGATTGCGTTTTAATTATATTAAACTCTTTCACATTTTATGAAAAAAGATATACGTAGCTGAGATTCACTACAAGTTAAATCCTGTATAATAGAAAATTTATAGTATTTACAAAGACGCACAAAAGATTTCGAATATTCTACTGTATCCAAAGTAATATATATTTTAAAAATTTCGTTATAGTACGAAAGCACCTCTTTCGTTATGCTAGAAGTGCAAATGACGTACAAATCTCCGACTTATTCCTTTCGATAGTGGTGTAAGAAATTTAATAATTAAATTATTGCTTAATTTTTAATTCACTTTCATAATTTTTAGAAAAAAATTTCAGAAAATTATCCGACAATTTTGGAATTAATATTTAAATCAAGAAAAAAAAAGAGAGATAATTTTATGGATGTGATTTTATTGATCGAATAAAACAAAACAGATATATTTAACGAAGAGTACAGAAGAAAAAAATATATTTAAAATAAAAATTTTCTGGAGAGAGATTGGAAAATTGCGATGCTCACAGATTTAAGGGGAAATAGTTCTTTGAGTCATTTTTTTTATTTATTTTACTTTTATTTATTTATTTATGCATTTTCTGCATCTTTCAAGTGTATAAATTATTGTCTGGAAGGTGTTTCGTGACATTCTAATTCTTTACAATCTCTTTTACGCGAACGTAACACTGTTGTAAAATTTTAAACTTGTTCTTCTGGTACTTGTTTTTCAAACTGGGTGACCATTTTTCCCAAAGACTATTCACCCGACTTCCTTCAACTTTATTTAAAAGAAAGATAATCGTTTCTCCTGAAGCCCATACCATCAAAATGTAGAATTTCAATTGATTAATTACTTTTCAAATTTGCAGAAAAAGAAAAAAATGACCTTTTTTGTTCAAATCACTGCCATTCTGTCAAATTTGAAGCTTTAAAATTAAATATCGGTTTAAGCTCCCCAGCAGGGCCTGATTAATGCACGGGCCTCCGGGGCCTCGGCCCTGAGACCACCAATTTCAGGGGCCCGGAAATTATGTGGCTGATTTTTTTTCCTTAATCAAATACTTTTCAAATAATATTGTTTTATAAAGTATGAAACGTAAAATTTTAATATTCTGAATGACTCAATAAAATTTTTAAAAGTTTTTAACTTGGGCACTTTTCACCCAAACAACTTTGTCACCTCATCAAATAAACCGTCTTTTTTTTTTTTCTGAAAGTGTCACCGAAAATGGGTAGGTCGGGGGGGGGGGGGGGGGCAACTTTTTAACAGGCCCTGGACCCAACTTCAGCTTGATCGGGCTCTGCTCCCCAGAATTGAATGACACCATAATGTGGTGACTCAGTTTGTTTCAGATGCTTCAGGATGCTTGCCGTGAAAGTTCCCGGCATGCAGCTGTACACTGTAAAAAAAAAAAAAAAAAAAAAAAAAAAAAAAAAGTTGCACAGGTACCGTTTTGAAAACGGTTCTGAAACGAACAGATTCATTTTGAGAATAAAACGTTTTATTTTAATAACGATTATACGGATAGTAGCAGGAAGATTTCCGGTCGTTTTTGAGATGTTCCGTATTCAAAATGGAATAAAATGAAACTTGAAATTTCTTTTCAGAAAATAAACGCTTCAAATAATATATAGCTTCAGATGTGTTCAAACGTTCCTAAATTTTTTTACAGAGTAGGTACTCCCCGTCGCATAAAGCGTATTATTCCATTTTGTACATGCAAAAAATTACATTTATGTGAAACTTCCATAAATATAATGCAAAAATCCTAAGGTAGTGTCTCTTTTTAACACGCTTTTATTACTTTCACCTGTATGCGAGTTTGTGAGCTTGTAACTCTCCTTATTATGAGTTTGTGACCTTGTAACTCTCCTTATTATCTAAAGATTTTCTCAAGCAATTTTGACTAAAATTTGCATTCTATGGTTTTCGGGAACAAGAAAATCATTGGGCTAGATTACATGTTCAAGAAAAAAATTTAATGGGTCATATTGGGTCATTAAGGGTCTGGGTCAAGCTATTTATATTTAAAGAACGGCGTGATGGATTATAACGAAATTTTGTATGTAACAGTTTTTTGGCACGAGAAAACTATCGGGCTGGGTCACATGTTCGAAAAATTTCGATTAGTGGGTCATTTTTGGGTCATTATGGGTCAAGCCATTTTTATCTAAAAAACGGCTCTAACGATTTTGACCAAATTTTATATTTTATCGTTTTGGATTACAAGAAGACCATTGGGTTAGGTAACATGTTCAAGAAAATTCGGTTAGTGGGTCATTTTTGGGGTCATTGTGGGTCATGCTATTTTTATCTAAAGATTTTCTCAAGCAGTTTTGACTAAAAATTGCATTCTATGGTTTTCGGGCACGAGAAAAATATTGAGCTAGGTTACATGTTCGAGAAAAAATTTTAATGGGTCATATTGGGTCATTAAGGGTCTGGGTCAAGCTATTTATATTTAAAGAACGGCGTGATCGATTATAACGAAATTTTGTATGAACAGTTTTTTGACACGAGGAAACTAATGGGCTAAATCACCTGTTAGAGAGATTTCGACTATAATGATCATTTGTGAGTCATGATGGGCCATAATGGATCATGTCAAGCTACATCTAAAGAATAGGTGGATCGATTTTAACGAAATTTTGTATATAACATTTTTTTGGCACAAGAAAATTATTGGGCTAGGTCACACTTTCGATAAATTTCGATTAATGTGTCATAAAAGGTCTGGGTCAAGCTATTTATATTTAAAGAACGGCTGATCGTTTTTAACGAAATTTTGTATGTAACAATTTTTAGACACGAGGAAACTAATGGGCTAAGTCACATGTTCGAGAGATTTCGATTATAAGGGTCATTTTTGGGTCATTGATGGGTCATGCTAATTTTATGTAGAAAATGTCTCTCACCATTTTGACTATATTTTGTATTATGATATTCTCGGGCAAGAGAAAACCATTGGACCAGGACACATGGTCGCGAAAATTCAATTAATGAATCAATTTGGTTCATAATGGGTTAGGGTTATTCTAATTATATGTAACAACGTTGGTTGATTTTTGTCGTCCGATTATCTACGCTAATGGGATATAGGACCAGGGGGAGTGCCCTCCGTGGGGGTCTTTCTAAGGGAACCTAACCCGTATTTACGCAAGGCTCGAAGAAAACCACGGAAAACTCCGAACGGTTAGGCCGACAGCCGTGATTGGGTTCGAACCCAGCACCTGTCGTCTACCAGTTGAGAGGTCCGAACCTCTCGGCCACTGGTGGGGCTATATGTAACAACGATTCAATCAATTTTACCTAAATTTTGTAACGAAACGTCTTTTGTCACGAGAAGACTATTGGGCAGAGTAGCAAGTTAAACAAAATTATATTAGTGGGTCATTTCGCTTTATTGATGAATGCTGTCAAGCTAATTTTATCTAAGTAACGGCTTAAACGATTTTGATTCAATTTTATATTCTACTGTTTTTGATTACCTGGAGACCTTTAAGCTAAGTCACATGTTTGATCAAATTTGATTAGTAGGTCATTTTGGGTAATACGGGTCAGGGTCATGAGAAAATGGCAGCAACCAATAAGTTGGCGATATTTCACAAAATATTGGCGACATTTGGCCGAAAAATTGACTATTAAGATTACGAAAGCCACAACATGTATTTGGTGCCAAATGAAAGAATGTCTCCAAATTTGGCTATATCTGGCAAAAAATGTTGTCTTTTATAATGTGAAGAATTTTTTTTATACATTCTTAATAGGATTCGAGATGCATGGTTAAATTAACCAGAGTCGACCAAAAAAAGTGATTTGGATCGATGTCCTTTCGTTGTAAATTTTAAAATAAATGTAGTTTAAAAAAACTAAAAACCACGCTTTTAAAGTAATCAAACTAAAAAGTGAAAAATAAATATAGTTTAAAAAAACTAAAAAACACGCTTTTTAAGTATATCAAACTAAAAAGTGAAAAATAATTCGTACTATAAGCTGAAAACGAAAATAGATGAAAAATACTATAAAATCATTGTTATTATAAGAATCAATTAACAAGCAATAAATAAAATTATCGTGGAAAAAAAGCGTGGGGTGCTCCATCTACCATGCTCCATCTACCATGCTCCATCTATCAGTTCTTAAGAAGCACCCCACGCTTTTTTTCCACGATAATTTTATTTATTGCTTATTAATTGATTCTTATAATAACAATGATTTTATAGTATTTTTCATCTATTTTCGTTTTCAGCTTATAGTACGAATTATTTTTCACTTTTTAGTTTGATATACTTAAAAAGCGTGTTTTTTAGTTTTTTTAAACTATATTTATTTATGACAGAAAACAAATTGTAAAAATAACGTGTAGAACAACGGAAGTAGAACCTCCTTTTAAGGGGGTCTGGGATTCAATAATCTTCATATTTTCTAGAAAACCTTTATAGCATTAAAAGTTTCTCTGTTTTTTTTTATGCTTAAAATGACATTTAAATCATGTTTTTATCTTAATTAGAAGAGAAAATATTAATTTTTTCGTTTTGGATTGTTTACAAAATCTGGCTTTCAAGCAATGGAAGTCATGGATTCTGTGAAAATTCGTTCATTCTGCTCTTGTAAAAATGGGTCTTTCTTCTTCATGGATTTTTTCACGATTTCTCGAACTTAAACTGTTATAGCTCAAGAACCGTTAAAGATAAATGCTTCAAACTTGGAACATGTCTTTTTCGATTATTTTTGTTTAATTTTCATTCAGCAAATTAAAAAATATATTTACTTTTGAAAATATGATTTTAAAAAAAGTTACATAGATTTTTTGTTTCAAATTTTTTACTTTAAATATTTTTTTTTTAATTAATAGTTTTAAAAACGTTTAATCAGAATTAAAATTTAGAAATATCTGTTTATTAAAGTGTAAAAAAATAAATTCTACAAATAACATTTTGAATTATAAAGATTTTAAATTAAGCCACTTTTTTAATAAATTTCAAATTTCAAATTTAAAAAAAATTTCTGAAAAATTTTATCATGGGATTTTGTTTACAAATGATATGGCTAACCATCGCAAAAATATTCAGAACTTTAATTCAATTAATAAAAATGATCTTAAAATGTGTCCCGGACACCCTTAGGGGCTGTGCATATATAACCTTATCAATTCTTTGGTAATTTTGGACCTCCCTCCCCCCATTCGATACCATACGTTATCAATCCTCGAATCCCTTCGTCCTTCCGGTAATGATATCGCAATCAATGTCTAATTTTTTTTATCTTTAGAATTTATCTCTTTTATCTGGAGCGATATACAAAACTGGTTACATACTTTATTGATTCAAATGAAGAGAAATCAATAAAATATCACTTTATTATATATATAAAACCCCTCCGTGTATAACAATTCCGGGATCAACCTATCCACGAGAAAAAGAAACTCATTCACCAATGAAAACGTTTCATAGTCGTAATGGAGCTTTCTCATTGGTCAGATTTACAGTGGAAGCTGTAAATGACGTCACTACATTTTACTTCGCTTTGAAATCTTTCCACGATTTCAAAAAGTATATTTAATTAAAACTTTTTATTAAAGGAAAGCGAAGGTGCGTTATAAATGCAATATTGTTAAAATTTTTATATTCGGGTTGCTTTAATTTTTTTTTCTTTACAGCCGTGAATGACTCTTAAGAATTTCAAATCTATAAAAAACATTATGAAAAGTTACCTCCGATTTTAAAGGCAATCTATTTTCTGACCAATGAAACCGTTCCATAGTCGTAATGGAGCGCTCTCATAGGTCAGATTTACAGTGGGAGCTATAAATGACGTCACTACATTTTACTTCGCTTTGAAATCTTTTCACGATTTCAAAAACAATATTTAATTAAAACTTTTTATTTAAGCAAACCGCGGGTGCGTTTTAAATTTCATTATAATCTCCACCCTCATCTACCAGATAGTTTTGCTATAGTTTTAAATGCAGATTTCTGTTGAATTTTTTTTTTTTTTTTTTTTTTGTTAGATTTTTCCTTTTCCAAGTTTAATCGCTGTATTTATCAAAATTGTTTCAGCCTAAAGTGGCTATGATTGACCACAGTTGTTGTAATTTTTTATCATCCTTTAAAAATGCAAACACGTCATTTTGACGGGCTATCTTCTAGTATCATATAACACTTAAAAGAAATTATTATTTAAAAAGTATTTTATAATAGCTTTTTATTAGATAATACATTCAACAATAATACCCAATTAACTCCAAAAGTACTAGAGGGATTTCTATTTAAAAAGTAAAAAAATTGGTAGTAGATAATAAATATATGATAATATGTGGCAGACACTTGTTAAAAAATTTAATTAGTTTCAGAAACAAAAATTTCTGAATAATTGCCATTGTTCCAAAATAAAAAGTTTTAGTCGCACCATAAGTTTCGAGTATAATCCAGTGAATATGGATTCCGAATTTCTTCAAAATCGGACGAGTAGTTTCCGAGTAAACGGGTCTCACAAATTTCCTATAGGATTATACCCAGTTTTGTTTTACCCTTCTTCACTCACTTGAAAACTCCCGCTCCGTAATGTTAAGACCATGAGCAGGTTGTTTTCGAATTTCTCGTTTAAATATGAATATTTTTAAACGAATAGCTGAACTCGATCTTTAGTACTTCGATTTCCATTGCAGATTTTTTTTAATAAAGGTACTTTCAGTTTCAAAACCGGTTCCGAAAGTGAAAGTACCTTTATTAAAAAAATCTGCAACAAAAATCGAAAAAATAAAAAATAGTCATATTAAAGATAGACCTCAACTATTCTATGCAAGAAAAAACGTTTAAAAATACTTAAATTTAAACGAGAAATTCGAAAATAACCTTCCCATTGGCTTAACATTGCGAAGCGAGAGTTTTCAAGTGAGTGAAAAATCCCCTTAAGATAAACTGTTAAAAAAATAAAAATAAATAAAGTGTGAAATTTTAGTTAGGAACAATAATATAATCTATGCATGGAAATGGAAAATGTGCCATATTGTATGCACGTAACGTTTTTAATCTTTCTTGCTATTTATTCTAAAGACGCATAAATGAATAACTTTATTCTATTGAACGATTTTGAAAACTTTACATCTACTTTTGTTCATCTCTAAAACTATTCTTTGTTCTTCGTCATCGTGTAATTTGTTAAATTTTCGAACTTTTTCCCATCGGATGTTTGATGTCAACAAAACCAAAGGAAAAGGAAATAAAAATATTGTTGTCCACCCTTTTTTGTCAATTCATTTTTGACCTTGAATTATTTTATCGGCAGCTCAAGGTGGCAATTCATCAGACATATCACTAGACGTTTGAAATATTTTGATATTAGGCAAGAGAAAATAACGATTTTGATCAACGTAGCGTGTCTTATTACACATTTATTCTTTTTTTTACGGAGGCAAAAATGTGAAAAATAATTTATCAAAAGTTGGCAAGCACGGGAAATTCTGTGTCACGGATAATGATTTCAGTGTAAGATATTACTCATATACACATCATAAAACACATAGAAGTCAAAGAAAAAAGTGATGGTTGATGACGTAATTCTAATCATGTACCAGTACGTAAATTAGTAATTTAATAATGATAGGGCATAACAGAAGTGGAATACTTAATCAGATTGGTTATGTTTTGAAATACCGCAATTTCCTGCGTATAATCCGCGGATCAAACAATTCTTTTTCGACCCATGAATTTGTGTAAAAAAGAATTTAACTTTTTAGATCGCCGTAAATATTTGTCTTCAATCACTAAATATAATTTCTGGGTCCAAGAAGAATTGTTTGATCCGCGGATTATACGCAGAAAATTACGGTAACTATTAATGTATATGAAATACACACGGAATTTGTTGAATATTAGCACAGTTAAAAACATGAATTTAGAAGCAATATTTTTACAAAAATATATAAATAGATTAGAGGCCTGCACGAGCGGAAATTTGTTCCGGACCCGGCCCATGCTAAAATTAATGAAATCAGACCCGACTCTATTTCCGCAATGAGTGCTGATTTCTCTTAACATACAATTTAAGTTTTATTTCTATAATGCTGCATATTTAATATTTATAGAAAAACCTAACATTACAAATAACTTTATGTTTTAGATTACAAGTAATAAATTGTTATATGTTTTACACTGTAAGCGAAAGATAACATGTTTTAAATTACAAGAAACAGATTACTATTTGTTTAAGATTACAAGTTCGCAAGCCATAGAATGCAGAATAGCATCAGTACCGGACCGCTATGTAGGCCCAGTAAGTGGAAAGAAAATGTAAGTCTGATCCTGGACCGGACCGAGTCTGCTAAAGCAATTAACACTTTGACCTCTGGTGGGTAAATTTCTTCAAAATTCCAAATGTTACATTGGCACCAGTATTTTGCAAAGAAAAAAACCTGTTAATGATATACGCGAAAAAAATGCATTAAAGGTTTTTCACATAAGTCTGGTCGAATTTTCTGGTGCCGTTGTGATATATCGAAATTGAAATAAGGTGATAGAAAATTCAACCATCAGAAAATTCAACCTCAAAGGGTTAAGCCCTGGTTCAGACATGATGCAACTTCCAGTGCCCATCTCTGCTCTGGTTATGTTACACACAGAGTACGGACAGAGCCTCAACTCGGCTTGAAAAGAACGCCCTCAGTGGATGACTTAAAAACTAAACCATCGCGTTGGCGATTTTTATCCTCGTGATTTCTGTTTAACTGTAACCATATTCTGGCTTGGCACTTCTTGCTGAATGCTGATTTGATTATCTTTGCACACGTGCTTATGCTATTTGATCTTAGATTTCCGCGCTTATATTGATTCGTAATTATTACTGTTATTGTTCTTGAATTTTCAAGTTTAGATTATTAGGTCTTTATGTTAAGAAGAGACACATGTATTGTTTGCAAAACGAATACGTCAAAGTTATTTCATATTAAAATAATTCTTTCATAAATTTCAAAACAAGAAGCAGCAAGCCGTCGTTGTATTTTTTTTTCCTTTATCATTTGTCGCCAAGGAAGCGATATTTCGCCAAATTAGCAACCTCTCTTATGTTATGATCGTAGTTTCAGAGTCATCCGCTCGTATAGCTACTGTCTATACATAATCCCATGTTAAACAAGTTGCCATTACAGTGTATGAAAGTTGATTCTCTGTTCCGTACTCTGTGATGTTACATATCCGCATTGAAACTGATTACTTATCCTTATCTCAGTCACGCCCATTGAAAAGTATTCATATTTTATTAGCTTAGATCGATCGATCCTTTGAATCGCTTTCTTAATTTGCCCGTACGCGTTCTTGCCAATCATGATTTGTCCGTACCACATACGGGCAAATGATTTCAAATCATGATTTATTATTCTCATTAATAAATTTTTATTGAAAATTTTGTATTATTTAATCCAAGAACTTTTCTGGAAACTTTTAGGCAAAAATTTCTGTTAATACCGGTGATAAAGGATTAAAAATTCTGTAAAAGACGCAAAAAGAGAGAATATTTTAAAGTTTTTTCAGCAATATTGATCATTTAAGTGGTCAGGGACCGATTTACAAATTTGGGGGCCCTGGGCACAAACGCTTGCCCTTTGCACCGATACTTACAGGAATACTGAGGGAAAAAAAGATGAAAAACGATATTTATTAAGATAACAATCATTGAGTTTAATAATTATTTTAAAACATCCATTAAAAAATTAAATACGATAATCATTAATTTACTTTTAAATTATTATTCCTCAATTTTGATATTTAAATTAGTAGACGTTTTATAACTAATTGCGTGGTGTTGATTATCTTTTCCTATGCAAGTATATCTATCTGGAATAATAGAATATGCAAATACTAATTATAAATTTTCGACAACATCAAGCTGCAATTCTTTAAAATATTAGGGAGTTCTATTGTTTTCAAACTATGCTCACCAACTCCTAAATGATCTGACAAGAACAGGATTAAATAAGAATTAAAAGTACTATTGTATGTATTGTACTTTAAATTATTTATGTACATTCAATTAATTTTATTTATAATTTTACAATATATTTTTTACTTAGAATAAAATATAAATTTCCATTAGATATTCAAACTACATCAGATTTTGGACAGTAATTGAAAAACTTTCAGCAGCATTTGGGGGCCCCTGAAAATCGGGGGCTCTGGGCCCGTGCCCCGAATGCCCTGACCTAAATCAGGCACTGTAAGTGGTTAAATTTATATCGGGCCCACCCGGGTCTGTTTACTTTTTTCATCGGCCAGGCCCTTTGGAATTATTTTTTTAATTTTCCAGGTGAAAAAGGGCCTTAGACCAAGCCCGGGCCTGTGCACGAATAGTTAAACCATATATTAATATAATTTAAAAAATTGTGATTTTACAAATTACAACCACTATTTGGAAAATTATATTTTCAAAGATTAAAACTTCAAAACTTATAAATAAATTCTATATTTAAATTAATAATAATAATAAACAGCATTGTTAGGATGATCATAACGAGTCACATATTAAGTACGTCATACATTAAACATTAATATTCCTAGACCAATGAAAAAAAATAATAGTTTATAGATAGACAACTTTAACTGCTTAAAATGTTAATTTTTTTAAAATTGAGTTAATGAGATTGACTCCTGAGCACCTCATATTACGTACGACATGGATTAAATATTAATATTCCTGGACCCATCTTAAACAAATTTTAAATGAAATTTCAGTTTTACAATTTTCGGAACTGCAAAATTTTAAACATCTAAACATCGCACAATTTAAATTTTTACACCGTTGCGTAGAGACAAAAATGAACTTTTAAATGAAATTTGTTTGAAATCTTTATCACAATTTCTTTTCAAATTACTATTTTTTAAAAGTTTTTATTACTTTTTTTTGTCATTGTGGCAACAGAAGTATCCCATTTTTGGACATTAAAACATGGACCAATCAGAAAACGTATAAAATAAAAAGCAGAAGTATTCAATTTTTGGACATTAATTATGAACTAATCAGAAAACGAATAAAATAAAAAAAAAATGTGGAATTTAACCACTAAAAAGATACAGATACACTTCAGATTTCCCAGTTCTCTACGGAGGACAACAACAATATAGTTAAAAATCCAAATAGTTAAAAAGATATTTAACATATTACTACATAAATAAGTCAAATAGAATTCTATTTTTTTTTCATAGGTCCTATTGTTTTATTTTCATGGCTGTTTATAATATTTAGCGCGAAATTTCACTTTCGCAAGATTGTATTATTCCAAGGTCTTATAACAAGGAAGTATGCATAATTCTGTTAGCACTAGGAGAAGAAAAAACAAAAATAACAATTTAGATTCTTCGTAAAAGAAACTACTGCTGATATTTTAGTATAATTTACTTCATGGAAAAGTACGTTCTGAACCCTTTGGGGTCCGATTTTTGTTTTCAGTTTTTAGAAAAAATTACTTTTATGTTAATAACATTAACACCAACTATCCAAATAGCTTAATTAGAGTTTAACCCTTTCACTCTGATGGTAGAATTTTCTTCCACGTAATTTTGATTCCGAAATGTCACAACGGCACCAGAAAAATCAACCAAATTTATTTGAAAAAGGGTTTAATGCATTTTTTTTTCCCGTCTATATCGTTAACCGGTTCTTTTCGTTGCAAAATACTGGTGCCAATGTGACATTTGGAATTTTGACGAATTTTACCCACCAGAGCTCAGAGGGTTTAATGAATATATTATTGTCTGATACATAACTAATGTTATTGTTTTTCGTACTATTCAATTCATATTCATATGACAATAGGCTAAGGAAGAATTTTTGGAGACGTTTAGAAAATATTGTATTACAAAAACATTTAACTGATATAACCAATTTCTAGTAACAGTTGTAATTTTTTTCATTTTTCATTTTTGGGTGAAAAAAGTCGGGGCCAGGATTCGAACCAGGGATGTATTGATGCTCTACCAACTGAACTATCCCGGGCACGAATACTGGAGGACTATTTCACCCAATTAACCTCAACGATAGCTTTATTTGGTCTGATACTCTGGATCAGCTCAACAAAATAAATCGAAGGTCAATATATGGAACTGCAGAAAATCGCTGCATACGAAATTACATTAGATTAATTTTGAAACACGATTATTCAATCGGTAAATTAATTATAACAGATGCAATTCTTTCCATTTTTGGGTGAAAAAAGTCCGGGCCAGGATTCGAACCAGGGATGTATTGGCTGAAGCCGCCAATGCTCTACCAACTGAGCTATCCCGGACACGAGTACTGGAAGACTATTTCACCCAATTAACCTCATCGATAACTTTATCTGGTCTGATACTCTGGATCAGCTCAACAGAATAAATCGAAGGTCAATATATGAAACTGCAGAAAATCGCTGCATACGAAATTGCATTAGATTAATTTTGAAACACGATTATTCAATCGGTAAATTAATTATAACAGATGTAATTTTTTCCATTTTTCATTTTTGGGCGGATTCAGCCAATACATCCCTGGTTCGAATCCTGGCCCGGACTTTTTTCACCCAAAAATGAAAAATGGAAAAAAATTACATCTGTTATAATTAATTTACCGATTGAATAATCGTGTTTCAAAATTAATCTAATGCAATTTCTAGTATTTTTCGCGCTTTATTAAACATGATTATTTCAGGAAAGAAACTTTTATTTTAAATTTAATGAGTGCAATATATGTTCAAAATAAAAAAATAGCAAATGGCGCAAAGAGATTTGTGGAAATAATATTTACTATTATTATTACTAAGTACCTAAACATAAATTAAGTCCTATAGTAAATGCATAGACATATACTAATACTATTACATATAAATGATAGTAAAACTATTTTTAAAACAAAATGATACTCCATTAAAAGACATGCACTAATAATAATAGTACACCAGACCCGAACAGAATAACCTCCTTAGTCCCGATGTCGCCTCAGCCCTGATGTCGCGCAACATTTGTCTCAGGACTGAGGAGGTTAAGGAATTTTCGTTTTTTTTTTTCACAGTCAAATAAAATATTTGATTATTAAAAATCAGAAAAACAATGGATTTTTCTGCAACATTTTTTATATAAAATTTGATCTAGTAGCTTCTTTTATTTTCCCTTTTTAGGTGCGTTCGTAATTATGTAAATACGAAGCACTTATAGTAGCTGTTCAGTTCGTCCGTCCGTCTGTCCGTTCATTTAAGAGAGCAAAAAATATCCAACCAAATCGTTTGAAATTTAAAATATATAATTATTGCATAATTTAGTCGAGTCATTCCACATTTTATGAAAATCGGATGTATAGTTTAATTACAGGGACAATCTAAAGTATTCCGCTACATTACGGCCAATGGGAAAAATAGTTTCTAGTACATTTTAATGATGTTACACACCTTCGAAAATAATAAAATTGATACGCATCTATGAAGTATATACTAAAATATACATTCTGTACAATCTCTGGTTCAAAGAATATTTTTTATTAATTTACGGGGTCACACAAAAGTATCCATTACATAATGGTATAAGGAGTAACATTGTTAAGGCGCGCTTTTATTATATTAAATATTTCGCATTTTATGAAATTTATATACGATGCTGAGGTTTCAAGTTACTTCGTGTATAATAGAAAGCAGATAGTATTTACCGGGACACACAAAAGATTTCGGCCATTATACTGTATCCGAAGTGCTATCTACTATTACACCAAGATCTGAATATTTTTTAAATTCTGTTATAGTACGAACGCACCTCATTTGCCACGCTTGACTTCTTAAATTGTAGCAACAATCTAAACTTATGAATTTCTATAAAAGTTTTTCGCTTTAATGAGAAAACCTGTGCTCATGAAAATCATAGAGAATCACAAGTCGCTGAGACCCCCCCCCCCCTCCAGTAGATAAGCAGACGGTCCGAAAGAATTCGTAATATATATATATATATATATATATATATATATATATATATATATATATATATATATATATATATATATATCCCCCTAATGCTGAAAACAATTATCTGTATAGCCTTTATATTTTCGATATTTAGTTCCTGAAACTCCGTCTTGGAAAGCCATAGGTGTCAACTCTGTGTATAGGGTAACAATTTTTCTTATACTTATTAGCTTTTCACGTTTTCTTCCTTTTTTTTTAAATGCGTCCGTAATTATATAAATAAGTAGTATTAATTTTAGTCGTCTGGTCCGTCTGTCTGTCCGCACAGAAAAGCGCAAAAACTATCCAACACAATGGTTTGAAATTTAAAATATGTTTTCGTTGTAGAATGTTGTCGAGTTATTTCGAATTTTATGAAAATCGAATGAAAACTTAAGAAAATAATTCTATTAAATCCTATTATACGAAATTAATTAAATGATTCTAGGTTGCCATGGTGGTTATTCTTTTAAATCCTATCACAGGTTATAAATTCAATGATACCTCATGGTAGGTAATGAATCTTGATTGACATGGCAATTTTGTCCTTTCTAAGATGAAGTCATTTTATTTTATTTATTACTGAATTTAATAAATATAATATAAAAAATGTTGTATTCGTATGTTTTTGCAATGGTGATTATTTTTTTAAATCCTACCATACGTTATTAATTCAATGATACCTTATGATAACAAATGATTTTAGTTTGCCATGGCAATTTCCTCCTATTTGAGATGAAGTCATTTTACTTTCCTACTAAATTTAATATATATAATCATAAAAAAATTTATATTCATGCATTATGGCTGTGGAGATTTTTCTTTTAAATCTTGTCATTGCCTCATGATAGGTAATGATTCTAGTTTGCTATGGCAATTTCGTCCTATTTAAGATGAAGTCATTTTATTTCCGTATTACTGAATTTAACCCTTTGCACTTGAGAGCTGAATCTCACTGACCACTAGTGTTGTAAAGTATCCCTCGTAAATCGCAACGCCAAATGGTTTCGACACCACTAATATCTTACAATTTATTTCGCCATCTTTTATCACAGATTATTCGGCCAGTAGCCCGAAGGAAATTAGTTCAAAATATTGGTGTTCAGAGCATTTAGAGTACCCATTTACACAAAACACTAATGGTTAGTGAGAATAACCTCTCGAGTGCAAAGGGTTAATATATATAATCATGACACATTTTTTATTCATGCATTTTTAGCTCACAGGCTATCATAGCCTGAGAGCTTATGTGCCCGTCCGTTCTGTATGTACGTTCGTTCGTACGTTCGTGCGTAACGCGATAACTCATGATAAAAATATATCCGATCCACTTGAAATTTTGTATGTAGGTATATCCTGACAAGGCGCTTCCCTGATTAGTTTTTGGAGTTCATTCGATATGTATAAGAGGGGGAACGGGGGGCTCATGCCCCTCCCCTTAGTTGATATAAATGGGATTTTCATGCAGAATTAAGTTTTCGTTCAAAATTTAGATTAGGATCATTCTGAAGAGGCGATTCCGTGACTGTTATTAGGTGTTCATTGAATAAGTATAAATAGGGGGAACAGGGGTTCTAATGCCCCCCCCCCCTTAATTTATATAAATGGGTTTGTCAAGCAGAATTTTCAGATTTTGTTCAAATCTCTGAATAGTTTTGGAAGTTTAATGGTTAAGTATAAAAGAGGGGTATAGCTCCTTTTAAATTATATAAATGCTAAATGGGTTTTTAATAAGAATTATCTCATTTGCTCTGAATTTTGGATATAGATTTTTTAAATGATAAAGCATGTCTTTGATAGTATAGGAGGTTCAATGATTAAGTATAAAAAAAGAGGAAAGGGGAGAGCTTTTTCCCCTTCTTAATTTTTTTCGAACGGAATTAACCCTTGAAAATATAAGGCTTTAATGTACAATTAGTATTTGTAGCCTGTGAGCTCAATGCCATCAGTTTAACTGGGCAGTATTCTTTATTGGTTTAATTGTTTGTTTGTATGTATGTTGGCCAATTATGTACGCTGTGGGATATAGGCCCTAAGGGTTGGGGTGCCCTCCTTGGGGGTCTTTCTAAGGGAACCTAACCCGTATTTACGCAAGGTTCGAAGAAAACCACGGAAAGCTTCGAACGGTTAGGCCGACGGTCGCGATTGGGTTCGAACCCAGCATCTATCGTCAGAACGTTTGAGGTCAGAACCTTTCGGCCACTGGTGAGGCCCATTTTTGGTTTAAAGTGCAGCAGCTATTGCACCAAAATTAGAATGTTTATAAAACTAGTTATACAACAAAAGTAGCTTATTTACCACGTTTAACGTGCACTTTTACATCTTTTTTTTTTTTTTTTTTTTTTTTTTTTTTTTTTTTTTTTTTTTACTTTTGTGATTCATTAATATCCTTATAAAGCTTTCCTTGAATCTATGTCATATAATAAGAAAATTTCTCTGAAAAACTCTTTTTGGCATGCCTTATTATAATAAGCTATAAATTATTTTAATCAGATTAGTAATATATATATATATAGATATATATATATATATATATACATATATGAATTTATTTATTTATTTAATTTTGTGTGTGTTTTCTAGCAAAATAATTGCACCGTTTATTCAATTTTTAGACTTTCCGACAAAGTTGAAAAGTGCTCATGCATTCGGTTTGTCCTGTCCGTCTCTCCACGCTCTAACTCCCATAAATATACTCGGATTTTCATGCAATTGCTAAAGCTTATTTAGAGTCACGAAAGCATGTTTTGTATTGCATACGAAGTATGTACGATTAATGGTTCATTTACAAGACACTCAAAAGAATTCAATTACATTATAGTCTATAGAGAAAATCGTTTGGAGTGTATTTAAATGACATTACGCTATTTGAAAGGTATTGAAACTAAAATAAATCACTGAATGTCACTACAATCATGTTAAAACAGAGCATTCATAGCATCTTTTATTAATTTACAAGGACACATCAAAGAAATCGTTTACACTACTGTCTTAGCGTAAAAATTGTTGGAGAGTACGTATTTAAATTCCGAAGGCGCTTTTAAATTTATTTATTTTTTTTAAATTATTACTTTTTATATATTAATTCTATACCTTATATACAGGGCTGCACAAAAATATTTGCATATTATTCTACTTATTAGAGAAAATTGCTGAAGGGGAGTTTTCTGAAATATATGTATCTCTTAAGTGAACTACATTTTGGGGATGTATGTTTTAAATAGATACAAATCTCTATATCATATACAGGGCTGCTAAAAATTCGCATAATTTTCCTATTGCAGATGGGAATAACTGAAATACGTTATACATTCCTATATAGTGAAATGAGATGTAATATTTTATTTTTTTTTTTTATTTTTTTTTTTTAACGGTGCAATTTTGTTACATTATTCTAAATGTGATGGAAAGTGATTCATAATCAATGTTTGACGCATGATTTTTTACTTTCTTGTTTAATCTAAAATTTATTTTCCTTAAATCACATATTTTAGACTATTGTATGATGTATCAAATACGATACACAATAGATAGTCTAGTACCTTTTGATTCATAGTGTATAGTTATTACCGGATAATTCACTTCAGAAACAACTTTTAAAATTAATAATAAAAAATAATAATGATAATAATAAAAATAAAAAGATTTAGTTTGCACCGAACACATGGAAAGGAAACAGGATTTATTATTATTATTATTTTTTTTTTTTAAATGCAAATGCTTAAACCAAAATAATGCTTGAAACCGCCAACATTGAAATATCCCATTTACCAATATGTGCCTGCCAAACCACAAGAAATGTTGCTTATTGCCATGAATGGTATTGTGCCTCGTCTCACAGCTGTGCTACAAAACGACAGACAGCACAATTAAATAATTGTAAGCTTATTTGTAACTTGTAAACGACTTTTTTCTTGTAAGCAATCAGATAGCTAAAAAGAGAAGTATCCAGGCATTTGTATTTTATTTCGTCATAAAAAGTCCGTGCAAATTGCTTCTTTTTATCTTTGATCGTTTTCCAAAAAATTTTTTTGATGTTATTCCAGATTTTTTGGATCACCTGGATATTTTATAGCTAAATATAACTATCCTCTTCAGACCCGAGGGTTTATTTTTATATATTTGTTAATTTCAGTTATGAATTTATATTTACAAACTTATGACTAAGAAAAATCGAAAAGCTAAAATTATTAAATTTTATTTATTGGCCATTTAACTTGATGATACTTGGGGTCTCAAAAAGTACATTTTTTGACATTTTCTCACGATTATTTTATTTAATTTTACTTTTTTGCATTTCAAAAACATCGCAAAACCCAAAATAAATGTATATTTAACATTTTGTTATTCCTGTTGGACTCTACAAGTGGTATTTTAACACACAGTAAAATTATTTACGCTTTCATTTTTGCACATTTCGTACATTTCTGCTGCAAGCCAGTTTTATATAATACGTAGCTCTCTAGAAAAAAAAAGCGTTATAAGAAACAAATTGCTCTTTTGATTAATTCTGTTATCTCTTAAGCTCTCTCCACACCAATTTCTCTTTGATATCATTACATGTATACGTGAAAATTTTTCATAAAGATAGGTATCCTATAGGTACATCGAATTTAAAAAGGTTATGTTTTTCTACTTGTTTGTACAGATTGATTATTTTTAGTATACTTTTGCTACTCTTTGTAAATTTACAATGTCTTTCCTTTGAAAAAGAAAAAAAATGCATCATGCAGACAAGAGTTAATTCTTCATGCGACAAACATTGAAAACAAAGCTTATCATTCTTCTGTTTTTCGCCAAGGGCAAACGAATGCACTCATTTATTCTGCTATATCCAAAATCACGTTCTTGTTAGATTAGATAGGGAAAGAAATATTGTCTTTTTATTATTCAGGTCAAAATTATACAAAACTCTTACAAAACAGTTGGGAAAAAGAGTGTTAATTTTATCTGCTGTATTCATTATTTTACAACTAATCTTATAATCACTTTAATATGGATCCGATATGCAAATTTGGGGGGCCTGAGGACAAATGATTGCAAGGGCCCCCTTGTATTGATACTTACAGGGGGATTGACTAAATAAAAAAAGAAGAAAATTAGTTACTAAAGTAAACATTATTAACTTTAAAATATCCAGTAAAAATCAAATATGATAATCTTTTAAATGATTATTTCATAATTATAAAATTTAGATGAGTATATTTTTTATATTACACTTTTAATGCTAATTATCTAATTCTTATGCAAATCTATATATGTAGAAAAATAAATTATGAAACAATAAATAATAAAAACACCAAGCTACAATTATTTAAAATATTAGGAGGCTCTACAGCATGCAAGCTACGCCCAATAACACTCAAATAAATCTGACGATAGCAGGAAAAGGATTGTAGAAGAATTAAAAATACAATACATTTTTTAAAGTGATACTGAATTGTTTTTTTAATTATTCACTATAATAAAGTAATAAATGGATGTTTCAGATAAATTATATTAAGTTATAAAAATACCATATAATAGAATCTAGAATGAAATGTAAAATTTCATTGGATATTAAAACTACATAAGATTTTGGACAATAATTGAAAAATAGTCAGCAGCATTTGGGGTCCCCTAAAAATCAGGGACTCTGAACCCGTGCCCCAAGTGCCCCTTTTAATATTGAAGGCGGTTCTCCATGGGGAATTGATTTTTGAATTGAAATTTGAATGTAATACAGGGTCATGAAAAATTAAAGATTGTGAAAAATAGGATTGCAAATATCTCGCCAGGAAATAATCCGATCGACTTTGTTCTTTATACAAAAATTGTGTTATTTTATTGTCTTTTATATCTACCCCTTAAAATAAAAAAATTCGAAAATTTTTATATATCTTTCGTCAGAATAACTATTTTGAGAGTCCAATAAAATAGTTCCGGATAATCGAGGCAACTGATGTTAAATAGGCTTCTTTCCATTATTACATACTCAGTACACACCAAATTTCAAGTGTCTATCTCAATTTCTTCGGGAGATAGAGCGTTTACAGACAGACAGACAGGCACACAGACAGACGGACGGCAATTTTTTTCTAATAATATCTTTTTCGGAATCTCCAGATTCTGAAACGTGTAAATCCGTCTTTTTTTTTTTTCGATTTTCAAAACGATTTCAAGACTTACTCTATACTACGTAATGATGGGTAAATAAACGCAGAATCCACGATGATAAATATTTTTTTCCCTTTTTCAGAAATATTTTTTCATACATTTACGCAGCTACGTAGCTTTACAAAATTGACAGTTTATGTCCTCGGGATTATTACTTTTGTTTATAAGTACTGTATTTTCCAACCATTACCTCTGACAGAAAATAACACAGGGTAAATCCTTAATCTCCTCGGAATTCAAAAAGAGTTTGTGTCTTCTTTAAAATTGCTAGAAAGAATCTTGTTTTCGACGCTAAAATGTGAAGCAGGTTCAGTTATCTTCCGTCAACAAGCCGGTTAAACTTTTTATTACTATTGTTTTCCAATTTTGATAACTTAATACTTAAATATTCAGAATTATATGTATACAACGTTTCATGGCCATTTTTAATAATTATATCTTCATTCACATCATTGTCACTTGATAAACCAGTGCTATACTCGTATAAAAACATTTCATATTTATTTACTTAGAAGGTGTCACAAACAAAAATTAAATTAAAAAGTTGACATGTTTCGGTTCATTCATAAGAACCGTATTCATAACATATAAAATCAGTAGAAAATACTAATACATTTTCTACTGATTTTATATGTTATGAATACGGTTCTTATGAATGAACCGAAACATGTCAACTTTTTAATTTAATTTTTGTTTGTGACACCTTCTAAGTAAATAAATATGAAATGTTTTTATACGTGAATGAAAAAAGGTGAAGTGATTTTGTTTTAGTTTTTGAAAAAACGAAAGCTAACAACAGTTTTAACAGTGCTATACTCTTTTACTGCTTCTTCAGAGTTAATTAAACAAAACTCGTGTAAGGCAAAAAATTTGTAAAATTATTTTTTAAAATTATGTTGGTACATTCTAAGACAATTTGAAAGCGTTTTATTAAGGTATAAAGCTATCGGAAATATTTTTATTCAATTATTAATTTTATAAAAGTAGTACAACGTGGTCTAATACATTATCAACTTTAATCCTTTCGGGTCTGGTGTACTGTACATGTATTTTAATGGAGTATTACTTTGTTTAAAAAATAATTTTACTACTATTTACATGTTGTAATGTTAGTATACGTCTATGTATTTACTATATGACTTCATTTATGTTTAGGCATTTAGTAATAATAATAGATATTATTATTTGCTTTATTCCCTTTGCACGATTTGCGATTCTTTTATTTTAAACATATATTATACTCTTTAAATTTAAAATAAAAGTATATTTTTCTGAAAGAATCATGTATAATAAAGCGCAAAAAGTATTAGAAATTTTTAAAACAGGTTAAATCTTATTGTAATACAATATTTTCTAGACATTACCAAAAATTCTTCCTTAGCCTCTTGTCATATGAATATTAATTGAATAGTACGCAAATCAACAACATTCGTTATCTTTTAGACAATGAAATATTTGTTAAACTCTAATTAAGCAATTTGGGTAGCTAGTGTTAATGTTACTGACGTAAAAGTAATTTTTTTCTAAAAAATGAAAAAAATTCAGACCCGAAAGGATTAAAGCAACTTGATAAATATGGAGCAGTGCAACCCCACTTAAAGTTGAGTGTGTTACCTAATAGTATCGTCAATAGTTATCTTTAGTTACAAAGTCGAAGTTACGAAGCTATTTTTGAATACTACTATTTCCGAATCGAAAGATTCGCTTAAAGACAAAATTTTGAAATTAAATCAAGCGAATATTGCAGAAGGACACTCTGTGTGGTAGAAAAGGCCGCTCATATAATGGAAATAAGTCGGAAATTTCCCGCCAGACGTAGCAAATGAGGTGCGTTCGTAGTGTAACGAAATTTTTAAAATACACAATACTTCGGATAGAATACAAGATATCGGATGCACTATCCTGTATCTTTTGTATGGCCCTGTAAATATTAAATGCTTTATATTATAAAGGAATTAACTGGTAGTAAATCTCAGCAACATATATCAATTTCTCAAAATGTGAAATAGTTTAATATAATTTAAACGCACCTCCAGCAATGTTTCCCCCTATACCGTTATGTTATAGAATACTTTTGTGTGGCCCAGTAAATGAATAATAACTATTGTTTTCACCGCATATTTTTAGAATGCATATTTTAGTGCACTTCGTAAACGCACATAAATTTTAATATTTTTGAAAGGGTATAACATCTTTAAAATTCATTTGAAATTATATTTTAAATAAACCGAAATGTAACGGAAAACTTTTGATTGTCCCTGAAAATAACCTAATCGTGCTAGAAACTCAGCAACGTATATCAATTCTATAAAATGTGAAATATTTTAATATAATTAAAACGCGTCGAAACAATGTTTCCTCCTACACCACAATGTAATGGAATATTTTGGTGTGGCCCTGTATATTAATAAACATATTCTTTGCACTGCAGAATGTGTAGAATGTATATTTTAGTATATATTATGTACATGCATATGAATAGTATTATGTTCTAAAGAGTGTAACATCGTTAAAATGAAACTATTTTCCCCATTGACCGTAATGTAAAAGAATAATTTTGATTGCCCTTGTAAGTGAACGATACATTCGATTTTCATAAAATTTGAAATGACGCGAGAAAATTATGCATAATTATATATTTTAAATTTTAAATGATTCGGATGGGTAGTTTTTGCAGTTATATGCAGCCAGACTGAAGGACAGATGGACGGATTGAACGACGACTATAGGTGCTACATATTTGCATAATTACGAACGCACCTAAAAAGACGTAACCTACAGTTATGTAAAAGGGAGTTAACGGATTACATAGAAAACAGTTTATGCTTATTGGAAAAGGTAACTTTACGGATGGTAGTGCATTTCTGATAGTTCAAGATCTGGCAGCACAAAACCCTATGTTATCGAGCACAAGAAAATAATCCTTTATTTTATGGAAGAGTAGTAATAGGGCATTCGAATGACCTATGTCTGCCGGAAGCGAAGTGGTGCATAAGCCAAAAATGAATACCACTAGTACTTGACTCGTAGGCTTAGCATTGTGTTTTCCTGCAGCACCCAGTTTTCCATGTTTTCATACTTTTGATTGTAGAACAAATACAATGCTAAACCTACGAGTGACATTTTTCTACAAGAAAAATATCAAGTCAAGCATTCTTTGAAATCAGAACACAATCTTTTCAAAACAGTCCCCGTTCGAAACTTCTGTAATAGCATTCTTACAGCTTACCTAATAAACAAACCATTTACCGCATAATTCTACCGATATTTGTTTTTGAGAAATTTAATTTTGCAATCAGGGTCTAATTCGCTAAACATCTTATACATCGGCTTATAAGAATTCAGACGGATAGTTGTATATATTTTCTTGATTCCCGTGGTAAGAGCTCCTTAAGGCTGTTCGCAACTGCTCCGCTCAACAAGCGCAAAACGTTCTGACACATTTACAAATTCATTTTTTAACGGAAAGATTTAAAATTGGAATGCTTGACTATGGAAGAGATTACGAAACTAACTGCTTTTCCCATTTTATGATCATTAAATTACCTATCCAGTTCTAAGCTACTTCATCACATGATCACCCGTTTTTCTCCTGCTCTTCGACCAGTTTTTCTGCTTTCGTCGAGAAATGTGCTCAAAAACGTCAACTTTGAAGTCCTGTTATAAAAAATCTAAAGTGTTTAACAAAAAAAAAAAAAAAAAAAAAAAAAAAAAAGAGTGCAATTAGACAGTTTCTGAATAATAGCACTTGCTATTTTCATGCATTTCCGAACAAAGATAAGCTAATGCATGTGTCACAAAGTGGCCCTTTTTGATTTAAGAACACCCTTAATGACACCACTCTCGGCAAATTTTCGATCTGTAGTTGGGGAGCCTCCGTTAGATAAATGAAACTAGCGCTGCAGCTCGCAGCCATCTCCAACAAATAAGCGTGAATTACGTAAGCTAGTAATCGTCGGAATAATTTAAGATTCCTGTCCCTATACGCGAAGACACTCGTGAATTAATACTATTCCTATATAAGAGATTATTTTCTAGAATCTCGTTTGCATTTCGACATTTTTAAGCTTTTTTTTTTTGCACTGGATAGTTGAGGTCCCTTTCTACATCGCACCTTTTTTTATTTTTTTAGCTTTTGGTTGCAAATTTCTTTTATAAAGTTACTTTCGCTTTCAAAACTGGCTCCGAAAACGGAAAGTGTCCTTCTAAAAAATACCTCCAACCAAAATCGAAAAAGGAAAAAAGAAGCGATGTAGAGAGGGACATCAGCTATCCAATGCAAAATAAATCAATAAATAAATGAAATTAAACAAATAAAACTGTCGAAATGCAAACGAGATATTAGAAAATTACCTCCCGATAGGAATACATTAGCTCGCAAGTGTATTCGAATGCAGGGACTGGAGTTTTAATAGGAACAGCATTGGTACAACAAGCCAAGATATCAAGGTTCGATCCCTGCCCTCATAGCATGCATGGTCATAGTGACGTCACTGTGAATCACTGCCCTCATAGCATGCATGTTCACAGTGACGTTACAATGACGTCACTGTGAGTCACTTTGGTCACATCACATCTGTGACGAAAATGCCACCACTCAGTGACGTCACAATGTGACTAAGATGTGACTTTCTAAAAAAATTTTCACAGTTCGTCACAATGTTAATGTCAAAGTAGTCACAAATGACACACTTTACACAAATTGGTCACATTGTGATGTCACAAAGCGGTCACAATGTGACGTCACAAAAAAGCTCTAAAACGGCCATAACGACTTCACATTTTAGTCACTGTGACTTCACATCGACGTCACGTGACGTCACATCGACAATCGATGGTCACAAAGTCACGATGTGACTTCACAACGACGTTGCAGTGACGTCACCATGTCTTACGGGTGTGGTCACATCACATCTGCGATCAAAATGCCACCACTCAGTGACGTCACATTGTGACTGAGATGTGACATTCTTAAAAATCTTTAGAAAATTACAAAAATTCTTCAAAACATCCCAACAAACACATAACTGGTGGGCCACTAGAGGCGTCGTTAGCGGTGGCCCAAAGTGTTTGATAACGGCCCGCCATCTTTGGCCGTAACGGCTCCGTCAAAAAACTGTCACGCCTGCCAGAACGCGGCCGCAAGATCATGGCCATGAATACAAGAAGTTGCCCACAAATGTGCCATTAACGTTTTTATTAAAAATATCAGACAGCCACAAACTGGCCACAATTATTCTTTTAAAGGCCATTAAAAATAAAGGCTGGCCAGGAGATCCCCCTCACCCAGACATTTGTGTTTGTAAGAATTAATATTTAAACATGAATTCAAAATTTGTTCTATAAAAAATATTTGCTGGAAGATTATTTAAATGATAAACTGTCTTTGCATGTAAAACAAATATACTAATAATCTTTATGTACACTTTTCAAAAAAGTTATAAATTTACTTATCTTCAAAATTTTCAAAAATTTCCAAAGCATATAAGTTGAAAATGAATTTATTTGTTTATTATTTAATTATATGCTTTAAAAATTTACATGTAATGCAATTAAAAATAATTTTTAAAGCATATAATTAAATAATAAACAAATAAATTCATTTTCAACTTATAAGTTTTGGAAATTTTTGAAAAATTTGAAGATAAGTAAATTTATAACTTTTTTGAAAAGTGTACCTAATGATTAATAATATATTGTTTTTTTATGCAAAAACACTTTATAATTTAAACAATCTTCCAACAAACATATTTTATGGAACAAATTTAGAATTTATGTTAGTGATGCATGTATTAAGTTAAATGCTTTATGTTTTTTTTTTTTTTTTTTTTTTTTTTCATTGGTTTTTAGACTTAAGAGGCTACTTCAGCCAAGCGAAAAGACCCAATATATAATGCCGATCCTACAGAAGGAATTTATAAAGATATCTCGGTTGCATTCCAATACTTTTAAATTACTTATTTATTTTATTTTGTTTATTTATTATCTGTTGCATTAGATTGCTGAGATCGATTCGTAGACAATTTTTTTATTTTTTCGATTTTTATTGTAGATTTTTTCTGAGGATGCTTTCACTTTCGTAACCGGTTCCGAAAATAAAAACATTCTCATTAAAAATATCTGCAAACAAAATAGAAAAAGTAAAAAACGGCCTTTGTACAGATTAATTTCAGCTATCTGATAGGAAAAATATCGTTTCAAAATATTAAAATGTAAAAGAGATATCTTTATTGATTTCTTCTATAGGATTAATGTTACCGAACGAATCGTTTTGCTTGACTGAAGTAGCCTGTTAATGGCTGTCACCAATATATTATATTTATTCATTAAAGAATTATTATGAAACCTGTCGAATATTTTTTGCATCATTTTAATATACAAAAGAATTTTCATTTAGATTTTATTCGAATAATTTAATATTCAAACATTACATATATATATATATATATATATATATATATATATATATATATATATATATATATATATACATATATATATATATATATATATATATATATATATATATATATATATATATATATATATATATATATATATATATATATATATATACATACATATATATATATATATATATATATATATATATATATATATATATATATATATATACATATATATATATATATATATATATATATATATATATATATATATATATATACACACACACACACATATATATATATATATATACATAACAATAATATTTGCTATTTAAAAAATATATTATTTTAATTTTTTCATATTAGCTGAGAATTATTTACAGTAATTGAAAATGTATCAAAATTTTGAATGATCTGACAATTTCATTTAATTGTTTAATGAATGAAATATTTTCGATGAAAAATTGTTAATTTTTTTCGCTCAAAATAAAAAAAAGAAAAAACCATCATTCACAGTCATGTTACTTACAACGTTAAAGAAGCTATTTTAAGAATCTAAAATTAAACCGATAGCTATTTTATCTAAAATAATTGAATAAACCTCTACAAAAAAGAATTTTTTTAAGTCAAAGAAACATCTATTAAATGGTATTATCACAATTTTATACAAGAGACATGAAATCACTCTTTCTCACTTCTAATATATGAAAAGAAAAATAAATTTTACCTTTAAGAATCAGTGTAAACTTTATTTAAACTAAACTATTTTATTTTTTGCAATATTTTTAATGACATGCACAGTAGAAAACAACAATTGTTATATGAAAATATGATTAACTTTCAAACTTTTAAAAAATTCTTAAAAGTATATAATTTTAAATTAGCTGCTTTTCCTAATTTATACAAAACTTTAAAATAACGAATAAGCGATGAATAGCGGAGTATAAAGTAAATATTATTTTATATTTGTTAAAATACAACTGCATTTTTAAAAACGTATGTCTTAAAAATGAATATGTTTCCTATCTTTCTATTAGGTTTCCTGAAACAATCAATCGTAATGTCGATGCAAAAAAAACTCAAGAGGTTATAATGAATTATAAATTAATAATTCTTCAATGAATAAGCATAATAAAACATACCTATATTGTGTTAAAATATCCAAATTGAAAGTAGCATTCGTTAAACACGCTTTCTTTCCCTTATGTGACGGTTTAACTGAAATGATCTGCTTATCAGCACACCGCCCAAAATTCTTGGAAAAATCCCCCTTTCGTACTTGTTGACCTTGAAGGAGAGCATGTATTCTCCTAAGGCCCAAACAGATCTGACCACTTTTTGCGATTACTCGTCGGATCGTTTATTGTGGCGACATGGTGTTTTGATCTTTAATGAGTTTTGTTTGAAAGAGACGGTTATCCGACATATGAAAAACAATAGATGGCTTTATCTGTATTTTTTTTTTAGTAAAAATATAATAAAGCAAATAAATACATATAAATGTTAGGAATTTAACAGATACAGGGAATTTTTTTTCCCTTTTAAATCCCCCTCCCCCCGGGAATTTTATTTAAAATGCATATATATTTGAAATCATATTAAAAATTTACGTTTTAGAAAGAGTTTATATGCTCCCCCCTTTTTTTTCTTTTTTCTTTACTGACTAGCATTCAGCAAAAAATTCTTGTTGAAACAAATTAAATGCCATTTCATCCATTTTGTTTGCAACAAATACCTTTTTTATAGAATTAAAAAATATATACATAAAAAAATTCACATTTATCAGTAAATATCTTATAAATATTTTGTATAATATGCATTTCCAATGAATGCATCTTACTGTATTTAAATCTTTGTATTGTTCCAATTTGTTAAAAATTTGTGTTCTGTTTATTTTGGCTATTAAAATCAATATAAATTGAATAATATATTCATTATTTCCAGTATGACCACTGAAATATATCCATGCAAAGCTATCCGCGCTTGCAGATGCAAATAAATCAAAATACATTCTTTCTTTTTTTTCTAATAACACCATTTTTCAAATTTTAGAATGATCTTTCCTAGAAAAAAAAAAAAAAAAAAAAAAAAAAAAATGTGAAACTAATTGTATTTCTAAGCCAACTTTAGAAATACAGAAATCGACAATTTTAGAAATATATTATGCATGTACGATTAAAAATTATTTTATGCATGTATGCTAAAGTTTTGCATGACTGAGTAATTGGGAGGAGGGGGGGGGGGTGGACATGGACTGCTTTAGGGACAATCTAAAAACGTTTTTCTGTTTTAATATTTATTTTAAATTATTTTACTATATTTTAAATATTTATTCTTTTTTTTCCAACTTTTTTTTTTATAAATAATGAATGCAACAGTGTGCCGGTGAAGATAAAACTTGGAATTCTATATACATTTTGAGCAAAATTTTTATTTTTTATATAAATATTTTCAAACTAAATAAAATATGTCATCTATTTTATTGTTTTAAATATAAATCTCGTAAATTATATCTCGTATATAAATCTCTTCTTATTAAAACTCAGATTTAAAGTAATTTTTGAAAGAAATAAAGACCAAAAATATATACATTTTCTCTCATAAAATAAAAATGCTGGTCAGTTTATATTAGCCCTCTGCTTTCTAGATGTTGGAGGGCCATTACTTTTTTGCCCGAAACCGACCATTAAGAGTTTACCGGCAAAGTAAATGCAACAATTCTGTCATCGCCGAGCCGTTAAAGGCTCGGCGATGACTGCCGCAATTAGCGGCGGCTCACTTGCGGTACAGCATTGTTTTTGTACAATTGGCCTTAACTCCTTTTGGCCGTGACGAAACCAGCTTAAGGCCTTAACTCGAGTGTTTGTGGGGATGTTATTTACTTTAAAAAACTCTTTTGTCACAACGTCGCTTTTGTCACAGTTTCGTCATGATGTTAATGTCAAAGTAGTCAAAAGTGACACATTTTTCACAATTTTGTCACACCGTGACTTCACAAAGTGGTCACAATGTGACGTCACAAACGAGCTCTAAAACGGCCGTAACGACTTCACATTTTAGTCACTCTGACTTCACATCGACATCACGTGACATCACATTGACAATCGATGGTCACAAAGTCACAATGTGACTTCATAACGACGTCGCAGTGTCGTCACCATGCCTAACGGGTGGTCTGGATATTTTTCGCTCTGTTGGAATAAACCTCAACTGTGCTACTCCAACCATGAATATAGAGTGGAAACCTAGTTTAGTCCCAGGTTTAAAACATTTTTTTCTAATTTTTGCAACTCTGCTTATGCGTCGCAAAAGGGTTATGGAACATAGTGACTGCAGATTTCAGACGCCCTGTGAGTCAAATGAAAATGCAAACGAATGAAGGAAATTCGTGAATTAAGAAAGATTTTTTTTCCGACGTAATAGATACAGCTAAGGTTTTTTTAAGGGTGTTCTCAACTGCTCCGCTCAACAAGCGCAAAACGTTTTGACACATTTACAAACTCGTTTTTTAATGGAAAGATATAAAATTGGAATGCCTGACTATGGAAGCGATTTCGAATCGAATTTATTTTTCCATTTTATTATCATTAAATTACCTATCGAGTTATAAGCTATTTCGATCACCTGATCACCCGTTTTTCTCCTCTTTTTGGACCGGTTTTTCTGCTTTCGTCGGGAAACGTGCTCAAAAACATCAACTTTGAAGGCTTGTTAAAAAACAGAAAAATGAGTGCAATGGGCAGTTTCTGAATAACAACACCTGCTATTTTCATGCATTTCTGAACAAAAATAAAGTATATGTCACAAAGTTGCCCTTTTTGATTTAAGAACACCCTTAACAGGAGTTAGAGTCCTTCACGGGTCCAATGAAATGAATGTAAATCATCTTTTAATGCTATTATGAAAAATAATCTACAATTGTATATCTAATACCATTCTATGTTATTCATAGAATCTATATTTTTTAATTTTTAAAAATAGTAAAGCCTCTGCATAGCGGACATAGAATCGTTAAATAGAGTCAAACATTGAGTCGGATTACCCCGAATTATGTGTTTTCAACTCGAAATGAATCTTTCTTTCTGCAAGTAGGGTTTACACTAGAAAAATTATTGCAAGTCATGTATAGGATTTTTGCCATTCAGGTTGTTGGGATTTTCACAAAAAGTTCAAGCTCATCTGTGTTTCAGATGAAAATAAATATGTATCTAATAATGCGTGAGTATATATTCAAACTAATGTATGAGAAATAAAATATGTAAAAGAAGCGCGATCATTGATTATTCTTTCTTTAAGAACCATTTCTTCTTCTTTCAGAATATCTGAAATTTTGTTTTTCAAAAAAAAAGTCTTTTCATCAAAAAAGTTTGTTTTTGATGTACACAAAAACACATGCATCGTATTTTTGATACTTTATATACACATACATATACACGTGTGTGTAGACTGAGAGGTACCCACTATTCAGAGATATAAACGTTCACATATATAAATTTAAAGAAATGAAAAAGTGTTCGTTAAATAGAGGTATTCGCCTTTCAGGTTAAAAGCCATTGTGGAAGTCTTAGTGTATACAGATTTCTAACGAAACGCAACGAAAACATACAGCGTCAATACGACCCGGGTCAGGCTTGGGTAAAAGCGGCTAACCCGACCCGATGCATAACTCTCACAGGAACACCTTAGATGCAATCTGTTTCGCCGAGGTAAAATATTTTTCTGATCGTTGTATATTTGATGTCCTAATAAAAAAAAAATCCGCGTAAATGTCAATTTTGTGAAAGCATTCTATTTTTCGACTGGTCTGAGTGGAAGTAGATTTTTTGACACGAATTACTAGTATAAAAGACTATTTCTCAGATGAGTAGTTCTTTTGTGATTCTTTTAGGTCACTTGTTACACGCATCGCTGCTTTCGATCGTCACTTATCGTGGAATAATTTATGTAGATGCTTTTAATCATCACTTGTCAGCATTCAGAAAAACACTTTTCTTAATCCTGATCATCCTTAATCCTTCTAATTTTAAATTTTGGAATATGCTTTTATGTTACAATCGTACTAACATAATATAAAGAGAATATAATTACTTTGCTTTTGAGACTAAAAATCATGAAGTTTTAATACTGGTCTTAGAGTAGATTTGTAAAATTAAGGCTGTAGGCTATAGTCAAATTCAAAGAGGATACTTTCTGATACATTAAGAAAGCCCTTTTTAAGCTTATAGACGAATAAATTTTTCTAATAATCTTATTCAGAAAGTGAAATCTAATCGCGTTTTTCATTTGCATAGCAGCAAACTTGTACGGATTTTTCCCACCACTAAAATTAAATAGACATTTTTGTCTTGTTCTATCGTTGGAAACCGTTAGATTTCGGCGGTTGTTTTAGGTGAAATTTTATATTAAATATTAGTGGTAGGAAAAATCCGTACAAGTTAGTAGTTATGCATTTGTCAATAAAATCAAACGACCTTTTAGAAAATGCTGTCAAATTTGGAGTTTTAAACTAAAGTTTTGTCCGCGACAGCACGATAATGATATGCCATGAGACAGTAATCGATTATAAATATAGATGTTATACATTTGTTAAAAAATGAAGAACCTTATTAAAAATCTAGATGTTATAAATTTATTAAAAAAGGAAGAACAATATTAAATTTCAATTCAATGCAACAAGGGGATAATTTATGCTTTTACGTTTAAAAAATAAGTCTATGAATGCGTTGGAAATTTTCGGCTTGTTGAACGACAAAAAACATTATTTTTTTTTCAGGACTACGCTAAATTTTTACTACTTAAATTTATACAAGCATTTTGAGAACGAAAAAAGAAGTAAAGTAACAACATAATCAGAATTATTATCTTATCAAGTTCTATTAAAAATATATTCAAATCGATTAAAGATTTCGTTAAAAAGAAATACTTAGCATTTTTCAAGAAAACCCTTTAAAATATATTTAGTTCTAGTCTAATGTAATATTATCGTAGTGAATAGATATCTGTGAACTGTGGGATTCATTATAATGATACTCCATTGTATGATAATGGCGTGTTAGTTAAAATTGAAGCATATGTAATCGCCTATCACTTGGCTGTAAGTGACTTATTTAGTCATTTTATTTGTAAAAAGACAGATATAAACAAATGATTCTACTATGAATAATATAATTACGTTTTCTACATATAAACTCACAAAATATTTTACCACGAAATTTGTATTAATGTATGAGACTACCGTCCGGGCAATCTTTTGTTTGAAAAATAGGAAATTTTCAATAAACACTTGTGTTTTTACTTAAAACAGGGAATAAAACTACGAACTCAAATAATTTTTTAATGGAATTTTTATTACTTTTTCAAATTTAGGCAATATTTAGTCAAATTTTAGTAAAGAATTGCGTTTATGCCAAATCTTTTATAACGAAATTTATTCAATATATTTCACTTTTTTTCAATAATATATTAGCAAGCCATTTGTGTTATGAAGGAAAAGACTTGCAATACCTCTTACATTTATTAACATATATCAAATTTTGTATACAAAACATTATTTAATGTGCATTTTTCAATAAAAATAGCTCCTAAATTAATGTATGCAGGGTGTGGCGAGTGGTCAGGGAAAACCGGAAAAAACACAGTCAAGAAAAGAGAAAGCTACCAGTAATTTCTTACAGAAAATACTTCAAATAATATAAAGAGATTATATAAACTGAATTGATCTTTAACAAAATACTAGTATTTATCATCTATATTGACTGTGTTTTTATGTAACCTTTCGCCACTCTGTATATACATATTTACAAGGTTCGCGCACTCCTTATATTTTGTAAGGACTCTGGCACCACTATTAATGATAAGAAAATTTGAATTTAATTTTTAAGAAGCAGAATTCGCAACCACCTCCTCGATTTGCAATTTTCGCAAGATTTTTCTGCAGTGAAATGCATTAAAAATACTGTACAAATTTAGTGGTAGAGCTGTGCGAACCCTGATTTAAAAGTTATATTTTGCTTCATAACATAACAATAGATGATCAGAGCGTTGTGGTGTTATTTTATTTCAATATCTTAATTTTTTAAAAAGAAATGTGGTTTCTCGTAAATATAAACAATGTGAAATGCAGTTTTTCTGAAAATGCAAATTAAGATTTTAATGTTGCACAAAGAATTATGTATAAAGTTTAGAAGTTTAAAATCCACCATATTTCTAGGTGTTTATATATTTCTATATGTACTATGTATTATATAATGGTCTATTAAAATATAGTGTTCATTTTTCTGTGAATCTTGAAATGGTTCCTTCTGGTTTCAGTAATTTCATTTTCGGTTTATATTTTGAGTTATACATTTGCTTCTAATTATTGCTGAATGAAAAGCAAGGTAATTTTGGAATGCTTTCGAAAATCGAAATTTTAGAAATGGAAAATTTTTGCAAAAAGAGCGATTAGAGGGTAGGCACATACCTTAAATAAAAAATTGAAGCAAATCTATTTTCATATTCAGACCTTTTTAATACATTGCGAAGTCCACTTATGAAAATGAATGGTTATTTTATCAAGTTAAATTATTCTGTGAAGCAAGATATTTCATTATTCAGAATCCACACTTTCACAATTTTTGGCAAAGATTATAAATATTAAAATTAAAATTACAGCAGAGCCCGTTTATCTGACTAGCCCTTTTAACAAGGGGAGTTAGTCAATAAGATGGGATAGAATAAAACAATTTTGCAATTAACATAATTGCAATGACTTTATGACTTTAATGGGACATTATTTGGTAGTTTATCATAATGCAACATTCACAATGACTTTGAAATTGAGTCTCCATATGAGAAGTCACATGAGAGAAACGACATCTCAATGAAACGACATTGTAACGTCACTTGGTGACTCGCCACAAAGCAGCAGTCAGTCACAATGATTTGTCAGTGGAGTCACATAGAGTTGTTATTTGAGACTCATAAAAGAGACCTATGGAGTTTCCTATTTTTTGTTTCGCCGTAGTGTCTGTGACTCTTTTGACCATGTGTGACCTGAATGAGATGTTATATGGAATAATTGTAATGCAGGGATAGTAATTACTCGAATTATATTACTTCCTTTTGAATATTCGCGGTAAAATTATCACTTGAAAATCCCTTGAAAATTGGCATTTTGGGACTCGTCCTTAAATTTTGCTCACCACTTTATAGATATATGTATATACCGGTTATATTCACCAGTTAATATTTTATCTTTATATATTACATGTATATATACATATACTGTATGATCAAACGCGAATGAATAGAGGGATTTCTCTTTCCGAGGACTTTAGGGTACAAAATAATTTATGTCCAGTAATTTTTTGATCACCTTCGGATAATCGTAAGATAGAGAGAGATTTTCGCGAGGAAAAAAAATCTATACACGTTTGAGTCTTGCACGTTAGAAGTAAAACTTCTTATGTCCTAGAAACAGCTAATTTAACATTGCTCTCTTTACATTTGTTGGCAATTTTATTCTTTCAGAATTAGGGAATGGTAATTTTACGGTTAACTTTCTTGACATCCAGCCAAACTTATTTTACTGTGTCTAAAGAAATTTCATTTCAAAAATGTTTAGAAGACGGGGGGGGGGGGGGGGGAATACAGTGTTTGATCGATCCGTTAATTGGACAGTCCGGTTAATTGGCGTTCGGGTAACTGGCACTATACTGTATTACGTTATGCTTGAAAGTGTTTAAAACTTTGTCATTGTAATCCATGTAAACAAGGGTGTCCGAAAAACTCAGTACCAGTTGGCCTAACCTTTTGCACCGAGAATTACCGAAATCTCAAAATAATAATAAAAAAATCGCAATGCAATTCATTTTTAGTGTACTGAGTATGGCTTAGCATAGGACTTTATCAAAATTTAAATATTTGTGAAAATGGTGGCATTAAAAAAAAAAAAAAGAGAAAAAGAATTGGGCTTCTAGGTAATGCGCTAAAAAAAAACGAAAAAGAAAAAAATATAAAAAGAAAATCCTTGTCTACTCACTAGAGATAATTCTAAATGTTTGTATTAATGTGAATCGGTGGTGATGTGTGTGTTTCTGCATGCCAAGCAGCCAGGTTAAAAAAAAAATGTCTTTAAAAATCCCTCTTATACTTTTGCTTTAGAGACAGTTAGTAGTTACAGCGATATATAATGTCGCTATAACTTTGGTGATAATTCGAATTTTCTTTTGCAGTATGTTCCAACATCATAAGCTGTTATGAAATGAGAAAATAAAAAGATTTTTTGAAAAACTCAAGCAGTCCCCTCTTAAGAAAAATTGTGTACATTGATATCTATTCATACAAAAATAGGATATCCAAAAAGATCGTTAAAATGTTATTTTCTTAAAATTATTTTAGGTGACATTTAAAAAAATTAGAGCTGCTGCCTAAAAATCTTATATAACGAAATGATAATTAAAAAATGTTTGTATTCTAGAAGGTAACTTGGCGTAATCAAGGAAAAACATAACTTTTAAAATTTTTAAATTAGCGTAACATTTTACAACATAATGATGATAATTTTTATGAATTATTAAATGCAAATATATTTTATTTTTTTCATGGGCGTTTTTTACTAAAATATTAATGTTCAAGGTTGGAATAAACAGTTGAGGTTTATTACAACAGAGAATAACTGTTTAAGTTTGTACTTAGTTAATTTCCTTGTCATGCCGAAGTTCTAATTATTGACCTATCCGGTCAGTATATGCGTTTGACGGAATTAACTCTTATTTGTTGGACATGGGCTGCGGACTGCAACGCTACTTTCATTAATCCGAGCTATAATTATAGCATTTGCATGATGATAGTGTGTGATAATACATTAAACATAGAGTATTTTCACGGCAAGCCTAGCTGTTTAGGTTCATGTCCAGCTCTGGACTCGAGCTGAATAATTTAACTCGAGAACTGAATAATTTAACATTTAGAATACATTAGTAGATTAAAAATTCTTTTCTCTCTACATAATTCCCTCAAGGAAAGACGAAAAATGAGATATTTAATAAACATCAAATTTATCCCAATGTAAAACATGAATTTTTTTAATTTAATCTAATTATATTTGTTCCATGAGATTAATTTAAACTAAAATGAGAAAATTGTTATGTCTAATATTTCTATAATAATATTCTTTCTCCTTCTATATAACATCTTTAAAATAGAAGAAAAAAAAAGTTAAAATTGATAGTGTTTATCAAATATTACATTTAAAAAATTTATATATCTAAAGATTAATTTCTATGTTTAAAAAAGACGACTAAAAATATTCTACTATGTAAGCTGAAGATAACTTATGAAGTATATAATTTAAGACTATCGTACATTCATTGTCATTTTAACGACAGAAATCGTAAAAGATGTACCTGTTTACTAGCTACACATCCGTCTATACCACTTTAGTTTCATTTAAAATATGTAGCATTATTCAGCAGTAAATGTATATTTTTTAAATTTAAATAATAAATATTATTATGTACTATGCACAAATTAATGAGTAACAACAATTTTCGGTATTTCATGCATTCATTTGTAAAATAAACATAAATAAATACACCTAGCACTTTTGATTGTATTAGCAGGAATAACTTGCATTTGCGAAATATTGTTTGAAATTCGCTAAAAAATCGGGTTTTTAAAGGTCATTATGTTAAATTAAAACATATTTATTTAGTACTTTTTGTCATTTTTTCATCAATAATAATAAAAATGTGTAACTTTTGTGAGCATAATAATGTTCTTTTCTGAAGTTTTCTTGGAAATTTTACGAAGATATATTTAGCTATTTTTATCTCTATATATGAGTATGGTCATTATTCAGAACAGAGAATGCTTTATATAAAATCTTCTATGTAATAGCATAATAAAACATTGACTCATATATAAAGATAAAGCAGGTGAAGATTGATGACCCCCTTAAAACTTTCATCATTCTTATCAATGTATGGAAGATGAGTCCAGCGGCATCACGTGTGCTTGAAAACTTGAAATAGTTATAAAACTGGAAGTGTTAATAACTGCAATCGAAGCTAACAAAAATATCACAAAATTGCTGAAGTGAAACAACTTTAGAATTGATTAAATCTGACCGGTAGGTCAGAATAGAGATTTTTGGACCTCGATAAGCCCCTGTTTGCTGCGTCTGGTGTTGGTTCATAATCTGATATACTATCGATATAATAATGTTTGTAGACGAAATATTTCTTGTGATTATTTTTAGCAAATCTAATTCACGTTCGCATATTTTGTTATTCAATAAAGTAAATAAAATTATCTTATAAAGAGGGCAAATGCATTTATTATCAATTACATAAAAGGAAAAAATAATTACATAAATACATGGGCATGCATCGCCGTATTTTCAAAGTTTCCGGAAATTGAATAGAGGAGAAGACATTAAAATGTCTGGTAAGCAGCGGTTTTGAAAGAAATTGTGCACACTGCACAAATTACATTTAGGTGTTTATTACATGCCCAATACTTGCATAAACAGGATGATGCTACATCAAGACAATTCAAATTCTGCATATCTTTCAGCATTTCTCAATTGGAGTACATAAAAATGTACAAAGAGTTATATCTCTATGCCTTGTAGTTTTCGACAAAAATGCGAAAAAAAAGTATGACATTACATCCGGTGCAAGGAAAACACTTTGTTAGAAACATGAATATCCGTACTGTAAGTTGTTAAGCCAATTAATAAGCATGTAAATATGCTATTTAGCAAATATTGTACATTTCAGTCGATTAATATACTAAATATAGTCACTGAGACAACCGATGGAGATTTATTAAATGATTATAATTCTCCTGTTTAATCTAGCTTGTCCGTAAATTGATCTAGCATACTTTAACACTTTTTTATGTTTAGTAGGCGTATTTCAAGTATTTTCGATGTTAACTTCTGCTTCATCAGGCGCAATCGATACTCGTGTTAATTGATATTTGTTTATATCACATCTTGCATGAAAACTTCTGATCGACTGCGTAATCTTTAGATTATAAATTGAGAGATCAGTTTCGATAATACACTGTATATAAAGCGGCTATTATCGTATCAGAATCATTGTGCTTGCTAGTATGGCTAAATGTAAATGCTGGGTTTTTTCCAGTTATGATCTCTTCCTCATTCCTAATTATGAGCCTGCTCTGCATGAATAATTTGTGTTCTGTCAAGAGATAAGTCCTGATACGAGAGTTTATTACCAACAAAGCACTTAATCTAAATAGCCGACCTGGGTGTTTGTCTTGGTGGACGATTCAAATTCCCAACATTAAGTTGAGTCGAATAATAAAAAAATATGTTAAATCATTTTGCTTGCTAGAGATGTCAAAGTGCAACAGGTGGTGTTTCACATCGTTCGATCTAACTACCCTGCCTGCTTACGATGCCAACCTGCAAGAATATCTTATATATGGTAGAGAGACTTGCCCGGATACGGGTCGCGTTCATCTCCAAGGCTTTGTTCTTTTTAAGAACCACCGCGCCGGAATCTCTGCAGTGTTAAGCGCTGGTTGCCAGTCGCTCAATTTGAACGCGCTAAAGGAACACTGGCAGAGGCTACGGACTATTGCAAGAAAGATGGCGAATTCACCGAGTTTGGTACTTTACCAGTCGATCAAAGAAAACCTAATTGCTTTAGAGATGTTCTGTTTAACCCTTTGAGCTCTGGGGTATAAATTTCTTCAAAATTCAAAATGTCACACTGGCACCAGTATTTTGCAAAGAAAAAACCGCTTAACGATAAACACGAAAAAATGCATTAAACCTTTTTGAAGTAAATTTGGTCAAATTTTCTGGTGTCATTGTGACATTTTGGAATTAAAATTATGTGGTAGAAAATTCTACCAGCAGAGCTCAAGGGGTTAAGGCTGAGCTCGGTGATATCGCCGGAATTAAGGCCGAGTATCTGGGGATCTATCTCCGCTATAAAGCGAATATCCTCTCTTCTCAGTTGTTTAACAGAGAGTCCTTGGATAATTCGTGCGGAGTATGGATTTGCGGCCCTCCCCGGATCGGCAAAGATTACGCTGTGAGGAAGTTCAGCCCTTTGTTTGTTAAATCTTTAAATAAATGGTGGGACGGTTATTTAAACCAGGATTACGTACTAATATATGACGCAGACCAGTCCCACTGCGTTTGGCTCGGTTCTTTTTTGAAAATATGGGCTGATATGTACCCATTTACCGCAGAAATGAAAGGCGGCACAATATTAATTAGGCCAAAACGCATGATTATAACATCTAATTTTACAATGTCTGAATGTTTCTCCGGCATAACGCTGGACGCTTTGAAGGCTCGATTCTCAGTACATGATTTCTTCGGTAAAGAACCAAAGTACATCGAAAGGCAAAGGCCGCAACCCAAAGACGTGATTCTAAACTTCTTGCTGAAACATGAAGGAATGTCAGAACAAGTGCCCGACACCACTCACAATGAAAGGGAGGAGGAGGGAGTGGTGGAAGGAAGCGACAACATTCAACAACAAAGAGAACCAGTTTCCTGTGTTTCCATCGCTGATCCTAAGCCTGCGTGTTCTTTCTGGCCAGCAGAGTCGAGTGCTGTAGATAGTGATGAAGAATTTGAGCCGAGCCCAAAGAGTCTTAAATGCGCCTTGGAGATGAGGTGCGCCTGCATTGGGTATAGTTACAATTTCTATTAAAGCCTGCTAATTTTAAATTGTATCCGAGTCAAAGCCTGCTTTTTACTATTCGACTCGTGCCTGCTTTTTTCCGGAAAAAAAAATTATGTTTATATACCTTTTTATTGTTAACTTCTTTCTATTTTGTACATATTTATTCTAATTTTTGTGATTCTTATTTTTAAATAAATGCGTGCATTAGCACTTTGAAAACTTAAAATTTGTTTGTTTGTTTATTTAATTAACAAAAAATTTTAATTTTCAGACTTTAAATTGCAATTTTGGCGTGCACTGGTACGCTAATGGCGCCTGGTGCATGTAAAATCCGTCGTGGATGCAAAATTCTCCAAGTTACCTGTGAAGTATAGCTCTGGAGGTGCCTTGCCAGGTGAAGGTCTTGTCATCTGATCAAGGCTCTAAATTACGAGACCAACTTGAGTAGCCATTTGCACTACAAACAACAGGATGTAACGTTAAGCAACCAACAAAACAAAGTATACTCAAACGAGAAGTAAGTACTGCAGATATGATGACGTGCCAAGCGAATGAATCAGATTTATTGCCACTACGCGGCAATTAGGTGGTCACCCACCCCGATACCAGGTATCTAACCCGTTAAGTTGAGGTAACTCGGCGGTTAGGGGTCTGGTCATCAGTTAGAAAGAAAGAAAGAAAAAGCCCAGATATGTGTCGCAAGCATTTGCGAGGATTTGTTATTTTCAAGAATAGGAAAACTCTCTGCACCGTCAAAAAGTGGCTCAAAGGGGCTCATTAAAATGGCAAATAAAGCCTTTGTGCAAAAATGTTTAAAAATAGAAAACCAACGATTATAAATGCACAAATAAAGTGTGAAAAGATAGCAAATAGCTGTTTCGAATCTACTATCGAGATTCTTCATCAGTGCAAAACTCAGCGAGCTAGAAAAAGCAAAACTGAGCAAAACTAATGTTGATTTGGCTCAATTTTGCTTTTTCTAGCTCGATGAGTTTTGAACTGATGAAGAATCTCGATAGTAGATTCGAAACAGCTGTTTTCTATCTTTTCATACTTTATTTGTGCATTTATAATCGTTGGTTTTCTATCTTTAAATCAAAGGGGCTCATTTTGCGAGAGCTAAAGGCACTCTAGCAGAATCTTCTGATTATTGTTAGAAAGATGGAGAATTCTCCTAATTTGGGGAGTTATCAATTGATCAGAGAAAGAGTAACCCAATTAGAGATGTTTTGTCTTCTAAGTCCACCCTGGATCGGAAAAGATTATGCTATGAGGCACTTCAGACTATTATTTTTAACCATTTCCGGCGCGGAGTAAATCTGTTTGTTTGAAATAATTAACTTACACCAGAATTAATGAACAAATTTATTAGAAAATAAAACTTTCTTATTTTCATGTATGTTATAAAAGGAAATTTTTAATTAAATATTCTTGGTGCAAGTAAAATTTAAATTAGGTTTCCTTTTTTTTAGGGAGTCCGCGCCAGAAAGGATTAAAAAGCATGAATAACTGGCATTATGCAACAATATGCAAATGAAATTTTGACAGGCTTCACGCATGCGCAATGAAAAATTACTTAGTGAACGTCGTTATTTTCCCTACAATTTTTATTACCGTAATTTCGGGTGTATAAGCCGCGGATCAAACAATTCTTTTTCGACCCAGAATTTTTTAAGAAACAATTGTAACTATATAGATCGATGTAAATATTTGTCTTCAATCACTAAATAAGATTTCTGGGTCCAAAAAGAATTGTTTGATCTGCGGCTTATACATCCGAAATTACGGTATTTTTTAATTCTATTTACAGAATATTGTGTTTCATATTTTCGGAAAAGAGCATTATTTTATATTAAGAATTACATAAATTATAACCAAAAAACTTGGAAAAAATTAGGACTGTTTTTATAAAAACCTTATTTTTTTACGATTATACATGCTATCCGCATAAAAATGAACACTGTTTATTACAATAAGCTACTTAATCATAATCTTCAGTTTGAACGCTTTTGAGACATTAGTTTTGACAGAATTACCTAAAAGATCGTTCTTTTTCAATTTTTTGATGGTCCCTTATGAAGTTCCGGGAAAAAAATTTCACGGAAATGCACGATTTGTACTATTATGTTTACACACTTAAAGTTTCAGGACAATTCCTCATGCAGTTTTCTAGATATTCAATAAATTGTCTAAAATCCCAAGTGGCTGGTCACCTTTGGTCATATAGTGCATATATATGTATGTATGTATATATATGTACATAAAATCATTATAAATCTATACAAATTAGCTTCAACAATTGTGAATATACAAATTATAAAGGAATGTTTATGCAAATTAACAATGATGCATTAACCTTAATAAAATAATTTGAAACGGATTATCATAACAAGTGTGACAAGGAATTGAAACTAAGTCAACATTGAAAAATGAAAATATTTGTGGAAACAAGACAGGAACATAATGCCCAAATTACCTTAAGTTTCAGAGACAGCATGTACGCTGTCTGTAAGCTTTAACAGGATAAAAAATCCAAAATTTGGGATACCATATATAATAAATTCAGAAAAAAGAAACCATATTTATTCACATTGAACTTTTTGAAATGGTATTAGCCCTTAAAAAATTTTAATGCTGGTTATTTAGTCTTCGAATTCTGCATTATTTTTTAACGATAAATTTGCGTAGTGCAAAACATTAATTTTTTATGCGTATACAAATTCGAAAAACATAAAAATTTCGAAAATTGCCTATAATTTGGCCATTACTGTAGGGCTTCCTGACAAAAAGCTCCTATATTTTTAATCAGTGGTGGTCAAAATCATTAACAATTTTCGAAATTCTGACTTTTTCTAATTTGTATGTTTATAAAAAAATAATCGTTTTGTGTAATGGAGATATTCATCACTTGATACATTTATTATTAAAATTAAAGTTTAATTTATATAAAAAAATAGAATTCAAATAACTTTAACAAACCGCTAAAATATCACATATTTTGCGTATTTTTTATCAGATTTTCGGTAAAAAAATACAGTGCTTTTTTCCGTAAAACAAACAAACAGACAATTTTTTACAGTCAACTTAGCTGAGAGTTTTTTGAGTAAAATATATTTTTATAGATTTATGAAAAATCAAGGGTGTTAAATTAAACATTAGAGAGAATTTTCCAAAAGTATTTACGATTTCGGCCAAACCAATTGAATAACTCTTTGAAGCTGAGAAAGTGATGGAAAGTTCATCATTTTTTAATCTTATTCACCTGGTAATTTCAAAAATAACTCATTATAGCTTTTAAGCGATTTCATGTAATAATTCTTCCTCTTTCTTTTACTAGTTAGTTCATCAAATTATACAAATAACTATTTAAAAGGTGTTACAAAAATAAAGATAATATTTATTTATTTTACCCGAGATCTTTACGAATACCCACGCATTCATTATCAAAGGAACATAAAAGAAGATAATTGATTAGAAAATAGAAAACATCAAAACAAAACAAAAACAAAAACAGTCCGCGTGTATAAACAATTTTTGTCTCAGAGCTCTCTTTTGAACTGTAATTCGGTATAAACAATTTTGTTTTGTTTTGTATTTTGTTTTGTTTTGATGGTTTCTATTTTCTAATCAATTATCTTCTTTTATGTTCCTTTGATAATGAATGCGTCGGCATTTGAAAGATCTCAGGTAAAATAAATAAATAATATCTATATTTCTGCAACACCTTTTAGGTAGTTATTTGTATAATTTGATTTAATAACAAGATGTAAATTCCCACCAAAGACACTAGTATTAACACAGTGGTTTTGACTCATTGAATAGTTAGTTAATTTCTTACGAACTCTTAAACTAAAAAACTATTCACCGAGCAGATGAGAAAATATTTTAAGTGAATGAAAATCCCAGAACATCAGAAAATAATTAAAATACTTGAACTTCATGCTTGAAATCGCTCAATTTTTTTCTCTCCTTTTTTCCCCTTCCTGGTCGGACAAAGCAACCGAAGATCATGTAATCCAAAGAATGAAGATATTATTTCCGCTGTAACTTCATTTTTCTAAAGGTTTATTATAGTAGTTGAATACTTTTGTTTGTTTACGCCACGACGCACATGAACTCTTGTTCGTTTTCATTTTTAGTGCGGTTTAAACAATTTCGAAGAAGATTTTAACAAAAAGAATTACTCACTTGCTTAACATGAATCGTAACGCTTTAGAGGATCTATATTTTCAGAGATTATTGCGGCAACATACTGGGTGATTTTCTTGGAGAATGTCGTTTCAACTCAGCTTAGGTATAATTACGTTTTGTAAAATACAGTAGAACCTCGATTATCCGAAGTAATTGGGATACTTCGGATAACCGAGATTTTCGGATAATCGAGAATTCATCAATAATCATCTAGTTTAATATGTAGTATCGTCATTGAACTGTTATTATGACTTATTTTAACTGTTAAATACTAAATTAAAATTAGAAACGAAAATAAATTTATTTCTGAAACAAAAACTTACAATGGTTTAAATTTTTTACGGGTTCCTTGTGAGAAGGAATTCTAAAAAAGGAAATTCTAAAATATTTATCTGCACTCATAGTTTGGAAAGAACGGCTTGCATAGTAAAGGAACATGGGGGAGAAAAACTCTTAAAAATGCATGTTTAAGAGAAAATTTTGGATGATAGTAGAAAATTAAAAAAAAAGTGCAGAAGAAATCGACTTCAGTTAATCGAGGAGAGTTTCAGTTAATCGAGGTTTGAATAATCGAGGTTCTACTGTATTTGAAAGATGAGTAGCATGGTAAGAAGTAAAAAAAAAGAATTCCTAAAAAGAAAGAAACATAAACTTGTGGAACACTAATAAAAAACACAAGATGCAAGATAAAAAAGATGATAGAAACACGGAAATAATCCTGAGGAATAATGACAACCGTACTTCTTTCCTAATAAGATCGAAACTCGATGATATAAGAAATGTTCCCAATTAACTCATATGTGTATTTGCTGAAAGCTGTAGTGGACCGTCATTCCTCGACCAGATGTGCGACAAAATTTGATACTTTAAAAATCCCACTGTAAAGACACAAGCCTTTCCAACTGAGATAAATATAGATAAAATTAGCCCGTTTTAACCAGTGTTGCCAGATGGGCTACTTTTTTTTAATTCAGATTCTTGACTGGCACCACATTTTATAAATGATAAAATATGCCTTATTAAATGTCATGATAATTAAGGCAAAAACAAAAGGTAATTTACAGTTTTCAAAAAGTGGTGCCAATTGAGAAACCTGAATTTTAAAAAAGTAGCCCACTGGCAACACTGGTTTTAACAAATGTAACTTTAAATGCTTTTCATTTAGTCTTCGGGTACTTTCTAGGACTTATTTAAATTTTTGACATTTTTTAGTTTTTTTTTACATTTCTTTACCCGTAAGGCATGGTGACGTCACTGCGACGTCGTTGTGAAGTCACATTGTGACTTTGTGACCATCCATTTTCGATGTGATGTCCCGTGACGTCGATGTGAAGTCACAGTGATTAAAATGTGAAGTCTTTTAACGTTTTAGAGCTCGTTTGTGACGTTTCACAAAATGGTCAAAATGTGACAAATTTGTGAAAAATGTGTCATTTGTGACTAATTTGACATTAACATTGTGACGAAGCTGTGACAAAAGCAACGATATTTCAATTGCCAGAAACATGTTTTTTAAAGTAAATAACATGTTTTGAAGAATATTTGTAACTTTCGAAAATTTTTTAATAAAATCACATCTCAGTCACAATGTGACGTCACTGAATGGTGACATTTTGGTCACAGATGTTATGTGACCAAAAAAAACTCACAGTGATGTCATTGTGACGTCACTGTGACCATGCATGCTATGAGGGTAAAGAGTACCCATTCCTCGCTAAGATTAGCATTTGAGACATTTTTAAATCATAATTTGTGTCATACAATGCCAGCAAAAAAAAAAAACCTTGACACTCATTGAAAAAATTGTGAAGTTTGTGACAAATGGTCCTTAATAATGATTATTTTTTATTTTTGCAGTTATTATAGTTGGTGTTAACAGTGCGTCACGTTTTAAAAAAATATCGGAGATGGCTGAAACCTTTTTCGGTCTTTTTGAACCGATTTTTCTTTTTAATTTACTGCCATTGTGGTATACCTTGTCTTTTATGGGATAAAGATAGTTTTCCCTGATGTTTGTAAATCTAAGGCTTTACGATTTACAGGAATATTTTATTCTAATAGTGAAAGCTCGAGGTTGTTCAATAGTTGTAAGCTTTTTACGACGATTGTGCGTCAAAAGAGTTGTTTTGTAGAAAAAAAAAGTTTTAAAAACCCCTCTTTTCAAACCACCACCAGAACAAAACAAAAACTAACTAAATAAATAAAGGGAGAATTCTAAATTATGTTAACCTTCAAGGGTTACCATCAAGGAACCAACAGGTGATAGAAACTCTCACCTGTCTTTTCTATTTAAAACAGGAAAAAAATAAAATGAAACATTCGAACATTGAGATTATGGCTTAAGTGTTGCTGGGTCTGTACTAAGTCAGATTGTATTTCTTTATTTTTTCGCTATAAAATAGAAAAGAGTTTAAATTGTAGTGATATGTACCTGCACGGTCATTTTTTCAGTTTCTCTAGGTTTGTTTAAGTAATCATAGATGATGTTGGTACTGACATTTATTTACTATTTGAATAATTGTATTAAATTTCCTGATATATATCTCCACGTACAAAAATAGTAATAAAGAAATGAATGATTAATGGATACAAATATCCCAAGAGAATCTTTTCTAAACCAAATAGCCATTAAAAGGTACTTTAACGAAAACCTTCAATGCCTTTTTGATTTTTCAAAAATTAATTTAAAAATAATCTTTGGTTTTATTTTTTTTAAATAAATCATGGGAAAATACTTTAAAATATTATATTTTGCTTTAAGTATGGTTTATGGCTAAAAAACAATTTGTTGTCAATTGCAAAACTCCGCTTCAATTGAAAAAATAATTTTCCTATATAAAATTCTATAAAATTTTAAGAACTATGATAAGGAATAAATTTTATTCCAAACAAAGCAAAAAACACATGTAACAACAAACTAAAAAATAAATGTATCTTTATTTTTAAACAGCCCTATTGCTGGCTTGTCCTCTTCAGACCTGAGGCACATAAATGTGTACCTCCATTCTTTTCCTCATAAAAACTAAACTGTACGAATTTTTTGCATTTTTACTTTATTTCTATACAGCTGAATGTTTTTTGCTTTAAAACAAAACCAATAAATGTCAGCACTGATGAATATTATCTCATAAAATAAATATTATTTTCATTCGAGTTTCGAAAATACCTTAGTAGTAGGAAAAGGAGAGTACGTGCTCAGCAGGCGGGATGGCGGGACCGTCCCGCAGCAACCGTCCCTCCTGGTCCCTGCTCCGTCCCGCTTGCGGTGCCGCCGCTCGAACTCATACTATAAGATGATGATTAAATTTATATTTGAATTTTGAATAATCGTAGTTTTAATGAGTATTATTAATTAAGCGAAACAATTAAAATCTCAGTTTTTAACCATTTTATTTAGATTTCTTCAACTACAAGATGAGATTATCAATTAAACACAAGAAAGTTAAACATATATTTGAATTTTGCTTGATAGACATCTTAATGAGTAGTATTAATTAAGTAAAAACAATAGAAAATATCAAGTTTTATAGAAAAAGACTGATTTCTTACGATTTTTATCAACTTAAGAGAGAAAACTTAAACGCACATTTCAGTTTTAAGTGGTTATCATCTTAATGAGTATTTTTAATTAAGCAAAACAGCGAAAAATATAAATTTTTATTTGATTTCTTAAGATTTTTATCAACTATATGATCAATGTATCGACTTAAAAGTTGAAAGTTGAACATGCATCCTAGTTTTTCAACAGATATAACCTTAATGAATATCGTTAATTAAGTAAAAAACAATGGAAAATATCAAGTTTTATAGAAAAAGACTGATTTCTTACGATTTTTATCAACTACAAGATCAATGTATCGACTTAAAACTTAAAAGTTAAACATACATCCTAGTGCTTCAACGGCTATAACCTAAATGAGTATCGTTAATTAAGTAAAAACAATAGAAAATATCAAGTTTTATAGAAAAAGACTGATTTCTTACGATTTTTATCAACTTAAGAGAGAAAACTTAAACGCACATTTCAGTTTTAAATGGTTATCATCTTAATGAGTATTTTTAATTAAGCAAAACAGCGAAAAATATAAATTTTTATTTGATTTCTTAAGATTTTTATCAACTACATGATCAATGTATCGACTTAAAAGTTGAAAGTTGAACATGCATCCTAGTTTTTCAGCAGATATAACCTTAATGAATATCGTTAATTAAGTAAAAAACAATGGAAAATATCAAGTTTTATAGAAAAAGACTGATTTCTTACGATTTTTATCAACTACAAGATCAATGTATCGACTTAAAACTTAAAAGTTAAACATACATCCTAGTTTCCTAGTTCTTCAACGGCTATAACCTTAATGAGTATCGTTAATTAAGTAAAAAACAATAGAAAATATCAAATTTTATAGAAAAAGACTGATTTCTTACGACTTTTATCAACTACAAGATCAATGTATCGACTTAAAACTAAAAACTTAAACATACATCCTAGTTTTCCAACAACTATAACCATAATGAGTATTGATAATTAAGTAAAAAACAATGGAAAATATCAAGTTTTATAGAAAAAGACTGATTTCTTACTATTTTTATCAACTTAAAAGGGAAAACCTAAACGTACATTTCAGTTTTTCAACAGCTATAACCTTAATGAGTATTGATAATTAAGTAAAAAACAACGGAAAATATCAAGTTTTATAGAAAAGAATGATTTCTTACATTTTTTCAACTCAAACTTCAGAATATTAATTTGAGATAAAGAAATTTAAACGTGCATTTCAGTTTTTAAGTGGCTATCACTTTAATATCGTCTTAATGAGTTTTGTTAATTAAGCAAAACAACGGAAAATACCGATTTTTGAAGAAAGAAAACCAATTTCATCATACTTTTATACACAAGCAAAACAACGGAAAATACCGATTTTTGAAGAAAGAAAACCAATTTCATCATACTTTTATACACCAACTAAGTAGAATTTTAATACATAAAGGAATCATTTAAAGAAATATTCAATACACACGCACATTTGAACCTACGGGGCATTCTTCATTACGTCATATCCAAACTAAAACTTTTTTCTGCAACCCCTCCACTCATGCATTCCAACTAAGGGAAACACACAATAGGGTTCTGACGTCACAACTTACAAAGGTATACAACAAAATGTTTACGTTCAAGAAAAAGTATCACCTACAGAGAAAAAAGAAGAGATTTAAACTATTTATCCATTCTAGCTTTATAACAGTTACCACAACATCTCCAAATTAAAATTTGGAAGTCATGATGAGTGTAATTAATTAAGCAAAATAATAGAAATATTAGTTTTTCAGTGGGGAAAAGACGTATTTAAACAAATTTTATTAGTTTTACACTAGTTTAATAATAATATTAAGAGGAAAAAGACGAATTTAAACAATTTTTTAGTTTTACACTATTGTTTCTCATCTCCAACACGGCTATATCAATTTTAACAGAAGAATTAAACATATATTTTAGTTTTTAACAACAGAAAAGTAATAAGTATCATTAATTAAACGAAAATAAATATCGATTTTCAAGAAAAGACAATTTTTACACAAATTTTCAACTTTGAAATACATTTGTTTACATATATTATTACATTATATTATCAAACTAACTATTTTTAAAAGTTTGAATGTCATTATAAAATGTTCATGTTTATATTTTTCACGTCTTGACTACATTCGACATCTTTCAACAAATAGTATGCATTCTTTTATTCTAGAAACTGAAAAAGTTACTGTTTACTGTTTCAGACACTTGACATGCGAAAACTTCTCTGAGTTATTCGATTCACATTTTTAATCAAATTGGCATGTTTCACCTCACCTTTTTGAAATTTCCATATTATCAAACATCAAGTTATTTAAAATATAAATACTGCTTAGTGTTTAGATAGTATACATGACTGATTCTACTTACTCTGTTCGTATTATTAATCAAATTAGCAATTTATTATAAAACTTATTTGTACGCATGCGCGAGTTGTCACGTGACATAAACGATTAACAGTAATATAAATTTTTGAATAGCAATGCAACATTCCTCATTTCTGCAGATAGACTTGTGTGAGAAGGTAATTCGAAAAGCAGCGCAACATTTTGCATTCCCACTGTTAGACTTAAGAGGGAAGGTGACTGGTACACAACTCTGATTAATTTTCAGATTTTAATACAAGTGAAAACAGTTTTCTTCGTCAACGAATAAAGTAAGTTTTATTATAGTATAGTTTAAGTTTTATTATATGTATCAATAAAAATAAATTAAATTAAATTAAAAAAAAAAGATTTTTTATATATTAAGCATTTATTAAGTATATAATTATACTTATCTTATTACACAGATGTTTCAGCAAGAGGAATCAAAACAGCAGCAAATTTCCGAAATGTATGATCCGACTGATTCGTCCTTTATCACATACAAAGTTAAAGAATAATACATATGTGAGTTACTTATATGTTAAATACTAGAATTCATACACTATATATAATTAGGTTAAATTTACATTAAAATATTTTGTCCTATATCCAATAAGAAATATTTTTATTTGTAATATTGGAGTGATGTCTAGCTGTTTGCATTAATTTCCCTTACAGAATTGCTCTTTTTGTGACAAAAACTTTTCATCTAAATGAAATTTAAAAGAACATATACAGATCCACACCAATGAAAAACCATTTACTTGTGAGGACTGCAAAAAACTGGTTTCAAGAAAGCGAGAATTATAAAAGCATATGATGATTGAAGCAACCATGTGGTTATGGGATATCACGGCTGCTCAATCTGAATCAATCTTTCATCTTGTCGATGTTTTTTACAAAAGTACGGTGTATATGGATAAATATTAATAGCACGTACTTAAACAAACATAAATTTAATTAAACTTATAAAGAAATAGAATACATTTCTAAATAACTTGAGACACGTTTTGTCTCTCGGAACAAGGTGATTTTCCTTGCGTGCTACATAAGCGGCGGCAGTCCAGTAACTGACTCACCGAACCAACAGTCTATTACAGCTTGCCTAGAGTCCTTGTCCGATGCGCATGTGGCGCCATCTGTTGACAGTTTTTAAATGTTCTGGATCGAAGAGGCACCTCAGTACCCCCTTCCTAGTGCAAACGATACACTTAATTTTCCACCAAACGTTCTGGAAATCTGACAGTTCTGCCGGATCGTGTGACGTGAGGTGGTTTTGTTTTTCCAGAATTCGAGGCAGTCCCGGGAGTCGAAGCAGTTGTTTCCAGGGTTGAGGTTGTTTCAGGAGTAGAAGATAGTGAATCATTCACCAAAAAGGCTGGCTTCAGTCTGTCCAGCGATATATTTACTATTTTGCCTTTTATGGCCACTTTAAAAAGTTTATCGTTGCGCTCAACAACTTCAAAAGGTCCATCATACGGCGGTTGTAAAGCTTGCCGAATACCTTCTTGACGCACAAATACATGCGTACATGTTTTAAACTGCTGAGACACAAATGTTTTTGTGCTGTTATGGGACTTAGTTGGTTGTGGTTTGAATTCGTTGAAGGTATTTCTTAATCGCTGCACTAATTCTTCAGGACTTTTAATGGTGGATTTGTCATCGAAGAAATCACCTGGTAGTCTGAGAGTAGACCCAAAAACAAGTTCAGCTGGCGAAACATTTATATCGGTTTTTAGTGCAGCACGAAACCCTAATAACACTGTTGGAAGTATTTCAGTCCATTTTTCAGTTCGTCTGGCTTTTAGTGCACATTTTAGAGGTCTGTGCCAATTCTCGATAATCCCATTACTCTGAGGGTGGTACGGAGACGATCGGTACTTTCTAGCACCTAACAATCTGGCTAACTGCTGGAAAAGTTCAGATTCGAACTGGCGTCCTTGGTCCGTGGTGATTTTCTCAGGACACCCAAATCTTGCAATCCATTCGGAAAGTAGTGCACGTGCCACTGATTCTGCTGTGATGTCACTAAGTGGGTATGCCTCTGGCCAACGCGTTGCTCTATCAATTACGGTTAAACAATACCTTTTACCATTTGATTCCGGTAAAGGTCCAATTAAATCTAAATGTATGTGTGCAAATCTATCTGTTGGAAGATCAAATTTTCCTAACTCAGTTTTTGTGTGTCTAACAATTTTGGAACGCTGACAATCCAAACACTCACGAGCCCAAGTTCGACAATCTTTAGCTAGGGAAGGCCAGATAAATCGTTGTCGCAATAAATTCACACTACCTTTAGTTCCAGGATGAGCAAGTGCATGTAAATTCCAAAATGCCTGTTTTCTAAAAGTTGGAGTTAAATATGGACGTGCTTTGCCACTAGAAATGTCACAATAAATTTCTGTTGTGGAATTTGGAAGGGTAATTAATTTGAGTTCTAAGCTGGATCGACCGCTTTGCATAATTTCTCTAAGTTCTGAATCCTCTTTTTGCTCCATACTTAATTTATCGTAATCTAATGGAGTAGGCATTTTTATTACGTTAATTCGGGAAAGTGCATCGGCTGCATCATTTTGGTTTCCTTTTAAAAATACCATATCAGTGGTGAATTCAGATATAAAAGATAACCACCGACTTTGTCTGTTAGTGTAATTATCTGTTCTTTTTTTAAAGGCAAAAACAATTGGCTTGTGATCGGTAAAGATTGTACATTGACGGGCTTCCAAAAAGTGTCTAAAATGCTTAACGGACTCATAAATTGCTAATAATTCTCTGTCAAAGGTAGAATACTTTAATTGTGTTTCATTTAGACGTTTGGAAAAAAATGAGAGTGGTTTGAGACCCTCCTCTGTTTCTAAGCTTAGTGTAGCACCAATAGCAAAATCACTAGCATCAGAATGAAGTGCTAATTGACCGTCATGGCTAGGAAATGCAAGATTTGCATCCGTTAATGCCTTTCTTGAAGCTTCAAAAGAATTTATTGCATTTTCAGACCAATCGATAGGAGTTGAATCTTTCTTTTTAGCTCCACGCAACAAATCTGTTAAGGGTGCAAGGATAGTTGCAGCATTGCGACAAAAACGTCGAAAATAATTGAATAAGCCAATATATGTACGAAGTTCAGAAAGAGTTTTTGGTCGTGGATATTGCTTAATAATTTCAACTTTAGTTTGTAATGGTCGAATTCCAGCAAGAGAAATTTCGTGTCCTAAAAATGATACGCTGTCTTGTTTAAAAACACTTTTGGATATATTTATGTTAAGTCCGTATTTAGAGAGTCTGCTTAGAACAGCTCGTACATGGTCTATATGTTCCGATTCCGTTTCGGAAAAAATTAGAATGTCATCCAAATAAGCTATAGCAAATGGAAGACCATAGAGAACCTCATTAATAAATCTTTGGAAAGTGTTTGCTGCACATTTAAGTCCAAAATTTAAATATAGAAATTCGAAGCTTCCAAAAGGGGTTATTACCGCTGTTTTAGGAATATCTTTTTCATGCACTGGAATATGAAAATAAGCGCGGACTATATCTAATTTTGTAAAAATTTTCTTTCCATGTAGAATATTGGTAAGGTCATGGATGTGGGGTATTGGATAACGGTCAGGAAGAGTTACTGAATTTAGACGTCGATAATCACCACAAACTCTGTAAGAACCATCCGGTTTTGGTACAACGTGAATAGGGGATGCCCAAGGGGATTTGGAAGGACGACATATACCTTCATCCATAAGATATTGGAATTCTTTTTGAACTTCCTTTAAAATTTTTGGATGTAATCGGCGAGGTTTGGAATAAAGTGGTGGTCCTGTAGTTTCGATATGATGAACTGTATCATGGCAAGTTGGTTTTTTAAAATTTGGTATGGGATTTAAGAGCTCTGGGAATTCCTCAAATATAGTTTTAAAAGACATGTCTTCAGAAATTAGCTTAATTTGGGACTGTTTTGAGCAAGTAAGCTCACCCTTAGTGGATAATCCAGTTACAGAGTCAATTAATCGAAATTTGTGCAAATCTACAAGCAAAGCAAAATTTCTTAAAAAGTCTGCTCCAATTATAGGGCAAGAGACATTTGCAATAACAAATGACCAGCGAAAACTCCTTCTCAAGCCGATATTTAGGTCAAGCAGTTTGTTACCATAAACAGGAATTTTGGAATTATTTGCAGCATAAAGATAATTAGAAGGACTCTTTTTGTTTACTTGTTTTGGTACAGGGATACAAGAAATATCACTACCACTATCTATTAAAAATTTGAACCCTGAATTTTTATCAAACACATGCAACCTACATTGTTCTAATGCTGCTACGCCAACTGTATTTTCGCTTGTTGACCTAGCAGCAGCCACTAGTTTTTTTTAATTTCATCAAAAGAACAAGGTTCGCGGCACTTTCGAGCATCACTACCAAATTTCTGATGGTAATAACATAAGTCTGATTCGTTTTGTTTACGACTCGGTTTTTGGGAATCTCTATTTTTACTGTATCGTCTTTCCCTGTAATGCGATCGGCCGCGAGACATCGATCGCCTAAACACATTTTTGGATAACTCTGAAACCTGCAGTGTCAATTGCTCAATTTGTGTTTGAAGATTTAAGATCGCGTTATGGTCGTTCCGAGGCGATTCGGTGGGTTTGGAAACTGCATACACTGCCGATTCAGATTTAATTTCATTAATTTTGTCAGCTAGGGTTGCTAATTCCTGTAATCCGGAGCTTGAAACCGACAAAATTGCTTGCGTATGCGTCGGCAAACGTTCTAACCAAATAGCTTTCAAGAATTCTTCAGTAACGGAACTTTGCGCTAATTCTTTCATTTGCCGCAGTAAAACGGAAGGTTTTTTATCACCTAGCACAAGTTCAGAGAGTAATTTACGTATCTGCTGCGATTGCGAATCTGAAAACTCCTGAATTAGTCTCTGTTTCAAAGCATTATATTTGTCATTTGGAGGCGGCGTAAGAATTAAATCAGATACCGCACTTAATGTATCTGTGTCTATAGCAGATAATAAATAATTGTACTTAGTAGTGTCGTTCGTTACTTGCGCCACGGCAAAATTTGCCTCAACTTGTACAAACCAAACAGAAATATTACTTTTCCATAAGGGAGGAATTTTAACAGCTACCCTAGCAAGCGTTTCTGTCGGATTATCGGCAGGAATATCATCAGGCATTGTGAGCGCAGAATTAAAAATACATATATTGATAGAGCAATAAATAAATAAATATACAATTTAGTAAAATTTTGAATGAGAACGCTTGGGCTCGAAAATTTTTTAATTAAAATAACTGGTAAATATAACAATTGGGCCAGAGAATACCACAAAGAAACATAGAGAATGGCACATACCGTTTTTTTTCATCGCTGTAGTTGTCCAGGAACGAGATATCAGAAGGCATCTTTCAAAATTGTCCGGTCACCACTTGAAGCAACCATGTGGTTATGGGATATCACGGCTGCTCAATCTGAATCAATCTTTCATCTTGTCGATGTTTTTTACAAAAGTACGGTGTATATGGATAAATATTAATAGCACGTACTTAAACAAACATAAATTTAATTAAACTTATAAAGAAATAGAATACATTTCTAAATAACTTGAGACACGTTTTGTCTCTCGGAACAAGGTGATTTTCCTTGCGTGCTACATAAGCGGCGGCAGTCCAGTAACTGACTCACCGAACCAACAGTCTATTACAGCTTGCCTAGAGTCCTTGTCCGATGCGCATGTGGCGCCATCTGTTGACAGTTTTTAAATGTTCTGGATCGAAGAGGCACCTCAATGATGTATGATATTCTATCACCTGTTGTATGTGAAATTTGCAAATTATCTTTTACTAGGAAATGTGCTCTAATAACTCATATGAAAACACATTCAAACAGAAAATTGTTTAAGTGTGAAAAGTGTGAGAAGATCTTCAACTATCGTTATAGATTAAACCAGCATATGCATATTCACAATCGACCTCAATTCAGTTGTAATGAATGCAACGAAACATTTTCAAATGAAAATAAGCTAAACCGACATTTGAAAGTGCACCAAAACCTACAGTATACATGTGATCAGTGTAAACAAAAATTTAGTAATAAATTAAATTTAAATCAACATTTACGTACACACCATACTAAAAAACGTCTTGTTCCTGTTAACAGTGAAATGCCTTTGCCCATTGTAGAGTTTAAAAGAATAAAACATCAAATATCAGCTTTCGCAGTGTTTAAAACTCTAACTTTTCATCCTGAGAAAAATGAAGAAGGTTGCTTAGTTACATTCCAAACTAATTTGAAACCTGAGTTACAATACAATCTTCAAAGCGAGATAAGAGAAAAAAAGGCAATTAAATGGTTTATGATTAGCAAAATTTTCTTCGAACGCGAAAGAGGTGAAGGCGATATTGAAACAATCACATCTTATTTTAGAAGTGACTGTTATATTGATCTTGCAGAAAATAGCATTATAAATCATATTGAAGAGGGATATTCAAAAATTAACCAATCATTTGAAGAATTTAACAGTCAAGGATCAGATTGGAGACTTCGAAAAATTGAATGTTTAGAACTGAATATTTCAAAGTATAGCCTCTTATCTAGAAATTGATTTTACATCATGTAAATATGTATTCTTTTTAAGTACTGAATTAAATTATATAATTATGAAATTTATGTATTTAGGATAGTTACTTAATCTAATTACGCAAGAGTTCAATTTATCACAAGATAATCAAAAAAGGAAATTTGGGAAACATGCATATTGTTGTAAGAAAAATTTTTTAGACAACCATAGATTTTGTCACCATGATTTTATAATTGATAGGAATGTATATTACTAACAGTGTATTGTATAAATAGCAGTAATAAATAAATAAAAAAATAAACATAGTCTTGTGTTAATCCTTTTATATTATTAATCAAATTGTGTTTCGTCCTACATTTCAACGCTTTCTGAATTATCGTCCATCAAGTTGCTTAAAATATAAATATTATCTATACAGTTTTAATGATACATAGTATACACAACTAATCTTTAGTTATTCCTTCCATAGTATTAATCAAATTATATGTTTCCTCTTGCACTTCTGTTTACAGTTTTAATGACACATAGTGTACATGACTAATATTTAGTTGGCCCTTCCACAGTATTTTATTATTTCATAACATTTCATTGAATTTTAACATTTCATATTTCAAATAACCTATTTTTGAAACCAAACTATGTGAATTTTACCACAATGTTTATCATCATACAAAGATTTGTGTTTCATACTTTTTCTAAAAATTATCAGATATGTACTCCTCAGAGAATTTCTATCATTAGAATAAATGAAAAAATTAATTTATATTAAACGTACACGAAATTTGATTGCAATATACATGTATTTAATAAAAAATAAATAAGCGATTATTTATACATTAAACCTTTACTAAATATATATTTCTTGCATTATACAGATGTTTCAACAAGATAAACCAAAACAGCAGCAAACTTCAGAAATTAATGATCTGAATGATTCATTCCTAGCACATGTAGCGTTAATGAATAATACATATGTAAGTACTTATATGAAAAATACTAAAATTCGTATATGAATTGTAATTAGAGTAAATATAAAATGATTTGTCTTACTGCCTACACTTTAACAAATGCATTTTTACCTATATTGTTGAAGAGAATCCTAATTGTTTGCATTTATTTCTATTACAGATGTGTTCTATTTGCTACAAACACTTCTTAAGTAAATGGAATTTAACAGAACATACAAAAATCCATACAGGTTAAAAACCTTACATTTGGGAAGATTACCAAATGCTGTTTTCAAGAAGACGTGAATCAAAAATGCACACATCATCATATAAAGCATTGGCAGTTATATGTAAACTTAGTGAAGATATTCAAAAATTAGTCAGACGTTTGAAGAATTTAGAAATAAAGGAAGATATTTAGACTATTTATGCATCATATTTTCATAACAGTTACCACAAACTTAAAATTTGGAAGACATACACACAGCTGAAAAGAAATTTTGTTACCCATGATTTTTCTAACCAACGTGAATGTATAGATATTATTTTCCAATGTATTCTTTAAATACTCCCCATTAAATATTCTTTTATATATAATTTATCGTTGTGTTTATTTTTCTAAAACCTATTACATCAATGAAATACATAACATTTTAAGTGAAACAACACTTTCACAACTCAAAAAATGCATAAGAACATACAAAATAAGCAGATGTATAAAAAAATATGCAAGTTTACAGAATAATTTCAAAGTTTTCTAGAAATACTAACAAAAAAATATTTACAATATAAAAAAATTACAAAAGTGAAAAGAAAAAACACAAATGTAAAATAAAAAATAACAAAGTGAAAAACTCACAACAAAGTTTTTTTTAAAAAATTTACAAAATACAAAAAAATTTTTTTTTCAAAAACATTTTTTACAATAATTTTTTTTTTTCAAAATAAGTTTTTACAAAAGTAAAAAAAAAAAATCACAACGTTAAAAAATGAAAAATTTTAGTTAAAAAAAAGTGTAAAAAAATTGCAAAAAAAGTTGCAAAAATTTCAAAAAAAGTTATGAAAAAAGGTATCAAAAATTTTGTTGTTTTTAATACAGTATGCAATGGTTGTAAAAAAATTGCAAAAAAAGTTGCAAAAATTTCAAAAAAAGATATGAAAAAAGTATCAAAAATTTTGTTGTTTTTAATAGCAAATACAACGGTTTCACCATTGCATACTAAGTTTGCTGCTGTTTTGGTTCATCTTGTTGAAACATCTGTATAATGCAAGAAATATATATTTAGTAAAGGTTTAATGTATAAATAATCGCTTATTTATTTTTTATTAAATACATGTATATTGCAATCAAATTTCGTGTACGTTTAATATAAATTAATTTTTTCATTTATTCTAATGATAGAAATTCTCTGAGGAGTACATATCTGATAATTTTTAGAAAAAGTATGAAACACAAATCTTTGTATGATGATAAACATTGTGGTAAAATTCACATAGTTTGGTTTCGAAAATAGGTTATTTGAAATATGAAATGTTAAAATTCAATGAAATGTTATGAAATGATAAAATACTGTGGAAGGGCCAACTAAATATTAGTCATGTACACTATGTATCATTAAAACTGTAAACAGAAGTGCAAGAGGAAACATATAATTTGATAATTACTATGGAAGAAGTAACTAAAGATTAGTTGTGTATACTATGTATCATTAAAACTGTATAGATAATATTTATATTTTAAGCAACTTGATGGACGATAATTCAGAAAGCGTTGAAATGTAGGACGAAACACAATTTCATTAATAATATAAAAGGATTAACGCAAGACTATGTTTATTTTTTTATTTATTTATTACTGCTATTTATACAATACACTGTTAGTAATATACATTCCTATCAATTATAAAATCATGGTGACAAAATCTATGGTTGTCTAAAAAATTTTTCTTACAACAATATGCATGTTTCCCAAATTTCCTTTTTTGATTATCTTGTGATAAATTGAACTCTTGCGTAATTAGATTAAGTAACTATCCTAAATACATAAATTTCATAATTATATAATTTAATTCAGTACTTAAAAAGAATACATATTTACATGATGTAAAATCAATTTCTAGATAAGAGGCTATACTTTGAAATATTCAGTTCTAAACATTCAATTTTTCGAAGTCTCCAATCTGATCCTTGACTGTTAAATTCTTCAAATGATTGGTTAATTTTTGAATATCCCTCTTTAATATGATTTATAATGCTATTTTCTGCAAGATCAATATAACAGTCACTTCTAAAATAAGATGTGATTGTTTCAATATCGCCTTTACCTCTTTCGCGTTCGAACAAAATTTTGCTAATCATAAACCATTTAATTGCCTTTTTTTCTCTTATCTCGCTTTGAAGATTGTATTGTAACTCAGGTTTCAAATTTGTTTGGAATGTAACCAAGCAACCTTCTTCATTTTTCTCAGGATGAAAAGTTAGAGTTTTAAACACTCCGAAAGCTGATATTTGATGTTTTATTCTTTTAAACTCTACAATGGGCAAAGGCATTTCACTGTTAACAGGAACAAGACGTTTTTTAGTATGGTGTGTACGTAAATGGTGATTTAAATTTAATTTATTACTAAATTTTTGTTTACACTGATCACATGTATATACTGTAGGTTTTGGTGCACTTTCAAATGTCGGTTTAGCTTATTTTCATTTGAAAATGTTTCGTTGCATTCATTACAACTGAATTGAGGTCGATTGTGAATATGCATATGCTGGTTTAATCTATAACGATAGCTGAAGATCTTCTCACACTTTTCACACTTAAACAATTTTCTGTTTGAATGTGTTTTCATATGAGTTATTAGAGTACATTTCCCAGTAAAAGATAATTTGCAAATTTCACATACAACAGGTGATAGAATATCATACATCATCATATGCTTTTTTAATTCTCGCTTTCTTGAAAACAGTTTTTTGCACTCCTCACAAGTAAATGGTTTTTCATTGGTGTGGATCTGTATATGTTCTTTTAAATTCCATTTAGATGAAAAGTTTTTATCACAAAAAGAGCAATTCTGTAAGGGAAATTAATGCAAACAGTTAGACATCACTCCAATATTACAAATAAAAATATTTCTTATTGGATATAGGACAAAATATTTTAATGTAAATTTAACCTAATTATATATAGTGTATGAATTCTACTATTTAACATATAAGTAACTCACATATGTATTGTTCTTTAACTTTGTATGTGCTAAGGACGAATCAGTCGGATCATACATTTCGGAAATTTGCTGCTGTTTTGATTCCTCTTGCTGAAACATCTGTATAATAAGATAAGTATAATTATATACTTAATAAATGCTTAATATATAAAAAATCTTTTTTTTTAATTTAATTTAATTTATTTTTATTGATACATATAATAAAACTTAAACTATACTATAATAAAACTTACTTTATTCGTTAACGAAGAAAACTGTTTGCACTTGTATTAAAATCTGAAAATTAATCAGAGTTGTGTACCAGTCACCTTCCCTCTTAAGTCTAACAGTGGGAATGCAAAATGTTGCGCTGCTTTTCGAATTACCTTCTCACACAAGTCTATCTGCAGAAATGAGGAATGTTGCATTGCTATTCAAAATTTATTTTACTGTTAATCGTTTATGTCACGTGACAACTCGCGCATGCGTACAAATAAGTTTTATAATAAATTGCTAATTTGATTAATAATACGAACAGAGTAAGTAGAATCAGTCATGTACACTATCTAAACACTAAGCAGTATTTATATTTTAAATAACCTGATGTTTGATAATATGGAAATTTCAAAAAGGTGAGGTGAAACATGCCAATTTGATTAAAAATGTGAATCGAATAACTCCGAGAAATTTTCGCATGTCAAGTGTCTGAAACAGTAACTTTTCAGTTTCTAGAATAAAAGAATGCATACTATTTGTTGAAAGATGTCGAATGTAGTCAAGACGTGAAAAATATAAATATGAACATTTTATAATGACATTCAAACTTCTAAAAATAGTTAGTTTGACAATATAATGTAATAATATATGTAAACAAATGTATTTCAAAGTTGAAAATTTGCGTAAAAAATTGTCTTTTCTTGAAAATCGATATTTATTTTCGTTTAATTAATGATACTTATTACTTTTCTGTTATTAAAAACTAAAATATATGTTTAATTCTTCTGTTAAAATTGATATAGCCGTGTTGGAGATGAGAAAAAATAGTGTAAAACTAAAAATTTTTTTAAATTCGTCATTTTCCTCTTAATATTATTATTAAACTAGTGTAAAACTAATAAAATTTGTTTAAATTCGTCTTTTCCCCACTGAAAAACTAATATTTCTATTATTTTGCTTAATTAATTACACTCATTATGACTTCCAAATTTTAATTTGGAGATGTTGTGGTAACTGTTATAAAACTAGAATGGATAAATAGTTTAAATCTCTTCTTTTTTCTCTGTAGGTGATACTTTTTCTTGAACGTAAACATTTTGTTATATACCTTTGTAAGTTGTGACGTCAGAACCCTATTGTGTGCTTCCCCTAGTTAGAATGCATGAGTGGAGGGGTTGCAGAAAAAAGTTTTAGTTTGGATATGACGTAATGAAGAATGCCCCGTAGGTTCAAATGTGCGTGTGTATTGGATATTTCTTTAAATGATTCGTTTATGTATATTAAAATTCTACTTAGTTGGTGTATAAAAGTATGATGAAATTGGTTTTCTTTCTTCAAAAAACGGCATTTTCCGTTGTTTTGCTTGTGTATAAAAGTATGATGAAATTGGTTTTCTTTCTTCAAAAATCGGTATTTTCCGTTGTTTTGCTTAATTAACAAAACTCATTAAGACGATATTAAAGTGATAGCCACTTAAAAACTGAAATGCACGTTTAAATTTCTTTATCTCAAATTGATATTCTGAAGTTTGAGTTGAAAAAATGTAAGAAATCATTCTTTTCTATAAAACTTGATATTTTCCATTGTTTTTTACTTAATTATCAATACTCATTAAGGTTATAGCTGTTGAAAACTGAAATGTACGTTTAAGTTTTCTTTCTTAAGTTGATAAAAATAGTAAGAAATCAGTCTTTTTCTATAAAACTTGATATTTTCCATTGTTTTTTACTTAATTATCAATACTCATTATGGTTATAGTTGTTGAAAAACTAGGATGTATGCTTAATTTTTTAGTTTTAAGTCGATACATTGATCTTGTAGTTGATAAAAGTCGTAAGAAATCAGTCTTTTTCTATAAAATTTGATATTTTCTATTGTTTTTTACTTAATTAACGATACTCATTAAGGTTATAGCCGTTGAAGAACTAGGATGTATGTTTAACTTTTAAGTTTTAAGTCGATACATTGATCTTGTAGTTGATAAAAATCGTAAGAAATCAGTCTTTTTCTATAAAACTTGATATTTTCCATTGTTTTTTACTTAATTAACGATATTCATTAAGGTTATATCTGTTGAAAAACAACTTTTAAGTCGATACATTGATCATGTAGTTGATAAAAATCTTAAGAAATCAAATAAAAATTTATATTTTTCGCTGTTTTGCTTAATTAAAAATACTCATTAAGATGATAACCACTTAAAACTGAAATGTGCGTTTAAGTTTTCTCTCTTAAGTTGATAAAAATCGTAAGAAATCAGTCTTTTTCTATAAAACTTGATATTTTCTATTGTTTTTACTTAATTAATACTACTCATTAAGATGTCTATCAAGCAAAATTCAAATATATGTTCAACTTTCTTGTGTTAAATTGATAATCTCATCTTGTAGTTGAAGAAATCTAAATAAAATGGTTAAAAACTGAGATTTTAATTGTTTCGCTTAATTAATAATACTCATTAAAACTACGATTGTTCAAAATTCAAATATAAATTTAATCTTCATCTTATAGTATGATTTCGAGCGGCGGCACCGCAGGCGGGACGGAGCAGGGACCAGGAGGGACGGTTGCTGCGGGACGGTCCCGCCGTCCCGCCTGCTGAGCACGTACTCTCCTTTTCCTACTACTAAGGTATTTTCGAAACTCAAATGAAAATAATATTTATTTTATGAGATAATATTCATCAGTGCTGACATTTATTGGTTTTGTTTTAAAGCAAAAAACATTAAGCTGTATAGAAATAAAGTAAAAATGCAAAAAATTCGTACAGTTTAGTTTTTATGAGGAAAAGAATGGAGGTACACATTTATGTGCCTCAGGTCTGAAGAGGACAAGCCAGCAATAGGGCTGTTTAAAAATGAAGATACATTTATTTTTTAGTTTGTTGTTACATGTGTTTTTTGCTTTGTTTGGAATAAAATTTATTCCTTATCATAGTTCTTAAAATTTTATAGAATTTTATATAGGAAAATTATTTTTTCAATTGAAGCCGAGTTTTGCAATTGACAACAAATTGTTTTTTAGCCATAAACCATACTTAAAGCAAAATATAATATTTTAAATTATTTTCCCATGATTTATTTAAAAAAATAAAACCAAAGAACATTTTTAAATTAATTTTTGAAAAATCAAAAAGGCATTGAAGGTTTTCGTTAAAGTACCTTTTAATGGCTATTTGGTTTAGAAAAGATTCTCTTGGGATATTTGTATCCATTAATCATTCATTTCTTTATTACTATTTTTGTACGTGGAGATATATATCAGGAAATTTAATACAATTATTCAAATAGTAAATAAATGTCAGTGCCAACATCATCTATGATTACTTAAACAAACCTAGAGAAACTGAAAAAATGACCTTGCAGGTACATATCACTACAATTTAAACTCTTTTCTATTTTATAGCGAAAAAATAAAGAAATACAATCTGACTTAGTACAGACCCAGCAACACTTAAGCCATAATCTCAATGCTCGAATGTTTCATTTTATTTTTTTCCTGTTTTAAATAGAAAAGACAGGTGAGAGTTTCTATCACGTGTTGGTCCCTTGATGGTAACCCTTGAAGGTTAACATAATTTAGAATTCTCCCTTTTTTTATTTAGTGAGTTTTTGTTTTGTTCTGGTTGTGGTTTGAAAAGAGGGGTTTTTAAATCTTTTTTTTCTAGAAAACAACTCTTTTGACGCACAATCGTCGTAAAAAGCTTACAACTATTGAACAACCTCGAGCTTTCACTATTAGAATAAAATATTCTTGTAAATCGTAAAGCCTTAGATTTACAAACGTCAGGGAAAACTATCTTTATCCCATAAAAGACAAGGTATACCACAATGGCAGTAAATTAAAAAGAAAAATCGGTTCAAAAAGACTGAAAAAGGTTTCAGCCATCTCCGATATTTTTTTAAAACGTGACGCACTGTTAACACCAACTATAATAACTGCAAAAATAAAAAATAATCATTATTAAGGACCATTTGTCACAAACTTCACAATTTTTTCAATGAGTGTCAAGGTTTTTTTTTTTTTTTTTTTTTTTTTTTTATTGCTAGCATTGTATGACACAAATTATGATTTAAAAATGTCTCAAATGCTAATCTTAGCGATGAATGGGTACTCTTTACCCTCATAGCATGCATGGTCACAGTGACGTCTCAATGACATCACTGTGAGTTTTTTTTTTTTTTTCACATAACATCTGTGATCAAAATGTCACCATTCAGTGACGTCACGTTGTAACTGAGATGTGATTTTATTAAAAAATTTTGGAAAGTTACAAATATTCTTCAAAACATGTTATTTACTTTAAAAAACATGTTTCTGGCACTTGAAATATCGTTGCTTTTGTCACAGCTTCGTCACAATGTTAATGTCAAATTAGTCACAAATGACACATTTTTCACAAATTTGTCACATTGTGACCATTTTGTGAAACGTCACAAACGAGCTCTAAAACGTTAAAAGACTTCACATTTTAATCACTGTGACTTCACATCGACGTCACGGGACATCACATCGAAAATTGATGGTCACAAAGTCACAATGTGACTTCACAACGCTTTTGAAGAACACATTGCTTTTCTTTTGATCTTTTTTTTCTTTGCTTGTCATAGTACAACATTTATTTCGCATCATTTAGTTTTTAATCTCTGGTCCATGGGCCACACAATTACCGCTACTTTATAAGAAAAAAAAAATGCTTTAAATTATGTCAAAAACGTTTCGATTAAATAGTGATAATGTTACCATTTGGAATTTGTGAAGACAAACGGACTTTTAGGCTTAAAGATTAAGATCCATAATTTAAACAAACTACTCGAGACACTACGTTTCAATATTAAAAATTTTATAGATCAACACTTCATAGAGTGTTTTTGCTGCACTGAGTACTTTTCTGGAAAAAAAATTTCGAAACACAACAATGACGAATCATCCGGTAAAGATACTGAGTATAGCTAAAATGTAAAAGATTTTTTTTTTTTCAAATTAGATTATTAGCGTTGATTAGAATTACCAAATCAAATATTCACGTTTTCGCGAATGAAAAATTAAAAAAAAGGTAATAATAAATAAATGGAATACCATTAAAAACATATTCGTGAAAATAAAATTGAAAATCTTTTCCATTTTAACTTTCAAGAACAAATATTTTTTTGCTATGAGAGTTTTAGGTAGATTTTGCAAGAATTACTACCTATAGCATTCTCTTCTACATTAGAATTTCTGGAAATTTTTGCAGATTTAAGCCTATTATGAACCATATATAGAACTCAAAACAACTATATATATGCATATCCATCTATATATATATATATATATATATATATATATATATATATATATATATGCATCAATATTTTATAGACATGATAGCTTTCATAATTCTGCAGAAATCTCTTCCAAACTGATACTTAAAATCAGGGCGCAGAAAATCTCGGCAAAGTTCGTTAATGAGCAAAATCGGACGAAAGAGGTAGAAATGTGGAGGGGTTTTGTAAAAACGGATATAAACCCATAACTTCTTAATAATGATAAATATCGAACCAGGTTAAAGTTATTGTTATTTCTAGGAAAAGGGCTAAAAGTTTATGTATGGCAGAGTTTTGATATCATTAAAAATGGCCACATGGAGCAAAAAAATATGGTGTTAAAACGAATAAATTCAAATCTACGTCAATTCACAAGATATCAAATCCATTTAAATTTATTAGAAATCTTTACAATATTATCTACAAGTTTTATATTGACAAGTTTTTCATAGGACAAACTCTTACAGCAAAAATAATTAAATGAAGAGAATGGGGTGAGGGGAATTGTAGAAAGAAAAAATTATATCTCCGTTTATGTCTAATGTTGATTTAATTTTTGTTACTGAATTTAGTATTTAAGGGGATCCGGCGCTCAAAATTCTATTTTTTTATTTATAGAGATTTTGTTATGAAATTTTTTTCTGAAATAAATTTTATAAAATAAGAATATTGAATGTAAAAAAATCTGATAAATTTTAAATATTTTTTTTTATTTAAATTTTTAAAATGTAAACATATTTAATTTTTTATATAACTCTGGATATACTTACTCGATTTATAAAATTTTTACACTTTTGTGTACTGAGAATGTGTCATTTTAAATGTCTTCAGTATTTTTTTAAATATTAATTAAGAATTTCATAAAAAAATTTTAAGTAAGAAAATGGAAGTTTTTGTATGAATGAGTTTTGCATTAATTAGCATATTTTCACAATTATCACTCAAAATTAAAAATCCTGAAGACAATTTGTTGGAAATGTAGCATGAAAGCCCTGTTAAAAATTTCATACATATATCTTGCAAGACGCTTTAGATATATCCGTTTAAAGTTGACGAATCGTGAAAAAATTCATTCTGAGATAAATGAAGTTAAAGTTATCGGCAGAGAGCAGCAGATGCATCGCTTCTCAAGGCAAAATGTGTTATATCTCTGGATCTAATGAGGATAAAAACATGCGGCTTGTGGTATTTAACGGTAAAAACTCAGTTTTTTTTAAATCAATAAAAAAATCCTTTTTTTTTTTTTTTTTTTTTTTTTTTTTTTTTTTAAGCCCCGGACCCCTTAAGGCCCTTGTTCTCTCTCGAAGAAACGCTCGCGAGCTAATGCTAATCCTATGGGGAAGCATTTTTCTAATAACTTTTTCGCATTTTGACATTTTTAAATATTTTTTTTTTTTTGCATTGGATAGCTGAGGTGCATGCGACAGCGCACCTTTTTTACTTTTTCGATTTTGGTTGCAGATATTTTTTACAAAGTTAGTTTCACTTTCAAAACCGGTTTCGAAACTGAAAGCGTTTTTTAAAAAATATATCTGCAACCAAAATCGAAAAAGTGAAAAAGGTGCGCTGTCGGCATGCACCTCAGCTATCCAACGCAAATATATATATATATATATATACATATATATATATATATATATATATATATTCAAAAATGTCAAAATGCGAAAGAGTTATCAGAAAAATGCTTCCCCATAGGAATAGCATTAGCTCGCGAGCGTTTAACCGAGCGAGGACAGGGGCCTTCGAAATTTACCTGTGTTTATAGGTCGAGCCGGCAGGGTTTTTTTTTTTCAATCATGAAAATTTTAAAAAAAAATTTTGGGTACTGACGATGTTTAAGAGCCTATGTAATCAAGATTAAGAATTTCTTGTTTATTTCATACCGTAAAATACACATATGCATAACCAAGTTTCCGGATAAATTCTATTAATATGTAGATAAAGAAGTGTTGTCTTGTTCATCTTCAGTAGCACTTTCACTTTAGCTTACCGATAACATCAGATTCTCACCAAATTTTAATGTGTTTTTTAGGTGAAACACAGCAGGTGATATTTAAATTAGTCATCTCAATCTATATAATTCTCTTTTCCTCTTCTTAACTTTGTAAATAGATGTTGATAACGATATTTTTATTATCAAGTGGATAAAACACATCAAAAGTATAACCGCTTCAGACCTGAGCATAATATATATTTATTGCATATGAGCATTATGAGCATAATATATATTATCTGCAAATATATATTTATTGCTTTTGCATAATCGAAATGACACCATAGATGACAGAAAGAGCCATTTTTATGAAATCAGTATTTTAGATAACTGCTAATTTAGGTTTGCAAATATGGATCTGAAAGTACTAATCCCCTTAAAACATCAATTTAACTAACAGTAATATAAATTTACGCAATAACAAAATTAAGGTCTTTAAGCAAGTAAATGGTCAGCAAATCCTCAGAATTTTTTATTGTAAAACATTTAAGTTAAATATTCATGAATATTTCTTACTCTCTTGGCCACAATGTCTTGGAGATATTTTCGAAACTCGAATGAAAATAATATTTATTTTATGAGATAATATTCATCAGCGCTGACATTTATTGGTTTTGTTTTAAAGCAAAAAACATTCAGCTGTATAGAAGTAAGGTAAAAATGCAAAAAATTCGAACAGTTTAGTTTTTATGAGGAAAAGAATGGAGGTACACATTTGTGTACCTCAGGTCTGAAGAGGGTAGCAAAAACATCAATTCTAAATAAAGAGATTAAATAGATTACAAGCTTAATCTGCAAAGCTTGTGCGAAAAAAAGTGACATAATCCTTCCATGACGCATACTTAAGTGAAGTGGTTTCACTGTAATCATTGGGCCGTTTCAAACATAATCGACAGTGTTTGGTATTTCGCATCTATTTTATGACATAAAATGACTTTAGACAAATTTAAAATCTCTAAAATTCGTTAATTGCATTATTTTTATTCTTATTTGTTATTTTAAGGTAGGAATAGATAATCAATCACCTAGACTTTTCCTTAGCGAAACTTCTTACACTGTTAAAAATTTCTGTAAAAATTTAGAAAAAAAGCTATACTCTCTGTAAATTTATACTCGTTATCGGTTAAATGCATTCGATCGAGTTTTTTGGTCATCATTTTATAGACATTTCCCTTTTGTAATATCAATGTCCCTGTAGGGATTTCCATGTCTTTATTTAAAGATTTTTGTTATAACTTGTCATTCAAATTACACACTTTTAAAATATTTTTGTATTTTTATAACAAATATTTAAAAAGAAAATTTATTTTTTATTTAATTTAATTTAATTTAATTTATTTATTTATTTATTTTTTTACTTAGAATAATTTAGAAAGGGAAAAATTATCTCCTCGGAGTTAGTGGGGATTTTTTATCGATAATCACTTTGCAGTTGTTTCCTTCACCATTAGCCAGGATATTCGTAATATCAAAAGTAAATTGTTTATTATTTTAAAGCTGTTATTAATACTACATTGATATTATTATTATTATTATTTCATTGGTAAATGCGTTATAAAATGCATGAGAACATGAATTTTTGCTGTTACCGTTGCTAAAAAAGTTCTAGGAATCCCAGTTTTCTACAAAAAATTAAGTGACTTTACAGATTTTTTTTTTTTTTTTTTACAGTGAACCTGTAAAGAAAAAGGTGAAGATTATAAATTTATGATTTTAATATTTTTTCAAAAAAAATCAAATTGATGTTTAATTAGAAGAAAAATGATTTTTAAGTATTGCAAATTTTAATTTTGTAAATGACGCACTAGGTAGTGTTTTTTATTCGATATCGCTAAAGTTTTTGGAGTAGCAAATTTATAAAGTCATTTCATAGAAGAATTTTATTTATAAATCAATTCAAACCGAATTCATGTTTATAGCAGAGCTTGTTTTCCTGTTACCAAAGTAACTGATTCGATTTGAATTTCCATGCAGCACGCACACTGTGTAGATAATAATCAGCATGGTAAATAAAATAATCAATGAAGCATTTCAGCTTTATAGTTTATTTAAAAAATCGAAATAAAATCTATAAATTATCATTAATAATTCAGAACGTTTTGTGTTGATGTTTCGTGTATTATTGATTTTAAATCGACTTTCACTTATTGAACAGTGAATTGAAATGAGGCAAATCGATGAATGTGACTTTATGACATTATAGATTATTAACAACAACAACAACATCAAAAACTTATATATTTTTCTATTGTTTTTTTTTTTAATATAATCGGCAGACAATTTTAGGAGAACAACGAATCAGAAATCAGTAAGTTTTCAAAATTAATGGAACCTTTGTTTTTCTAAAGTCAACAACTAGTAAAAGAGTCTTTTTATTTTGGAAATGTTCCCTTGGTTTCGAAAATCTAATGCTTTTATAGATCACAAAATGCACAATATAAACTTTTAAAAGCTCATTGTCTTACTTAAAAGGTGACAAAAATAATGTAAACGATGTTACAAGTTAAAAATTTACATTTTATTTCAAATTTCGTGGTACTTTCGACTTGCAATTTCTGCGGCCATCGTCAGAAATTTTTTTATAATTGTAAATTAACAAATTGCAAAATTGAAACATGATTCTTTTTAATTCATTGTAAGATTATCCTACAGCTTTACTTTTATCCACGAAAGTTACTTTAATTTCTTGGGGGGAAAATATATATCGTGAAAAATTATCTCTGTTTTTAAAGTCTATTTATTTTCTGGCCAATCAGAACGCTCCTTAGGAACTTATGTGGCGTTCTCATTTGTCAGAAAATGGCTACACTGTAAAAAATAATCTGTAATCCTACAAATGTAAAGTCCTGTATGTTTACTGACCAAAATCTGTATGTTTACTAACATTTTATTTGTATACTGTATAAGAAAGGATGTAAATGTACAAAACTAATTTTTGTAAAACTACAGAAATTTATAACTTTACAAACGAATTTACTAAACTTATAGTTATTTTACTAAAATTTTATCTGTAACCTGGGTTGCAATTACAAAATATATTCTAGGGATCCCAAGTTTCCAAGAAAAAAAAAAAATTCTTTCTAACCTTACAGATTTTTTGATTTTCAGTGCAAATCTATATCTGTTACAAGAATTTTTCCGGTCGCTGCTACATAAAAAGTTCCAGGAATCCCAGTTTCCTAAAAAAACTTTTAGTGACTTTACAGATTTTTATTTACAGTGTAGTCTTTTAAAATCAGAGCTAATTTTTTAGGATATTTTTAACAGTGTACTATTACTTAAATGCAAAAGGAAACCAATTTTTAATCACATGTAACCCGACACTCAATAAATTAGTTCAATTATTTGGTTGCAAAAAATATCTATATTTATTTATTTACTGAACAACACACATCTGACTTGTGTGCCCGACATGAATGCCTGCTTATTAGTCATCGTCAATATACAGGGACTAGATTGCACAAGGAAATTTGCAACACGAAGGAAATACAGGCGGGAGCTCCACACGAAGAGTGTGTGTAATAAAGCCAGTGGGATTCGAACCCAGAACCTCCTTACGCTCGCAAGCGATTAGCGGCGTGGTATTTTGACCACTCGGCCACGTAGGCTCCCCCAAAAATCTATAAAAAATAAAATGAAATAAAATAAATAAAATGCAGCCATCCATTTCCCAAAGCAAAATGTTTGAATGTTTCCCATTGAGCTAATAAAAAGCAAAGTGTGGCTTACGTAATTGCAGAGCCACGCCATGGATTATACATTAATATTCCTGGACCAATGAGGAAACAAATAAGATTTTGACATCATAAAAACTCAGATATGCCCCAGATATCTCTATTCTTGACCGAGAGCAACAACCATTTTTCAAATGGTTGATAATTAATTGTTGGTCTATTCATACAAATGCGTCACTGCAGGCCAAAATTGGAAATAAATTGTGATTGGGTCTCTTAACTTGTAACATTCATTTTATTATTTTCGTCGCCTTCTAAGAAAAATCGTGAGCTTTTTTAAGTTCATATTGTGTATTTTGCGACTGAATTAAGGTAAAAAAAATTATATATATTTTTTATTTTATTATATTATTTTTTTATGATTTTATTTATAAGGGAACCACTGTAACATCAAAGGAACAAGTGTTAGTGCTGCCCGTACACAGCTAGCATCGAGACCCTGGTGCATTTTGTAGTCCCATACATAAGAGTTAGGGAACCTATAAAATTTTTCTCTTAAAATCATATTATATATATATATACGTACACTCACACATATCTATATATATATATATATTATGCTTTTTATTTTTTTATTATTATATTTTTACTTGTTTATTTCAAGCCAAAAGTGAATTAATTCGCTAGAATAATTCCAAATAAAGCGAAAAAGGATTGCATCTATGTGCGGAAAATTCATTACTTCACAGTACATTGAACCTGGTGGCCATTATTTTTAGACTGTTAGTATGCTGTTTGATAGCATGATCTTATTTTAAAAAGCATACTGTGTGATTCTAAATTGTTTTTACAAAATAAGAGGGATGATAGTACCCATCCAGATGACGAATAATTACATAGGAATATTGGATAGCATTCGACTCTGAGAGGTAGAAAAGAGTAATATTAGAATTCCAACCTGAGTTTAAAACAGCTTAAACAATACTAAAAAAACTATTGCACAATCATATTTATTATTTAATTAAAAACTCACAGCAAGTGCTCAAAATGTTGACCACCTGTTTGTTACACAGTTGACAACGGCGAAGGAACGAATTGCGCACACTCTCGAAGATTCCTGTTGTGTCCTGAATTTTGTCCGCAGAATCAATGATTCTCGTTACACGATCTTTAGCTGAGGCCACAGGCGTCTCGTACACTAAAGATTTCATGTGCCTCCCAGAAGAAAAGTCTAGTGGGTTGAGATCTGGTGAGCGAGGAGGCCAAGCAACAGATCCGCCACGTCCGATCCATCGTGCGGTATATGTGGCATTCAAGAAGTTACGGACCTTGATGGAAAAATGTGGTGGGGCTTCATCGTGCATAAACTCTTGATAGTCTTGGGAGATATGCTACATAGGCAGGTACAAAATGAAGTAAGAGGTCATGACTTGTATTGTTTGATCTTGCAGGATCCTTTTGTACTTTCATCTTTTGTGCCTCTCAGACTGGAATGCGATCATGCATTCTTATGTAATTATTGGTGGTCTGGATTGGTACTATTATCCCTCTTAATTTGCAAAAATAATTTAAAATCATCCTGCATGATAAACACTATTTAATCATCTCTTAAACTATAAAGAATAATCTCTTTGCTTATCTCAAGTTTGTCTTTACAAAGAGCTTGTTATTTTCAGAAATTCAAAAGTGAAAAAAAAAAACTGATTAAAAAGGGAGATTCTAAAATGGTGTCGTCTACTGACGTAACTCTTTCGTTATCATACTCCCATTTCTTTATCATATCAATTTCCAAAACACCAGGATTGGTGTTTATGTTCTTTAATTTGTATTAAAGTGTAAAATTACACAGTTTTTAATCTATGGCAACACTTAAAAAATGTACTAATCCTAAAATGAGTGCAGATTTAAGATTTATTTGACATTTCTAAAGCCCAAATTAAGTGCAACACTACTCCCTTATTTTTACGTTGATGAAAGTTACTAATTGTTAGGTAGCCAACTGGCAAAAGAGACTACATTGAACTGGTTGATGATTTAAATTAAAGATCAGCTTAGTCCAAGTCATTATTATAGTGTATTAAACAGCTTTCTCAACTCAGAGTACAGTTCTTTTAGGATACTGTCCATTCTTAAGTAAATATTTTCATGTTCAACAAAAATGTTTTATAGGCAAATATAACTTAACGAAATTAACATTAACATTAAATTCAATATTATTTTGTCTCTCCTGCTGAAAATATTTAATTGAGAACTAATAGCTTCCTTAAACCGATATTACAGTTTAAGAAAACTGATTATTGTATTATAAAAATAACTCGTAAAGAACTCGTTCCGAAAATAAGTGGCAGAATGAGGAATGAGTGGTAGAATTTTTAATAAGGATTCTGTAAATCTCTTAAAAAGTTGGTTTCAGAGATTTCTAATCGCAAAGAATGCTTTAAGGTATCCCAGATAAATTGAAAGAGGTCATTGTGTATTTTCATTCTCGGTCCTACATGTGTGTTCACAAACTTTCAAGACTGGTCTGAGAATACAAAATTTACTTAACATTTCTGTACAGCGAATTAAAATTATCCGAACTATGACCCTTGGGCATCAACACACTTCTGCCAGCCTTATTTTTCGCCCTGGAAGTCTTTGTCCGCAAGGCTGTCGAGGGACCTTATCGAAGCCACCTAGATCGATGTAATTGTGTCGAATTACTTCCATTTCAGTTTGTCTTGATTAGAGGGAACAAAAACGGTTCCTGTGTGAGTAAGGTCGAGGCTATACGGGGCTTGCGGAAATATTTTTAAGTTAAAATCAGCCAAAACTTCGGAAGCGGTGAGAAGGTGCATTTTTTTGTGAAGAATCCAATCTTATCTGAGGTCTCTGCGGACGAGTCTGATTCTATCCTTGAAATAGTGGAGTTCTTCAGCGTAAATCTGACCTGTAACAATCTGTCCAGCCGGAAAATTCTTTGTAGATCAGTCATTTAGCACCGAAAAAAACAATGAACATGCTATTCATGCGTGATTTGCTCATGCGCGCCTTCTTGTGTTTTGGAGATGCAGGGCGGGGCTGACCCTTTTTGACGTTCGGTTACAGCATCGTACTGTTACATACAGATCTCATCACCAGTAACTAATTTCGAAAAACTATCCAAAAAATAAGCAAAAATTGGGATCGTCTTACAAACGGCTCAACCAGTTTTCGACAGTGGTCAATGACTCACACTTACTCTACAGTTACTCTTCTTTACTCTACACTTACTCTTCTTTACTCAGTCTTACGTCTCGGACACAACTCATGTGCATGCGCTCTATTAGCTAATAACCCCACACATACCTCAACCTGTCGATGGATTGGGTATGTGCCCACACGCCCACTCAGGAAAAAATCAGTCTTGATACTTTGTGAACACACCATACAGAGTGTCCCACAGCGATTACCCGGATTTAATCAGTACATATTCTTATTCTTTATTTCATTTACAAGCATTACATTTGGCACAGACACATAAAATTTAACCAAATTTTACTTAAGACAAAACGATTATGACTACAGAAAGTCACACGTACAAACTGTAGTCTATCTCCTGCACACATTTAATAGCAAGTAGGGTGTCTCATTCTGAATAGCTAGATTGATTCTTTCTCGCTCTGCAGGTATGGGACATTGGGACGGGTGTTGCATAGGCCTGATCTTTAAATTATCCCCAAAGAAAGAAATCCAATGGAGTAATGTCTAGGGATCGCAGTGGTCAAGGGATTGGATCATCCTGACCAATCCACCGATTAGGAAATTGACGGTTTGGCAGCTCTCTTGCAAATGTTGCCAGTGAGCAGGTATTCCATCCTGTTAAAAAAAAAAAAAAAAAAAAAACACGTGTGCCTGCGTGTTCTGCTACTGGGGTATTACATCATTTTCATCAGCACACAGATTAGCATTCACACATTTCTTATGTAGAAGCCATGTTTCCAGATAAAGCAGCAGCAGTGCCCCTAGTGACGAACCTGGATATTGACATTAATAACGTGACAATCAGTCCAATGCTTCTGCAAAAGAAAATTCAAAATCAGTGCAATTATTAAAGAGTAAGAACATCATGCAATCTGGTTAAACATTTTCGGATACGTGCTCCATAGATTAAGAAACATGTGTTTTTTTACAATGCCGAACTCAGAATTAAAATACAGAACGGGTCAAATATTTGAGAACACATATTATAGGTGAAATATCACGCTGTATATCATATTTACAAATCGTTTTCTGTTACATGTATACACATGTCTGAATCTAAACTAACTGAAGATATGAAAAAGCATGGTGCCATTAGCTAAAGAACATTTCGATATAGAGATTGCCACATTTGGGTGATGTACACTAAAAACTAAACAGTATCATTTTTTTTTTTTTTTTATCAGATACTAACTGAATCTGAAGTTTGATTAAAATCCATGCATTAGTTCTTGAGATGCACTTATTGCGAAATTAGTGAAAAAGCAGCATATCTGTATGGCAATTTACACACACAAAAAAAAAAATACAACACTAATCTATATCAGAAACAAACTGATTCTGAAGTTTTAGAAAATTTCGTGCATTAGTTTCTCAGATAGATCTGCTGCAATAATCAGGAATAATGCAGTATGGAAGCGCCACCTATTGAGTGATTTGCACCAACACATAATAAGCACTATGTCATTTCAAGTACTAACTAAAGCTAAAGATTTATGAAAATCCAAGCATTGGCTCTTGAGAAATGGCTACTGTGGAAATTGTTAATAATGCAGCATAGTGGCGTCAGCTGATAGGCGATGTACACCAAAAACTAATCAGATTTTTTTTAATCAGATCTTGGTCTAACAGAAGCTAAAGTTTTGTGAAACTCCGTGAATTAGTTCTTGAGATAGAGCGCTAACTAGATTTTTGTCACATGCAGACTCACAGGGAGATAGACAGAATCAGAGATAGACATTTCGTAAAAACTTGTTTTTCGGATTCTCAGACCTTTAAAACGTGTAAATCCATCGAAAACCGAATTCCGAAAATTTTCACGAATCCAATACTTTCTTCTTGTAAAGACAGAAGAAAGTAAAAAAAACCCCTCTTTGTTAACTTTTCTGTAACTCCTCCGATAACCTCATCATTTTGTATGTCCCACTCTATATTTACAGACAAATTGCACTACTTCAGATAAAAAACTACCGCGTTTTATGTTTTGTTTTTTAAGCTCATGCTCATATCTACTTCATTCCGCACTTTTTCCCCCCTAAGAGAAAGTCAAACCAGCTTAATGGGATGAAAGATTTTTGTCATGTAAAAAAAAAAATGGTGACAGTTCATTCTATCAACCCAGCGGAAAGAAATTACACTGTAAAAAAATCGGTGAATTTTACAGAAAAGAATTATATTTTTTAAAGTAAAAAACTGTTTTAAAGAAAAACAGTATTTTCCTGTAAAATAGACTGAATTTCGTAATTTTTACAGGAAGAAGCTGCATGTTTTACAGATAAAATCTGTTTCGATGAAACATCACAGATATTTTCTGTAAAATAAACGGTTTTAAATTGGCGCCAAAATTGACAGTTTTTTTCTGTCAATTTGAGAGATTTTTTTTACAGTGTATAGATTAAAGAAATCGGTTACTTTTTACTGAACTCTCTAATATCAGACAAATAAAATAAAAACTAGATTGGGAAATTTTTAGAAAAAAGTCATTGATTTTAGAAAAAATTCAAAACTGTTTAATGAAAATTCACTTCTGCCTAACTGCCAACAATATAGAAATATACCCAAAATATAATTTTTGTAAATTGTGATACAATCGAGTTTTAAAATGTTCTTCCATCCTGGCCCGTAATCATAAAAATAAATGTTGAACTAGAACGTTTAACAATTTGTGGTTCTCTGCAACTTCTCTCTGTAATGATAAGTAAATGGTTTTAAAAAAATCACAGTCAAACAAATTGGAAATTGCACGTGAAACGTAGCAAATGAGGTGCGTTCGTATTGTAACAAAGTTTTAAAAATATTCAGATCTTGGTGTAATAGTATACAGTACATTGGATAAAGTACAGTGGCCGAAATCTTTTGTGTGTTCCTGTAAGTACTATCTGCTTTCTATTTTACTGGAAGTAACTTGTAGCATAATCCTCAAGAGCCTATATCAATTTCATAAAATGTGAAATAGTTCGATAGTATTATAACGCGCTCCAAACAGTGTTTCCCAATATATCATTGTGTAATGGAATGCATTTGTGTGGCCCTGTAACTTAGTAACAAATACTTTGTAAGCCATAGATTGTGCAGAATGTATTTTTTAGTATAAACTTCATAGTTGCAAATTAAGTTTATTATGTACGAAAGAGTAAAATATCATTGAAATTAAGTTTAAACTTCAATGTATAAAATTGAAACTGGTGTTATACACAATTGAAATGAAAAAAAACTTCTTTAAACACCATAAAATAAGTTAACTGCGCAAGGCCTTTCGAAAGAACTTAGTCTTTCTTCGTCAGGCGCAAAAAACAATGTTATCTTTAAACCAGTCAATAAATTAAAATTTCCTTCCATGAAATGTCCTGTCCCTGACCTCCAAAAATGGGGTATTTATAATATTCCTTGTAATGGCTGTGATTTATCGTATATTGGTCAAACTAAAAGAAATCTCGAAAAACGCCTAAAAGAACACTCTCGGTATGTCATTAATCAAGAAATTTCTAAATCTTCTGTTGCTAAACACTCTTGGGATTCCGGCCATAGTTTCAATTTTCAAACTGCTAAAATTATTTTTAATGCCAATAGTTCCTCTGAGTTAGACTTTCTTGAAAATTTAGCTATTTATATTAATCGTGATATTATTGTTAATGATAAATCTGATTCTAAAACCCTCTCCGTTGCCTGGAAGAATCTTTTCAGCACTGCTTCATAATTAAGTTTATTATTTAATTATTATTATTTTTTTATATATATTATGTATACTATTTTTCAGGTATATTCATGTGTGTTTATAATTGTAAACTATTTTTTATTTTTTTATTTTTATGTATTTTTATTTTATTTTATTTTTTTATTTATTTATTTATTTTTTTTTTTATTTATTTATTTATTTTTTATTTATTTATTTATTTATTTATTTATTTATTTATTTTTTCTTATTATTATTATTACTAATTTATATATTTTTTGCGTACATTTTATTTCATTTTAATCTCTCCTTTTAGTTAATTTTTTAATTTACCCCGCTTTTTTCCCATTTCCCTTCCCCCTTCTTCCTTTCCTCTCCTTCATTGTCTATCTAGTTTTGTTTATGCTCTTCCGTGATTGGCTGTTGCCTTCTTCTTTCCTATTGGCTGTTGCTTCTGCTTGCTCCCTCTCCCTCCCGCATTCCCCTTCAGTCGTGCCGCTACATTCATTGTGGACGCACGTCTTTTTTGCGCCTGACGAAGAAAGACTAAGTTCTTTCGAAAGGCCTTGCGCAGTTAACTTATTTTATGGTGTTTAAAGAAGTTTTTTTTCATTTCAATTAAGTTTAAACTATTTTTTCTCATTAACCATTATATACCGGAATGCTTTTGATTGTCCCTTAATTAAACTATGCATCCTATTTTCATAAAATTTGAAATGACTCCACACAATTATGCATCAATTATAGATTTTAAACTTCAAATGATTCGTTTGGCTAGTTTTTGCTCTGTTATATGCGGACAGACGGACGAACTAAACGACGACTAAATAGGTGCTGCGTACTTTTATAATTACGAACGCACCTAATAAAAATTAAGGAAAATAAATTGAAACTAAGCTGTTATAAATTTAACTATAAATTTAACTGTAATTACAACTGTTATAAATGGAAAAGGGCACATAGTGTTTGTAAAAATCTTTTTCGAATTTCAACTTGCGGCCATTTAGAAAAAGAATAATTAGTTGGAGATATCTACTGTCGCAGAAGTATAAACGATTTTGATAATAATTTTCGAAAAAGCTTGTAATTAGTCGAGATATTAACTCTTAAAGGCACGGACATAGATAAAGTGGCGTACAATTATGCGCCATCGACTTTTAAAACCTATAGATAATAACTTTTAATGGTATATTGGTGTAATACTATACCTAGTAGCAATATAAAAGCAATAAACACCAAATTGTTCAAAAAAGACTAATTTAATTTGAATTAATCACATAATTACTATGGGAGTCGCGACTAGTTTGCAATGAGTGGCTCTCTTAATGCGACACCCGTGTCTTACAAACTCATATGGAAAAACGTGGCACGGGCACGGACCAAAGTGCGTTCCAACTTTGGAGCCTTCTTTAGAAGTGCGCTTATCATAATGCCAAGTTTTGAGTTTTAAAAGCTGTTTTGTTTTAGGAATGCAGTAAAAAAATGTTACTACGCTGAATTCGGATTTATGAAATGCTAAATGAAGTTTAAATATGCACTACTTATATTGTCAGAATCAAAATAAGTTTATCATAAACAGATGGGAATAAGCTTTAAAAAAAGATTACGTAAAATAGCAATATTTGATAGCATTTAGGATTCCTATCTATTGTATATGTCCATTTATTACTTTTCTAGTATATACAGTTGCAACGAACCCTAGATAGGGTAGCTTTTTACAAAGTCCTGTTATACTTTATCAATGATTTTTGTGTGTGTGTGTGCATAATACAGTTATTAATTAATATATATATTGTTCGGAACCCTATGTAATCGAGTAATACTCGCACTTGACTTTTTATTTATTTTCATTACTCGGATATTAATAAAGTTCAGATCACTGGAATTGTATTGTACCATTTCACTTTTCTTTAGTTTGTTCAATTTCTGTGGACGTGTACAATACTTTTACACTTAAAATAGATTTGTACTGAAAAAGTTTAAAAACCAAAATTTATATTAAAGTTTCTGAAAGCTTTTCTACTATTTATTTATTTTAATAAAACATCCTAGATTTTCAAAGGCATTGTTTTCATATTTGAAAAAATATGTTTTTATTTGGTGCAGGCATGGCATATATATCACCTCATAAAAACGAATTTTTTTAAGTATGAAAGTGATGTTCTGAAAATCCAATTCTGATGCATTAAAGTAAATAAATATTGGTTAAACATAAAACTATTTAATCGCAAAGTTGGGGCTATATAAATTTTAAGTAAAGCGCTAATTTTGTCAAAAAATGTCATACATAAATTTACTTTATGAATGCTTCATTTGTGCTATATATATTTTTAAAATTATGTATAAAATATTAGCAAAAGGTAAACATTAGTCTATATTATGAATTGATTTTTGTTGATATGAATAATAAACTCTAAAATACTTCGCTTATAATTCAAAATGCCAAAACGATTGTAAACGATTGAGACTGAATAACCATACCTGCTAATTTTATGCCTTTATAAATAAAACTTATACTGCAAGTGTGTTAAAATGTAGCGGATTTACACTTCAAAATAAATTTAATGTATCATACACCAAATAATTGAAGATATTTTTGCCGTAATCTTATAATAAACTTAACCTTAACCATGCTTTTTTTGCTTAATATTTTTAAAGTTATATGACAAATTGAAAAAAAAAAAAGTTTTCATTGAACACAAAAAAATTAGACGGAAATTCAAAGGCAAAACAAATGAAAATACCCTTTTCCTACTTTTCTAATATATCCTTGCCAACCCCATAACATGAAACAATTACTGGCTTTCAATTATTTTTTTTTTATTCCAAGTGTATAAATTGACATTTTTTATTTTTCTAATTTTCAAACATTCAAGTTTCCAAGTGATATTTCATAGTTAACTATATCTACTGAAAACTACGTATTGAAAACAGGCAAACCATTAAAATTTAGAAATATAGGTTTTTAATGACTATGTTTAAGTCAAGACTTTGACCATTGCTTGATTAATTATCGATCAACTTGAACAACCATGTGTCCATTTTCATTCATCCTGTGTAAGATCGTTGCTTTGAAAATATAACGATGTACTAATACATGTGGTGACCAGTTAGTGCATCTGGACTTAATTTTTTTTCAGGAGAAAGAAATGTTCCTTTAAAATACGTTTCGAGAATTGCATTATACCGCTATCAAGACAACAGGAAACAACTACTCTAATAGGGTTCCGGATGCAAAATTTTTGGCGTATTTTTTGGCCATTTTATTCAAAGCAGTTAAAAACTCTAAAAAATTTTCTTGCGTTTTCTTTCCTTTTCTTTTTTTCTTTCTTTTTTTTTGTGTAAAGTTAAAATATATATTTTGTTAAAAAAATAGAAAGTAAAGAAATCGTTAGAGGGGGGGGGGGCCTAGAGGACGATAGGAGGGACTCATCCCCCCTGCCCCCCGTCTGGTTACGGGCCTGAGCTTTAAGCCTAAAATCGTATCGTAGATATCTATACCTTTTATTTTGATGTATTTAGTATTATCCGACAACAGTTCCTGGAGTTCATTTTTTTAACACTAGAACCGCAGAACTGGACAAATTTGACCCGGAAGAAAGTAATACATGTCGATTCGAACCAGAAAATTCTAAATAAAATAAGTTATATATGTAATGTAGAAAAATAATTTAAATAAATAAGCGATTTTGTTTAAAATAAAAATTCTGATGTGAAATATTTTTAGTAATTTTAATAGAAAAAATTTCCGCGGTTCTTGCGTTAAGAGCATACTCTATGACTTTTTTTTTTTTTTTTAAAGTTTTAATGAATCTCACACACATATTTATCTGGCGGAAAAACATGTGAACGTCAGCCTGAAAATATTTTCGGAAGGTCAAGCAACGTCAGTATAAAAACAGCTGCGCTCTGACACGGTTCCTTTTCTGATAAACTTATCTTCGTGTTGAATTAAGGGAAAATGGCTCTCGATAGCTGTTGCGTTTCAGCTACAATTTCAAGAGCGGCCTTTTCCTTCTTCAGATTAATCAAGTGCAGATTTATGCGAAACAATTATGGAGTGAGACTATATTACTTATGATATAAAATAAAGTGTTGGATATCTGAACATGAATAATACTTCGTTGAAAAAAAAAAGAAAATCTGGGTTTTTCTTTCAGTGATGTACAGGGTGTTTATAAAGTCCCGGACCCATTTTGGTGTTTAATAACTCATAAAATAATAAAGATAGATTAAAATTAATAACATAAATGGTTAGATAGACTCAAAAAGTTTCATAACCTTTGTCAATGAACGTTAATCAATGAACGTGTGCCCCCTTCGTCGCAAGGAGAATATCAAGTCAATAGTCTGTAGATGCCGACATGCTTGCCGTTACCTGGCGTGAAATTGACTATCGACTTGATATTCTCCGTGCGACGAAGGGGGCACACAAAGAGGTTCATTGACAAGGGTCATGAAACTTTTTGAGTCTATCTAACCATTTATGTTATTAATTTTAATCTATCTTTATTATTTTATGAGTTATTAAACATCGAAATGGGTCCGGGACTTTATAAACACCCTGTACATTAGATTAGATTGACATTTTGTTGTAAATAGGGTCATTCCATGGTAACTTACGTTACATTTGGAACAATTTACTGCAGTAATTTTTGTAATAAAACACTAAAAAATATTCAAATATAAAATTAACATAATTTGTCGATAAAACCTATCTAAGGGTCAATTTGGATGAAAATTACCTAAAAAATGAGAATGAAAATTAAACTTTATATGATAACTTACATTCCTTTTTCAGTAATGGCAGTTACCATTGTTAAAAAAAAACTACAAAAATTTAAGAAATAACATTAAAAGTAGGTAATTTCCATCTAAATTGGGGTTTGAATAAGTTTATTAGCAAACCATGTCAAATTTACATTTTGAATAATTTATTTGTGTGCGTTATATTATTAAAATTACTGAAAATAGTTCAAAATGTAACGTAAGTTACCATGGAATAACCCAACATTGCTTATTTAACCATTTGAGTAAGGATTGGGACATAGAACTTCCGGTGTACCTTTTTTTTTATATCCCTGGCGTGCCTTTTTTTCATATTTATTAATTTCATAACTTCAATTTAATGTGGCGATACTGCCACAAGCCCCCTACTATCCTGACCTCGGCCCCAGAGACTTTTTTGTTCACCAGTGTCAAGAAAGGAAGCTATTCGACACGATACTAGTGATCCAGACAGCTTCGGTGAGGTTTCTTGACAGCCTTGCGCGCAAAGACTTCCAAGGAAACTATAAACAATGGAAAAACGCTGGCTGGTTGTCGGTTGTATTTGTGAAGGCCAATAATCAGCAGGGGGGATATAGGCCCTAAGGGGAAGGTGCCCTCATTGGGGATATTTCTAAGGGAATCTAACGAATTTTTTACGAAAGTAAATCAAAAATTCAAAGATAACCAAAAAAAAAAAAAAAAAAAAAAAAAGGTGGCAGCGTTGTGTTGATGACCAGGGGTCCTATTCGAAGAGATTTAATTCGTTGTACAAAAATAATTAATAAATTTTGCATTCTAAGACCAGTCTTGAAACTTTGTGAACACACTTTGTTTATCTAAATTTGTAACGAAAAATATTTTATTTGTGTGTATATATTAAATCAAAATTTCGTTACTTAGTGACCAGAGTGTCAGAAGAGTAACAAAATTTTGGTTTATTACACAGACGAATAAAATGCTTTTTGTTACAAATTAAATACATTTTATGTGAGACTAGCACAATGGTATTTAACTGGTGATGTCAATTTTTATCTTACAAGGAAGGTCTCCATCCTGGGCATACTCAGAATTTTTTGAAAAAAATACTAATTACTTACATGCGTAACAAAGGATTAGTCAAAATTAGCGGCGGAATTAGTAGAAAGTGTATAATAAAATCAAATACTTTCGAATATTTCGCGTGAAAAGACGAAAGAGTCACGCGATCTGGCGAGCAGCACTTTTCCTCGCCAAAAGCAAACGTTTTGAACGTAACTGAAAACTGTTGGAAGTTTAAAATGCATGTAAATGGTATTTAATGAATTTAAACATAAACAATGCGACAGTCTAATACATTAAGTCTTATAAAAATTGCATTACATGCATATATATTGCTTCTTGCCGTGTTATTTAAATTATCCCAAATTTTGATGATTGAATTTGAATATAAACACATATAAATATCGATATAACAAAATTATAATTAAAACAAACTAACTAAAACTGCCAAAACTAAATTTATTTAAATTAAATTTATCTAAACAAGTTCAAAATGAAAATTTTTTTTCGTAAAGTATATTTAATATAAAAAAGATTTTTTTGAAATTGCATTCCATCGCCAAACCGATGATAAATCGCTAAATAATGAAATTTTCATTATTTTTTTACGGACATTGTATGGGAGTTCCACCTAATTTCTTTTTATAAACATATATAGCCTGATGAGAAGAACATTCTGTAATTTTTTCAGATTTTTCGGAGTATGCCCGTACGGAGAACTTCCTTGTTAATTATATTTTGTGATAAAGTAGTTTCAAGTATTTATGAAAATTAGCTCTAATGTTCACAGGTATAACAGTGGACGTTCCCAACTCTAAAAACAAGAGTGCTTTTATGTACCCATATCTTTTATGAGCTTTATCACATATTTCACGAGGTCCATAAATTCTTCATCCTCTTTTGCGAGACAAATCTGAAGGTTGACCTCATTGTTATTCAGATAATGCGCTGGTGTTAATTTTCTGCGTAGTATAGACAATTATGACCCTCTACAATTTAATCAGAGCTGAGGGATTGTCCTGAAATTTTAGGCATCAAACTAAATAAACAAAACAGTAATTTAACAAATTACAATGACTATTTAGAAAATGATATTTTCAAAGAAATTCTATATTTAAATTAATAATAATAATAAACATCATTTTTAGGCTGATTAAAACGAGTCATATGTACGCAATGCATTAAACATTAATATTCCTAGACCAATGATAAAAAAAAAAAAAAAAAAAAAAAAAAAAAAAAAAAAAAAAAAAAATCTGTAATTTATAGATAGACAACTTTAACTTTTTAAAATGAGCATTTTTATTGGATATAATTAATCAGACTGACTTCTGAACGCCTCATATTACGTACGACATGGATTAAACATTAATATTCCTGGACCGGTCACAAACAAATTTTAAATGAATTTTCAGTTTTACAATTTTCGGAATTGCAAATTTTTAAACTTCTTAACATCGCACATTTTAAATTTTTACGCCGTTGCGTAGAGAAAAAAATGCATTATTTTAAATGAATTTTGTTTGAAATCTCTATCACAAATTGTTTTTAAATTATTAATTTTATTACACTTTTTGTCATCTAGGCAACAGGAGTATTCCGTTTTTGAACATTAAACTTGGACCAATCAGAAAACGAATAAAATAAAAAACAGAAGTGTCAGGTTCTAAGTAAACATCTGCTACAGGTTGGAATTTCCGTTATTTCTTTATCTTAAACTCTTATGTATTGTACTGGCTGTGTACTAGAATTCTCAAGGTGACATTCTTTCTTTGTTGAAGGCAAAATTGACAGGTAATCATGTACAGGTGGTGTTGGGAGAAAGAGGAGATTGCTGAGAGGCGCGTTCATCCGTCAGTGAGGTATGTGGATGATGAGCAGACAAGGAACATGTCACGGATCAAGAAATCAATGGGGATTGCGTCCAATGAATAAGCTTCAAAGGGGGGTTTATATTTGGGAAAGCAGTGATTTGAGAAGAGCAAGTCTTGTCTGAGATTTGAGCAGTTCGTATCTGGGGTTCGTATCTGGAAGTGCGTAGAACAGAGGTCCTTGTAGAGAGTGCTCTGTGTTGGAGAGCGTAGGCAGTTCGTATCTGGCGAGCAAGGGACACAAACGTCCTGGTGTTGTGCTCTGGGCCGGATAGCATAGGCCGAGTATATATGTGTTGGGAGATTCGCAATTGATCTCCAGTAAAGTGAATCTAACGTGCATTGAGTGTGAGGGAGAAGGTGTAATTTGAACAGTACACAGCCAACCTTTACTGTATTTAATTTAATGTTGAACCGGATCACCTATATCAGAGTTGTAATTGTATATAAATGTAAATAGCGTATTTAGTATGTACATATATTCTAAATAAACTGTTAATTCAGTTAATTGACAGCGTCAGTGTTCATTTACACAATCCTCACAGTGGGTGACCGATATCACCTAATAATATTGGTGGTGGCAGCTATAACTACCACGGACTTTCTTCAAAGTTCTGCGGGCTGAGAGAAACGTCCGACAAGAAGTATTCCATTTTTAGACATTAAAATTGGTCCAATCAGGAAACGCATAAAATAAAATAAACTGCGGAATTCAACCAATAAAAGATTCAGGTGTACTTTAGATTTCCCAATTCTCTACCGAGAACAACAACTATTTTTTCCAAATAGTTAAAAAGAAAATTGGTTAGATTCTAAAATATATTCTCCTTTGGTATATAATCAGAGAACAGGGGTTTACTTCTTACTTTCTACACTGTAAACAGGAAAGCGATTAAGTTTACTGCTAAGATATTAATACAGCCTAAATCAAAAATATTAAGTACGCTTGTATTTTAACACAGTCATTACACAGAATTTCGACAACTTTTCTCTTTTTAGATGCGTTCGTAATTATATAAATGCGTAGCACTTATAATCATCGTTTAGTCCATCCGTCTGTCCGCATATAACAGAGCAAAAACTACCCAAATGAATCACTTGAAATTTAAAATATATAATTAGTGCATAATTTTGTTGGGTTATTTCAAATTTTATGAAATTGTATGTACAGCTTAATTACAGGGACAATCAAAATCATTTCGTTAAATTACGGTCAATGCATAGGAAAAAATAGTTTCAAGTGCATTTTAATGATGTTATACTCTTTCGAACATAATTGAATTGGTAAGCATCTATGAAGTATATACTAAAAATACATTCTGCACAATCTGTAGCGCAAAGAACATTTGATACTAAAAATACAATCTGCACAATCTGTAGCGCAAAGAACATTTGATACTAAAAATACATTCTGCACAATCTGTAGCGCAAAGAACATTTGAAACTAAAAATACATTCTGCACAATCTGTAGCGCAAAGAACATTTGATACTAAAAATACATTCTGCACAATCTGTAGCGCAAAGAACATTTGATACTAAAAATACATTCTGCACAATCTGTAGCGCAAAGAACATTTGATACTAAAAATACATTCTGCACAATCTGTAGCGTAAAGAATATTTGTTATTAATTTAAAGGGACACACAAATGTATTCCATTACACAATGGTATCGGGGGATCACTGTTTGGAGCACGTTTTAATACTTTTAAACTAGTTCACGTTTTATGAAATTGATATACGTTGCTGAGGTTTACTACATGTTTCTTCCTATATAATAGAAAACAGAAAGAATTTACATAAACACAAAAAAAAGATTTCAACTATTATACTGTAACCGAAAAACCGTATACTATTACACCAAGATCTGAATATTTTTTAAACTTCGTTGTAGTACGAACTCATCTCATTTGCTACGCTTGACGTGCAATTTCTGACTTGTTTCATTAGAAGACATTCTGAAATACAAATGTAACTTACATACTTGAAGGTAAAATGCGTGATATTTCAGACATTTCATTGCTCATTTCGGCGTTTACGTATATATTTAACTTAAAGGTATCTTCTTTTTAATCCTTTTAATTAACAAATGGTTTGAAAAATAATAATTTTAACAAGATTCATTATGTTTTTTGAATCGAATATGTTACTTTCAATGAATAAAGTTCGTATAAAAATACTTTTATGTTTTAAAAAGACTCAAAGTTTAAAAACGAAGGAGAAAACATCAGGCATACTCCTTTTTTCATTAGAAGACATTAAAATGCAAATATAACTTAAACACATGAAGATAAAATGTGTGGTATTTCCGACTGTTGATTGTTCATTTTGAGTTTCCATATGTATTTAATGTAAACATATCTTAATTTTAATCATTTAAATTAACAAATGGTTTGAAAACTAATAATTTTAACAAGATTCATTATGTTTTTTGAATCGAATATGTTACTTTCAATCAGAGATGGGCAGTATCGAAAATACATGTATTTGAAATACATTTTCAAAATACATTTGTATTTTGTATTTTGTATTTTGTATTTTGTATTTTATCCCGTCGAAACGAAAGTATTTTAGTAATGTATTTTGAAACACTTTTTCCAAGTATTTTGTATTTTGAAAATACATTTCATACTCAAAATACATTTCTGTAAATTTCCAGTTGCTTCGTTTAAACCACCGCAGATGTAAGATTCACAAAAGCAAAACAGGTGCCTCTCTGTTTTGTTTTGTCTGATAGGATTCGTTACTAGAAGTTAATGTAAACATACTTTTTCAACTATTGCTATGATAAGGATTAGAATGAATGCTTCTGTTATACTTAAGCATTTTTGCTGAATTGTACATGTACAATTCTAACGTTCTAGTTTTTATAATTATAACGTTGCTGTGAGAACGACAAAAACTATTGTGTGATAAACAGGAAGAATCAGCCAGAGTTTTGCTGTTTATAGTACTTTTTAAGAACCATAGGAAGAAAGCTAATGTAGTAGCAGAAAGAAATGTAATGATGTTTAAATTTCGTGAAATAATGGTTGATATTGTCCCAGCTCCGGAAAACAATATATCAATGAATTGCGATAGTGCACGTTGCGCTACATTGGATGGGAAATTTTTTTAAATAATTTCCGTTGATAGTAATGGCAAAGCAGCATGTCAAATATGTACAACAAAGTCTACCGTTATAAGTGGAACCTTCGACGCAACAACGCATTTTAAAACAAATTTAAAGGTAAAATTTTTAGTTTTATACTGTTATACCTTGATTGCAATATCTTATCTAGTTTCTTTGTATCCTTTTTATCAAATTTCGGGCATATTTTAACTCATCCCTGATGTTCATTCAATTGGGAGATAATTTTATTATATAAATAGTTCTATTTATTGATATAGAGATGAGATTTTTAAAAATTGTATTTACGGTTGAGTATGTTAAATACCGGAGTTTGGGCTAGAGACCCTGTCGTTAATAGACATACATGTTTATATAGCGTGATTTAGCTTTTTTTTTTTTTTTTTGGCTCATTTTATGTTTTATTTTATAGTGCTTTTTTAGTGAAGATATAAAATATAAAATGGTGTCCTACCGAAACGAAAGTTGCTATCCGAAACCGAAGTTTTATTCCTTTTTAGGTGCGTTCGTAATTATGTAAATACGTAGCACCTATTGTTGTCGCTCAGTCCGTCCGTCTGTCTGCCTGTCTGTCCGCATATAACAACGCAAAAACTACCCAACCGAATCGTTTGAAATTTAAATTACAAAATTATAAAATAATTTTGTCGAGTCATTTCAAATTTTATGAAAATCGGATGGATAGATCAATTACAGGGACAATCAAAAGGATTCTGTCACTTTACGGTCAATGGGAAAAAAAGTTTCAAATACATTTTAATCGTTTGAAATTTAAAACATATAATTATTACGTAATTTTGTCGAGTCATTTCAAATGTTATGAAAGTCGGATGCATTGATCATTTACAGGGACAATCAAAAGTATTTTATTACATTACGGTCAATGGGAAAAAAGTTTCAAATGCATTTTAATGATGTTACACTCATTCGAACATAATAGAATTGGCATGAATCTATAAAATATATACTAAAATATGCATTCCGTACAATCTGCGATGCAAAGAATTTTTATTATTAAATTACAGGGCCACTCAAAAGTATTCAACTACATAATGCTATAGGGGGAAACATTGTTTGGGGCGTGTTTTAATTATATTCAACTATTTCACATTTTATGAATAAGATATACGTTGCTGAGGTGTAATAAAAATTACTTCCTGTATATTTACAGAAACACAAAGATTTCGACTACTATACTGTATCCGAAGTACGCTCTACTATATCAGCAAGATCTGAATATTTTAATAACTTCGTTATCGTACGAACGCACCTCATTTGCTACGTTCACGTGCAATTTCCAGCTTGTTGAATTTATAAGTAATAGAACTTCGAAACGAAAATTTCTCAGATGAAAATTTTATCATTGATAAAAATATTAATCAAGTTAATTACAAAATTATTCCCTTGCAGCAGATTTATTATATATTTATGATTTTGATATTTATTTTGATATATAATATTTATGGTTTTAAATGTGCGAATATGTGTAGGGGCATGTGAAGAGAAAACCGCGCCCGGAGCAAAGACTCAATTTCGCGCCAATTTTTCCTTGTGACAAGCTAAAAATGACATTGGTTATATAAATCTGATTTCCGCGCCCAGGGCGACCACCCTTTCACTCCCCCTTTCGCAGGGCTCAGGGTATGTGCATTATTTTTTTAGAATAAAATTTAAAATAATAATGATAATTAAACATTATTTTGTACCGATTTCTAAGCATAGAAAAGTATACATGATTAATTGTGCAATTATTTATGTATCCCATGTATTCTGAGATTATTTATGTATCAAGCGAGATTGATGTTCATTGTACAGAATTCCAAAATGTTTAACACTTGGTTTGCAAATTAATCAAAAACAAATATCAATAAAAGATTCTTTAAGAGACTAGTAGTGTATTCATGCTTAAAGAAAATAAATAGCAATTTTTAATTTGCAATTATTGTAACAAATATAGTATACATGAGTTTTAAATGCAGTTTTACAATATGAATGATGGAAAAAACTTTATGAGTATTTAAAATAATTTTAATGCTATGACCAGTTCAACATTATAGGGTCTTTAACTTCTTGAGGGGCAGTGAAATATATTATATCCAGTATTGAATTCAGGGGGACATTCTCCCCCCGGAGCAATAAAATGTCCCCCCGGAAAAATTTAGATTTTGCGTTTTCAATAGTCAATAAGTATAATCCCCCCCCCCCTGGAACCCTATAATGTCCCCCTCCGGAATCACTGAATTCAATCCCGGAGAAAAGCTTCTGAATTCAACACTGATTATATCCTACTTAATTTTAATAAAGATTCGCGCACCATAAACTTTTAACTACATTTTATATACTTAACTTTGATTCAAAAATGTTTCAAAATTGCTTTTTTAATTTTTAAACTAAAATTTTTCGATTATTCCGGTGTGAATTTAACATTACAGAGACACAATTGCTCGTCCCTCAAAGTGTTGAAACAGACCATGAAGAAGAGCGATACACAAATGGAATACACTAATTATCTATTAAACACTAAAAAATAACACTTAAAAAACAACAGAAATTATTTGGTGTCATGATATTACGAAAGTCGTATTGTTATATGTTATGGTATTTCCAGGATTTAAATGAAAATGTTTAACATGGTGTTTATTTAATATTTCTTATAAAATTTTATCTTATTTGTTATTCAAGGGAAATATATCTGCGTTGTAGTGATCGAAGCTCTGTCGAATTATACATACTTTTTTAAAAACTTCCAACGAAAGAGATTATACATTTTTTTTATATATGTGTGTTTATGTATGCGTGTAAGAATAACTACTGAACTGACACTTTGATTTTCCATCTCTCGCTCTTTTTACTTTCCTCTATCTTTAAAATAAGAAAGTATTCGTTTCGCGAAAAAATCTACTTCAGGTTTTAGATGGATTTATATGTTTTAGAAGGTCCTGAATATCATTTGATTGTTTTTAGAAAGTGTCCATATTGTGAGTTTGTTTGTAAGTGACAAAAATTTTGTGGACGCTCTATTCAGTGCCGCGCCATGCAAAAGAAAAAAAAAAAAAAAAAAAAAAAAAAGGGGGGGGGGGCAAAGGGAGCATTCGCCCAGGACGCAGAAATTTAAAGGGCGTCAAATTTATACTACCAACATCATCTTTTAGCCTGTCACAAGAATAAGTTGGGGGGAGGGCGCCAAATTGAAACGTTGCCCCGGGCGCAGTTTTTTTTCGCACGCCCCTGGCTCTAAAAATCTAAAAGGAAAAAAAAACTTTAACAGATTTCCTTTCAGCTGATACACAGTTTTCTCTATATTTATTATATTCTTTTTGCTTGTTATTAAATCCATTTTGCATGAATTAACACAATTGCCATTTAAGGCTGTTCTCATCTACTCTGCTTAACAAGCGCAAAACATTTTGACACATTTATAAACTCATTTTTAACGGAAAGATATAAATTGAAAGACCCGACTATGGAAGCGATTTGGAATCGAACTGTGTTTTCGATTTTTTGATCAATGAATTATTTATTGATACATAAGCGATTTTGTTCATGCGACAAACACGATTCTTGTTTCTGTTTCAGTGGTTAATCTTCTTACGCGCATAAATGCAGTTCAAACTCCCACTTTGATACTATTTTCTGAAATACTTATTGTGTTTGTAAAAACACGGGAAAATGAGTGAGATTCCATTACTTTTGAATAACAACTCTTGTTACTTTCATCCATTTCGAGTAAAAAATAAATCAAAATTTACTTCATAAAGCTAACCATTTGGATTTAAGAACAGCCTTTAAGACAGGAATCCTTGACAGATTCATTTTCAGAATTCCTTTTATTGTGCTTTAATTTTATTGTGCAGAAATATATTTACCATTCTTTAAAAATGATAAAGTTAAAACTTTTAACTTTAAAATTATAGCAATTTAAAAATACATATATTATTTGGAAAAAACTGTTGGGTCGGGCCAGATTGTACTGATTTTTGGATAGTTCAGGCCGGGACAGGATACCCAACTTACGGGCTGGATTCGGAAAAATACTACAATTTTTGACTAATTCAGACCTCTAGGAAGGATGAAGTCCAGTCACGGTCCGGTCTGGATAGAATAAATCAGGCCCGGCCCGAAATTGCAAAGAAAAAAGTAAAGCCCGCGACCCGAAAGAGTAATGAACAGGTCCATTTGAGACTATCCTTCAGGAAAATGTAAACCGGATATCCGGCCAGGACCAGCCCGGAACGACTAAAGAGCAAGTCCGGGCCGGCCCGGCCAGAGGTTGTGGTCTAAAAAAATGTCCGAGACAGGACTGCTGACCGTGCCGGACACGGTCTCTGAAAACCCCCAATGTTATACACAAACTTTTAAAAATTTCAAATGTATTTTGTATTTTAAATGTATTTTCAAAATACATGTATTTTGTATTTTGAATTTTTTTGAATAGGAAAGTATTTTGTATTTTGTATTTTATGTTCTAAAACTAATGTATTTTGTATTTTGTATCGAAAATGATTTTTTGATGTATTTTGCCCAACTCTGCTTTCAATGAATAAAGTTCGTATAAAAATACTTTTATGTTTTAAAAAGATTCAAAGACTGAAAAATAAGGGAAAACATCAGAAACACCTATTTTTACTCACCCAATCATAACTAATATATTACTTACCCATCATACGTAGTATAGGGTAAATCATGCAATCGTTTTGAAAATCGAAAAAAAAATTTGACGGATTTACACGTTTCAGAAACTAGAGATTCCGAAAAACATATAAGGTACCCTGGGGTAATAACGCCAGGCAGGGTAATAACGCCAAGTGCTTATATTTTGCATAAATATGAAATAATCAGGTAAATGACACCCATGTGCTCTGCGCAGAAGGGTTTTGAGTCATATAAATCGCAAAAAACAGCTTCAAGTTAATTTGTTTCATTTTTAGGTCTTATTGTTTTTACAAGCAACTAAAATTAACGCTTGATCTAAAATTTGCGAGATAAGGTTTTTGATCTGAAGACTATATTTTTTATCCTGAAATACTTTGTTTATTACATAAATTTGTAGTGTATTTCATGTACTTTCAAATTGTTGTAGAAGATTTTGGATATCTTCTCGAGATAATTTGTAGTTTAGGATTTACTGCGCAATAAGTATCCCGGGGTAATAACGCCAGGGATTGGCGTTATTACTCCGGTTGATTCCCAACAGTGGCCGAACTATATCCGAAGGGGGTTTATATATTAATATGGGACAGCATTATCATCATTGTTGAAATGGTAAGATTAAGGGGGGGGGGGGTGCCCAATACTTAAAAATAATCTCTCTATTTTATTTTTATTATATTATTATTATTATTTTTTTTTTTTACTAATGTAAAAAATAATTTTTAACTCTTGTAAATAAAACTATATCAAAATGTTTTCGAGATTCAAATTCGAACATCTTCAAAATTAGGTTTCTATTAAATTTCCACTGGATTGTTCAATTGAGTTCGAAATTTTAACTGTCCGCTTTCTCAGCGTTCGGTTTGTCAAAACTTTATAAATTTAACCTTTAATTGATGTGACAGAAATTGTAACATATGAATGTGATGCGGTTTATGAGACCACAAAACTGAAAGATGAATAAAAGGCGGGAATAACTCATAGGATTGTGTTTTTGTACTAAACTTTTTATACAAGAGTATTATACTTAATTTTCACCTATTTAGTCTCTGGTGATAGTACTAAAATTCCAAATGAAACAAAATTTCGGTAGTGTTTGCAGTTAAACTGAAAATTACAAGTTAAACTAAAAAATTAAAAGAAAAATAGTGGTCTATGAGACCGGTAACATTAGTTAAAGGTTAAAATGCGATCCATGATTAAAAATCATAGAATACTGTTCCTGCGCTAAACTTTTTGTACAGAATTAATTCTAATTAAATTTAATCTATTCAAATATTTCTAACAATATTACGAGAACTCCAAACGAAAGAGAATTTCTGTTGTAACTATAGTTAAACTAGAAAATGCAAGTTAAACGCAATTTTTTTTTTTGGGGGGGGGGGGGAGGGGGTACAATGTTCAGTCAGATTGCTAACAGCAGTTAAAGGTTAATTTTGTTGCTAATATAGAGATAATGTTATATAACCATATGAATTATGTATAAAATTGAATAAGAGATCTCTTTGGGATAATATTTTTTAATCAAAAATTTTATTCAATTTATTAAAAATTTATTAATGCATGCTCTTTAAAACGTCGACAATTTAACTGTAGGTTTGGAGAAACCGCATTAGTGTGGAGTTATGGGTTAAAAACTAGTTACTAGATTACTATAATAGTATTAACCCTTAACTTATGTGACAAAAATTGTCGCATAACTTACTGTGAGCGGCCTGTCAGACCGCTTAATCTAACGATGAATAAAATGTTAAATTAACTTTTAGAATATTATTTTTGTATTGAACCTTATATACAGGACTATTATAAATAAAATTCAGCTATTCAAAAGTTTCTAGAGATACTAATAGGACTCCAAATGAAACAAAAATTTCCCGGTATCTATAGTTAAACTAAAAATTGCAAGTTAAACTCTGAAACTTGAAAAACTCAGCGGTATGTGAGACGCTAACAGCAGTTAAGGTTTAACAAAAATATGTATTACATATAACTCTAGTTATTATAAAACTTCACATGATTAAAATATTACATTATGAATGATTAAAACCATGCAATGTTTCTTACAATCATATTTAAGAGGGACTTTTTAAGCAAAGAGAGACACAGGGTGTTATATTCTGTTGAAGCTCCCCCTCACACCTTTTTCTTTCACTTTCACAAAAAAATCAATATTTTCTATCTCATAAAATGCATACATGGGAATATAAATGCTGATTCAAATAATCCGTGCAATGTTTCTAATAATTCTATTTAAATGGTCATTTTTAAGCAAAACGTAGCTTAAAATCTGATATTCTTTTGCCTCCTCCCCCCGCCACCACCACAGCTTTCTTTTTCTTTCAGAGTCACAAAAAATGTACATTTTCAATAGCTTAGATTGCAATTTGTCAATTTCTAGAGCTGTAGAGTTAGTATTTTTAGAATTGGGCAATCTACATGCCATTATTCCATCTTATTTTATAGTTTTGTTTGCATGGCGTTATTACCCATATAGGTGGGTATTAACGCCAAATAGCATTGGTCAAGAAAAAACACCATTACATTTCATGAATACATATCTGTTAAATTATTTTATTTTATATAGATAGTCAATGAGTTGCTGTATCAGATCCCATATTTGTTTGAAAAATACAATCTAAAACTAAGCCGTGAAAATTGGTAGAACCTTAACGTGGCGTTATTACCCCAGGATACCTTATATATACATTTTAAATTGTCGTCTGTTTGTCTGAGTGTCAGTAAATGCTTTATCTCCCGAACAAATTGAGATAGAGATTTGAAATTTGGTGTGTACTTAATAATTTGGTTGTGTATGTAATAATCGAAAGAAGCGTATTTAACATCAGTAACCTCGATTATTTGGAACTATTTTTTTCGGACTCTCAAAATATTCGTTCTGATGAAAAGTATATAAAAATTTTCGAATTTTTTTATTTTAAGGAATGTCTACAGAAGACAATAAAAAAAAAAGAAATCTAAATTTTGCTTAAAGAATGAAGTCTATTCGGATAATTAGTAGCCGAGATATTTGTAATCCTATTTTCAGCACTCAGCAAAGTTTAAAAATATTCAGATCTTAGTGTAATAGTACACAGTACACTGGATACAATATAGTGGCCGAAATCTTTTGTGTGTCTCTGTAAATACTATCTGCTTTCTATTATACAGGAAGAAATATGTAGTAAGCCTCAGCAACCTATATAAATTTCATAAAATGTGAAATAGTTTAATAGCATTAAAACGCGCTCCAAACAGTGTTTCTCCCTATACCATTATGTAATAGATTAATTTTGTGTGGCTCTGTAAACGAATAACAAGTATTCTTTGCACCACAGATTGTCAAAATGTATATTATGGTATATACTTCATACATGCATATTAATTTTATTATGTCCGAAAGAGTGTAACACCATAAAAATACACTTGAATTTTATTCTATTGAAGATAATGTAACGGAATATCTTTGATTGTCTCTGTAATTGAATTATACATCTTATTTTCATAAAATTTGAAACGAACCGACAAAATTATGTAATAATTTTAATTTTAAATTTCAAACGATGCGGTTGGGTAGTTTTTTCGTTGTTGTATGCAGACAGACGGACGGATTGAACGACAACTATTGGTTCTACGTATTTACATATTTACGAACGCACCTGAAAAGGAGCATGTCTGATGTTTTTTCCTTCTTTTTTAGGCTTTGAGTCTGTTTAAAATTAAAAAATGTTTTTTAAAATGAACTTTCGTTATTGAAAGTAAAATATTAACTTCAGAAAACATAATGATTCTTATCAAAATTATTATTTTTTCAAGCCATTTGTAAATTAAAAGAATTAAAAACAAGACACACCTTTATGTATGTAAACGTCGAAGAAAACAATCAAATGTCGGAAATATCATATATTTTACCTTCAATTTTACAAGTTATATTTGTTGAAAAAAAGAAGTGAATGAAAAAAGAAGTGTGTCGAATGTATTTTCTTTCGAATTAACGGTACAGACAGAAAGTGAAGATTCTTTGGTTGTTTCTTTGAGTGCTAGTAATGTTTTCCAGCTGTATACAGGGTGTTTCGCTACCAGACCGACATATTTTGAGGAGTGATAGTAGACATGAAGACAAACATTATTTAATAGGAAAACATGGGGCGCAAACGTCTTCTGTAGGAGCTAGGGGCCATTAAAGTTTAAGGTCCAAAACTTCAAACGATGATAGAAAACGGAAAAAAGGGTCGATTCGTTTGCGGTTTTCGCTGAAATCATTCTTTATATCAAGAATTTTTTTAAAAAAAATTTTAAAGGTTACGTTCAAAAATTGTCGATAGTGGGCGCTTTAGACTTTAGCGTAACGAACAAATGCTTTTTAGCGTTCTTTTGTGCATGGGGTTTAAATTATTCTACAGTTTAGATTTTAACTTAAAATTTAAGCCCAAAATCGGAAACATGGGGATCGGGTAACTAGCGAAAATTAAACTGTGAACTGAGGGGGTGCTTTTAAACGCTCATAAACATTGGACAAACTAATTAATTTTGTTGTGGTTTGCGTGTAGGTCATTCCCTTAGTAATTATTTTATTCGAAATGACGTACAGCTTTGGTTCACTCATTTTTGATAGAGGGCGCTTCCGACACATCTCCGACATTTCAATGGCATTACTCCTGGATGTTTTGCTACCAGATCACCATACTTCCAGGAAGTGTTAGGGATGCAATAACGACTTGGAATCACAGAGGAATGTAACGTTGAAAATGCCTTTCTTGCGAGTTATAGTTAAAAGAAAGAGAGAAAAAAGCAACAGATACATGCAGAGAAACAGCAACACGTTAATGGGACAGAAAACAGTTCATTTAAAGGTTTTACTACGAAAGGTGTTCGAAATTACGACCACAATTAGTCCGATATGCTTGACAGCGGCGTCGCAAGGAATTCCTCATGCTTTGAAAGATTCCTGGCATCTTCGATAGATTTCTGGCAGCTACAGAAATACGAGCTGCGAGGTCATTAACTGAGGGTATGAGAGTCTCATACATCCAATTTTTCATTTGACCCCAGCAGAAGAAGTCCATCCTTGATAGGTCCCGCGATCTGACAGGCCAATAAACCGGGCCACCACGACCTATCCACCGTATCCACCGCTGTCCAAATGTTACGTTGACGTGTCGGCGAACATCATTGGTAAAATGTGGAGAAGCCCCATCGTGCTGGAACCACATAGAGCTGTCTGGTAGTAAAACACCCAGGAGTAATGCCATTGAAATGTCGGAGATTTGTCGGAAGCGTCCTCTATCAAAAAATGAGGACACCAAAGCTGTACGCCATTTCGAATAAAACAATTACTAAGGGAATGACCTACACGCAAACCGCAACAAAATCGATTAGTTTGTCCAATGTTTATGAGCGTTTACAAACACCCCCTCGGTTTACAGTTTAATTTTCGCTAGTTACCTGATCCCCATGTTTCCGATTTTGGGCTCAAATTTTAAATTAAAATCTAAACTGTAGAATAATTTTAACCCCATGCACAAAAGAACGGTAAAAAGTATTTGTTCGTTACTCTAAAGTCTAAAGCGCCCTCTATCGACAATTATTGAACGTAACCTTTAAAATTAAAAAAAAAAATTCTTGATATAAAGAATGATTTTAGCGAAAACCGCAAACGAATCGACCCTTTTTTCCGTTTTCCATCATCGGTTGAAGTTTTGGACCTTAAACTTTAATGGCCTCTAGCTCTTACAGAAGACGTTTGCGCCCCATGGTTTCCTATTTAATAATGTTTGTCTACATGTCTACTATCACCTCTCAAAGTTTGTCGGTCTGGTAGCGAAACACCCTGTATAACAGCTTATTTCAGATTCAAAAATTGAAAAAAAAAAAAAAAGAAGAAGAAGAAGAAGAAGAAGTTATTACGAAGAAGTCCTTACTAAAACTGAGTTTTGTTTTGTTTTGGAATCATGGATAGCAACAGTGGCGCCAACTTATATGGGCCCATGGGGTGCGAGCCCACCCAATAATTTGATATCTCATCCACCCATTATTAATTGAACCCACCCAATACTTTTGTATTTGTTCAGAAATTTTTTGAGCCCATCCAATATTTTTCAAAAGTTGGCGCCCCTGGATGGCAATGTCAATTAATGATGTTATAGGAAACTAGTCGTTGGGTCCACCATAATACTTACCCATCATGGTATGAGTAATATAAAATATGTGTAAACTATTTATAAAATGCATCGCAATTCCAGATAAAATTTGAACGTATATTTAAATATTTTTAGTACATAGTAATGCTTTATTACTTGATGATCCCCTCGACCCATTTCAACGAATTATAGAAATCACCAAACGACTCATAAATTAAGGAAATTGGCATGATTTTTATTTTAAATAACAAAATAATAGATAAACTAGTAAAAGGTTAATAAAAGATACGAGTAAAACGTCTAATTAAATGTCACATGATGACGTAACAAACACGTATAAAGTGTTTAATGTAAAGTAAATGTGAGTTTTTTGGTCGACGGGATAATTAAGTAAAATTCCGTAAAAGAAACATCCTCACAATTCCAAAAATTATAAACATATTAACTAACAGTTTATTGAGTCTGATTAAGCTTGTTAAGACTCGTTTCCAATTAAAATATATCTTTGAATTGAATTTTGAATGTAGTGCAGGGTCATAAAAAATCGAGAAGCGTGGAAAATACGATTACAACTAATTATCCGATTAACTTCGATTTTTATGCAAAATTTATATTTTTTAATGTCTTTTACATCCACTCCTTAAAACAAAAATAATAAAAAAAATTTATATACCTTTTATCAGAACAAATATTTCAAGAGTCGGAAAAAAATAGTTCCGGATAATAGAGGTTCAAAAAGCTTTAAGACATTTGTTAAATAAAAGGATTAAAAGTGAGATACATTTATACATGTAAACGTCAAAATAAACAATCAAAATGTCGGAAATATCACATATTTTACCTTCAACTATGCAAGTTATACTATTATTTTACAGTGCCCTCTAATAAAAAAAGAAGTGTGACTGATGTATTTTCTTTCAAATAAACGGTAATCTATACAGACAGAAAGTGAGAGAAAGATTCTTTGATTGTTTGTTTGAGTGCTAGTAATGTTTTCCATGTTGTTGTATATAACAGCTTATTTCAGATTCAGAAACTGTAATAAAAAAAAATAAATAAAAGACATTCGTTTTGTTTTGAAGTCATGAATGGCAATGTCAACCAGTGATGTTATAGGAAAACAAAGAGCTTTGTTAAGTATTTTGTATTGCGAAATGGGTTTGTATTATACTAAAAATGATGTTGGCTTCTGAGAATGAAGATATTAGATGATAATTTCAGAGACTTGTTTGATGTAGCTTTCTGTGTCGTCGATACAATGCGGTATTTTCAAATGTAAAAAAAAAAAGTAATTTTTCTTCGTTTTTAGGCTTGTTCGCGGTAGCTTTTCTTGAACATCATTCAAAGGCAAAATCTGGTCTTATGGTTGAATACTCAGTTTTGAATTTTGATGTTTTTCTCCAGGAGAGATTTTTGAAGAGGAAGGGGGGGGGGGAGGTTCCGAAAGAAAATTCGTATTTTTAGCGCTTTCCAACAAAGTTGAAAAGTGCTTATGCATTCAGTTTGTCTGTTCGTCTGTGAGTTTGTCCACGCTCTACACTGAGAAAAAAAATATGCCGCTTTCACCTAGAATGAATAGTTAGTCACTTTCTGAATCTCTAAACTAGAAATATAGATGTCCAATCTATGCGAGTAGGGTAAACAACTAAGCTGAATAGGCGAAATGACTTGACATTTCTAGTCTCTTGTTTTCTGGGAGACGAAACGACATTGAACCGTTTCAGTAGTAAGAAATTATTGCTTGATTTTAGGAATGGTTTCTTAAGCTATAATTCTAGTTACTAAATCAAATCTCTTGTGTTCGCATCTATATGAAGAGATTTTTAGATAAATTTGACAGCAAAAATATAGGAAAACGCTCTTGAATTCTAGTAAGAGACTCTGGAACTCTCTAGAAATGGAACTAAAATTTATAAGGATGACATGGAACTATTTTTTCTAGAGCCATTACTTAGATTCTATATGCCAGAACCATATTTTTTTCTCAGTGTAACTCCCGTAAATATTCTTAGATTTTCATGCAATTGATAAAGCTTATTTAGGGTCACCAAAGCATGCTTGGAATTGCATATAAAGTACATATGAATAATGGTTCATTTACATAATATTCAAAAGAATTCGATTACATTATGGTATACAGGGAAAAATCGTTTGGAGAGTATTTTAATGACATTACGCTACAAAGCATTCATAGCATTTTTCAATAATTTACAGGGACACACAAAAGAAATTGGATACAGTACTGTCTATGCGTAACAATTTTTGGAGAGTACGTTTTAAAATTTGGTATGCGCTTTTAAATTTAATTAGTTTTTGCCATATTGTTCTTTATATTTAAATTCTATACCTCATGTACAGGACTTCACAAAAATATTCGCATACCATTCTCCTTATAAGAGGAAATTGCTGAAAGGGAATTTTTAACTGAAAAATATGCATCGCTTATAAGTCATTTTTAGCCGTTTGTTATAGATTTATCTCTTTATTTTCTTCCTGAAATATCCATGTAATTTTACTACTTATTACCAAAATTAAAGCACACAAGTTCTCATTTAATTCCTATACTTTTGGTATAAATAAATCTAATAAGGGCTTTTTTAGACACCTTGACAGCAAAGCTTTCCCTTACAATGCTCTTTAGTTTATGTATAATTTACATGATCTGCCTGATTTTAATATTTTTAAAGTTTTTTACACATTTTCAAGCAGGACGTGATACACCATATTAAAAAACATAAACGTATGAGGAACTCAGACCCTCCCGGTCCATTTGTCATCTGTGGGGCAACTAGACTCACGAAAAAGGAAAAGTTAAACACACATAACTTTTGTTTTCTGACATTAAAATTTAATTTAAAAAATTTACGTCTGATAGAGTGAACCTAGCTGAACACATTTATAGAAATCCAAATTTTAATTCAAATGAAAATTAGCTTTTGGAAGTTGAATTGCCAGAATCTTCATTGAAACATTGTAAAATCATTTCCAAGTTGCCTCACATAACACTATAGGGTGTATCATTATGTTTGTGACGGGATAGATGAATAATTAGAGTAAATAATGAAAGTCCTCAATATATGTAATTATTTAAAAAATATATCTAAAGCAGTTTTTGTGGAAATTTAATTATAAATTTTAAAATTTTTATGCTGTTTCTTTAAAAAAAAGCTAAAAATGGAGCCTAGCCGGAATTTAATTTTTATATTTTTGTTGCATTCAAAGTAAAAAAGTTATGAGCAGAACTCACATCCTTTTCCTTGAATTCAGAAATATAGAAGGATTTTAATTTTTGAGATTCATCAAGATCTTATTAATGAAATATAAAATTAAAAACACCTAAGTTTGCTGTGTTCTCAATTATTATAGGATACGTGAAGAAAAATTATGTACAAAATTAATGCCTGGTATGCCTTTATGTTTGGCACTGGCACTGATCATAAACATTTTGGAAAATTATTGTAATTTCAATTTTATGATTACTGTGACACCTGAATCAACACATTTAATTATACAGTCGATTCTCGTTAATTCGAACTCGTCGGGACCACAAGAAATGTTCGAATTATCCGAAGTTCGAATTATGGAAAATATGAAATGAAAACATGCTTAATATGGTACTATTACAAAGGAATTAATGTTATAGTGTTTTTTTAATTCATTTCGTCTGCTATCATTAGAATAGGACTTACTATTATATTAGAATGTATAAATACATATACTAATTAAAATGTTAGAAACAAGCACAATGAAAGAAAAATTTAAATCGTCACTGATGGACAGACGGGGCACTAAGAAAGTGGATATCAAATGCATTGGATTATATGTATGCTCGTTCGGAACAATTTTCACAAAAATCAAAGAAAGAAAGTTATTCAAATGATCTGAAATCCATAAGAAAGAAAGAAAAATGAAAAATGTGAATTATCGTTAGTTCGATTTAAACGAAGTCAAGAGAAAATGAGTTCGAATTAATGAAATTTTTTAACGTTATTCTGCCATTGAAAAATTCGGGACTTCATATTTAGTTCGAATTAAGCGAAGATTCGAATTATCGGATTTCGAATTAACGGCAGTCGACTATATGTTTTATTATAAAGCGTGGATTTAATATTACTTGTATAATTTTTATAGATGATAATTTTTTTTATTTATTCATTAAAGTATCGGTAGAAGATTTATTTCGCTATTCAACACCATGCAGAGGAATCTTAGGTTTTAAATCGTAAAAAAAAATATGCTGTTCCTCTATCAAAGGTTAACAAGTAAGAAAAATCCTGCGTTAAGCATAGATTATGAAGCACTTTCCAACACTTAATGAAATCTTTAACAAAACTTTGTTATTTAGGGAAATAATAGTATATAGCCAAACATACCCAAGTATGTATTCCAGTACTTTTGAACAGCTCTGTATTTCATATGTCAGTTGATATAATGGGAAAATTTAGTTTAGCAAGAAAATACCCAGTAGCTTGAAATTTCTTTTTCAGCATTTCATACTATTAGATGGAAACATACTTGAATACTTTTGTTCAGCCCTGTAGTTTACATCGTACCTTTATTACACGTCAGCATTAGGCTAAAATTTATTGTAAACTAAAACACTTTTAAAACAACTGAAATCACATTCTCATAAATTATCATTCATAGGCGTCCATGTACCGAATTCTTTGCGTGGCCCTGTATATCCTTTTATCTATATTCTGCAAACATTTCTCAGTAAGTTGAATGAAGCTCAGCGTAAAAATGCATAGCTTGTTTAAGAACCACATTTAAATAATTTACGCTCATATTCAGTAACGTTGGTGAGCTCTTTTGGGTAGCCCTGTATATCAACTATAACATTTATACAAACCATATAATGTGCATATATTTAGCGAAATATAAACGCGCATATCATAATTAAAATGCATTTCATCCCTCCATCGGCCATCATCGGACACATATACGGTACTTCGGAAAGAATATATTATTTGAAATCTTTTGTATGGCCCTGTAAATGCTATGTACTTCATATTATGCAAGAGAGTAGCGTATAATTTATATTAAGCTTCAGTGACATACATCAATTTTATTATACATGAAACAGCTTAATATATTTAAAATATGTCACACACAATTCCCCCTTTTACCATTATCTAATGGAATTATTTTGTGTGGCCATGTAAATGAATAATAGCTACATTTTCACCTTATATTTTATAGAATGCATATTTTAATATGTTTGACAGGGTATAACATCTTTAAAATTCCTTTGAAACGATTTTTCCATATAGGCCGTAATGTAATGGGAAATTTTGATTCGCCCTGTAGATAAACTAATCATGGTAGAAACTTCATTTTCAATAGGGTTCGTGCTAGGGTGAACGTCAATAACGTCCTAAAATTTCATGGCAATCCGAGTATATTAACGATTTTTCCCCATAGGCCGTAATGTAATGGGAAACTTTGATTCGCCCTGTAGATAAACTAATCATGGTAGAAACTTCATTTTCGATAGGACTTGCGCTAGAGTAAGCGTTAATAACGTCCTAAAATTTCATGGCAATCCGAGTATATAAACGATTTTTCCCCATGGGCCGTAATGTAATGGAAAACTTTTGATTCGCCCTGTAGATAAACTAATCATGGTAGAAACTTCATTTTCAATAGCGTTCGTGCTAGGGTAAATGTCAATAACGTCCTAAAATTTCATGGCAATCCGAGTATATTAACGATTTTTCCCCATAGGCAGTAATGTAATGGAAAACTTTTGATTCGCCCTGTAGATAAACTAATCATGGTAGAAACTTCATTTTCAATAGCGTTCGTGCTAGGGTAAACGTCAATAACGTCCTAAAATTTCATGGTAATCCGAATATATTAACGATTTTTCCCCATAGGCCGTAATTGTAATGGGAAATTTTGATTCTCTCTATAGATAAACTAATCATGGTAGATACTTCATTTTCAATAGGTGTCGTGCTAGGGTAAACATCAATAACGTATAAAAAATTCATAGCAATCCAAGTATATTTACGGGAGTTAGAGCGCGGCCAGGCGGCCAGACGGACAGACGGACAGACAAACCGAATGCATAAGCACTTTTCAACTTTGTTGGAAAGTGCTAAAAATCATTCCCGTCGGAATTTGATTTCATATTTTCTCGGCAATCAAATAATAAAAGTAATGTATTGAATTTTTCCAATTTTCTTTAAATTCAAAGAGATTAGAAGACTTAATTTTTTTTTTTTAATTCATCAGGATCTGATAAACAAATATAAATGACATGTAAGTTCATTGTGCTCTTAGTTTTTATATCATACGTGAATAATAATTATGTACAAAATTAATGAGTGGTATCCCTTTATTTTTTGCATTGGCATTGATAATAAACAATTTAGAAAATAGTTACAATTTCAAATTTAATTATTACTGTGGCATTTGATACAACTCACATAATTCTTGGTCACGCTTAAGTTCCATATTCTTCGTTTTATTTTATTTTTTTTAAATATATGATTAAGATTTTTCATTCGTTCAATTAAGTATCGGTAGAAGATTTATTTCATTATTCAAAACTATATGAACAAATATTACGTTTTAAACATAGTTATTTGGGGACAGTCCTTAATTTCGCTATTAATATTTCATGCCCTCTAAAACTGCAAGAAATTAAAAGCACATTCTTTGAAAGAGTGACATGCATTTTCACTTTTTTTGGATTGAAAATTATAAAAAAAGAAAAAAAATATATATGTACTTTTCTTAAAGAGTGGATTTTCCGCTGCGTAAAAAGCAGTGAGATATTTCACTCCGAGTCGAGAGTGAAATATCTCACTCCGCTGACGTGAGTGAAACACTGGCATTATATACTTAAAAAGAAAAAAAAAGAAAAAGAAAAAAAACGTTAAAATTTAAACCAATATGAGGAGTAAAGTAATGAAAAACGCCAAAATATGCCACTTAATTTTTGAAAAATTCCATTTCTTAATGTAACCTGGGAAATTACGCTTGTTTGGTACTTAAAACACACTCCTTATCGACAGTTAGTTACAACACACGCATATTATTAAAGGGAATATTTATCAAACGTAGAGATATTTCGTATTTAATTTTAACTTTTTATTCCCGTAGTTTTTTGAATGTTATGAACATGGGTTAAATAGTTTAATGTTATATATAGAGAAAGTCATCTGCTACATGTTATCTGCTCGAAAAAAATATGCTGACAAAGTCTGATTCATTTCATTCCATTCATATAAGAATGCAAACATTAATTTGCAGTTACTTCAGATTACTGCTTTCTGATTACTAACACTTACAGCATTAATTGTCATTTTTATTTTGGAGTTAAATATGATATTCGATTAGGTTTCAGATTGAAAATTAGCATTATGTTAAGAAAATGTCTTCTTACATAATACAGTTGTGAAACTTTTTAAAGATAATTTTATCACTAATACTATTTAAAATTACTATTTAAAATTCTAAATCTTCAAACTAATGTTTTTAGATTTAACATTTGCCAAATATATAAAATAATAGTAATTTCTTATAACATATGGAAAGATTTTTGGAAATTTTTTAAATCTGATAATGCATTTAATTTATCTATTGTAATTTGCGGTTGTTTAATAGTACAATTATTATAAAAAACTATTATTATTGTTAATGTTTTTGAAATTGGTATATTTATTTTTTTAATTATATGAAAGCATTTTTTTCTGTTTATAATTTTAACCAAGCAATTAATGATAGGCATTCTGTATAAGTTATTAAATTCCCTTCTATTCTAAACTTGTTTTTTTTTCGTTTATGACGCATATAACTTTTGGCACTAAAAAATGAAACATAATATTTAAGCATTGATGCAAAGTGCTTTTTATGCCTGATATTTATAGATAAAACTGCTTTTACATATATTTTTTTTAAGTTCGTAGTATCACTTATATAAGATGTCATATATTTTAAAGAGGTAAATAACTGCTTTTTACATTAAAAAGGAATTTCCAACCAGAAGAAGAGTACACATGCAGTAATTTCTTTATTTTATATTTCCTTCTTGTTTATATTTCTTAGATCAATATTTTCCTATAAAACATACGAAATCTATTTAGTTCTTATTCATAACAATGTACAAAGGAAAATGTGTATGAATGTATACAGCGTATAAAGGGAAAAATAAATTAAATATGGCTTATGATATCGTTTTATAAATACGAGTTGTATGAATATCCGTTTTTCAGTAATAAAATGTGAATTACACGTAAAAAACGCAAAAAACGTGCATCACGGGAATAAATAAAATTATAAATACCAATTTCTGGGTATCTGAAAAGAAAAAAATAATATTAATTGATTAAAATGTCGGTTAATGATTTGCCCTTAAGGGCATTTGAAAACTATCATACATTTATGTATCTACCTTTTAAAGCAAGCACAAGGAGTAAGATTGAAATAAAATATTTTAGTTTATTTCTGTCAGTAGCCTAACTTAACTAATATGAAATTTTAAATAAAATTTTATTTAAAGCTCAATTATTGTTACAAGCGATGAATTAAATAAATATTGTCAATAAAGTATTTTATTCCGCTCTTTGCCACACTTGTATTTATTTTCATTGCATACTCTAAAAGATGTGATTCTTTTAAAATGCACATAAACCAACATAAAAAAAAAGAATTGGCTGCATAAAAAACGAATATTCATTTCTGCGAAATAGCGACTCTTTTTTCCTACCAGAGGTGATAAAACGCTCTTCTTTAGCAAGAATGCATAGTTACTCCTCCGAAATATTGATTATTCACCCCTTTTTAGAGTGAATATTCACTTTTCAGGAGTGAGTATTCACTGTTTCAAAGAGTCAGCAATTCCACTTTTTCTCAGAGTGAATAGTCACTCTATAGATGTTGGGCATATTTCAACTCTGCGATAGAGTGACTAATCGTTTCTTTTTATTTAGAGTGTGGTGAAGTGGCATTAGCCAGTATTTTTGAATATTCACAACGTAGATTTAACAAACTGGCAAACCAAAAATTTTTAAAAAACTATGGAATAACAAGGCATAATTTTCTGATTGTTTTTTAGAGGGTACATATAAATATCTAAATTTAAAATTACAAAAGTAATTTCATGAAAATTGTGTTACATTTTAAAGGTGCCATATCTTATTTTTAGCATTTTTGCTATTTGCACTAATATTTTTGCAATAAAAAAGTGTACTATCTTTCAATACACCTTGTAATATACTATACTGTCATATCTCCACATTTCCTGCTGCAGGTGTGCCTTTTGTCCTCAAGGCTCGGAATGTGGTCGCAATTATTGAACTTTTATGTGGACAGTGAGAGGATGAGCAAGTTGTCTCCAGCTGAGTGGTGTACGAGGATTTAGTGTCATGCCTGAACAATACTGCCTCCCGCGCTTTATGTGGAGGTCACCTTACACAGGTGTTTTTGCTTGCATTTCTCTTGTTAAGTACAGATTTCCTTGGGCTGTGAAATCAGTCAAGGGGAGGCACTCTGTGATATCGAATGGGAGAAGGACGCCTTGACCTCTGGATCCAGATTGGAAGGAGTCTGAGGAAGGTGTCTTTCCTCCCCCCCCCCCTTGTGAATGTTGACCAGGGAAGGACGTTTTTTCGCGGCTGGTCGGACAGTTGAGATATAGATCTCTCAGTATTACGTTGGAGAGAGCTCTGCTCTCTCAGACCACTGCTATACCCAATATCGGGGTTTGAAGTCCGGGTGTCCGGCAACCCAACCGCTCTGCAAAGTCAGAGCACTTGTAACCTTCATTTCTCATTAAATGTTTATAATTGTTGAGTTTATAAAATTTAGTCTTGAATATTTAATTAAATTTCTCCAATTTATTGCAAGCCCATCTGCCACTACGCCACAGCAAAATTAAATAAATTATATTGGTGGCAGCGCGTTTGGATCTGAGAGTTAAGTTAAAAACTCTGGACCCGTTTCTTCAGTTGATTTTTGGACTTTCATCGCTTGTGGAATTGGACTTTCGCCAGAGTCGTGTGCATGTTCGACGATTTTTTGGATTTTCATCGCTTGTGGAATTGGACTTTCGCCAGAATGGTATGCCTGTTCAACGTTTCCTAGTGTGAATTCGTCTGGTGGATCACCCGTTCCGGAGTTTCGTCTGATTGATTGCCTGGATTTGTCTGGTGGAGCACCCGTTTGATTGCTGGATTTGTCTGGTGGAGCACCCGTTTGATTGCTGGATTTGTCTGGTGGAGCACCCGTTCCGGAGTTTCGTCTGACTGATTGCCTGGTTTTGTCTGGTGGAGCACCCGTTCCGTCGCCTAAAAGAGGGGTGAGTTCCTTTTAAATGCTTTTTGTGTTGCAAGGTACTGGTCAATGAGAAAGTTAGAAAAATTAATTTTTTAAAATTTAATTTGAACTGGGAATGTTCGATTATGTGGGTGTGGTAGAGATAGGTTAGTGTATTGTGTGTAGCAATTTGTTTAAGGGTTTCATTTTGTTGTATATGCATTTCTCTAGTGTGTTATTTATATGTGTTATTATATTTATTTTTGTCTCATTTGGAAACATTTGATCATTCATATATATATATATATTTTCTAAAGTTAAGGTAGGGAGTAATGATATTTGTTTTGTATGTTATGTTGGGGCAAAGTGAAAAGAGTAGCATATGTAAGAGTTATGGAATGTAATAATTTTGAAATTATAATTAATTTTGAAACTATATTTAATTTGAAAACTCATTGAAATTTTGGAAATCTTATTTAATGTTGAAATAACTCAAAGATTAGTTTCTTTGTTTTTGAAAGGTTAAAATTGTGTATAGGAGTGTTAGTTAATTGTTATCATGGCTTTTCTAAATAAGTTAAAAAGGCAGAAGAAACAAACTTTAATTTTGTTAGCCAGAGAATTTGAGGTTGATGTGTCGGATTCAGACCTGATTAAAGATATTATAAAAGGCATAACGGAATCGACGGAATATGATGAGGAAACTGGGGAAGCTTTCTTAGATCGTATTTTAGAGGAATTAAAGGAAGCGGAAATTAAAGATTAGCTAGGGAAGCCAAAGAGGAGAGGGAAAAAGAAAGGTTAGACAAAATAGCTAAAGAAGAGCGCGAATATGAATTGGAAAGGTTAAGGCTTTCTAATGCTGTAGAAACAGCGAGTGTAGGATCGACGGTTTCCATAAATACTGAAGGGACCAGAAAAGTTAAGTTAAAGGACTTAGTCCCAAAATTTGATCCGAAAATCTTAGATATTACTTTATTTTTTATGATTTTTGAACGTCAGGCTACAAAAGAGAAAGTTAAGGAGGAAGAATGGGTGTCGCAATTAATTCCGTTGTTACCTGCAGAGATAGCTGAGTTAGTTGTCAAGGAACCTGCAGATAAGGGAGATGATTATTATCACATGAAGAGTATGTTATTGACTAGGTTTAGACTAAGCACGGTTTCTTTAAGGTTAAGATTTGAGGAGCATAAAAAAAAACCGGGAGCGTTTTGGTCTGATCTGGTTTATGAGTTGCGTGGCTATCTAGATAATTGGTTAGAGTCCGCAAAGGTGACTGATTTTCAATCTTTGAAGGAATTAATGCTTACGGAGCAATTGAAAAAACGGGTTCCCCATGAAATTAAGGAAAGGTATTTAGAGAGTTGGGAGGAATTTCGCGAAGCTTCTGAATTAGCGACCAAACTAGATTATTATGAGAGCGTCAAGAAAACGTTAAAAAAAACGGATAGTAAACCTTGGGAAAGGAGGTCTTTTGGAAAGGGTAAAACAGGGAATAATTTTAAGGGAAGGACGGAAGATCGGAGGAAACCGGAGCGTCAGAATAATAGGGAGCTACCTAAGGTAGAAAAAAATAAACGCTTTGAGAAAACTAGGGAAGTCGTTTGCTTCCAATGCAATGTTAAAGGGCATATACGCCCGGACTGCCCAGTTTAAGAAAAAGAGAGGAAAAAATAGTGTGCCGATTAGTCGGAAATGTAGAAGTAAATGAGAGTTTTGATCCATATATCAGTAAAGTGAGAATTAATGGCGTTGAAAGGGATTGTTTAAGAGACAGTGGTAGTGGAATTGATTTGCTAGCAAAAAGTTGGGTAAATCCGGAAGATTTAATAGGTGAAGTAACTTGGGTACGTCCACCTTTAGATAAAACCTGCTTTTGTTTACCTTTGGCTAAAGTCACAATTCAAGGTGAATTTGGAACTATTGTCACTAAGGCAGCTATTAAACCGGATGATTTAGATCAGGGATTCTATTTAATGGGTAATGAAACCGCAGAATTAATTGAGAAGCATAAGGAATCTCCTATACCTGTTTGTGCTGTAATTACGCGTAGTCAAAGTCGAAAGAGTAAACAAATGGAAGTCGAAATTCCGGGTAAATCCGAAACCGAAACTGAACCTCTCACTTTAAATGAAGAGGATGGGGAATTTCTACCGAAGGCTGATGGGGAAAGTATATTAGCTAAGATTTCGGGGGATGAATTCAAAAGGGAACAGCTGAAATGTCCTTCGTTAATTCCTTTGTGGGAAAGAGCAAAAACTGCCGAGGAAAAAGAATTTAAAATTGTAAAGGACCGTCTTGTGCGCATAGTTGTGAGTAAGTCGGGGGAAGAGAGGATGCAATTGTGCGTTCCGGAGAAGTTTAGGGAGGATTTAAAGGCCCTTTGTCATAATGAAGTGTCAGGACACCTGGGAACTACAAAGACTAAAGACAGAATTTTGAGGCATTATTTTTGGCCGAACTGTTATCAAGAGATTGAACAATATGTTAAGACCTGTCACGAATGTCAGATTGTTGGTCATAATAGGGATAAAGTGAAAGCACCTTTGAAAATTGTGCCTGTAATTTCGGAAGTGTTTTCAAAAATAAATATAGACGCCGTAGGTCCATTACCCAGGAGTCATAAGGATAATAGATATTTACTTACTGCTATTTGTGTAGCGTCGAGGTATCCGGATGCTATACCGGTGGAAGATATCACGTCGGTCAGTGTGATTGATGCCTTGTTGTCAGGGCCTGATTAATGCACGGGCCTCCGGGGCCTTGGCCCTGGGCCCACCAATTTCAGGGGCCCACAAATTATGTGGCTGACTTTTTTTTCCTTAATCAATTATTTTTCAAATAAAATTGTTTTATAAAATATGAAATGTAAAATTTAAATATTCTGAATGACTCAATAAAATTGTTAGAAGCTTTTAAAATAGGCACTTTTTACACAAACAACTTTGTCAACTCATCAAATAACCCTTTTTTTCTGAAAGTGTTGCCGAAAATGGGTAGGTAGGGGGGCCCAACTTTTTAACAGGCCCTGGGCCCAACTTCAGCTTGATCGGGCTCTGCTTGTTGTTGGTATTTTCTAGGACGGGTTTCCCTAAAGAAATCCAGAGTGATTTGGGAAAATCCTTCACCAGTGAGTTAACTTCTGAGTTTTTTGAACGCTTTGGAATCAAAGTGACTCATAGTTCGGTTTGTCACCCGCAGAGTCATGTGGTGGAGAGATGGCATTCTTCATTAAAAAGAGTCCTTAAAGTGCTTTGTTTAGAATCAGGAGAAGATTGGGAGAAGAATCTATCAGCGGCACTGTTTGCGTTACGCACAGTGACCCACGAAAGTTTAGGGTTTAGCCCTTCTGAATTGGTTTTAGGGAAGAATCTGAGGACCCTTCAGACTATCGTTTTTGAGAATTGGATGGATTCTGGTGATACCGATCCAACGGTTGTTGAATACATCTTGGATTTAGTCAACAGACTTAAAAAATGTCAGGATTTGGCTTCCGAGAAACTGCGCGAATGCCAGGAGAAAAGGAAGGTCTGGTATGACAGAAATGCAGTGTCTAGAAATTTTAATGTGGGAGATAAAGTGTTGGTTTTAGCTACTTCTAAGCCCAATAGAATGGCTGTAAATTGGCTGGGACCGGGAACTGTAACAGGGAAAATTTCGGATACAAATTATTTGATTGATTTACCTGAAAAGAGGGACAAAAGTACCATTTATCATGTAAATCTGATGAAACCATATTACCGCAGGCCGGAACGAGTTAATTTGATTATTCCGGAGGAACCGCAGGAGTCCGAAAGGGACGCAGAGATACCTTATCCGGCACCGGATTCGACTCAGTTCGATTTGCGGGAAATTGTGCGGGAAAGTGGGTTAGCGGAGCGCGCTACGGAAAGTCAAATTGATAGCTTCTGTAGAATGTTAAGACAGAATGGGAAGGTATTTTCTGCAGATCCGGGTAATACTAAATTAGTGGAGATGGACATAGAGCTCACGGGCGATGCCCAGGTGCGGGCAAGGCCTTACAGGATGTCCCCTAGACAAATTACAATTTTGCAAGATGAAATTCAGAGATTATTAGATTTGGGGGTGATAGAAATCGGTCAGTCAGACTATACAAGTCCGATGATACTAGTTGAGAGTCTTGGCAAGGATCCTAGGCCTTGTGTGGACTACAGAAAATTGAACGCGATTACGCGCCATATGTATTTCCCCTTGCCGAATATCGAGGAAGTTTTACAAAAGGTGAGCGCCGCTCCCTTTATAACTGTTATGGATCTGACGAAGGGGTATTTTCAAATTCCTCTCTCGAAGCAAGCCCAAAGGTATGCAGCATTTGTGACCCCCTTTGGCACGTACTTACCTAAGAAAATGATGTTTGGATTAGCCAATGCGCCGTTCTATTTTTGTAAGTTAATGGCAGAGGTCTTACTGGGGATGGAGATTTTTGCGTCGCCATACATCGACGACATTGCGGTGTATTCTCCTAGTTTTGAAAGTCACGTGAAAGACGTGGGGAGAGTATTAGAGAAATTACGGGAAGAAAACCTTACCATCAAACCTTCTAAGTGTCAATTTGCCCTAGACCACGTTAAATTCTTAGGTCACGAGATTGGGTCGGGTAAAAGATCCCCGGGGGAGGCTAAAATACAAACAATTAAAGATTTTCCTACCCCTTGCACAAAGACTCAAATTAGAGCATTTTTAGGAATTGTGGGGTACTACGGCAGGTACATCCCGAATTATTCTGTTATCGCGGCTCCTCTCACCGACGCGTTAAAGGGGAGGGTTAAAAAAGAGAAAATAGAATGGACGCAAAATTGTCAAACCGCGTTTGAAAATTTAAAGGGAAAGTTAGTAAGTAGACCTGTACTCTATGCTCCAGATTATTCAAAGGAGTTTATTGTCCAATCAGATGCGAGCGAAATTGGGGCAGGTATTGTGTTATCCCAAATGAGTAACGGGGAAGAACATCCCATAGTTTATTTGTCCAAGAAATTTAGTCAGGCTGAGAAAAATTATTGTACGGTAGAGAAAGAGTTAGCGGCTATCATTTTTGGAGTAAAAAAGTTAACTTATTATCTGGATGGCCAGGAATTCCTGATTCAGACAGACCACGATCCTCTCACGTATCTAAAAAAAAATGATGGGAACTAATGCGAGGCTAATGCGCTGGGCCTTATGCCTACAACAGTTCAAATTTAGAATAGAGCAGAAGCCAGGAAAAGAAAATGGGAACGCCGATGGTCTGAGCCGACTCATCCCTTAGCCTTTTAAAATAAACTACGAAGTTGTAAATATTAATTATCTAGCATATTTTTAATTCCAGTGTTTAGCATTTGTGTTTATGTATTGTTATTTATTATTGTGTTTCCAAGTGAGACAAGGTGGGTGTTATGTGAAAATTGTTCTTGGAAAAAGGTAGTTAAAATTAAGTGATAGGATATTTAAATGTGCCTTGCCTTGCCTTGCCTCACAAAGGGTGTTTGAAGGGAACGAGCTATCCTTGTGGAGCTTTCCTAGTCAAGCCCAGGAAAACTCTTTAGGGGGAAGGAGTTGTCATATCTCCACATTTCCTGCTGCAGGTGTGCCTTTTGTCCTCAAGGCTCGGAATGTGGTCGCAATTATTGAACTTTTATGTGGACAGTGAGAGGATGAGCAAGTTGTCTCCAGCTGAGTGGTGTACGAGGATTTAGTGTCATGCCTGAACAATACTGCCTCCCGCGCTTTATGTGCAGGTCACCTTACACAGGTGTTTTTGCTTGCATTTCTCTTGCTAAGTACAGATTTCCTTGGGCTGTGAAATCAGTCAAGGGGAGGCACTCTGTGATATCGAATGGGAGAAGGACGCCTTGACCCCTGGATCCAGATTGGAAGGAGTCTGAGGAAGGTGTCTTTCCTCCCCCCCCCCTTGTGAATGTTGACCAGGGAAGGACGTTTTTTCGCGGCTGGTCGGACAGTTGAGATATAGATCTCTCAGTATTACGTTGGAGAGAGCTCTGCTCTCGCAGACCACTGCTATACCCAATATCGGGGTTTGAAGTCCGGGTGTCCGGCAACCCAACCGCTCTGCAAAGTCAGAGCACTTGTAACCTTCATTTCTCATTAAATGTTTACAATTGTTGAGTTTATAAAATTTAGTCTTGAATATTTAATTAAATTTCTCCAATTTATTGCAAGCCCATCTGCCACTACGCCACAATACATATTATACAAACTTTCTTACTTTTATACTTTACACTTCTTTCTCGCTCACACACATATGCACACAAAAAAATATATTCTATCATGAGAATTTTCTGATATTATTCAACTTTAAACTTTTATTATATGACCTTCAAAAAGTAGTATCTATTATTTTCAAAGACTATTAATAATTTATATTTCATTCTCATGCAAAATTTACCGAAAGGGCGACACACATTGTTTCGAAGATTTCCTTTGGGAGCCATTCCGCTGTGCTTCCAGGCGTAACGTTTGGTTAATGAAATAGAGCAGTTCACATCACGTGACTTTTGCCGGAGAACAATGAAGAAAGCTGTAGGACACACAAACACAAAAAGCATTGATAAAGGCAGCGATGGTTGTCCTACAGCAGCAGCAAAAACCTGTTCGTGACGTCACCTTGCACAGCTCTATAGAAACAACATTTCCATTAAATATTTTAACAGACATAACATTTAAACAACAGAAAAAAAAATTCAGAAACATTTGCAGTGTTTCAGCATTGAATTTAGGACAGTAGAATATTTTCAAAGAATAATTACTTATTTTTCAATTTAACCAAATAAATTTCCGAAAGATGACTAATAACATTGCAAAGAAATGGGGAATTTGATATGACAGGTATAAAAGTGTTTGAGATTTAAAATAAAAAGTAACAACGGCTAAAATGGAAAATGACGGATAAAGAGGGAAAATATCGATTACAAAGTTCAATTATTTGACAGTTTTTAGTCATAGAACATGAATATAAATGATATTTATTTATCTAATACGCTAAGGTGACGATTCCGGGTGGCATTTTTCTTCGGAAAAAATATATATACATGTATACATATATCGAGGCCATCATTCCAATGCCGTAAATTAGGCAATTGTTCCATTTATGGAAATAATCTCTGTTGTATCTCATCTATTCTTCATTTTCTCTAAAATCTTCAAAAACTGCACAATTATAATGTTTCACGTTCTAAATAAAAAATTACATCTTGCAAAGTAAACGAACATTTCAGAAATTGTTATTAATTTAAAAAAAATTAAACAATGCGTAGTGAGTCATTTATCTTTGAAAATTCAATGATAAAAATTTAAAAACTTTCGCGCGTTGAATATTTTAACTTTTTGTAGTAGGAATATGCCTTTGACGTCATTCACCTATGAACCAATGAGGTTATAACTTAAATGCAGGCTTAAAAAATCTCTACTCTATTTTCCATACTTTTGTGTTATCCGTGAGCAAATCACCCCAATAACAGCATTTTTTTTCTTTTTTTTCGTCAATAATAATTATTTTTTCGGGTGTGTGATTTAGAACCTTTTAAAGTTGAAATAAAATACTGTGGCATTTATTATATTATTGTTATGTGATTTAAAGGAAATGAGTGCAACTCATGTATTTTAATTCTATTCAGTATAAATATTTTGAATGTCTAAATTTTAAATAAAAGTTATGCTTTTTAAATGAAATATGCTAAAGGTTTATATTTTAAGTAAAATTAATGCAATATGAATGATATTTGGCGATTTATCACACCGCCAAGCTAACAAAAAAGAATTCTACTTTCTGAGTATTGATATAGTAAACATAGTCCTTAGTTTCTTTCGTTCATGTTTGAATGTTTAATTTGTTTTGGAAAAATTGATCTGATAAATCATTAATCCATTTTCTTCTCTTCCCCTAAAAAAAAAAAAAAAAAAAAACCTCAGTTACTTCTCAACATCGCATAATTTTAAATTTGGCACCTTGAACAGGGAGAATTTACATTTAAATGTAAAGTGGTTGAAAACTGTTTTTCAATTTACTGACTTTTTATATATTTTTAAAAACAAAATAGCTCGATTACGGAATAATACGCTAAAAAAAACAACAACAACAACAAAAAAAACATCTAATTTTACTGCACTTTTTATGGCAAAAACTGGTGGTAACATTGCTGCCAGCAGTTTTTGCCGTAAATGTAACGGATTTTTTTTTTTTTTTTTTTTTTTTTTTACAATGTTTGTAGAAGAAGGTAAGGCACGATGGGACATGACCCACTTTTTGACATCTCAATTTTCAGGCTTTATTTTGCAGTTAAAAAATAGCGCACATAAGTGGAAAATGGGGATACTACAAACTACCCTCTTATTTGTTTTGGAATGGCTAGTGTTTGCTGGCAACAAATACCATTATTTTTGTTTTGAATGAGGTTGAGTAACATTAATGTGTGTTTTAAAGAATAAATTTTTCATTAAAGAAATGAAATAATACAAGTGGAAGCATATTATGATGAAAAAACGTGGATTTATTGTCATTTTAAAGCAATGAAAAAATAGATTGCAACGGTAAACTTAACAGTGTAAATGTTTTTATTATTTAATATGAAAGACGGGACAGGCTGGGACATTCAGTTGTGGGGCATTTTTGGACATTCGAAAAATGCTGAAAAGACCAAACGCAGCTTACAAGAGGAAAAAAACAGTATACAACAAGTTAGGATTTTCTTCAAGCAGCCAGTATGAGAATTTTGCACTAGCAAAATTGGTGAAATTTACCCCTTGAAGGAAAAAGAATATAAATGGTTTGTGTAATGGCAGTAGTGGTGAATTTAACTGTTTATGTGATACTGATTTTCCTACAGATTGCGAATTTGCTCAAGATAGGTCCAGAAACATACAGTCAAATCCACAGTGGGATAGTGAGCATTGGTAAAGTTTGCAGGAAAACAAAGCATTGTTGCATTTGTAGGGCATGTTCAAAATGTTGAAGACAGTAGCAAATATGAGATATTCATTTTGAGAAGACAAAATCAAGAGTTGCCTTTTTTAAAAATCCTGTTAAGCATAATACCTCATTTGTGTATTAAACAGTATTCTTTTGAAACTTGGAACTCCTAAAAACAAAATAGGTCAAAGATATATTTTATTAGAATTTAAAGAACATCATTTTTTCGCATCAAATACAAAATCTGTTAATAAAAACATGCGTTACAATTCAAAATATTGAAGTATGTTAATGTTTAAATTATTTCATGTTCAACTAAAGCTTTATAAATAAAGCTTTGTTCATCAATTAAATATGAAATTTATGATTAAATATATAAGTATAATATTTATATTTAATTAAACATAAATATGTATTTTTGATTAAAACTGTTCTCCCAACCTGCCCCACCACGTGTTGCACATTGGGACATTTTAAAGATTTTTTTTGTTTTATTTTCACTCTTTTTCTATGTGAGATATTATATTATTATAAGGTTTATTTGATGTAGAAATGTTTATATTTTATAATTGGCTCTGAAATAAGAATAAAAGTTAATAAATTTAGAAAAAATATTTACTGAAAAACGTCCCAAGGTGCCTCACCTTCCTCTATGTGAAGATCTTTATTTAAAATTTTAATGGAAAACCGCAGTTTTTACTCACTGTTCTAGACTGACGTTTATACTAGTTTTATACTAATATCCATTGTTAATTATGAATTATTTCCACATTTATATTTCAAATGACAAAAAAAAAAAAAAAAAAAAAAAAAAAAAAAGAAAAAGAAAAAGAAAAAGAGATATATTTGTAATTTTTTTTAATTAAAATCAAGGGGATTCGGAACACAATTTAAAATATTTTTTATTTATTGAGTTAAAATTATGAATTTGTTACTGTCGTTAACCTGATTATTTGTAAACCAAATCAAATGATAAAACTTCTCTGACTTTTTAAAATTTTTTATATGTATTGAAAAAACAGGGTCATTTTAAATTGTTATAACTCGACATATTATTTGAAGAATTTTGTTTTTTTGTTCAATGAACAGAAATATATAAGTTTTAATTTTGGCTAAACATTGTTAAAAATATTAATTTAAATAAAAAAATATCTAAATTAAAAAAATTTAAAAAAATGTAAATTAAAGAATCATATTTTCAAAAGTATATATATTTTTGAAATTTGCTGAATCAAAATTAAAGTAAAACAGTTGAAAAAAACATGTTCCAAGTTTGGACCATTTATCTTTAACTGTTCTTGATTTATAACAAGTTAAATATGAAAAATAGTGAAAAACCAATCATGAAGAAAAACACATTTTTACAAAAAGTAGTTTCCATGACAATCTTCCTTGAAAACTAGATTTTGAAAACAAACCAAAACGAAAAAATTAATATTTCCGGTTCCAATTAAGGGTGTTCTTAACTGCTTCGCTCAACAAGCACAAAACGTTTTGGCACATTCACAAATTCATTTTTTAACATAAATATATAAAATTGGAATGCTTGACAATGGAAGCGATTTCGAATAGAACTTATTTTTCCATTTTATGATAAATAAATTAGCTATCCAGTTCTAAGCTATTTAGATCACGTGATCACCCGTTTTTCACCTGCTTTTCGACCGGTTTTTCTGCTTTCGTCGGGAAGTGTGCTCAAAACGTCAACTTTGAAGGCTTGTTATGAAAGATTTTTTGTGTTTTTTAAAAAACAGAAAATTGAGTGCTATTAGACAGTTTCTGAATAACAACACCTGCTATTTTCATGCATTTCCGAACAAAAATAAATTAAGGCATACCTCACAAAGTTGCCCTTTTTTATTTAAGAGCACCCTTAGGGTAGAAACAAGATTTTAACGTCATTTCAAGGCGAAAAAAAAAAGGCAATTTTTGATGCAATAAATTTTTTGTGTCCCTGCCCCCTTTAAAATTCGGGGCAGTACATTTCTGTTAATTTACAAAGAATCTAAACATGTTTACTTTCTCGCAAATGAATTATTAAAAATGTAGTTTGTGAAATGAGAAATGGGATGACTGGTGTTTAAATGTGTAAAAGTAACTCAGATTCGAAAACAAAATACACGTACACTGTAAAAAAAAATTGGGAAAGTTACAAAAATTTTTCTAGTAGAATTGTATTCCAAGAACTTTTTATGTAAAGGCAACAATAAAAATTCATGTAACAGATACAGATTTGCACTTTGAATCAAACAAATTTTAAGGTTACTAAGAATTTCTTTGGGAAATCGTATTCCAAGAACTTTTTAAGTAACGATAACGAGCATTATAGATAAAATGTTAGTAAAGTTACCAAAATTTTAGTAAATTCTTTTGTAAAGTTACAGATGGTTTTAGTTTTGCTTACAAGTTTTGTAGATTGACATCATTTTCTTGTACAGTGTACACATAAAATTTTAGTAAGCATAAGAGATTTCGGTTAATTTAGATTACTAAGGTTACAGATTTTTTTTACAGTGTATATTATTAATCCTTTACGCATCCTTCATATTTTTTTCTTTCGTGTAATGATTCATAAAATAATAACTGTGAGATGTAATGGTGTGAAAATTTGCATTTGATAATTTTACATATGTTTTGATCTTATACAATTCCAAAAAATTGACATGAATGTCAATCTTGCATGGCGCAGAAACACGGTTAGGCCGCCTAAAGGGTTTTAAATGAAAATGAAGCTGATTGACAAATGTGAAAGATGTTAATACAAAAATAGTTCCTTCAATGTAAATTATAACCACATTCCTTTTGTATGCAAGCCGTCCTTTCCGAACTATGAGCGCAGATAAATATTTTAGAATTTCCTGTTTTAGAATTCCTTCTCACAAGGAACCCGGAAAAAATTTAAACCATTATAAGTTTTTGTTTCAGAAATAAATTTATTTTCGTTTATAATTTTAATTTAGTATTTAACAGTTAAAATAAGTCATAATAACACTTCAATGTCGATACTGCATATTAAACTAGATGATTATTGATGAATTCTCGATTATCCAAAGTAGGATGGGTCCCAATTATTTCGGATAATCGAGGTTCTACTGTATTTAGATTTATTGGAACATTGATCTAGAAAAAATGAATATTGCAAGAGATATTAGAATTTCACATGATGTACAAGATTGTCAAAAAAAAAAAAAAAATTGTAATCCTTATTATACTGATATCAGCCAATCCAGAGAGATATTTTTAGCGCCTCTACAAACATATTCCAATCAAAATTACGTCTATAAAGTTAAATCATGCATATTTTTACGTTTTGTATTTGAAAGTACAATTTAGCATATTTTACGTAAATCTTGTTTTAATTTCTTAAATAAATATTTACATAAAAGAGTGATTTTTCCATCTGAATGATATATCTTTGCATGTCGTGAATTTCCGGTACTATGTTATAAAAATTGTAGTGACAGTAATTTTTCCATCTGAATGATATATCATTCCATGTCGTGAATTTCTGGCATTATGCTATAAAAATTGTAGTGACAGTAATAACATCGTTACAGTTGACCCTATAACGTTATATAACTTGTATCTGACGTACAACTTTTACACAGTCGAACCTCGTTAATATGAACCTCAAGCGGAATCAAAATTTTGTTCATGTTAACAGTAATTCATGGTATCAGTATCAAATCGTTGTATTCATCTTTAAAGGGGACTGTGAAAACAATTCATTTTAAAAGTAGTTCACGTTAAGCGTGCTCATGTTAACGAGGTTTTACTGTAATTCGATGTGTTAAGAGGCTTTTTCACTCATGCGACAAAAACTGCTCGCTTAGTGTTAATCTTACTGGAAACATTTTTAAAAATAGCTTGTTCGCATTTCTATATTTGTAAAAGAGTTTTTGTATTGGATAGCGGAAATCCATCTATACAAATGCCTTTTTTTACCTTTTCTATTATGTTTTTGTGAGATTCTTTCACTTTTGAAACTGCTACAGAAAGTGAAAATATCTACATAATAATAATAATAAAACAGCAAAAAAGATTTGAAAAACCAAAAAATGTCCTTTGTAAGAGGTGCAATGCAATGTATAATAATAATAATAATAATAATAATAATAATAATAATAATAATAATAATAATAATAATAATAATAATAATAATAATAATAAATTAGTAAATAAAAATAAATAAATAAATAAATGATATAAAAATATAAATAATACAGTGCAAAAGAAATATTAAAAAATATATCTCTCTCATAGAATTAACATTAGCGAGCAGGTGTTTTTGCGTGAGTGAAGAAGCCTGTTATAATAGATATCTGGTAAAAAGTAAGATTTAGAATAGTACGCAGGTCATTGTTCTAAAAAAAGGTACTTTTTGAGCATTAAAAAAATCAGCATTTAATTTTAATACACTCTGAAAAATAATTGGGGAAATTTACACATAAAAACAGGTATATCGATGATACAAAAACGATTTGTCTATATGTATAAACAGGCGTGTAAATTTCCAAAATACACATTTTTTGTGTAAATTTCAAAATGCACATTTTAATGTGTAACTTAATGACAACAATAAGTGTGTAAAAGTTACTTGATTACTTTTGAATTGCACAAGATTACACGTATATCTGTGTAATATTCTAACACATTTCTGTTTAATCTTCTGTGATTACACAGATAAATGTGTATTATGAAAAAAGACAAACATTTTTGTCTTATATGTAATTTGCATAGTTTTCTTTATAACATGTAAAATACCCATATATTTGTGTTAGTATGAAAAATACTTATATTTTTGGGTAATATTCAGTTCTTACACATACTGCATTCTATGCAAAACACAGATTTGTATAATATTAAAAATACACAGATTTTTATGTAATATTCCAAATAGACAGAACTTTTTACGTTTAATTTTTTGTTCTTTACCTGTATACTTTTTTCTTTAAATTATAAACTGAATTATGCATCTGTACATTTACAGGTATTTAAAAAAAAAAAAAAAAAAAAAAAAAAAAATTAAAGATAAAAACTTTGGTTTTTTTCTTTTCTATTTTGTGTATGAACTGAATGTTTTTCAATTGCATGTGCTAGATATAATTGCTCTTTATTTTACGACAGAAAACAGAATACCCACAATGTATTTTTTGTAATTTTCTTTCGATATAAAGACAAATCATTTTTTATCATCGATATACTCATTTTTACATAAAACAGGATCAGAATTGGCGTGGAATACTAAAACCGTATAGTAACAATTTAAGCGCAGAACCTGTGTAATCTGCATTTCATAAGACTATCTTATGAAAAAAAGAAAAAAAGAAGAAATAAAGAAAATTCCTCATTTAGTCTTACAGCTTTAGCAGTTCATTTTGTTTTTTAATATTTTATAGATTTATTTTCAGAAATTTTATCCATCTCCCTGCCCCCCTACACACTGAAAATTGAATAGTTTAAACTGTATTTATAAATAGCACAAAATACTATTTAAGTATAGAAATGTTTTCAGAATTATTCTGAAATTTATAACATTTTATATAAATGATAAAATGATTATAGATGTAACGGAGTTTTTTCATCCTCCCTTCCTTAGAGTATTTTGAATGTGTTGGAGTTGGAAAAAGTTTCATAATCTTTGCTTGATGTATATATATATTGTTTTTTCTTAAATTAACTCTCAATTTCATAATAGATTTATTTTTTCATTCCATTATTCTATATTACATTCCCATTCTGTTTCAAGCTTTTTGCAGATTTTTGTAGTGTCGCCATCTATAGTTCTAAACTTAAATCTATTATATCAGGAATATTGGATGCCAATGGGTTTATTCGAATTCGAATATGCAAGGAAATTTTTTTTGAGAATATTATATGTAAGATATTAATATGAAATATTAAATGGAGTATTAAATGAATTTCTGTGTATTTCTAAACTGAAAATTTAATAAAAATATACGAGTGATTATTATGAATAACTTTTTTTTATGACTTTTGAACTTATAGTATTTTCATATCTTCTTAAAGATGTATTGGAACCCAACTGCTTTTTTTCTCATTCATTTTTAAATTCATTTTTGTACCGAAACGCATAAAATTGGCAGACTCTCTTATTCAGAAACTATGCGATGTACGGTGCTTGTCAATTCTTTGATAAAAGTAGAATATATTGCAGAAAAACGCTGTCAAAGTTGGCGTTTTGAACCAAATTCCTAGAATCGAGAGAGCTGGGAGCGAGAAAATGGTCATACTGAGGAAATAATTGTTTATAAATCAATTTCTACTTAACTCAGTTAAAAATGAAAACACACGGCCACTTCTTATATTCTTCTAACATCTACTGTATACATCTCCAGAGCCCGATCAAGCTGAAGTTGGGCCCAGGGCCTGTTAAAAAATTGGGCCCCCCTACCTACCCATTTTCGGCGACACTTTCACAAAAAAGAAAGGTTTTTTGACGAGTTGACAAAGTTGTTTAGGTGAAAAGTGCCTACGTTAAAAGCTTCTGAAAATTTTATTGTGTCATTCAGAATATTTAAATTTTGCATGTCATGTTTTATAAAACAATATTATTTGAAAGGTATTTGATTAAGGGAAAAAAATCAGTCACATAATTTGTGGGCCAATGAAATTGGTGGGCCCAGGGCCAAGGCCCCGGAGGCCCGTGCATTAATCAGGCCCTGTACATCTCTTCAAAAAAAAAAAAAAAAAAACACGTCATCAAGTCAAGGGAGGATCCAGTCTTCCTTTTAGAGGGGGGTCATGCCTCTTTTTTTGATGGAGGGGGGGGGGGTCACGTCTCTTAATAAGCAATTTTTATATTTAAGATTATCGCCACATCCAAAATAACTAAATTTCTAATACTTTTGGGAAATTATTTTCATTTCTAATAAATATTCGTAAAAATATATATAAAATGTATATTTTATTCAGATGACAAGAAATTAAAGATTTTAAGGAAATTAAAGATATAAAATCAAACAATTATTTAAGAAATTGTGCATTATATGCAAATTTTTAGGACTTGACAGTTACAAAAAGCCGTCATGAGGGATCAATTGGCTGTCACGGCCTAAATTTCTGTTTAAAATTCTACAGTTTACGGAGATTTCGCGAAAGATTCTTTGCTTTTATTGAAAAATGGAAAACGTTAATCATATTTGCTGTGAATAAATGCATCTTGCATCTAAGATTAAACAATACTTCATGGAAATGTCAATTAAATCAAAAAATAATATCTTTATATACGGCTTTAAAAGAGTTAGAAAAATTCTGATTGTTAAGCAAGGTTTGAAAAAATTCGATATATATTTCATTTTTTAAATTTTTTTCGTTCAGAGGGGGCGGGGGCGTCATGACCCCCGTGACCTCCCCCTTGAATCTGCCACTGCATCAAGTTTCATGCTTTCACTTTTAAAAATGAGTCTGGAAATGTATCCGAAAATTTAGAGCTGTTCAGAGTAAAATACTTTTTTTTTTTTAAGCACAACCTTAAATTAAAAGTAAGTCTAATCTATAATATTGCAGAATTTTGCTAAATATTTTTATACACTACTATAGCTTATTTCGCTAAAGATTTTCGTAGTGTCGCCATCTATAGTTATAATTTTAATCTATTGAGCCAGGGATATTGGATGTCAATGGGTTTATTCGAATATGCAAGGGGAAAAAATAATTTTACATATGTTATATGTTAAATATTAATATGAAACATGGATTATGAAATAACAAATGGATTTCTATGTATTTTATAAAAATTTTATAAAAGTGAATAAGTGATTATTTTAAATAACTTTTTTTTTTCTTTTTGTAGTAATGATTGTAGAACTTATTGTATTTTAATATAATTCCCATATTATTCCCCTTTATATAGTCTTGAATAAAAAATAAAAAATACAAAGCATAAAGCGAGAATTCATATTAACTGTAAAGAGTAATAACTGTTTTTTAATTATGTAAGATATTTTCGTGAGGGCAATTATTAAATTAGTAAAGGTAGTATGTCACGCATATATGGTATACGGCATGCTTGTTGCTGAAAAGATGTGAAAAAGTATTGCGGTATTGGATATCGACCAGAGAGTTTTGAGATAAAATATGCAGCTTTTGCTTGAAATCAAAAATGCAATCTTAAAACTTATTCAAATCAATTACGAATCAGCCTAAACATTTGAAAACCTCTCTCCAAGCCCCATAGATTATCGCATGGACAATTCGGAACGTTGGCCATGGGCCTCAGCCCAGACCTTAAAGTGGCCCCCAAATCCATATAATAAATTATAAAATATTTACTTTCTTATTCCAATTCCAACTCCTCCATACGTTGAAGCTATTAAATTCATCTTAAAGTAATATAACAGATTAATAAAAAAGTTTTGTTCTGTTCTAAGAAGTAAAAAAGCGCACTTTTTTTTTTTTACTTAAAAAAAAAAAAAAAAAAATTAAAGTATATACAGTCGAGTCTCCCTATAACGAAACTCCATACATCGAATTTCTCTATATAAAGAATTTTTTGTAGGAACGGTCCCCTTTTCGCATGATTACATTAAAAACAGTCTCTATATAGCGAAATATCTATCTGCATATAACGAATTTTTCCATAAATTGGTCTTAATTTATTCATTTTTAAAAAAGCTTCGAAATCATATGGAATCAATTTTTCATCACTTATTTTTGATTTATCGTCAGTGCTGAGGTTTTTTTTATTATTATTATTATTATTTTATTACTTCTCTCCTTGTTCTGTAATAGAATTCAACACACCAACCACACACCTTTCCACATCCTTCTCAAAACAGAGTCAATTGGATTGATACACATGTGAGAGAACTAATCAATGACAGGCACATAAGAGAGGCCTTCAAATGGAAGAAAACGTTAACTACAAATTTTCATTCCTTGCTAAAATTTGAGCCTTTTTTTTTTTTTTTTTTTTTTTTGAGAAGCGTAACTGTTTTAAAATCTAAATTCTAAACAACAAAAAATTACAGATTTCGTCGTCTGAAATTAATGCAAGTCTTCCTTATTTGATTTTCATTAAGCTTTCAAAAAAATGTCTGTTCTCTTTTTTGAAACAGTTTAAATAATTAAGAAATAAAATGTTAGGTTAATATTTAATTTTAAACATTTCAAATTCTTAATTAACAAGATCAAAAATAATATTTGTTCAAATATTACCCATTAAATGCAATTTTTAACATCATTCTCTATACATCGAATTTCTCTATATAACGAATTTTTTACTGGAACGGTGGATTTCGTTATATAGAGACTCGACTGTAATTTAGAATTAACGGAGTTGAGAATTTTCTTCAATTTATATCCAAGGTGAGAAAATATGTTTATTCGTTACACATACACATGTGAGTTACCATCAGTTCTATTTGAATAATGTTGCAATGATTCGAAAGGGGCCCCTTAATTTATCTTTGCCCAGGGCCCCAATAAGTCATAATAGGGGCATCACTATTATATTAGAATCAGTGATTAGAACCAGACTTCTCATTTAGAACTCTGAAGTCTTTTAGGTTTTCTTTAGTGGCGCCATCTTTGTCTTTAATTCAAAATTAATATCTATTAGGTCAGGAATATTGATTATCACTGGTTTTATTCTAATCTATGTAACAATAAATAAGATAAACTTTTATACACTTGAATAATTACTTAAACCTTTCAGGCGCAAGAAAGTTCTGTTCGTCAAATGCTGCAATAATAGACAGACACCAGAATTGACAAGCGATTTTTTCACAAAAGAAAAATCTGCTTTTCTGCACTTTAATTAGAAAAGCAAAATTCCATTAAGGGAAAATTCCGTTTAATTCCTTAAATCAAAAAGGGCAACTTTGTGACACATGCTTTAATTTATTTTTGCTCGGAAATGCATGAAAATAGCAGATGTTGTTATTCAGAAACTGTCTAATCGCACTCAACTTTCTGTTTTTTTAAAAAACACAATAAATCTTTCATAACAAGCCTTCAAAATGGACGTTTTTGAGAACATTTCCCGACGAAAGCAGAAAAACCGGTCGAAAAGCAGGTGAAAAACGGGTGATCACGTGATCGAAATAGCTTAGAACAGGATAGCTAATTTAACTATCATAAAATGGAAAAATAACTTCGATTCGAAATCGCTTCCATTGTAAAGCATTCCAATGTTATATATTTCTGTTAAAAAATGAATTTATAAATGTACCAAAACGTTTTGCGCTTGTTGAGCGGAGCAGTTGAGAAGACTCTTAAAAGGCTATGGAAACATATTAAGAATCTTTAAATGCATTTCTCACCATTTTTTCCATTAAAAAATCAGTAAAAAATTACGAGGAATTGTTGTAAATATAATTTTTTTTTTTTTTTAATAACTATATGACAGGTTTTTTAAATGTCTTCAGAAATAAATAATAAAAGGCAAAGAGCAATTCATAATGATGAACGTTTATGAGCCCAACAATTTGTTATTGATAACATACTTCTGTTAAAAACTACCAATGATTGCCATTTATCATTAAAGAAATATTATGAATCATAATACAATAGTTTTGAATGGAAAACCAAGAAAATATTATCTAGGCATGGTGAGAATGATCTAAAGACAATCATTAAATCAACCATTAAATCACGGTCACACCAGTGGCTCTCGAAACTGGTACACGGGAGGTGCTGGGTTTGAGCCTCATCTCACCCGTCGGCCAAAACGTCCGGAGTTTTCCGCGGTTTTCATCGAACCTTGGATCAGAGCCCGATTAAGATTGTTGGGGGCCCAAGGTTCAGCAACTTTTCAGGGCCCCCTCACAGCAAAACATTAGCTACCCCCCCCCCCCCCCCTGCGAATAATCGAAAGGTATCATTATATTATCATATGCCTGCCAAGTTAACCAAAATTATTTGTTTTTATTTTCAGAAAATAATTGCAGGAAATACAGCAGTATAAAAAATTTTCTAAATTTTATTAAATTTGGGCCCTTTTTAGCAGTAGGACCAAGGCCACGGCCTAGTTGGCCTCTGCAGTAATCAGGCCCTGCCTTGGATAGCCTTGCATAAATACGGATTAGGTTCTCTTAGAAAGACCTACAATGAGAGCTCCTCTCCCATATCCCTCATGCAGATAATCGGCCGTAATATATAACACAAAATTCAAAAGACGAGCGCTACAATTCTTTAATTTTATTGTGTCTGACTCTTGCAAACGCATTTTGCTGTTATAGTGGGAAAATATGTAAAGAAACATTTTATCTTATTTAATGTAGTGAATGAATTCTCTCAAAAAACTAGAAAATATTGTTTATTGAAGAGAAAAAGGAATGGTAAGGACATGAATTAAATAAAAAAAGGAACAATGCTTGTCAAGATTTCTTTTGATCAATTTATCACAAAACTTTAAAAATTTTAATTTTAAACGTTCAATTTCAGTCATATTCTCATATGTAACTGCAATACAACGTATCCATTTTTTTAGAAAATATATTTATAAAGTGTAATACAAGTAGCGTGGTAAAAAAAATCATTTTGTAATGATAAATTTCTTCAGCATCGAAAATATGATTATTCAAATAATTTTCGTAGGAGCAATTGGAGCAAAGTATTCCAGTCGCATGAATCCCAAGGGTGCAGAGTTAGAAAGAGTGAAATAAAGATTTGTAAAAGTATTTGCATATTTTTTTCTGTTATTCATCAGATCTTGTTACAATCAGCATATTATTATGATATTTTACCATGTGTTTAACAACTCTGTTGATAGAAAACATACTTTTATGCGCAATCAAAATAAATTACTTCAATTCGCGAAGTTTTAATTTTAATTCATACCATAAACCATATAAGAAATTCTCAAGGCTTAAGTAAGGCTTTCTTAAGGCTCAGTTTTGGTTTCAGATTTTTTTTTTTTTAATTACTTTAACTTTCGAAACCGGTTTAAACCGGTTCTGAAATTGAGACTATCGTAACATAAAACATATAAAGGAAAAATCGAAAAAGTAAAAACTAGACCGGTTGTGGATCGTTCTCAGCTATCTTGTGCAAAAAAGTCATGTAAAAATATTAAAATTTGAGCAAGATATTTGAAAAGAACGCTCCCATAGACTTTACATTATCATCCGGGTCTTTTTCTGTGCCTAGTGTACGGCCTTAATACTTTAAAAATTTGCCCATCCACCCATTATCTGTAAACTTTTTCTTTTCTTTTCTTTTCTTTATTTATTTCTTTTTTTACTATTTTATGCATCAGTAGACCCATTTTCCACTCCTAAATTTTGTCTAAAATTCTTCGGTTTACTCACGAGTGTATACGGTAATTAAAAGAAGAATGTTTTATTAATCGAATAACTATTTTTGCTTTCTTTGCAACAACTTGTGGAATAATATTGATGGGATACTTTCTTTTTTTCCTCTTGCCATGTTATTAATAAAATTACATCACTTTCTACAAAAGTAAGCACAGACATTCTTTTATAGAAAGTGACATAATTTGTTCACCAATGAGTGGGGAAAAAATTGTGACCATTCAAAAGTGTTTTAGCTCGTATGTTATACGTCGAAGGTGAATATTTTATTTTCGTAAATTTTATAACCCCATTCGTGGGCGCGAGATTCTGATCTCGAAACTGGTAAACGGTAGGTGCTGGGTTCGAACCCAATCGCGACCGTCGGCCTAACCGTTCGGAGTTTTCCGTGGTTTTTTTTTAACCTTGGATTTCCTTGCGTAAATACGGCTTAGATTCCTTTAGAAAAACCTCCATGGAGGGCATCCCACCCATTAGGACCTATATCCCAAGCGTAGATAATTGGCCGGCATAAACAAACCCCAAACCATAATTTTTATATTACGTTTGTGATTCCCTGATTAAATTACTCACAATACCCATTGGTACCAGAGCAGGCTTCTCACCCCCTCCCTTTTGTATGGTCCTGCTTAAATCACACTTTCTGTACACTTAGTTAAACTAATACTATCCTTTTTTGTCGTTTGTCTGTACTTGATTAATTTTAAATTAGTTTAGCAAATAATGTTAAAAAAATTACAAATTTTGATCAAAAAGTAAAATATGACATTAAACAAAATAGAGATTCAATTTACAAGAGTTTAAAATTACATTTGTTACAAGAAGAGAAAAATATCCAATCTAACATATTTTTTAAACGATTAAAAGAGAGTAAAGATAGTTTTTTAAGAGTCCTGAAACAACTTTTTTTCTTTTTTCTTTTCTTTCTTTTTTTTCTTTCTTTCTTTCTTTTTTTTAAGGGTGTTCTTAAATCAAAAAGGACAACTTTGTGGCATATGCCTTAATTTATTTTTGTTCGGAAATGCATGAAAATAGCAGGTGTTGTTATTCAGAAACTGTCTAATTGCACTCAATTTTCTGTTTTTTAAAAAACACAATAAATCTTTCATAACAAGCCTTCAAAGTGGACGTTTTTGAGCACATTTCCCGACGAAAGCAGAAAAACCGGTCGAAAAGAATGTGGAAAACGGGTGATCACGTGATCGAAATAGCTTAGAACTGGATAGCTAATTTAACTATCATAAAATGGAAAAATAAGTTCGATTCGAAATCGCTTCCATTGTCAAGCATTCCAATGTTATATATTTCTGTTAAAAAATGAATTTCTAAATGTGTCAAAGCGTTTTGCGCTTGTTGAGCGGAGCAGTTAAGAACACCCTTAACCGCTTCCCTGTTTTTCCCGTACGTCGTATCGGCAACGTGTATTTGCCAATCATGATTTACCCATACCACGTACGGTCATCCATACTCCTATCACAATATATTATTCTCACCAGTAAAATTTTATTGTAAAATTTGCTTTAGTTAATCCGAGCATTTTTCTGATTCGATTTGGCAAAAGTTTCTGTTTTGAAAAATCGATAATAAAAGACTAATAATTCTGTAAAAGACATTAAAAAAAAAAAAAAAAATAGACATTATTTGAAAGGTTTTTTTAAAAATATTGATCAGTTACATAGGTTAATTTAGTGTAATTGTATATTTTTATTCTACTTCTTTCGAAATAAATAAACAAATAAAATTTATTTTTAGGCTGTATTTTAATATTTTCCCTCCTAGATGGCGTTACCTTTGCTTGTTTTTCATTAAAACAGGATACTGAATTACTGGGCCGATCCCTCGGTAAGGATTCCGTAGGGCACTATATTTTAAATTTAATTATTTAATTCTTTAACCTTTTCGAGACGGCATCCCTTATAAAAATTTTATTTATTTGAGATCCCTTTTTGGAAACATTTTCCTTTAATTATGAAGTACTAAAAAAGGAAAAAATGCTAAATAATTTCTTTAATTATTTAGCATTTTTTAGGCAAATATAGATTCTATATATTTATGACGCCAAAAAACAACCTTTTGGCGATGCGTATATGAAACATTTGTCCCAAAAGGGTTAAATTAACTTTTCTGTTTATTATTATTATTATTATTATTATTTATATATGCCTGTTTTAAATTTTATGGAGCACATTTTAGTGTTGGGATAAGTATCCCAAAAGCCTGCCATTATACCAGTCTCTGCAAATCCCATTTTAAAGTCTCGTTATTTTTAATTACAAAATAATTATAACAATTTAAAATTGTTATCATCTTCAACTTTAAAATTTTCATTTAAAATTATGACTATAACGATAACAACAAATCTTTAATTGGAAATTATGCTAAAAGATCTTGCAGAAGCTAGCATCAATGTGGGATTAAAAATAAATTTAGAAAAGACTAAGGTGATGTTTAATTCAGTTACATCAAAAAAGATAATTGTCTACAAGAACACTGAAATTAAAGAAGTGCTAAGTTATGTGTACCTAGGACAGGAAATATCATCGGATAATAATATCATGAATGAAATCAATAGAAGAATAAGAAATGGATGGAGTGCTTTTGGGAAGAACAATATTATTTTGAAGAGTAAAATGCCCCTTTGTTTGAAAAGAAAAGTGTTTAATCAATGTATTTTACCTGCATTAACTTACGGAGCAGAAACATGGACACTAACAAAACGGGTGATACAAAGACTACAAACAACACAGAGAAGTATGGAAAGATGCATGCTAGGCATAACTAGAAGAGACAGAAAGAGGATAACCTGGATAAGAAATCAGACAAAAGTTTTGGACATCCTTGAAAGAATCAAACAGCTAAAATGGAAATGGGCTGGGCACATTGCAAGAAGACAAGATAATATATGGAGCACAAATTTACTACAGTGGTATCCCAGAGATGTAAAATATACTATATATGTCATTTTAATTAACATGCACATTTATGTCCCAAAGCAAATTTGATTTTGGACCTTATAAAGTGAATCTGAAAATAAGAAATTTTTTTTAGTAGCCGTCGAACAGAAGGTGAGATTGGTTTCTGATAAATAATTTTATTAACAATTTAGAAAATGGTTGTTGCTCTCGGTCGAGAATAGAGATATCTGAGGCATATATCTGAATCCCTGTGATGGCCACATTTTTAACCTCTTCAGACCTGAGGTATATATAAATGTGTACCTCCATTATTTTCCTCATAAAAACTAAACTGTTCGAATTTTTTGCATTTTTACTTTACTTCTATACACCTGAATGCTTTTTGCTTTAAAATAAACCAATAAATGTCAGCACTGATGAATATTACTTCATAAAATAAATATTGTTTTCATCCCAGTATCGAAAATATCTTCAAGTCATTGTGGCCAAGAAAGTAAAGAAATATTCATGATTATTTAAATTAAATGCTTTACAATAAAAATTTTTGAGTATTTGCTGATCATTTACCTGTTTAAAGACCTTAATTTTGTTATTGCGTAAATTTATTTTACTGATAGTAAACTGATGTTTTAAGGAGATTAATACTTTTATATCCATATTTGTAAACCTAAATTACCAGTCTCCTACAGTATCTATTTCATAAGAATGACTCTTTCGGTCATCTATGCTGTCATTTCGATTACGCAAAAGCAATAAATATATATTTGTAGAGTTATTTTATACTCAGGTCTGAAGAGGTTAAATACGTCTGTTGCCACAGTGACAAAAAAGCATTAAAAACTACAGAAAACAATAATAATTCAAAACAAATTGAGATAAAGCTTTCAAAAAATTGCATCTAAAAGTACTATTTTTTCCGTATGCGCCGATGTAAAAACTGAAAATGTGCGAAGTTTAGAATTTTAAAAATTTGCAGTAATGAAAATTGTAAAACAGAAATTTCAATTAAAATATGAAAGTGCTGCATTTCACAGAAGGACGTACACGTTACTCACAGATATGTTTGTTATTTTAGGCTATGTATACACCCTTCGATTTATCTTTTATAATGATTTTGTAAATGGTCATCTGTTATACTAGAACTTTCTGAAAGAATATTCGAAACATTTCTGCTGTTTCAAGCTGAATATTTTCTAATACTGTTATGGATGCAGCTTTTAATGAGCACGTGAAAAAGTTTAGATATAATGCATTGCTTGCTTTATGACTTGCATTCAAGTCGAGAATCAATCATGCCTGATAATTAAAACCAACGAAGTTCGTAGAAATAAATCGTCTGATTTGAGCAGGACTCTCGCGAAGACAGTATATTGGTGGGGGAGAGAGCCTTAAGGGTGTATTCGAAAAAACGCTTTTTCACCTTCAACAGCTCGAAATTTTCCGATACAATTTCAGACACATTTTTAAAAGTAGAAACATGAAACTTGCTGAGGGGATTCGTGAAGAGGCGTATAAGGTGCCGTGTGATGTATTTTTACACTCAAATTATTAGAATTTGATTTATAAACATTTACCTTCTCAGCAAGCTCCTTTTTTTCGTTCACCGATCTCGCGCTTCGGAAAAATCTGTTCAAAATGCCGTTTTTGATCGCTTTTTTTGCAATATTTTCTACATTTATCAACGAATTGACAATCACGGCACCCTGTGACTCTCTAAATAAGAGAATCTGCAAGTTTGATATGTTTGAGAACAAAAGTTAATTAAAAAATAAATCGGAAAATAAGCAGTTTGAATCGAAATACACCCTTAAACTGCCAAGTCAAAATTCAGTATTTGACAACTCAGGGAAAAGCAAACATAAATAGTTTTCGGCGTTTGCCAAGTAGTTTTATAATTTTACCAAGGTATCACAATTTGAAAATGCAATATAGTTGTTAATGTAAAAAGCTTAATAATATTTCTTATTGCTAACTTTCGACAAATCTATCAGAAATAGAAAGTGTCTTATAGTTTTTTATTAAAGTTTTGAACTAATCTGCCAGTTCAGTTTGTAAATTTGCCAACTGTAACGGCATCTGCGAACGTTTGGGGGGGAGGCTCCCCCTGTCTCCCCCCTTGGAGAGGCCCCTGGATTTGAGCCGATAAAGCCTAAATCGATGAGTAATTTTGAAAATTTTTGAAGAAAGAAACGAGATTTTTGGAATATAGATAGTTTCGGCCGAGTTTCGGCCTGGTCAAAATCTCAGCCGCATTTTCGCCGAAAACGAGTTTCCGCTGAAACTCGGGTTTTGGGCTGAAAACGAAACCGTAATTTCGGCCGTTCTCTATTAATAAAATTATAGGTAATGTATAGTAAAAAGAAAACAGTTTGGAAATTCGGCGTTTTGTTAAAATATGAACCCTGCTCAAAAATACTCGAAGAATCTGTGAAATAATCAAGGGGTGTCAAACAGTCTGTACAGCAAGAAAGATTAGTAAAGTTTTAATTTTATTATTAGCAAATTAATTACGTCTTATACTTGTTACTCGCTTTAGCAGATAATTTATAGATTATTCTTTTGTAATACACCATATTTTTTATTATTTTAAAAATGATTAACAGTCCCTGCTGTATCTCTTCTGGCAATGGTTTCCCAATGTTAGAAAACACTTTTGCAAAAGCTTCATTTTATTTTCTGATGCTTAAGTTTTAAAACAAAGATCAAACATAAACATAATGTTATATTGCGAATTAATAATCATTGAATAACCTGTAACAAGAAGCAATAAATATATAATTTTTTTAAATAATAAAATTAAAACTTTAACCCTTCGAGGGGCAAAGCAATTTTTTTCGTAAAATTCTTAAATGGTTATTTGGCACCAGAATTTAAAAACAGATTTATTTCAAAACAGATTAGATTGGTTTTCTTCACGCACTTGATAAAATAAAAATTTTCCTTTCAAAATACTGGTGTCAATGTGGCATTTCGCAATTAAAATTAAGTGGTATAAATTTTATACCACCGCCCTTCAAAGGGTTAATAAGCCTACTTCAGTTTAAACCTTGTTAGAGTTTGCGGACGCACCGGTGTTGACAATCCCATCCTTTTTTATGTATTTAGATTATATTTTCTATATACAATTTTTATTTTTAGTAATAAAATTTAAACTTTGAAAATCTTACTTGAGTTCAAATCTTGTTAATTCTTACGGACGCACCCGTGTTGCCAATCCCATCTTTTTTTTGTATTCAGATTGCTTCGTTTCCACCACTTGCTTGAAATAGTATAAATCGCCTTGTTTTCATCTGATTTAGTGACTGGTGAATTGACGCGCATATCACTACCATTGTAAACAGTGGTAGCAATCAAGAAATCTGGATAAAAATTACGAGGGACGTTCAATGAAGAATGATCATAATTTTTTTATTGGCATACTTCATTTTTATGTTCCATATTTTCTTTAATGTGTAATGAATACGTGGTAATTGTTTTGTTCATTTGTTTCCAGTAGCACGTTAGTGGCAGCCATGAAACTTCAGATAGTTTAAGGGTGTTCTTAACTGCTCCGCTCAACAAGCGCAAAACGTTTCGGCACATTTACAAATTCATTTTTTAACAAAAATATATAAAATTAGAATGCTTGACAATGGAAGCGATTTCGAATCGAACTTATTTTTCCATTTTATGATAGTTAAATTAGCTGTCCAGTTCTAAGCTATTTCGATCACGTGATCACCCGTTTTTCACCTGCTTTTCGACCGGTTTTTCTGCTTTCGTCGGGAAATGTGCTCAAAAACGTCCTCTTTGAAGGCTTGTTATGAAAGATTTATTGTGTTTTTAAAAAAAACAGAAAATTGAGTGCAATTAGACAGTTTCTGAATAACAACACCTGCTACTTTCGTGCATTTCCGAAAAAAAAAAAAAAAAAAAAAAAAAAAAAAGATTAAGGCATATGTCACAAAGTTGCCTTTTTTGATTTAAGAACACCCTTAAGTATCGCCTACGGAAACAAATGGAGGCACCAACAAGCAATGTGCAAGTATGCTTTGCCTTTAGAAGTTCGTTAGATATGGCAACTGTTAAAAAAATCCCTGTCGGCTGGGCCTATAGGCGGAGGTAGATTTCGAAGAGTGCTCAATTCAACAAAAAAAAAAAAAAATATATATGATTAGAGATAAACCCAGTTTAATAACTTCATTTGGCCGTTTATGAAAAATTTTTAATTTCATTTTTCTTCAAAAACTGGTTTTATCAGAATCATCTTAAGAAAAATTCAGCTCAAATGCCCGTTTTGACAACATATTTTGAAATAGATTCTGAATTTATTAAAAAAATCGACCAAAACAGTACATTATACAGCTCCTAAATAACAAAAAACTGTCAGTTGAATGCATTTGAGAAAAAAATTGAATTTAAAAATGAGTCATAAAATAACCTATTTGTTGTTTGAATACATACTTAATTCTTTAATCTTAATTGCTTCGGAAAATTTTGTGCGAAATACTCACTTTGACAGCATTTTAAAAAATATATTCTATCTTTATCAAAAAACTGGCCAATGCGTCACAGTATATAGTTCCTAAATAAGAGGATCTGTAAATTGGATGCGTTTGAGAGCGAAAATGGATTTTAAAACGAGTCATAAAAAACGCAATTTGCTATGTGAAAACTTCCTTAAATTTTCAAATCACAAAGACTTCGGGAAATTCTGTTCAAAATACCCTTTTTGGTAGCCTTTTTTAAAATATATTCTGCCTTTATCAAAAAACCGATCAATGCATCACATTATATAGTTCCTAAATAAAAGGATCTGTAAATTGGATGCATTTGAGAGCAAAAATGGATTTAAAATCGAGTCAGAAAAAAACGCAATTTCTTATTTGAACACTTTCTTAAATTTTCAGTCACAATGATTTCGGAAAATTCTGTTCAAAATACCCTTTTTGGTAGCCTTTTTTGAAATATATTCCGTCTTTATCGAAAAACTGACCAATGCATCACATTATATAGTTCCTAAATAAGAGGATCTGTAAATTGGATGCGTTTGAGAACAAAAATGGATTTAAAAACGAGTCAGAAAAAAACGCAATTTCTTATTTGAATACTTCCTTCAATTTTCAGTCCGGATGACTTTCGGAAATTCTGTTCAAAATACCCTTTTTGGTAGCCTTTTTTGAAATATATTCTGTCTTTATCAGAAAATTAACCAATATGTCACTTTATAAAGTTTCTAAATAAGAGGATCTACCATTTGGATGCGTTTAGAATCAAAAATGAATTTAAAAATGAGTCAGAATATAAGCAGTTTGGATTTGAGTTTTTTTCTCCAACTCCTATTTTTGTTTAATTTCTTTTTGCTATACGAATTGATCCTATGGAAAACTTGTCAATATAAAAGTTGTAGATATTTTTGAGAAGATGTAAAATAAATTTAATCAGATTAGATATCTTAAAAATTGACGGAGTTATGGATTTTTCTCTTTTTTCAGCGCCGTTTTTTTTTTCGTTTTTAATTTTTTTCGTCGGTAAAAGTTGGTCCTATCAAAAACTTGTAAATACAAAAGTTTTAGATAATTTTAAGAACATTTACAAAAAATTTAGTTGGACTTGATATCTTGAAAATTGACGAAGTTATGAATTTTTTTCTCTCAAAATCCCTGTTTTTTTCGCCCCTTGAGCCCACTTCTAAATTTATCAAAAATCTGTCATGCCTATACTTTTGGCCCATTTTTAAGAAGTAATATAAACTTTAAACCGATTCTATATCTACTTTAATTAAGAACATATGGCGTTTTTTCGGTTTTCACAAAAACGCCCCCTATTCCGACCCCCTTGGTCCCAGTTTGCCCATTAACGAACTTAGCCAAGATTTTATCCCCTTTGATTTTATGTACAAGTTTGGTGGAGATTGGTGAAAAATTATAGAAGTTATCGTGTCCATAAAAAAGTGAGATATATAGATAGATAGATAGATAGATAGATAGATAGATAGATAGATAGATAAACTAATGCGATTGCAATAGGTAGTATTTCTTACGAAATCTACCTAAAACATTGAAGCTAAAATGACATGCCACCCACATGTTATGTTGGTAATAAAAAAGTGAATATGAGACATGCTTGTGCTCCTTGAATTTTGTGACTCCTCACATCCAAACAACAGGATATTCATAAGGAGATTGTTAGACATTGGAGGTGACGTTATCATTTGTAACGTTATCATTTTAGGGGGGGGGGGAGGGATCTGGCAATTGATGTTTTAAGATCTATCTTGGGGGAAGGGGCATTTGTCTTTTGATATCGATATCATTTTTCATCCAATCAAAATTTTCTCTTTTTATTCGTAACATGGTCTTTGGTACAAAATAGCATGCAATATATTTTTAACCTGCTATTTGTTTCTAAGAAAATGCAAAGTTTTTATTAAAATCACTAAATTATTAGAAAATTATTTAACTCTATATTATGGAATACCCCAACGTTTGGCATTCCTATTCTTCTTCATATGTGTATGCATATATAATCACGGTTATATTTTAGCCCGAAAAACTATAATTTGACTTCGAATCATCTTTTTTGTTCATTCGCTCCTCCCCACCCTTCTCTATTCACGCACACGCAGTAATAAGAAAGATTTGCTTGTTATTCTAGTGAAAAAAATTTAAGCCCACCCATTATTTTAAAAAAATTGACGCTACTGGACGACATCGAAATATTCTTTTTGTTAAAACTTCTGATACCATATGTGTATGTTGTTAGGATTTGGAGGTATGCTTGACTGTACCGCTGACGAAATCTTTCCAACACTGACGACAGAAGTGACAGTCGTGAAATTCTAACACACAGAATGCTCCAAAATGATAACAACATATGCACATGATATCTGATGTTTCAACGAAAAGAATGCTTACATATTGTCCGCGTTAACAAGGAGAGTCACATAGAACATTTATAAAGTATGTAGACAAAATTTTGAACCGCTTTTTACACCTTATGTAATCCTTATCGATAAATTATTTTCGATTGAATAGTTATAGACGTTTGTAATCGCTATATTCATTTTGAATCACCCTGTATTATAGACACAGTACGTGTATAGTGAAGAATAACAAGAAATTGTTACGATTCACGATAGCCTTGTTTTCAGGGCGTCAGTGTCTGTTAGTTGGTTGATTGGTTGTGTTTATGACGCCCAATTATAAATCCAAGGTATATTGGCCCTAGGGTGGGGGGGGGGGGGTGAGGGTCCTCAGCTATCCTATGCAAAAAAAAAAAAAAAAAAAAAAAAAAAAAAAAAAAAAAAAAAAAGTCACGTAAAAACATTAAAATTTGAGCGAGATATTTGCAAATAACGCCCCCATAGACTTAACATTATCATCCGAGTCTTTTTGAGTGATTACCCGTAAGGCATGGTGATGTCACTGCGACGTCGTTGTGAAGTCACACTGTGACATGGTGACCATCAATTGTCAATGTGGCGTCACGTGATGTCGATGCGAAGTCACAGTGACTAAAATGTGAAGTCGTTATGGCCGTTTTAGAGCTCGTTTGTGACTTCACATTGTGACCACTTTGTGAAGTTTTTTAAGTCACATCTCAGTCACAATGTGACGTCACTGAGTAGTGGCATTTTGGTTACAGATGTGATGTGACCGCAGTGATTCACAGTGACATCATTGTGACATCACATATGAGGGTAGTGTGGGGTCTTGACAAAAATTAAAAAGAAATGGTCTCGATGTTTTAAAAAAGAAAATTAATTGTATTTTCAAATAAATTATTAAATTAAATTTAATATATTAAATTACCAGTAAGCCAAATATATTTTTTTTTCTTGTAAATTATGCATTAGATCATTCTTATTCGTATTTTCAAGTGAAAATAAATTTTAAAGAAGCAAAATAACAATGCAAACTTGCGAAGAGAAGGAAATTTTTACCATGAATTGACATATTTTTATGCCCCGAAAAATGCCTTGTTTAAAGAAAATTCAATCAGGAAGTTCTTTTTAAGTGCTTACGCTGCTTCAGATTAAAAATGCAGACTTCCCATTTCAAGTGCAAGCAACAGAATCAAAAAATGCTGCAGCAGGACAAAGAAAGCTTTAAATTTCTATACTTACTAGAAAGTAAGATATTTTACCATTCAAATGATGCTACATTATGATACATTATATTAAAAAAATATTTTTTGAAAAGGATATAAGTTGAAAAATGCTTTAAACTTTCAAGAATGTGACTAAAGTTGTCTATGACACGCATAAATTTTAGTAAAAAATATGTTTTTTAATTATTCGTTATTTCCTGGTTTAAAATATGTTAGAAAATATTTTCTTTAAAAATGATATTAGTCGTAAAGTTCTAAAAAAAATGTAAGCAAAAGAATAAGTTGTCTGGAACATACCGAAATCTCGAGAAAAAAATTTATTATTTATTTATTTATTTATTGGTTAAAAAAATATGTGAAAACCACTTTTTAAAAATATATTAGTAGAAAAAAATATTTCAAATTTTGAAATATATGTTTAAAGGTGCTTAAGACGCAAAGAAATCTTAATAAAAAAGCACTTTCATATTTATTTATTCATACATTTCTTAAAAATTACTGATAAAAATATTTTACTTAAAAACGTATTTGCTGAAAAATGTTTTAAGTTTTAGTCATATGACTAAAAAGGTTTAAACAGACATAAGTCGCAGCAACTAATACTTTTATTTTATTTATTTAGGGCATATTTTGAGTAAAAAAAATGCTTTAAACTTTAAGATAATGTAAGACACAAAACAAATCCCGATAAAAAGACAAATCTTATTTAATTATTTATTAATTGGTATTAAAATTATATAATTATTTACCATAATTTCCGGGGCATAATCCGCGGATCAAACAATTATTTTTTGACCCAGAAATTTTTTTTAAAGAAATGTAAATTATTAGATCACCGTAAATATTTGTTTTCAATCGCTAAATAAGATTTCTGGGTCAAAAAATAATTGTTTGATCCGCGGATTATACGCAGGAATTACGGTAACACTTTGCTGAGCCACATGCTATATTTGGCACATCGCTAAAATTATTATAATTTTCATTATGTGCCAAGAATTTGGCCAATATGATCGGAAAAGACTTATAACACTGAATACTGTTGCAGTTTTCTTTACAAATTTAACAATAAAACAAATTTTATTCTTTCATTTTCTCGATGTACGCGTTTTTCACTAGGGTGTCGGCTGCCCAACTTAAACCTTTGAGGCGCAGAGCACTTTCATTACTTAAGGCGCAAAACTAGACACAGAAAAAGACCCGGATGATAATGTAAAGTCTATGGGAGCGTTCTTTTTCAAATATCTCGCTGAAATTTTAATATTTTTACAAGATTTTTTTGCACAAGATAGCTGAGGACGATCTACAACCGGCCTAGTTTTTACTTTTTCGATTTTGCTTATATATTTTTTATATTAGGATAGTTTCAATTTCAGGTTTCGAAAGTTAAAGTAATTTAAAAAAAAAAATCTGAAACCAAAACCGAAAAAGTAAAAACTAGGCGGGTTGTAGATCGTCCTCAGCTATCCTATGCAAAAAAATCATGTAAAATCATGTAAAATCATGTAAAATTTGAGCCAGATATTTGAAAAGAACGCCCCCATAGACTTTACATTATCATCCAGGTCTACTTATGTGCCTAGTGTGGCGCCTTAAGTGTTAAAATTAATGAGTGACACCGGAATTCGAAAACAATTTTATTTGTAAATAAGAAAAAGCTATATTTCTCGCATCTAATAAACCGAATTTTTTTAACCAAAATTCTGGTGAGAATGTGGCCTGTGGTGCTTGAAATTAAGTGGTTTCATAGACATACCACCTCCCCTCAAGGGGTTAACAGACGTGTAAACTGTGACTGATTTACTATTGGAAAATTAAAGAATGCTCCCTTAAATTACTAAAGGCAGTCTATTAAAGTTTTAAAGTTTATAACATAATGTTTGATAAATAATCTAGAATCTAATTGTATATATTTATACTAATAATTCTAATTAAAGTCAAGATGTAACCAAGCTATCATCAACTGTTGCCATTAATCGCTCATTAATCCTTGCTCATTTAATATTAAGTGAATACATTAAAACAAGATTTTAAACGTATAGATAAGCAATACATTTTATCGTACAAATAATACCATTTTCAAACATCTTGAAAATCGCTATACTATACATCAAACAATTTTCCAGAACACAGAAAACAGATTAAGATCTGTCTCCTAGAAATCTGCACAAATTTTTCTGGTCTGGAAAGCTTTGCAAAAAGGAGACAAAGAGCACAAATGGGCAGTGTAAGGTTATTTAATAAGCACATAACTCTGTAAAATTGTTATTCGGTTTCAAATAAACCGTTTTGTTGGACATTATCGATTTTACTTTTGGTGGTTACTTGTTGGACGTTGTACAAAATAGTCCAGAGTTTGAGGTTCCTATTTTGAGATCTTTTCGTGTTTAGCAAACACTTTGTACATAAGATATGCTTAGAAACGGTCTTTTGGTTGAATTTAGGGAACGTTAACTCGTACTTCTCAATGAAAGTGATGTTTTGCTGGCGGAAGTGACAGAGAAAGATTTTGAAATAGTGACTGCTGATCCAATCTAGCCAGAAGATATAATCACCACCGTGGTAATTTCCTAAGGGATGAGGCGACTTCGGATGCACTTGTTCAACTGTCATTGCAACATGACAGTGAACCAAGACTTTCAGAAGAGCAGACACAGGGCCGCAGCTAAGGGGGCGCTATGGGCGGCTCAGCCCCTCCTAAAATATTTTGAGCCCTCCCCCCCACCTAGAAAAGATTCCAAGGTCACTCAATGAATTTCTGTTCCGAAAATTCAAATGAAATTCTATTCAAGCATCTAATTTAGTTTTGAGACTCTTTCAGAGTTTTGCAGAAATACTAAATTGTATCTAAAATAAGTGTTTCAACACACCCTCATCCTATTTGTACATATGAAGCTAACAGGATGTTTAATTTTGCACCAGTTATACACTCAAAATTTTCATCATCATATAATTTTCTTAGCATAAAATGAAGTTATTACAACAGTTTAATAAGAAACATAGTACCTACAGTGTGAATATGCACTAATTTACCTTTTTGCGTCAAAGTTAGAAAAAAATTATGAGCCCCCCCCCCCTACATTTTGTTGACCCCCCCCCCCTATTGTTCACTTCTAGCTACGGCCCTGAGCAGACAACTCAAACCTTTTGGACTCATTGCAATCCAAACGAGGATCTTGTCTTAGAATTTCGCTTTAGAAGGGAATTTGATGGCAGTTTGTTTCGTGGAGATATCAGATATGTAGTAGCTACCATTATCGTTAAAAACAGAGTGAGCTAGCATGAAATATGACTCGTCATTCAAGATCAATCCTCGACCTGTCAATTTTCTGAACAAGCAACAATACTTCGTTTTTGCAGAAACCATTGCTTTTCTGATCGTTTTGGTATGACTCTTTTCTTGTGATATTTTATATTAAGCTTCTTCATGACTGTCTTATGTAGGAGGCCGAGTGAAAAACTGAATTTGGCAGACGGAAAATGGATTAATACTCGGTCGATTTTGTAAAACAGTCGTTTCAAGTGTTGTAACTTTGGAAGTTTTGGGGTCTTACTACCTTGCCTGGGTTGTCTGTCGCAATGATTTGTTGCAAAATATTATATATAGTTCTTTTGGGGATATTTTCGTCAAAAAAATGGTTCACGATGAACTTGTTCCCATGATGAATATTGCCTTCATAAAACTTGTACACATGCTCTTCTTTCGATTCCATTCATAGAAAAAAAGCAGATTATTTAATGGTTATCGGGTGTATCCTTATGTATAATAATGTAACAGTTCATGCACTGATTTCGCCAATCTTTTGCTACAAAGTTTGCGCAGATTTTTAGGAAACAGTCCTTAGACAAAACTGATACAAAATAATATAATTTAAGTACATTCTGAGAAACAGCTTCACAGTTCAAATAAGGGCCAAATGGAACCCACTCCAACTAACTACTCGTTTTTTTTTTCATATTGCTGAAAATTCTACTTAAGTATTATAATGAAATGCGTTCAGCTAGTATAGAGAAATGTGGGAAATTCCTGGTTCCAAGCTCGCGAAGGCTTACGTCTCTTGTCTCAGAAAGTTTGGGCAAAGGACTTGTTATTGCCAAATCTATAGAGAGAGGCTACGGTCATATTCTTGATTTGAAATATTGCATTATATGGGTGAGTTTGTATTCGGCCAGATCCGGGCTCATCTAAGATTTGTCGACGACTGGATTAAACCATTTGACCGTGATAGAATCTTGAACTTGTTGTTGCTTTCATGGCACTGTGGGGGTGCAGTTTAACGTCTTCTTTAAGAATGTGTTTGATTAATGGACGACGCTAATGTTCTTTTCTAATTAGAACCTCTCGTATTTTGGGCGATGAAATTCCTTAATGATCTTATCAAGACTCGCGAGAGAAAAAATCGAAGCTCACCTGGTGAAAATAATGCTTTTGAATAAAAAAGATGGCCATCAACCAATTTAAATGGCAGTATTCATTTTTTTTAAAAGCCTTCATTTAAATTCCTGGATTCTCCAAATAACGATATAAACCATCTTCTTTCTGCACTTGAATCAACTACTCTTTCGACTTCAATACTAACGATGACAAAGTACAAACCTTTACTTCCTCAACCACCTCCATACATTCCTTTAAGTTACCCGACAAATCAGCAAAGACAATTTTCTATCCAATTCTAAGTTCAATATCCTAATTTTAGTTAACTTTAAACCCCAACGAACCATTGTCGACGAAAAATCTTATACTGTTTGCAACAACACTTCCCAAATAACCGCAATACGTCCTCTTCCCTTAATTGAATAACACTAGTTTACAGTACATGTGTTGCCGAAAAATTTTTAGCTGTTGCTGACTACATATGATATGCTATTTTCAAAAATATAATTAGAATATTTTAATCAGCTCTAGTTTCTGAATTTCAGCTATGCGGGTATTAAACAGATAAAAGCATGTATTTACTAAGAAAAACTTTACTAAAAGAAATAATTATTCATCGATTTCTAAAAAACTTCGTTTTAAAGCTCTTTTAGGATGTGTAGACTTAGAAAAATGACATATCAGAGACCAACAATAGTCAGACATCATATTCGTATCCCAGAAACCCTGATGCATACGCTCTCCCTGCTCTTCGCTCATATCTCCTAAATTTTCCGGAAACATGTCCAGGTGCCTGCGGAGGAAGTGAATATTATGCTCATATTGCATCCCATATTTTTTAATTGTAGCAGAAGGTCATCTACAAGTTCAATATAATTTTCAAATTTAACGCCGTAATTCTGTATCTCTTTCACGATAAAAACTCATTTTAGTATCTGAGGAAAGCAATTTTTTTTCTTTTAATCTTGATGCTAACAATTCTGAAGCTTGTTTAGAAAGATTTAAATCTCTTACAAGATCATCTAACTCATTTTAGGTAAAGCATTTTGGCTCATTTGACATACCTTCAAAATCATTATGTAAGCCTAGACTGGACGGCTCCTTTAGCCGTTGCGAGGGGTTTTCTCGGCCCTCGAGGTTCCAGTTACGAGCACCTAGTCTCCAGCCCTGTGTCCGGACGCAGCAGGTGCAACCCAAGGGTTGTTCGTAAGTCGTAACGTGCAGGGTCTGGGGGCGTCAAACCCTAGAACGAGCTCACGTCTATGTGGGCAGGAGGGCCTTTCCCCGTCCTCCTAGGATCTTGTTAGGGGCACCTCTCATCCGCGGCTAACCCACATAAATGTGTTCCCTGATATAGTGGTTTCATCTTGTGGGGCCTGCCGTAAAGCAAATTTGCATCCGTCGTGCCATGGCAATGGGTCACTGGTCTCGGCGTCCCTGTGGGAGTCGTCATCCTGGGGCTCGTCATGGTTCAATGGGTGCAAATCCCAGGTGTCCGACTCGTCTCTGAGATTCCTCAGTGGGCAGGGGAGCTGTCGTACTAGACCGCTTCATCAGACTTGGGAACGTGGCTGGCCTCCGGGCTGGCTACTAGACCGTAGGTGTCGTGAAGGTGAGGTGTGCGGATGGGGACCCGGTGTAGTAGCCGCATGCGGTTTGCGAATCCCGACCCCAGTCGATGCCCCTTACTGGATGACGCCGCAAGGGCCTGACAGGGCCTAGAGACGGGATGGTGGATCTCTATCATACCTTCAAAATCAGCATCATTTTGTGATGAGCTTCGACCTTCAATGTCTTATTCTAATGGTTCAGATGCATTTTTATGCTCTGAAGAGTCAAGTGAATGCTGCTCTGGACGTTGAACACAACTAGTACTTGAGTACTGCCATTTAGCTCGATTTTTAGTGCTTAAACTGTTTTACGTTCACGCTACAAAAATAACAGTCTTCATGATGATTTCGTAGTTCTCGCCAAATAGTCGGTGTTCCTAATTTAAAAGCACTTCTTTTACCACTTTTCCATAATCTTAGATATTTCACACACGATTTACAAACACGATTGGGTGCCCAAGACTTCTCATTTTTATCCAAGAGCATCCCAAAATACTCAAAATAGGTATTTTTAACCAACTCTGATATAACTTTTCTACAATTGTTAAACACATATTCTCCGCATATATAGCAAAAATGATCTGGATTGTTTAACAACGTCTCCTTGAACTACTCATGACGCAAAAACTTGAGAAATTAATCTTAACTTTGTAAAATAGGCCTGCTATCGATTAATATATATGCTTAAAAGATAAAAATAAAAAACAATGTAATTTGAGCTATTCCAAAAATTTTTCAGTTAGATTTGACAAAAATAAGTCATAATTGAACATTATCAACCACAGAATTTACGGCAACAGACAAAAAGTTTAATTTTGTAAACTAGTGTAATTTCATTTAGCTGAATTCAAAATCTCAGACGCTTATATGAGAAATATAGGCAAATCTTCCTGGTCTGATACTGAACGAAACCAATTAGAAAAAATAAGAAGAACGAAACCCATTAAATTAAATTTCAAATTGCAGTGGAAAATTTGGATGGGCCAAAACGGTGGGATGGATTAACCCTTTCCGGCGCAGACAAATTCTGTTCGTAAAATGAGTAATTGATGACTGACACCGGAATTTACAAAGGACTTTTTTAGAAATTAGGAACTCCCTGATTTAAGCTGTCATTGCAAAAGTAAAATTTCACGAAAATATTATTGGTGCCGTTTGTAAGTATGGAATTAAAATTAGGTGTTGCCGGAGTGGTAACACTGCACCGGAAAGGGTTAAAGCTTTCTTTAAAAGTTCAAAAGCTCTTGCTGGCTATACAAATTTTATTCTTTTCCTCTTCAAAGTATACGATGATTCACATACTTTTCACGCTTTTTAAATTTTTAGAGGAAGACATGGAAGCAATAGCCTCAGTTTTTTCCAAATCAATTTTAATTCCTTCCCAAGTAATTTTGACCCAAATATACATTTTTCTCGCCTTAAAAATTTACATGTCTATAATTTTACTGTTAAACTAAGATCTAATAATAGGGTAAAGACTTTTTTAACAATTTTAAATGCTGCTTCAAGGTATTTAGCTTGACAATAACATTGTCTACATAGCCCTCACACTCATTATCGAACTGAGGTTCCGGGATTTTATGCCTTTCTTTAAAAATGAGAATGGAACCGGAGTTAAACAAAAACTCATCTGTTTAATGTAAAAAAAAAAGACTTTTTTAGCAGTAAAAGCTGTTTCATTTATATCCTTTGATTTCATTTGAGCCTCAAAATAAGCAAAAGTTACATCTAGTAAAAAATTAGTATTCGTGATGGTTTCCAAAAATTCATCTACTAGAGGGGATAATAAATGGGGGCAAATGGGGATAATAGCATTTATCTGATTGTAATCAACTGAAAATCTTTAAGATCATTAGAAAATTCCCCGTTATTTTTTTATGCAACACTACTCGTGACGTAAAAACGGAATCAACAAGTATTATAATATCATTGTTTATAGCTTTCTTCATATGATAACCTGTGATATTCTGCTTAACATGGTCAGGTATACAGTTTACTAGCGACAAATGCTACATTAACCTTATCAATCTGACGCCACGAGACATAAGTAATTCTCTGCTTATGTGAATTCCCCCCTAAATGCCTCTAACTATTCGATGTTTTCTGAAAAAAAAAAAATTACAGACTTATATCTCTGTCCCTCACATAATCGTCACCAGCGATTAAACGTGCACTTAATACAGCATTCACCTGGAATTTCCACAGAGTTTTAACAGAACGAACTTTAACATAGAAACCTTTTTACTATTTTATTCACATACTGAACTTGGTACTGACTAAACCATAAGATTTGAATATCTTAATTATTACTTTCTTTTATCTTTACAAGAAAAAAGTACTGGATTCGTGAAAACTTTCGAAATCCGATTTTCGACGGATTTACACGTTTTACGGGTCAGAGAGCCCGAAAAACATGTTTTTTACAAAATGTCTGTCTGTCTGTCAGTCTGTGTGTATGTTTTTTGTGTAAATCGCCCTACAGATGGCGCTGCTATGCTGCATTTTTCACGATTCCATAATAAATGTATCTCAGGTACTAATGCGTGGATTTTCATGAAACTCCTGATTCAGTTAGAACCTGATACAAAATTGATCCTGATCAGTTTTTGGTGTTGGCCATCTAACATGTGGCGCTGTCATGCAGGTTTTTTTGGTAAGATTTTGCAATAGTAAGATCTTAAAAAGTGATGCACGGATTTTGGTCGAACTTCAGATTCAGTTATATGTTGACATAAGTTGTTACTGACTAGATTTTGGTTTAAACCACCTATTCAGTGGCACTGCTATGGTACATTTTTCAGGATGTATTAACATGCATAAGATAGAAGAAAGTTTTAGGATTGCTGCATCTGACTGGTTTTCGTTTTGGGATTAGATTCCTATAATATGTACTAGCGGACCCGACAGACATTGTCCTGCACCGACTCCAAAAAAGTTAAATAAATGTACATAAATATAATAATACGGTTGATAAATATTACGCTCTTAACTTAATTTCTTATTACAATTATATAAGGAAATTATTTTTCACTTTGCAGTAATTTTTGAAGTCGGTTCAATTTTTTATAGAAAAGTTTATTTTTCTCTTTTTAGTTAAAAGTTAACGATTTTCTGAAGTCGGTTAATTAGAAGTATAATACAGGAAAAATTATTGTAAATCATACACGTATGTCAGGAATGGTGTTGAACACACCATCTCTTTCTCCGAGAACCAGAGTTTAAATCTGGCGCCTTAGACCACTCAGCCATTCTGTTCGCTCTCTGTTCAACGAATTTATTCAACACTTTTAATTAGCGAAAAATCACTAATTTTATTAGTTTTTGCCTAATTACTAAAAAAGTACTGAATCAATTTCGATGAAATGTGAATCTAAACCATTCTAGAATCCACTGGAACACACACACAAAAAAATTCATTAAAATCGGTCCAGTCGTTTAGGAGGAGTTCAGTGACATACACACGCACAGAAGAGTTATATATATAAAGATGATTAATACAACTTCAATAAATATGCCTGTTTTTTGTAAATTTAGCAGTAAAATTTATTTTCACTTTCAAAAAGAGAGTTTATTATTTTTTCTTTCTAACATTCTTTTTTCTGTCTTGGCAGAGTTCATATAAATATTTTGATTTTATATGCGTTTTATTCATATACTTGCTGTTCGACCGGCATTAACTGGGTCCGAGGTAATAATCTTAAATAACATTCAAATTATGATTTTATAGCTTTAACACCAGTTTGTATGAACTTATATTTTTAAATGAGAAGTTCGTGAAAAACTATTCATAATTGTGGTAAAATTTTATTAGAAGAATTTTTCTGTGTATTTACGCGGGGTAGTTATAGAGTTTAAAAATAGTAGTTATAATCGTTGGAACTCTTTGAAATTTCCATCGGTTATAAATATAACAGATATATTGCATCATGTATAAAAATTTCATGAAAAAGTATTAATGTCAAAGAATAATTTAAAAAAATTATTAATTTTAAAAGAAATATGTTTTTTTCTCGTTTTTCTTTCAGCTTTTATAACAAAACAATAAAAGAAAGTAAAAAAGTCATTGTTCCTCGAACTCTCTGAAAATTAAATCTCTAATATATATAACAGTTTCCAAGCTTTCATTGAATTGTCATGAATAACTATGCATATTACATTTATGCATATGCATGCCAAAGGTGACCGACCACTTGCGATTTTAGACTTTTTGTTCAATATCTAGAAAAATACAGAAAAAAATATTCTTAAACTTTAAGTGTGTAAACTGTGAATGTACAGATCATACATTTCCGCTAATATTTGTTTCCCGAAACCTCATAGGAGACCGTCAACAAATTGAAAAAGAACGAATATCTTTTGGATAACCCTGTCAAAAGTAATCTATAAGTTCGTTCAAACTATAGATTATGATTAAGTGGCTTATTGTAATAAACTCTGTTCATTTTTATATAGATAGCATGTATACTTGTAGAGAAATTAATGTTTTTCTAAAAATAATCCCGAATTTTGCTAAGTTTATTGTTTATAATTTGCAGAGTTCTTAATATAAAAAATGTTCTTTTCAGAAAATATGACAAACAATATTGTACACAATACCCTGTAATCAGAACTAAAGAATAATAAAATTTGTATGAAAAATGTGAAGGCTTTTAAAAGAATGTTTCACTCCGCATACGAGAATTCAATCAAAATATAATTTACACAATGTGCTTGCTAGATGTATAGAGCAACTTTTGTGAAAATCTCAAGAACATAGCTTGAAAAATTTGAAAATTATCGTCGATAGAATAAGCTCAAAATCCGTTGTTTTCAAAATGATATAAAAAGATGAGGGGCTGTATCCACCCATCCATTTATTAGTCTCAATATAGAATACACAATAATGCATATACTACTATATTTGGATACAGCCCCTCATTTAGGTACCACGTTTAGGCATTCCAAATATATTTTAAGTTAAATATATTCAAGAAAATAAATTTAGATATACTCTTAAGTAGTTTAAATAAAATTTATTTCATGTTACACACAACATGCAAAAAAGCAAATAGGAATACCAAGATCTTTTAATGAATAATCAAATAGTTTGAGAAAAATTGTAAAATAGATTACTAACTAGAAAATTTTTAAATTTTTAATTTAAAAAAGTATTAAAACATTTTTAATAGTTGTTCACATAATTATTCTGATGTTAATTTAATTTTAAACTTTTGATTTATGACCTTTAAATAATTCCAATTTTAAGCTATTGCATAGCTTTTATCGCGGGCTTTCAGGGCGGCGACCGAATCCAAAAATTCCGTAACGAGAAATATCCTAACACATCCGTAACGAAAAAAACCTAACACTCGGCTACCGTCGTTTCACTTCGGCAGACTTCGGCATGGTATCCTTCGGTAGACTTCGGCAGACATTGACGCGGTATTTTTCAAATATTTAAAGGATATCAAGTCTCAAACTTATATATCTTATTTCAGTTACTATAAATCTATAGTTTCAATAATAAAAATTCCTGATAGAATGTGTATAGAAAAGAATCGTCTTAAGATAAAACAAGGTAGGATAATGTAGCTTTTGGTGAGTGGAGACCCGCCCAATGGTAAAGATCGAAAAATTTAAATGCTTATAACTAGCGATCTAATTTTCGTAGCGCGGCCAAATTTTGTTTGGTAATTTATTATGAGACAGTGTTAATTTTTGGTGACAGGAGATTCCCCACGGTGAGGGTCGAAAAAGTTAAAATGCGTATAACTCGCGGTCTAATTTTCGTAGCGCGGCCAAATTTTGTTTGGTAATTTATTATGAGACAGTGTTAATTTTTGGTGAAAGGAGACCCCCCCCCCCCATGGTGAGGGTCGAAAATTTTAAAATGCTTATAACTCGCGAATTAATTTTCGTAGCGCGGCCAAATTTTGTTTGGTAATTTATTATGAGAGAGTGTTAATTTTTAGTGACAGGAGACCCCCCCCCCCCAAGGTGAGGGTCGAAAAAGTTAAAATGCTTATAACTCGTGGTCTAATTTTCGTATCGCGGCCAAAATTTGTTTGGTTATTTATCATGAGACAGTGTTAATTTTTGGTGAAAGGAGGCCCCCCCCCCCCATGGTAAGGGTCGAAAATTTTAAAATGCTTATAAATCGCGATCTAATTTCGTAGCGCGGCCAAATTTTGTTTGGTAATTTACTATGAGACAGTGTTACTTTTGGTGACAGGAGACCCCCCACGGTGAGTGTCAAAAATTTTAAATGCTTATAACTCGCGATCTAATTTTCGTAGCGCGGCCAAATTTTGTTTGGTAATTTATTATCAGACAGTGTTACTTTTGGTGACAGGAGATCCCCCATGGTAAGGGTCGAAAAATTTAAAATGCTTATAACTCGCGATCTAATTTTCGTAGTGTGGCCAAATTTTGTTTGGTAATTTATTATGAAACAGTGTTACTTTTGGTGACAGGAGACCCCACACAGTGAGGGTCGAAAAATTTAAAATGCTTATAACTCGCGATCTAATTTTCATAGTGCGGCCAAATTTTGTTTGGTAATTTATTATGAGACAGTGTTACTTTTGGTGACAGGAGACCCCCCACGGTGACTGTCGAAAAATTTAAAATGCTTATAACTCGCGATCTAATTTTCGTAGTGCGGCCAAATTTTGTTTGGTAATTTATTATGAGACAGTGTTACTTTTGGTGACAGGAGACCCCACACAGTGAGGGTCGAAAAATTTAAAATGCTTATAACTCGCGATCTAATTTTCATAGTGCGGCCAAATTTTGTTTGGTAATTTACTATGAGACAGTGTTACTTTTGGTGACAGGAGATCCCCCATGGTAAGGGTCGAAAAATTTAAAATGCTTATAACTCGCGATCTAATTTTCGTAGTGTGGCCAAATTTTGTTTGGTAATTTATTATGAAACAGTGTTACTTTTGGTGACAGGAGACCCCACACAGTGAGGGTCGAAAAATTTAAAATGCCTATAACTCGCGATCTAATTTTCGTAGTGCGGCCAAATTTTGTTTGGTAATTTATTATGAGACAGTGTTAATTTTTGGTGACAGGAGACCCCCACGGTGAGGTTCGGAAATTCTAAAATGCTTATAACTCGCGATCTAATTTTCGTAGTGCGGCCAAATTTTGTTTGGTAATTTATTATGAGAGAGTGTTCATTTTTGGTGACAGAAGCCCCCCCCCCCCCCACGCTGAGGGTCGAAAAATTTAAAATGTTTATAATTCGCGATCAATTTTCGTAGCGCGGCCAAATTTTGCTTGGTAATTTATCATGAGACAGTGTTACTTTTGGTGACAGGAGATCCCCACGGTGAGGGTCGAAAAAGTTAAAATGCTTATAACTCGCGGTCTAATTTTCGTATCGCGGCCAAAATTTGTTTGGTTATTTATCATGACACAGTGTTAATTTTTGGTGAAAGGAGGCCCCCCCCCCCCATGGTAATGGTCGAAAATTTTAAAATGCTTATAAATCGCGATCTAATTTCGTAGCGCGGCCAAATTTTGTTTGGTAATTTACTATGAGACGGTGTTACTTTTGGTGACAGGAGACCCCCCACGGTGAGTGTCAAAAATTTAAAATGCTTAAAACTCGCGATCTAATTTTCGTAGCGCGGACAAATTTTGTTTGGTAATTTATTATCAGACAGTGTTACTTTTGGTGACAGGAGATCCCCCATGGTAAGGGTCGAAAAATTTAAAATGCTTATAACTCGCGATCTAATTTTCGTATGGTGGCCAAATTTTGTTTGGTAATTTACTATGAAACAGTGTTACTTTTGGTGACAGGAGACCCCACACAGTGAAGGTCGAAAAATTTAAAATGCTTATAACTCGCGATCTAATTTTCGTAGCGCGGCCAAATTTTGTTTGGTAATTTATTATGAGACAGTGTTACTTTTGGTGACAGGAGACCCCCCACGGTGAGGGTCGAAAAATTTAAAATGCTTATAACTCGCGATCTAATTTTCGTAGCGCGGCCAAATTTTGTTTGGTAATTTATTATAAGAGAGTGTTCATTTTTGGTGACAGAAGACCCCCCCCCCCGGCGGTGAGGGTCGAAAAATTTAAAATGTTTATAACTCGCGATCAATTTTCGTAGCGTGGCCAAATTTTGTTTGGTAATTTATTATGAGACAGTGTTAATTTTGGTGACAGGAGACCCCACACAGTGAAGGTCGAAAAATTTAAAATGCTTATAACTCGCGATCTAATTTTCGTAGCGCGGCCAAATTTTGTTTGGTAATTTATTATGAGACAGTGTTACTTTTGGTGACAGGAGATCCCCCATGGTGAGGGTAGAAAAATTTAAAATGCCTATAACTCGCGATCTAATTTTCGTAGTGCGGCCAAATTTTGTTTGGTAATTTATTATGAGACAGTGTTAATTTTTGGTGACAGGAGACCCCCACGGTGAGGTTCGGAAATTCTAAAATGCTTATAACTCGCGATCTAATTTTCGTAGTGCAACCAAATTTTGTTTGGTAATTTATTATGAGAGAGTGTTCATTTTTGGTGACAGAAGCCCCCCCCCCCCACGGTGAGGGTCGAAAAATTTAAAATGTTTATAACTCGCGATCAATTTTCGTAGCGTGGCCAAATTTTGTTTGGTAATTTATTATGAGACAGTGTTAATTTTTGGTGACAGGAGATCCCCCATGGTGAGGGTAGAAAAATTTAAAATGCCTATAACTGACGATGTAATTTTCGTAGTGCGGCCAAATTTTGTTTGGTAATTTATTATGAGACAGTGTTACTTTTAGTAACAGGAGATCCCCCATGGTGAGGGTCGAAAAATTTAAAATGCTTATAACTCGCGATCTAATTTTCGTAGTGCGGCCAAATTTTGTTTGGTAATTTATTATGAGAGAGTGTTCATTTTTGGTGACAGAAGACCCCCCCCCCGGCGGTGAGGGTCGAAAAATTTAAAATGTTTATAACTCGCGATCAATTTTCGTAGCGTGGCTAAATTTTGTTTGGTAATTTATTATGAGACAGTGTTACTTTTAGTAACAGGAGATCCCCCATGGTGAGGGTCGAAAAATTTAAAATGCTTATAACTCGCGATCTAATTTTCGTAGTGCGGCCAAATTTTGTTTGGTAATTTATTATGAGAGAGTGTTCATTTTTGGTGACAGAAGACCCCCCCCCCCCCGGCGGTGAGGGTCAAAAAATTTAAAATGTTTATAACTCGCGATCAATTTTCGTAGCGTGGCTAAATTTTGTTTGGTAATTTATTATGAGACAGTGTTAATTTTTGGTGACAGGAGATCCCCCAAGGTGAGGGTAGAAAAATTTAAAATGCCTATAACTCGCGATCTAATTTTCGTAGTGCGGCCAAATTTTGTTTGGTAATTTATTATGAGACAGTGTTAATTTTTGGTGACAGGAGACCCCCACGGTGAGGTTCGGAAATTCTAAAATGCTTATAACTCGCGATCTAATTTTCGTAGTGCGGCCAAATTTTGTTTGGTAATTTATTATGAGAGAGTGTTCATTTTTGGTGACAGAAGACCCCCCCCCCCCACGGTGAGGGTCGAAAAATTTAAAATGTTTATAATTCGCGATCAATTTTCGTAGCGCGGCCAAATTTTGCTTGGTAATTTATCATGAGACAGTGTTACTTTTGGTGACAGGAGATCCCCACGGTGAGGGTCGAAAAAGTTAAAATGCTTATAACTCGCGGTCTAATTTTCGTATCGCGGCCAAAATTTGTTTGGTTATTTATCATGACACAGTGTTAATTTTTGGTGAAAGGAGGCCCCCCCCCCCCCATGGTAATGGTCGAAAATTTTAAAATGCTTATAAATCGCGATCTAATTTCGTAGCGCGGCCAAATTTTGTTTGGTAATTTACTATGAGACGGTGTTACTTTTGGTGACAGGAGACCCCCCACGGTGAGTGTCAAAAATTTAAAATGCTTAAAACTCGCGATCTAATTTTCGTAGCGCGGACAAATTTTGTTTGGTAATTTATTATCAGACAGTGTTACTTTTGGTGACAGGAGATCCCCCATGGTAAGGGTCGAAAAATTTAAAATGCTTATAACTCGCGATCTAATTTTCGTATGGTGGCCAAATTTTGTTTGGTAATTTACTATGAAACAGTGTTACTTTTGGTGACAGGAGACCCCACACAGTGAAGGTCGAAAAATTTAAAATGCTTATAACTCGCGATCTAATTTTCGTAGCGCGGCCAAATTTTGTTTGGTAATTTATTATGAGACAGTGTTACTTTTGGTGACAGGAGACCCCCCACGGTGAGGGTCGAAAAATTTAAAATGCTTATAACTCGCGATCTAATTTTCGTAGCGCGGCCAAATTTTGTTTGGTAATTTATTATAAGAGAGTGTTCATTTTTGGTGACAGAAGACCCCCCCCCCCGGCGGTGAGGGTCGAAAAATTTAAAATGTTTATAACTCGCGATCAATTTTCGTAGCGTGGCCAAATTTTGTTTGGTAATTTATTATGAGACAGTGTTAATTTTTGGTGACAGGAGATCCCCCATGGTGAGGGTAGAAAAATTTAAAATGCCTATAACTCGCGATCTAATTTTCGTAGTGCGGCCAAATTTTGTTTGGTAATTTATTATGAGACAGTGTTAATTTTTGGTGACAGGAGACCCCCACGGTGAGGTTCGGAAATTCTAAAATGCTTATAACTCGCGATCTAATTTTCGTAGTGCGGCCAAATTTTGTTTGGTAATTTATTATGAGAGAGTGTTCATTTTTGGTGACAGAAGCCCCCCCCCCCCCCCACGGTGAGGGTCGAAAAATTTAAAATGTTTATAACTCGCGATCAATTTTCGTAGCGTGGCCAAATTTTGTTTGGTAATTTATTATGAGACAGTGTTAATTTTTGGTGACAGGAGATCCCCCATGGTGAGGGTAGAAAAATTTAAAATGCCTATAACTGACGATGTAATTTTCGTAGTGCGGCCAAATTTTGTTTGGTAATTTATTATGAGACAGTGTTACTTTTAGTAACAGGAGATCCCCCATGGTGAGGGTCGAAAAATTTAAAATGCTTATAACTCGCGATCTAATTTTCGTAGTGCGGCCAAATTTTGTTTGGTAATTTATTATGAGAGAGTGTTCATTTTTGGTGACAGAAGACCCCCCCCCCCGGCGGTGAGGGTCGAAAAATTTAAAATGTTTATAACTCGCGATCAATTTTCGTAGCGTGGCTAAATTTTGTTTGGTAATTTATTATGAGACAGTGTTAATTTTTGGTGACAGGAGATCCCCCAAGGTGAGGGTAGAAAAATTTAAAATGCCTATAACTCGCGATCTAATTTTCGTAGTGCGGCCAAATTTTGTTTGGTAATTTATTATGAGACAGTGTTAATTTTTGGAAACAGGAGATTCCACGGTGAGGTTCGGAAATTTTAAAATGCTTATAACTCGCGATCTAATTTTCGTAGCGCGGCCAAATTTTGTTTGTAATTTATTAAGGTATTGCATAGCTTTTATTGCGGGCTTTGAGCGCGGCGAAAGAATCTAGAAATTCTGTAACGAGAAAAAAATCCTAACACTCCGGCTAACGTCGCTTCAGTTTGGCAGACTTCGGCACGGTATCCTTCCGTAGACTTCGGCAGACATTGACGCTGTATTTTTCAGATATTTTGAGAATATCAAATCTTAAACTTATGTTTTTTATTTCAGCTACCATAAACATATAGTTTCAATGATAAAAATTCCTGATTAACCTACATGTATTGTCAGATAATAAAAATATTTTAAACGATATTAACTTCTCATTTGTTCAATACAAGAAAAAAAATTGTTATCGGTCATCACGCTCAAAATGTTTAACTTGAATTAATATCAAAGACAAAAAAAACTGCATAAATAAAAAAATAAATAAATAATTGTAATTGCATAAGTTGATAAAAAATGCTATGCAATAGCTTTACCGCGGTAGTCCCCGAGTGCCACACGTATATATATATATATATTTTTTAAATTTTGCATGCATTACTTTTATTTTCAGTCTAAAAGATTATTTACCACCCCCCCTTCCCCCCCCCAAAAAGGGAAAACAATGACAGTGAATATGTTAATTACAAATTTGAAATTCCCCCCCACCCCTGTACGCCCCCACATTGGGAACCACTGTTATACATGCTGGTAAATGCATGCGGATGCGTTTTCCAATTTTCAGAAAAAGAATGCATGTTCGACGAGTTTTTATTTAATATCTTTGCTAATTATAAAAAAATTAAAAATCTAAACCTCAGATGCATCAGGACCTGCCTTGAACTAGCCTCATACAAATTTTCAGACCTTTATATTCGATTTTATCTGGGTTGAAAACGTTAATGCCATAAGCCAGTTTTACTCAGCAGTTTAAAATTTCTTCTTAAATGGAGTGATTTAATATTTAAATAGGTTTAGAAGCATAGTGGTGTGCCGTGGGATTGTAACTGTGATGAACGCGAAATGTAAATTGAATATTTTTGTCAGAGCTGGTGCAAAAATTAATGGAACAAAATGAAGATTTAATGGAGGTTTTGGCTACTTTTGTCAAACCTAAAACCCAAGAACCAAGAGTTTCGATTCAATTTGAAATGTTTAATGATACAAAATAGGCTTTTTATTTCGTTACAGAACGCTTCGAGGCATTCATGGACGCACAAAATGTTCCTGATGGCAAGCGTGGAAAATATTTTATTTCTAGTCTCGCATCAAAATTAGGCAGTTTGTTAAAAAAAAACTGCTCGCTTGTGACAGTCCTTCCGATAAATATTTATTTACTCTAAAAAATGCTTTAAAATCTCACCTCACTCCGGTGTCGCTTATAATTCTTACTAAGCATGTGCTTCTGAATCGTAAACACCGGGAAGGTGGAAATGTCAATGCCTTTATGGCTCATCTTCGTTCCTTAATTTCCACATAGATATATCATGCTACCCATGGTTTCATTGTTCTGGTCATGCGATATTTTTATCTTTTATGTCTTTACAAAGAAACTGGTGAACATCCTGCAGGAGGGAAAAGCTTCCTTCCAGTTTGATTTAATGTTCTTATCTCGTTTTCATTGATGAATTTCTCATCCTTTTGGTAAAAATCAGAAATGAGGTTGGAAAAGAAAGGTTTTATTGTGAGAATTAACACTTTTCATTTCTAAACGCAACCTTAGTAATTCCCTGTCAGTTTAAGCAGCAGATATTGAACACATGTTAACGTTCAGAGATGTTTTCGTTAGCGGGTAATGAGATCTTTTGAGGGAGATGATATAAATATTGATAATACAGGATGGTTATAATTAAGGTTCTACTTTGAAATGGTCATAAAAGGAAAACTACTCGACCACATGTTATCAAACTTGGTAATAGTTTAAAGGAGCACATGAAACTTATTTCGAGCAAAAAAAAGTTCAAATACTCACCTCCAAAATTGGAAGTATTTTAATAGTTAAAACTAATTCTTGTCAGAGAATCAGGCACATTCAAAAAGCTTACTTTGATGCAAAATAAGGTTAAAAGCGAACACGGTAAAAAAAAAAAGAAGCAACTATATACTCTGTATTCAAGTGAAAATGTTGTTCTCATGTATTCTTTTGATTTGAGCTTACTAAAGTAAGAGAAGCAAAGAAAACCCCCTACAATGCTAACCATTAATACTTAAAATAAGCCTGTTAGTATAGAGCTAAATACAGAAGGGATCATTTCGTTAAAGACCCCGCTTGCTCAAACTTACTAAATGATGTATGAAATTGAAAGACAGTCATGAACAAGCAGCGAGATATAAACTTCCAGTACCAAATGGTCACATGTTTTTGCATAGAGATAGACACTCAGATCAAAGACGGTACAATTTGCAACAGCAAATGATGTTGCCATGGTATTACAAAATGAAGAGGGAGAACCAGCATTTGAAAGAGATATCGGAATTTATCCTCGCACTCCTGATTACAGCACTAATAATTTTATTCCTTTGAATATTTTGAGTTTGAACTTGAATACTATGAGACATGCAATATTTTATAAACATGGTGAAGCTGTCCGGCAACCAAATTTGGTGCTTGATCTATATCCTGGATCTGTCGAAGATTTACGAAAAGCGTATCTATGGCCCAAACTGCTGTTCGGGTGAATTCAAGACTATTTTGTATGGAGGGCCATGTATTCAATAGTGGGTTATTGATTTAGGCCTTCAAATTGAAACAAACAATCTAAATTTTGCCAAGTAACAACAATCAAATTTACGACGTAAGAGTATACTGGATTTGTGGATTATGTTTATCACGCAGCAGTAAAAACGAATTTACCAACTGGTCGAGCTGTTATGCGACATCTTTCTTTCAAGCCCCCCCCCCCCCTTCCCCTGTCGAAATATATGTGAAAGGTATAATGATGCCATGGCCAATTGTCACAAACTTTGATAAACGAGATATTTTTATGTTTTTACATGCAATCCCAAGGGGCCTGAAATTTTGAATAACTTGCCTGGTTACAGACATCATCTGACAGATCAGATTTAATAGTTCGCATATTTAATATCAAATTGCATACACTGTTAAATTATATCACAAAACGAAAGCTCTTTGGAAAATGTGTTGCGTATGTATATACAATTGAGTTTCAAAAACATGGCCTACCCCATGGTCATATTCTTTTGATCCTTGAGTTGGAATTCAAACTCCATGACGCTTCACTGATGGTAAGAGTTATAGTGGCCAAGCTTTCAGTTCATCCTCGTTTATATGAAATAGTTTCGAGGAAAATAATACATGACCCATGTGGAACTCTTAAGCCAAATTTACCTTTCATGGAAAATAGTAACTGGAACAAGAATTTTCCAAAAATATTCTAACCTGAAATTCAAGTCAATGTTCACGGTTACCCATTTTATCACCGCCGTGAAGGTAATAGTGCAATTATTAATTGAATACCTGTTGATAATCGCTGAGTTGTATCATACAATCCTACACTCTTGCTTGAATACGACTCTCATATTAACATCACTAACATAGAAGCTTGCAACAGTATCAAATCACTCAAATATATTTACAAATATATTAAAAGATTAGATTCTGCCAATGTTCTCATTCATGAAGAAAACAATCAACAAGAATTTCTACTTCATGAAATTTCAAATCATGTAAATGCCAGATATGTTAGTCTACGTGCGGAAATGTGGCGTCTTCTGGAATTCAAAATGCATGATAAATCACATTCTATAATAATACTTGCCTTCCATTTGCCACATCAACAAATGGTTTATTTTTAACTAGGTATGGAAATGCAGAACTTAATCAAAAACGTTACACAATTTTCACTGCTTGATTTAAATTAAATCTTTCAAATGTAAATGCAAGACAATATCTATATGTAGAAATACATGTTCATTGCGTGTTTGGAAAAGGTTTTTCGAAACTACGACAACGTGAAGGGAAAATTTTTTGGCTAGAATGTTTTCTATTTTTCGAAAAGACATCGAGCGTTATGGCATTCGTTGACTTTTGCTGAAAATTCATGGAGTTTGCTGAAAATTCGAACTATCATTCTAGGGGCTCACATCCTTTTTTATGAGAAAATCCACTTACGAAAATGTCTGGATTGTCGACTGCTACATCAGTAACACAGAGAAAATTCTTTTTTTGGGGGGGGGGGAGGGGGGGAGGGGGGAGGGGAGGACTCTGTGGCCTTTAATCAAATAAAAAACATGATTATATAGGGAAGGCTGTTTTTTGAGATTTTTCGCTACCTGATCCGATTAATTCGAGTTTTTTCTAAACCTAATCAACAAATCTCGCAAATTTCATGTGCCTGATCAATGAAACTCGCGTCTTCTCCGGAGAACTTGAGAACTTTCGAGAGCGTTATCTTACCTACACTTCTTGAAGCAGCCCATCAAGGAGAACTTTTGTCTGATGATCAGGAATGGAACAGATGTATACCAGAAGCCTGCGTTTTTCAAATGCCTGCAGAGCTCAGGTAAGTATTTTCCTTCATTTGTCTTTTTTGTAATTCATCAAATCCTCTTGAATTATGGGGAAATTTTAATGATTCTTTGCGTGAGGATTTTAGGAGGAATTTCAAGGATTTTATTGAAGGATTTTATTTGAACTTGCAGCAAAAAGAAGCTTTTACAAAAATCATTGAAGCAAATGATAAGAAAATAATGCTTTACACAGTGTTAAAGCAATATTCAGGAGCCATGGTGTTAACTTATGTATATTTAGTTTGTCAACGAACGGTCCACCGGATTATCAAGATCCAGTTTTAGTTTATAACCATATCAGTAAAGACTATACTATGTTATTGAAAAAAATCGCATATTTGAACTTGCAGCAAAAAGAAGCTTTTACAAAAATCATTGAAGCAAATGATAAGCAAATAACTCCACGATGTATTTGGATGGTCCAAGTTGATCAGGTAAAACATATCTACAGGGTGTCCCAGAACTTCGTGTATAAACTTTGAAGGGTATTACAGGGCTCCCAAATGGTCCGCGAACTGAACATCAGTATTTTTTAACAGAAAATTTCTTAATACGTTTGAGCTAGAATCAACTTCCAAACGTGGTTTCTTGACAATTTGCAAGAAAAATCTAAAAAGAAAATTTCTCTAAAAAAATTCTGATGTTCACTTCGCGGACCATTTGGGAGCCCTGGTATAAGAGAACATCGTTTGGAACCACAATTACATAGGAAAGCATAGGCGGAAACGTCTTGTTAACACTTTCACAGCCAGTGAAAATGCATATGAAACTACAAAATTTTTAATACAAAATGAACATTGACACCAGAATTTTAATATGATTTTTCAATTTATTATGTATGTCAAATGTCTGTCTTTTCATCTTTGCAAATACATTTTTCCTCAATTTCTAATTTAATATTTTGGCGCTATCCGTGGTCGCCTGCCGGCGACAGCGCGCAAGAGACTAGGTCTGTTTGGGTCGTGGGTAGGGGTCGTCGACGAAAATTGGTCGCTCACCGCGACGGTTGACCCGCCCAACTACCCCCAACCACCGTCCGAGACATATATGTTCGGGATGAAGGCAGGGAAAGTCGATAGCTTCAGAGACCCGCCCGCCCACTAACCGTATTTCAGTATCTTTAATTTGTCTAACATTTCTTTTGAATTTGTCCGGTTTCCATTTGTGGTATTTTTTTTTTTTTTTTTGCTTTTCTATTACGAGTGCAAATCTATTCGGGTCGTAAGTAGAGTATTTTGGCGCTATCCGTGGTCGCCTTCGGGCAAGAGACTAGGTCTGTTTGGGTCGTGGGTAGAGGTCGTCGACGAAAATTGGTCGCTCACCGCGACGATTGACCCGCCCACCTACCCCCAACCACCGTCCGAGACATATATGTTCGGGATGAAGGCAGGGAAAGTCGATAGCTTCAGAGCCCCGCCCGCCCACTAACCGTATTTCAGTATCTTTAATTTGTCTAACATTTCTTTTGAATTTGTCCGGTTTCAATTTGTGGTTTTTTTTTTTTTTTTTTTTGCTTTTCTATTACGAGTGCAAATCTATCCGGGTCGTAAGTAGAGTATTTTGGCGCTATCCGTGGTCGCCTTCGGGCGACAGCGCTGTCGCGCAAGAGACTAGGTCTGTTTGGGTCGTGGGTAGGGGTCGTCGACGAAAATTGGTCGCTCACCGCGACGATTGACCCGCCCACCTACCCCCAACCACCGTCCGAGACATATATGTTCGGGATGAA